>JBBMOI010000001.1:61072500-61117500 GCA_038088405.1 Porites divaricata | reverse complement strand
TAGATGTTTCATCACGCTGATTTGAAGCGAATTTTTAGCTTAATGCATTTGCATAAAAATTTGATATATTTTGCTGATTTTGGTGTTTACTTTTAATATTCGATCAACACATTTTAAAAAAACAAAAACACACTATTTAGCAATACTAATGAACAGTCCAGAATATCCCTAAATTTAAGGACAGGGCCAACTGGTCATGCGACACTGTTCAACCAACCACTGTTCATTAAAACATCGACCCAGTGATCAAAAATTTTAACAACAGCGGACGGAGTCGGAGGGATTTTAAGATCGTTTACAGTACTTGTCTAGGTTTCACATTATTTCAAAGAAAACATTTGATATAGTAGAATAAGAGTATTAATTGTATTAATTATTGCAAGGAATCATTGGGTGTTCAAACTGATTCCGGACCGATCGCAGAGGTCGTGGCTTCACTGGCATGGCTTTTAAGATTTTTGATAGAAGTAACCTGGTCCCGTGTGAAAATAGCCGTAGAGAGTGTGTGAAAATTAAATTTGTTGAGATCGTACAAAACAGGAATGGTACTACCTATCAACTTCTACAGGACAAGAATCAAAGAACTAGTCATCATAACAAGAATAAAAAGTAGTTCAAATTCATTAATTTCGTTTGTTTTTTTTTTGTGTTGTTTGGTGTTGACTTCACGCTTCTTGTGCTTTCTTTGCTTGCTGTCGTACCTGCAGTGTTTTAATTCTATCCCCGATAATCAGTGCATGTTCAATGAGTAGCGAAATACATCATTTACAGTAAAAATTTGCCTCTTTCTTTGAATTTTTTTTTAACTGTGGATGAACATTTGGAAAATCCAACAATAATAAATCTTTCCAGATTTGGTGAATTTCAGAAACAAAGCTTTTTATAGTATCTACCTTGCGCTTATGATCTTTAATTGCCCCCGCAGGGATTTCGCCCAAAGGCGAAATCCCGAGGAGGCACCCTAGTAACTCACGCGTATATTAAGGACAGTACTTACAGTTCAAATATACAGTCGGTATACAAGAAAAAATTTCGATTTGCTTGAACAGGGGCCGCGAGGAATTGGTAGGTAATGATGACGTTTCTATTGTTTGCGCCCGAAAGTACGAAATGGTTAGGATGACGTAAAGACAGAAAATCCCGAAGGGACCGCTTAGGTATATTTTGTGACATTTATTGTGCAGTGATACTTCACTCAAAGATTTGTGAATTCGTGTCTGGCAATACGAGTGTCTTTTGCTCCATAGCTTTCAAAACAACTGCTCCAAAAAATGTCACTGACAACACTTAATGGTTTAGAATAAACTATTCTCGAAACTGAGAATGTTTTGATCAAAGCTGTGTAAATCGAACTGAAACTGTGCATGGAACCTTGCGTTTCCTGTATTTATCTCACCTATTGCGTGGAATATGTGTGAAAATCTTCACTATGAATCGGTATATTTCAAAGAGCTACACAACGAGCAAAAATACTATTGACCGACAATATTCAGAGCGGGGGCAGCTGTAGTGTCAACTATTACTAGTTTTATTGCCGCAAATTCGGCAAAGTGAGGCGAGATGTTGGACGTGAATATCCATAAGACCAATAAAGTTGCTTTGGCCTCGAAAAGAAAAAAAGGCAAAGACTCGTATTAATGCGAAAAAAAGTAATACCACGGCTCTGCCATGTCTTCGTGAAACTAGGTTGTTTACCATCCCCACATTCAACATGATAAAAGTTTATCGATATGACAATCGAGGAAAGATATCTAGAACTTCGAAAAAAATCTGTGAATCGAAAAAATAATAGATACTTGTTCACCTAACTTGAAAACCGACCAAAATCTCGCCTACATCGCGTTGTTTAAAAGAAGACATAAGCCACAAAATGAGCTGAATATTTCACGAGACACTTCCAATTAATGGCTTCCGATACGCTATCCACTTAAAAAAATTGTGTATGCCTCATGAAAAGTCTTACAAATATGCCTGAGAGCCTCGAAACGGTGACTGTGGTCGTTTACGTAATCTATCCGCCATTTTCCTTCAGAACAATTGCTCCATGACGTCACAATTGTCCTTAAATTTAGGGATATTCCGGACTGTTGAAATGAGATACTCCGGAGGCGTTTTTGAATGGCCGTTTTTATACTAGAGGACGCATTATCGGTCCAGACGGATAATGCGTCTATGGTCGTTTTTATACTAAGGACGCATTATCCGACTGGACGAACTTGGGCAAACATTTGTTGTTCGTCTGGTTATGCGTCTCAAGTATAAAGACGGGCACGAGACGCATTATGCGTCTGGACGAAGTTTCCTTCGAAATACGTCTTGAACGACGCACTACGAAAGGTAGTTCGTCTGGACGCATAATGCGTCTCGTGCCCGTCTTTATACTAGAGACGCATAACCCAGACGAACTACAAAATATTTGCCCAAGTTCGTCCAGACGGATAATGCGTCCTTAGTATAAAAACGGCCAATCTGTTCAAAGCACTCACGGCACAAAACAAAACACGATTTTAGAAGGATCAAAGTACTTTTCCCTTGAATACTTTGCAAGTTTCATCGAATTTTTATTTACGTTTTGATGGTCAGTCAAGAATTTTAAATTAACCAGCACTTTGCCGTATTGCCAGCCTTGCATTCAATTTTGTTTTAATTTCCACCTCAAGCGACGCCTGGCATCAGCACTTTACACTAGAGATCCGGCGAGAAAGAACCAGTCGGTTTAATTTACGCGTTGAGTAGACCTCAGCATTCAAGGATTTTTACCAGTTTGCGATTCCGTAAAAAAATATCAAAGCAATTTTGCTGCTTTCGTTTAACTCTTTTCAATCAACATATTTTAAAACAAAAAATGCATGACAATATAATTTTTGCGCGTGTTTCGCAAACAGAGCCAAACATAATCATGATGATTTTTATTCGGAGAGCGAACCTCATGCCTTACTATCTGCGTTGTCTCTCGATTTTGCGGCGTTGAGAAGCTATAAGAGGTCCACGAAGACATAGTATCACGTCGAACTCGATGTCACGGACTTTCTCTAGTTTCAAATAGCGCCCATACGCGACTTCGACTTCGACTTCAGCGCCATCTAGGTCGAATTTATTCTCGATTACTGGAATAAAAGTGATGATTTCTGAGATAGCCTTCGATCGTCCCAAACGTCTCAGTCATCTGAAAGCGTGTCCATAAGATCGCTTCAAAATTTACACGATCGTCTCGATCGTCTGGGTCGTTTGCGATCGTCGGGGTAGCGTTTCAATATGATCGTTTCGATCGTCTGAACATTATTTGAGACGACTTGGACGATCGGGATGATCCGGACGATCATATGGAAACAGGCTTTAGCAGTTCTCAGTGAAATGAAATACTCCGAAGACGTTTTAAAAGCTGTTCAAGGCACTCACTGCGCGTGTTTTATCACTGCCGTTCATCTTTAAAACATATACCCTCGCTTTGAAACATTTTTCTAGTAGCAAATTAATAGAAAAAATTGTTAAGAAATCTTGGTCGTCAGTTAAGCGAGGTATGTGTATGTTTTCTAGTCGATTCGTCATTCAAAACGTGAAGACGGCTAAGAAATCAGACATAAAGAACACGATTTAAGAATGTAAGAAGGATAAGACTAGTTTTTCCTTTGAATACTTTACACGTTTCATTGTGCTATATGGCTTTTGATTTTTTCGAGGAACCAGGCTTGCTTTTAATGGCGAATGATGGCGTGAATGATGGGTTTGTTAATTCATTCTTCATCCTCGCCGAAAAGAAAGTACATAAAGGACATTAAGGCTTCAAAATGGCTGATATAGATCAAGTCACTCTTGCACTAGTATTTGGATTTGGGGTTACTTTGGTCTGAAAAATTGAGCCGTGTCTTTGACATTCATTAAACATCAATTTCTTTTGCTTTTCTTTACGGGTTAATAATGAGCTTTTGAATGGAATTTAATGGACGGGAGACACGTTTTAAAAAGCAAATAACCTGACATAGCCCCCTCAAAAGCTATTCTGGCGCGGCAGGTGGGCCATCCAATAAGGCCAATCGTGAAAGGATCAGGTTTTGCAATTTTTCGACTCTGTATTATTGCGTAACTCATTTAATGAAAATTCAGCAGCTCTATTATTAACGCTCACTAGGAGTATTTATCCAAAGTTTTCCGACAGAAGTCCATCTATTGAATTTAGATTGAAATTAATTGTTAAGGAGAAGGTATTATAGTATTATTAATTTGCTAATCAGTTATGAGACGGAAGCATTATTTATATTAAATATATGTAAGCATTACTTGAACAGAAGGTGTTTTTGGAAGCAACAAAGCCTCAAGAGAACAGACCTGTGAAGGAGTCAGTAAGCATGAGCACAACAGCAAATGGCTCAAGTTCTTGGAACTGCTCCAGTCTGATAAATCCAGAAGCAGGAAAAATTGGAGCAACAGTTGCTTACAGTTTTGTCCTTGTTGTTTCGCTGATTGGAAATCTTCTCATCGTATTAACTGTTCACAAAACACCAACTTTGAGAAAACCGACAAATATGTTGATCGCAAACATGGCCATGTCCGACCTGCTCTATCCAGTATTTACGTTCCCTGTTCTTGTGGTAAAGATACACTTTGGGTCGTGGCTTATTAGTGATTTCCTTGGTCAGGCCTTGTGCAAGGTACAGACTTTTCTTGCAGAGGTTTCCATGTTAGTGTCTATTCAGAGCCTTGTTCTGATAACAGTGGATCGCTTTGTAGCTGTCGTAGTTCCACTTCGTTCCCCTCTGATAACTGGCAAGCATTGTCCATTCTTCATTGTCGCTACGTGGATCGTCGCGATGGCCGGTCAACTGCTATATTTTGTTGCTGTTAAACATATTAATTATCCTGAAGGAATCATGTGCGAAAGTCAGATGACAGAAACCTTCGAAGGAGGCACTTATGCAAATTACCTCCTGGCAGGTGTTATCGTGGTTTTCTACATCCCCTTTGTCCTGTTGGTGATACTTTACTCCATCATCATTTTCAAGCTTAAAAAACAAGCCCATCCAGGTGAGCAGTCAGCCAACGCCGAGAAACAGAGGACAAGAAGAAACAAAAAAGTGCTCAAGATGGCTATTGCTATCGTTGTAGTGTTTTTCATTTGCTGGATACCCTTTTTTAGTAACCTTTTAACAACGTATTTTTCCTCGGACAGTTCCATTTGGTCTTACTGTAGTTTTAAAGTATACTATTCTGTCACCTACTTAATGTCTAGAGGAAACTGTGCTATCAACCCGATTATTTGCCTCACTTTTAGCAGTAAGTATCGCAATGGGCTTAAGAGACTTGTTACTTGTCAAAGTAGTGCATTACAAGGTTAACGTTTGAAAACCGATTGGTCTAAAGCGATTCATGGAATACTATACCAAATATAAAAACTTTACTTTTAAATACAAGCGTGATTTCTAGGCTTTCAGAAGTGAATTTAATCAGAGAACTTAGAATTAGTCATTTGTAAATTGCTGCACTGTAACACGAATAAAAGTATGCAGAATGTTCTTGTACCAGCTCAACCAATAGCTGAGTTGTGTCTCTTCCAAAAATCGTAAATTTGTAAATTGTAAATTTGCACTTAGGATCCTTAGGAAATCTTAAGACCTCGCTGAAATGTGCCCGTGTGCCCCAGATCGAATTGGAAAACCGGAGAAAAACCTCTCGGTCGGAGGGAGAGAACTAACAACAAACTAAACCCACATATATGGCGTCGACTTCAGCCTAAAAAACGCGCTGGTTTCAAAATGACATATCAGAGAATTATGAACGAAAACCTTTGTGACGGTGGTGAGGGGAGATTTGGGAGTGGTGGAAACTCATGACGGTTCTTCTACTGCAGCTATTCAGAAAATAAATAGCAAAAAAGGAGAATAACACCAATGAAAACAAAAACAAAACAGAACAAAACAAAAACACCTGGCCGAGCGAACTGTCTTTGATCTAGTTCGCAAGGTTATTAAGCTCCTCTTGACAATACATATATGCATGCAAATTACCATAATGGAAAGATTTAAAATTTAGTCCCTTGAAGAGTTGTTAAACAACACAATAGGAATAAAATAACCTAAACAGTTTGTTTCTAATGTCATTTTCCTCATAGCGGAGCTCTGGCGGGCGAAGCCCGCCTGCGGAGCACCATGGGTAAGTAAATCTACCCATCCCAGAAAATTTGGTAATCACGTGACCGTACACCGCCCGCCCGTCCGCACCACAGGCTAACCAGTGTTCAATCCTCACACTTTCTGCCTAGTTTGGGAGCACAGGAAGACTGATATTGCAAACATATATTGCACATCAATAATGTGATCAATTGACAGCTGTCAAAACAGGGTATCCGCTGACCAGTATCACCGACCGTATCGCGGGCTCAGGTGTCGACCCATCGAGGTCGAGTATCTTTTTGAAGTTATCCGCTGACAAGTTACTAGTTTTCAAATGATCGCAGGCTCAAGTTTAATTTTTTTTAAAATTCATATGAAATATGTTGTGTTTTTTATGTGCCGGACAACTAAAATTTTGATTTCAAACTTACCTCGGAAGCTAAAATTCAGCAAGTTATTACAGGCAGGGAATACATGCCAGTTGCTTTTTGACTTTTCTCACCAAGGTCACGCGTTGGTCACGCTCTACGTCCAATTTTTGTGCTGTGATTGGTCAAAATTTGACAGGTGAGTTCATGCGGAAAACTTATGCAGCATCTTGAAACCCGTTTACTTTGACAGCTGAAGCTGACAGAGTTTTGTGTCAACTTGTGTTGTTTTTAACTGTCTTTTTCCACTGAATGAACAAAATGAAATTCAGCTGCTATCAAGAGTCTTC
The DNA here is from genome assembly GCA_038088405.1 of Porites divaricata. Lineage (NCBI taxonomy): Eukaryota > Metazoa > Cnidaria > Anthozoa > Scleractinia > Poritidae > Porites > Porites divaricata. Next base: position 61,110,675 of record JBBMOI010000001.1, on the reverse strand, counting down.
TGTTATTCATGGCTAGTTTGTTTATTGGGTTTTTGGTTGAGAAATACGTCGCTTGTTAAAGTCGGAAATCTGAATTTCGGATGGCATCGTTTTCCTTTTTCACCTTGCTTGATGCGTGAGAGGGTTGAAAAGTCTGAAGCGAGTCTGGCCTTACTTGATAGTTTTCAGTGCATCTCGAATGGTAAGCCTGAGTAATTATTTATTTGACGTTTTTTCTTTATATCTAATTTAATGAAGTCGAGCGTAGTTTATGCGGCTATTTAGTTTGTGCACGTTTTTAATTGTAAGATTTGAGACAATGATCTGACGGAGTATCAGGTTTGATTATAAGCTTATAAAACTTTAAAAAGCCTGTAGTCATTTTCTTACCGCGAATAAAAAGAAAACGTTCCAAAGAATATTTCGTTATAATTCTGGCTGTAAAAGAAAGCTTTGAGCGATTTTCTTGCCTCGAGTTCATCTTTGAAAAAGCAAACACCGGGAAGCCGACTTACAAAATGAAAAACATAAACAAGGATTTTCTGAGACACTTTAATACTTGTCTTGAGTTCGTGAATGAAAATTGTTGTCTCTGTATATGTTTCACCGAATTATTGTCCTTTTATTGATTGTTGGTAGTCTCTTTTGCAATTTTTATCGCTGTGCCATTTGTTTTCAGTCGCTCATGAACATCGCTTGCATGCAGGAGTAGTCAAAATGCCGCGCGTATCAAACGCTTTTGAAGATTACACATCGTTATAAAAACATTAAATAAAAAATAAACATAATAAATTCTTTATTATGTTGAAGCGTATAACTCTATTAATCATAATTTAAACAGTCGACTTTGGCGCTTGTCAAAAGTGAGAACTGGCTCGCCGTATAGGTAATTTTGGAAATTTTTTTAACGGTTTCGCTAAAAGCCCACACGCGCTTCGATCGTCCTGAATATTGAGCGAGTGCAATTTGTATTGCAAAATTGTGAAATACTGCATTCTGTCCGAGGTCTGTATGATAAAAACAGCGCCTCATGGTACTGTTTCACCTCAGATGTGATGTATAAAAAGTATAAAACAGGTGCACCCAACGGCAATTTTCGGAAAATATCTGTTCGGAAGACGATTTGATCTAGAATTTTCGGAACAGTTGTTGTAAAAGTTTTTGCTTACCTGCCTCTCCTAGGATTTTCGAACATCTAAAAAGTGGTATAATTACCCATTTTTAACGTATTTTTACCCTAAAAAAGGCCACCTAGAACTTTCGGGGGCCTTTTTCTGGCTGAAATTTTCGAAAAGGTAAGCTTTGATCCCTATAATTTTCGGATCACTAGACTTTCAGCTAGGAAATCCGAACAGATGAAAAGTTTTTAGGGGATAAAAATATGCCTATATCTACCATTTAAATACTAAAATACCTTCAACAATGCTATGTTAAGTGGTTTTGAACTATATCCTCGTTGGGTGCCCCTGATAAAAGGTTGGTTTACACGTCCCCAGACTTGTTGGCAAGATTTTGTAAAGTAAACTTGTCGAACGCAAAAAATTCCGCCTGATTTGTTTTCCAGGCCTAATCTACTGTGATCAAGAGTCCGCGCTCTTAAATGTGATCGAAGATGATTGCTATTTTTGGGTGTACATATATAAGGCTATCAACTCGATGTAAGATTAATGTTACGGTAGAATTCAACCGACAAAAAGATACCAAAGAAACACTCCTTAAAATCAACTAATTTAATAAACTATACTTCGACTGATAACTACAACTTGGGAGCAACTCTAACGATATAACCTTACTATAAACTAGTTAGAGCCTATTATTATCCTTCAGTCACCACTGACACAAACTCACAGTACACACTTCTATCACCAAACGTCCTGGAGCCACTTGGAATGACTTAACTTCAAGGTACTCCTCAGCAAACTTCTATAGCTCTCCCAGTATAGCTTCTCTTATCGATCTCTGCCGTAACAACAACTAAAAGCTCGCTAAGTCCTTATATACAGTCAGTTCATGTTCTAGATAGTTCTAAGAGCTTTCAAGATTACTATTCTTGTAACATTACATCATGAATTACATCATTCAGCAAATGTTCCAGACAGTTCTTTTGCGTGACAATAGAAGGTTCTAGTGCAAACATTGCGTGACTGGAAGACTCCAGAAGCTTCTATTTACATTAGCTCTCCATAACATTAAGTTCACTCTTAGCTTTGACTGTTTGCAAATTACTGTTCTCTAAAATCACTTAACCGTTCCCTCAAATTAGTCACATGAATGTGTTCTACAGTTAACTGAATTGTGGAATACAAGTTTATTGTTTGATTTAAATCATAAATTCGAGTTAATAGGAGCTTCACTTTTAGCCGTGGCTAAATCTATATATTATTTACTAAAAACATGTTCTATTATACACACCGCCCGCAGTAACTGATGACTTAGTACCACATTAACTGCGCTATTGCTAAATTTACACTGAAACTAAACTTTTTAATTCTAGTTCTCGTTTACTAATAGTTATTTAATTGTGAATTTATTAATTTATGTATGTATTTATTAAAAAAGAAACTGTCTATATCAAGCAAAAAAATATTCTTAGAAATACGAGTATCTTGTTGAACGGCGAGAACTATAACAGCGCTGGTCAAAGTAAGGGGATATCATGCAGGAACTAAAGAGAAAGTCCATCACTATATAAAACTTTGCGAAACCACCTCAGAATTGTTTTTCTATGAGCAGTACGAAAAATAAAAGTCACTGTTTGTCTGTTCCTGACGCAAAATAGGGAAATCAAACTTCAGGATCTGAAGAATACAGCCACTGAAACAAAACAGACGAGATTAAAGATTAACGTAGCTAACGATTCGGAGCAAGTGATGGGCGAGTATTTTAAGAGCACTTGTTTAGAAAAGTCAAAGTTATATGTGAGGTATATTTATAAACAGTAGCACACGACGGCGCACGATTAATAATTAATAGTTTTTTTAAGATGTACATGTAGCGTCAACTAAGCAGAAACAACGATAAAAAGTATTCAACGAAAACTGATAACTTATGTATGGTGTTTTTGCGTTTTATGAAGAAAACTATCTTAAATAGACAAAAGAACTAACAGTTAAAAGAAAGAAATAGTAAACGAGACCTCGATGCTTGTCGTGCTCGATTCAGTTACGACGATGTCAATTAGTCCAGCACGGCCAATGGAGACCGAGTACGAGTGGATTCCAGCGCGGTTAGGATCATATCAGTTACAACAAATCGAGCACGGTTTCCCGGAGTAGATTGTTGATCGAGCTCGGTGGACATGTTGAGCTCGACGAGCCTGTATCAAGCTCGGTTGTCAAGATGATTGATCCGATGCATAATCAATTAACTGACGTAACAAATGATTGCGCGCGTTCTAATACGCACAAAAATGGCGACTGTCGGATTTTATCCTTTTACTTCCTCTTAAAGTATGCATATCCAAGAGTTCCCCGACACTATTTTGCTATTAATTTTTCGATATCTAAGCGAGACAGACTTGTGCCACATTGCCCAGGTGTGCCGAAGCTGGAGGTTGATCGCGTACGACAGTTCACTGTGGAAGTCAGTGAATCTTAAACGGTTTCATAAACTCAATGAAATGTGCCTTATCAAGGTAATTCGCTCCCGGATGGTGCCAATGCTATACAAGCTTAACCTAGGAGGGTTTACCTTGTCGCCAAGAGTTTTTCACGTTCTAGTGGAGAATTGTCCTAAACTAAGAGTGCTCTGTTTAGAGTCTACAACATTTGTTGAAGACTTCACGGGAAAGGTGAGTAGTAAGGGGTGGAAAGACAAAAAATATAGAAAAACGAAAAAGAAAAGAAGGTCTTCCCAATTTTTCCCTCGCAGCGAGTGGTTGAATGAAGGAGGAAACAACGAGGCGGATAAGAAATTGACAACTCGAACTTAGGATCTGTAGGTCCGGATCCATGTCTTGTTCTTGCGTTGTTTCCTTAGACAAGAACTTTGACTTTTTTCACTCGGAACAGGTGCATGTATGGGTACCGGCGACACAACACACTGCTGGGGGTAACCCTGTTAGAGAGGGAGAAGAAGGGGGGTGGGCGGGCGGGGGGCAGCAATGCAGCAATATACCAATACACCTTGGTCTTTCATGCTACTGAAACCGAGATAAGCTTCACAACGTGCAGGCCTCGATAGCTGAAGTACGCTTTTACCAAAGAGGTAATATCGGACGTGACAGAACAAAGAGATGCACTTTCCCGTCGCTTCAGCACTTGTTTGTTCCCACCTCGCCTAATCAGACCACGGCACAAGTGAGATAAACCATGACACCAGGTTTTCAACCCCCTCACTGTTCGAACAACGTCAGGGGTCCTTTTACGTCCCCTCCTAACTGACATGTAAGGATGATATTTCATTTCAATGACAAAAGTGAGGAATTCGCTAATGTTAATTATAATTTGTTTCAAAAGTAGGTTGAGTTTGATCGTCCGGGTGAACGTAGTCCTGAATAGGACTGTTGTTGTTGACAGTGACTGACGTTTCGACAACCTGTGCGGTAGTCATCTTCACAGTCAAAGTGAGTTATATCACGTCAGTAGATGGTATTATATTCAGGACTACGTTCACCCGGACGATCAAACTCAACCTACTTTTGAAATGACTCCTGGGTTCAAACCTTTCACAGTATAATTTGTTTGTCTCAGTTTGATTCTATAAATAGCATCTGTGTACCGCGACATTTACAAATATCCCAGCGAGAATGTTCTTACAAGTCTTTCTTTAAAAAAGAAAACAACAACAACGACTGTGGTTGATTGTCGCCTGGCTTTCACCAAACAACCTCCCGCTCAGCAGGCCAGTGACGCGCTTTATTTGCTGTTAATTTCTGGCCAATGTATTCCAGGTGATCTGTGATGTCATTGCGGGAGCCTGGGGAAAGAAATTTTAATGCCGTATCCCATAAACCAACGCGCACACCAATTCAATTCAATTCAATCTGTTCCCGTCAGCTTTGGTTTATGGGATACGGCTTTAAAATTTCTTTCCCCAGGCCCCCGCAGTGACATCACAGATCACCTGGTTGGATCAGCACAAATAATGATTACAAGAGATTTAGGACAAAACAATTTGTATGTTATTTGTATTTGTCCTAGGAGACATCGTTCCCGGACAACCTTTCAAAATTGGATATACGCCACAGCTCTGGACACCCATGCGCCTTTAGAGTCATGTCCCAACGTCTACAAACAGTAAAGTGCCTTGGGGTTAGTGATCCGTTATTTGAGAGCTTAGAGTTGGAAGTGGAAAAACGACGGATTTTTGTCTCGCTGCAAGCTGTGAGAATACTTGAGTTCAGTTACTGTTCTTCACTCACAGATCAAATGGTGCGTTACATCGCAGAATACTGCAGGTAAAGAATTTGGGTTGAACGAGAACATTTTCCCCATAACTACCCAACATTTTGGGTGAAAACAGAGACTTGACTGCTATTAAGAATTAACTGAAGGCGGGATGTTTAAGTCAGTCAAACGAAAACAACATGCAGCTATTTCCTTTCACTCTGCTGCAGCGTTATAAGTAATCTGAAAACTAGGTCTAAGGATGAAACTTGCTAAATTTTCGCAGTCTTAAGCCTCTGTAATAGGAGAGGTCATTCAAAGACAACCATTGTTTAATACGAATCTTGTAAAATCTCATTCACAGGAATCTTAAATCACTCTGTCTCCGAAGATGCAACAACATTCAGGGTGAGAGCCTTCCGAAGCTAATCGATAACTGCTCGTCACTGACGTCACTGGTGCTCGATGGAACGAATGTTTCGGACAATGCTGTTATGTCCGTTCGCTGGGAAAGGTCGGTAATTTCAGAAGTAGATTTATCTTGGTGCAGACACCTGACTGAAGATGGCTTAAAATTCACATTACCACGCTGTCGGTTTCTCCGTTATCTGCGACTCTGCTGTTGTGGGTAGGTTGGGAATACAACCAAGTAACTAATCTAGTAATGGTTTAATTTATGCCACCTCTGGATCATTAAAATCATGGAGCTGCAACTGCATTAAACTGTACTGGCATGTTACTTTGACAACGGTTGTGACTAGAATGGATACCCCAAAGTCAGATTGTCATCTTCGCCCAACATACATGATAGGAGTAAATAAGAAAAGAAAGAAAACAGAAGAAAACAGTAGGTAGTTCGTAAGACTTGAACCCGTGTAATTTCATGTATAATCCACATCCGTATCCACTACACCATCAAGGGCTAACTGCCAAGACCGGTTAATTTTAACGTACTTTACATGGCGTTGATCATTACATTATTGAAAGCTAACCGTTTTTAAAACAGCGCTTAACCCTAATCACTGTACTTCGGTGCCAAACCCTGTATCCAACTCTTTTCCTTGCACAATTGTGTTTTACTCTGATTTCCCGACTTTTTAACGTTCGCATAGCGTAGAGTAGAGTATAGCGTTGTGTAATAAACATAAGGTGTCCAACCTGATTTTGAGGTATCCATTCTAGTGATAACCCTTTGACAACGTGCTGTAGCCTCTGGCCTTGGTGTGTCACAATCCTTTGGAAGGGAGAACGGCACAAAGGCATACTTGTGACGGAGAGTTGGGAAGACCCTCATGGAAGCTAATGGGATGGATGGGCTACAGCCAAACCGGGGATCCTCCTGACTAAAGCTATACCGCCTTTCGGTAGTTGCCGATCTTGCGCGTAGCGCAAGCTGGCCCCAAGAATCCAAAATATGCTTCAAGGTCCCTGTATGGGTCTTCCGAAACATGAACTTTCGACGATATCCTAAAGCATTCTGCACCGCTGACTGCGTTTACATTGAAAATGACCTTTTTTGCAGGCCTTGAAAAACAAAACAATGATTGGCCAGAGACAACTGTAACAATTACAGCTACTCTATTCCAAACAGGTATGGTCATGCAATCACAGACGATGTCCTGAATGCGATGACTCAAAACCCCTGCTCTTTTTTAGAAGTATTGGATCTCAGCTATAGCAGTGAAGTGACAAACAGCGCTCTCGGAAGATTCATAACAAACTGCCCTTCGTTACGATATCTGAGAGTCTACCATTGTCAAATGCTCACGTCAGCGTTAATGAATCTCATTCCCAGTGACTCGCACGTATTCGTCGTCGCGAACTTTTTCTCGCTGCAGCGAGGGGGGCTAGTGACGAGCACTACCTCGGAGGGCCCGTGGACAGTTTGGTCAGCGCCAATGAGCTATTCTCGAACAATGAGTCTAGATCAAAGTTTACAAGAGGACTAAAAAATCGCAAGCAAAGTGGCTTGAGCAGTCGAAAGAACAAGACGACTGTGTCGAAGAAGTTCATTCTACGATTACAAGAAGAGGAACCCGCTAAGTGCTGGTTAGAAGGTTTTGTCCCTGAGGAGATTTTCCATTTAACAGTACGTGTACAACTTGAGAAAGCGCAGAGAAAGCGGATGATAGTTTTTAGAACTTAAATATGAATTATTTGCATTTAGATTTTCAGAGTTAATTACAATCGTGTATTCGCAACTACAAGGCTCAAAACAGGACGCTGGGTAAACGTTCGAGGGATCGTTACACAAAGTTTGCAAGTTGCACCGCGCGTTGATTTAGAACGTGTATCTATCACAACAACCGGTTAAACAGGTAACTAGCGCAGGAGGAGGTGAAACAAGCCACAGAAGGGATGACATGTTGATTTATTTTCATCATTATTATTCATTGTTGTTATTATTATGTTTTTTTTCTAATAAAAGAAAGAAAAGAAAAGAAAAGAAAAACGTACCTTTCCTCCTGGGCGAGGCCGGTGAGAAGCCACTTTCCTATAACCTTCTGACATAGCATCCACTCCAGCAAGAACTTTGATCTAGAAACAAATGCATTCATCCAAGTTAAAGAATATTCGCGCCGCGAAATGTCATTTCATTTTTGGAATTTTCGCTATGCGCATCGTGTCTTTATCATCAACGCAAGAGAGGGAAAATGAGGTGGACGAAACTTCGATCAATCACATTTAAAACAAAACAAAAGCCTCCTTTTTCCCCTATTGTGAGGCCAGGACGTGAAACTGGATTTAGTTCTCGTTTCTGCCGCAAGATTGCACGTATTTGTTTTTCCTGGATCCTCGGAAACCAAAAGGAAAATAAAAGATCTCAAGGAAATTTTTTGCTTGCTTATATATCAATCATGCACATAATCAACAATCGGTGCAACGCAAAGTTACGTACCCCCCCCCCCCCCCCAAAAAAAAAAAAACGGAAATTGTAAAACAAAAGAATGTAAATTGTAAATTTCTTTCTATCCACGAAACACTTAGCTTTCAAGAACTCGCTTGATAGCGCACGTGCGTTCCAGATAGAATTGGAATTTAGAAGTACTGTTTTTTTTTTTTTCATTCGATTGACCAGCACCCTTCCAAACCTCTTATTTTATTGGTCCCTATAGCCTGCACTATCTATCCTATCGTTTCAGGGATAGGATAGGGGCATTGTTATGTCACCATCCCTATCGTTTTCCCTTTTAATCACAAACCCTGTTTGCAATAGGTGTAGGTCCGCCTTTTTTAGGAGCTACGAAAAGAAGAATACGAACGGAAGGAGGGAGAAACAAAAAAAGAAGAGAGAAACGACAACAAGCTCAAGCCACACAGGGCTCGAAAAAACCTAGAACTCCGGCTTGTTCTTTGGGCAAGTATCTCTCACATTTTGCTTGCCGGGGCTACTTTTTGCTCGTCTTAGTTAATGATTTCGGTTAAAGTTGACTGGTTTGGACCCTTGCCCATTGGGCAAGTGAATTTAAAAGTGACTTGTCACGCAAGACGGGACGGGACGGGACTTTTCGAGCCCTGCCCACATATAGCAGACGAGTTCTCCCACCTCTGCGCCAGGCTTGCTCCCCACTACCCCTTCCCCATCCTTCCCGTTTTTAAGGGAGCAATCAGCTGGCAATGCTCCAACATGTCAATATAATTCTCAGCCAAGACGTTAGAAGAAATGCGGAGTAAACAGACTTAAGCCTTTTACCTTAGCGGCCGTCCAACATCCTGGTGTCGGTGATCTAGATCTCTTGGGTGGTGAACTTACTAGACATTCATTATCGTCAGTATCATTTATCAATGTTGGCTACAAATGCAAAGCAATGGATAGGAATGTCAAAGCAAAATAAGACGTATATATACCTAATTCAATAAAGGTTGCTTTAGGCATTGGGGAATTAGGCAATGTGAAGCTATTGTTTGGCGGACACTCAAGCAAATCATTGCAGTGAGTTTCGTATGCCCAAATGACAAATTACCAAAGCGACCTTTCTTGAGTTAGGTGTATAAGAACAACAGTTTTGGTGATATTAAGTAAGCATCTATATGCAAGTCCCCCGAATAAAGCACTTACCTCGGGTAACATAAAACTGCTGTCACTGCTTCTAACCGCGATAAACTACCCGTGGGAGATTCATAACTACGGAAATTAGATAAAGCGACCATAACAGTAATCGAGATGTTTACCTCCCACTCCCTTTTTGGGACCCACAATAAAATGGTCAATTGCTCAGATGTACCTATAAATTTTCCCGCGCAAAAGACGCCGTGAACATGAGGAAAAGGCGAGAAACCATAAACCCTAGTGTGCAAATTCCTTGATAACACGATTTTGTCTTCGCCAAAACGAGCCTTGGTAGTATGCAGAGCGATAGTAACAAACGACCATAAGAACATACTGCCACTATCAGATGAGCCTATTTTGTTACAGAGGTTCCAGCAGATTGAATTTTGTTGAGGAAATGTGCATACATCCTTTCTATATTAAAAATAAGGACATAAGCTGACACCTTAGCCAGCTCCCGTTTAGAAATGATGGGGTTGGACATAGTTCATGTTTCACCAGGAGCAAATTCCTATCTGCCATTGAAGGCTGTAAAATATTCCAACGGCAGGTCGAGGGAAATTCTAGTACATAGCGGTTACTTATCATGTACAATTAAAAAAGGACAGAAAATATCTAAAAGTCTAACTATCTAAAACTAGTAACTGTTCATTTAAATGCGCGCAATTCCACAATTGGTTTCGGCTCCATTAAATCCTATACCAGTGGCAGAACATTTTAGGATGAACCACCCACAATGTGAGTACAGTTACTGACAAGGTATATGAGTGGGAAAACAACCCAAAGAAAATGTAACGCGTTAAATAACGAACTAACCACGCACGTCAATTAAGTAATAAACGAGAGCGCGCGCACACAACCAACACTAACTCAAAGAGTAATAACAGGATCAGATTAAGTTAATAAAGGATATGCTTAATAAAGGATATGGCGACACCCTTCAGCCATTTATTGTCAGTCTTATTTCCCGCAGTGTAATGGAAACTCGATGTAGCAAACCTTTATGGGTCCTTACCTGCTGCCAGGTTCTCCGAGGCACTCTGGCGGCATTTTTCGCTCTCCCGCCAGAGCACCACGGAGAGCTTGCTAGCAGGCTAATGGACCCTCTACAGAGACAAGACAAAAAACCTTGCTGGATGACAACCGACGCACTGAGGCAAGAAAATTTAACAGAGTACACCACTCAAAAAGCTTATCCTTTCTTTTCAAGGTCCCCGCTCCGGCAAGGTGTTTTTGTACCATGTGACTGTCCAACTGTATAAGGCCCATTGGTTAACTAGTTACTGATGATACAGTTTATCCAAAAATGTTACCTTTAATTTGACAAAAGAAAATGTTTACCTTAGCGTTTGCCAGCCTCGCTCCCGCCTCAGTTGAACCTTTGTCTCCCCAATCTACCTACAATTTTACACGCAAACGGCTTGGTTTCTAAAACTTTGTGTAAGTATTACTAGACTGTCTCCTATTTCCTGTAGACTCGTCGTGATCGAGCAGTTACTGTAATCGGCGGCTATTTTTGTTTTAAATGTACCGAGCGGCTGAGCGTCGATGCTAATACACCCCAACGACTGCCCCCCTCGGTACATCTGAAAGAAAGACGACTGCCCATTAAGCACGACATCACAGTCTCTTCCTCATGCCCAGGGGAAAAACGCTACCCGCGCCAAAGACATACTGATAATCGCCCTAAAAGGGCCAATTAATCCTCCTGCCCCAACACAGTCTAATACTTACTCTAACTGGGACAATTCCACCAACTCCCCCACCCCCATAGTAGGAGGCGTCAACAGTCGGCCATTTTACTCTACCAGACGCCTGTAGAAGAATAAAAGAAATACGCAAATGACAATTACACATTAAAACTAATAAACAAACAACAAAACGACACACCACGAGGAGATTTAAACAACCTTCCGCCAAAACTGTTTACATGTCTTTTTGTTCAGGAACAAGTAAAAAATAACGCAGATAAAAACGAACGACGTTTCGTTCGGTGTCATCTTGGCGCCATTTTCAAGTGCAAAATAATTGCTGACAAACTGTCAAATAAATTTTGGCTGATAATTAGCAAATAGTATAATATGAAATAAGCAACGTCACTCTAAAGTGCTAGTTGTTGTTGTTTTTCGTCCCAGCATGCTAGTAATAACCATAGCCGTATTTCCAATCAAAGTCTACACAAATCAAAAGTCTGCACAAATTCTGGTACACAAACAATAATTTAAAACTGGGACACTTTTTTGGGACAACGATTCCATTAAATAAAAATATGTCAATGTCTCGGACTTCTACAAGAAAATGGAACTTTACGGCTCATCCTCGGTGTAAGAACCTGTTAAACTCACCGGTGACGTAAAACAAGGAAAACAAAGAAGTCAACACAATAAAACCTAGAAAAACAAAAGGTACAAAACAAAAAAAAAGTTCACAGGTTCTTACACCGAGGTAAACCCAACTTTACCTACCGACCGAACAATAATTATTGTTCAGCCGGTCTATGACCGTCTTGTAACTAACCGTTTTCTCCACTGGCCTGGGCGGAGGAGGCGGGGGACGAGCGGGTGGTTTAGCTTTCATTTCCGTTGCAGGCGCTGGTTGGTAATTACATGGTGGTGGTGGCTGAAAAACACAAAAATCGTGGCATACACAAAGATCCGTCCACAATTGAAGAGGCCTTGTAAGGTGACATTGTTTTGAAACAGCGACATAGCGCATTAAAAATGGCGACAAACGACACAAAGATGGGTTAAAACCGCGAGAGCGATATTTTTTACTGCTCTCCAAGCTTCTGGGATTTTAAACGCTAGATCAGTATAAAAAATAAAATTAAATAAAATTAAATAAAATTTAAAAAAAATTACACATAACAGGCAGCTCACCTTACTTCTGATGCGCGGCCAAAACCACCACAAGGCCAGCAACAACAACAAAGCCAATAAGAACAACAGCGCCACGATTAACCCAATATTAGTTTTCTTTTCAGTCTAGAAAAAAAAGGGCCAAAAAATTGCTTCAAAAAAGCTTAATCATATTAACATTAGAGCATTGGCATTTAGAGCATCCTTTACTACATGTAATATTGATGGTGACGTCACAAGACATTGACTAAACAGGATATGATACGCCCTTTATCTCACTAGAAATGGTCGCTTGTTCGAACGATATTTAGCGAGTGAGGCTTTGCTGTTTTGGATATCTTTGCTTTGTTTCTGAAAAATGAATACGTTTTGTTGGAGGGAGGGGAGGGGGAAGGGAAAGCGAGTTTTAAGTCACGTGGGAGCTTACAAGCGGCAGTTTACAGTAGACGAAAAACATAAATCGCTGAGTGTTTTTCTTTCTTTTTTTAGTGGTTTATTAAGACAGCCAATTCAATAAGTGCTATCTAGATATCTAAAGCTTAACCAGAACACATTACATGTCATCACTTGCACTAAGTGGCCTAAGGAACGTAAATCCTACGTAAACACTACAACGTAGCCTACCTTTGTCGGCTCTTTTTCCTCATTCGGCTTTACTGGTTGTGTGCAATTTTTAGTTGTAACGTTCACAGACGTTGTTCCATTATTCTCCGGTTTAGGGCAATTTTTAGTTGTAATGTTCACGTTACTAGAAACGAACGTTGTTCCATTATTCAGTGAAACTTGCAACATCAAGGAACTAAAGGCGAAAGAAAAAAAAATGATAAGCACTAAAACAGGATGTATCCTTAGTTGAACAAATAACGAAAAACAAAATTCCGATAAACTGCGTAGCACTTAAACAGGAAGTATGTAATGCTCCATAAAACAGTAATGATGAACAAAAGTGCCACGTTGTAGTTCGAGATTCTTTCCAAACGTTTCGAGCCTGGAGTTACAAGGACGTTCGCCGAGCCACGCAAGCACTGCAAAATTTAGTTGTTATTATTTCTTTTATTTCATGGCGTATGCAAACCTTGCAACGTTTCTAACGTACCTGTAACACCACTGATGAAGGGCCAAGCTCGAAACGCTTGAAAAGAAACTCCAAATACAACACGGCAATTTTGTTGATCATTACTTTTTTATGAGCATTCTATGTATCCAAAGTTGTTAGTTTTGAATTGTGTAGAATACATGCAAGTAGCCTCATTCTGTATTTGAAATACTTTCACTTATCACCCCCCAACCCCCGAAGTTCCAAATGTTTGGGACGCCGAAAAAAGGTTGGGTAAAATAAAACTCTTCTAAAATCGAATCAAAAGGGAGAAGGGGTAGTTGAATCTTCAGATCCCCAGAAACGCTATTTTGACATTCTGTCAAAATGTTATGCCGTCACTACCACAGCTATTTATTACTATTATTATTATTATTATTATTATTATTATTATTATTGGCATTGACGAAAAGCAGCAACGTTATATAATCAAGAGAGTGATAAATATAGCCATTAGAGCAACATATTAATTCTTTTGTTGTAGAAACAGGAACTGGGATAACCCAGACTTAATGCAATTTTGATTTTTTTTTTTTTTTTAGGGGGGGGGGGGGGGATTTTGTTTTGTTTTGTTTTTGCTGTTGGTTTGTTTGTTTTTCTTTTCTTTTTTTTTTTCTTTTGTTCTTTTTGATAATTCAATCTCAAGCAGCATTTGTAAATTGCCTATACGTAGCGAGATTTACAATTGTACATTCAAAAACACAAATAAAGTTTCAATTATTATTATTATTATTATTATTATTATTATTATTATTATTATTAACAGGTAGGTGAACTAAGACAGTGAGACGCGATCGTTTTGCGAAACTGTTTAAGTTAAAGTTGTTTATAGTTTTCCCGAAAAATGGCTTAGGTTAATAAAAGATATATCCACCTGTTTGCGTCCTTCATAGGTGGAACAGGGCAAATAAGCTGGCGGTCTCCAATGGCGATGGCTCTTGTTGCTATTAATAAGAGAGAAGAGAAATATAAGGTAGTGTTTACAATCTGATTAAATCTTAAAGCGTTAGTAAGAAATTGTAGAGGGGAGATGATGGACATTTCAGGCTACTTAAAAGTAAGCAAGAACGGAGGCGAGTATAGCAAACAAGGTCAGTTAAAGTCTAGCCTTCGAAAGAGAAGGGGAAGGGAATTAGGGCGCGAGACTACGCGCGAGGGAGGAGGGAGGAGGGTTTCTTTCCTTTCTCCCTCGCGCGCCAAAATTCCCCCTTCCCCTTCCCCTTTTAACGCTTACCACGCAGGCTAGTTACAGTCAATTATCAATGCACACTATTCAGAAATCATAACTCAACTTACAGTCAAGGGACATAAGTATTCGTCACTTTCAAAAAAGATGCGCGAAATTTTTACCCCCCGTTGTGCACACTGTCAACAAGAAAACTTGATGCAGGGCGCGCGTTTGGTCAATAAAGGCGGGAAAAATTAGCAAAAATAGAAACAAACAAACATCCGACCAAGAGCACGAAAAAAAATGCATAGTTCCCGAAAGAAAAAAAAATAAGAGCTGTTTGTGTTTTGACACCTCGCTTATTCAGTCATTCAACATTAAGTTCAAGGTTAGGGCGCTAAAAAATAGTCATCTTTTTTTTGTTTTGCTTCTGATAATTTATTTTCAGCTCTCATGAGTCGAAAAGGAGCTGAACTGTCCACAGAGACGAAAGAATTAATTATTACTATGTCGGAATCCGTGCAAAACAAACCGGAACTGTCAAGAATGTTGAACATTCCAAGAACGACTATCACGAGCGTTCTAAGCAAGTACCGAAGGACTGGCACAGTGGAGACTTAAACGCGAAGTGGCAGGAAAAGGAGCTTCACAAATAGAGACAGAAATGCTTTAAAGCGTTTGGTTAAAAGTAACAGACGACTTACCTTGCAGGACATTACTGCAAAGCTAAACGAGTGCAAAACAAAGACTTTCAACCAGAAAACCGTGCAAAGGGAGTTGCATTCGGAAGGATATGAAAGAAGGTTAGCGAAAAAGAAAATGGTGGTTCGGGAAGTGAATCGAAAAAAGCGAGTGAAGTGGTGTAAACAGCGAAGAAGTCGGACGGTAGACAACTATTGGAAAAAAGTAATATTTTCAGATGAAAGTCAGATCGTGCTCGGTACAAACAACCGTGTTTACATTTGGCGAAAAGACGACGAAAAGTACAACCCACATCTTGTTTGTTCTCGCTCTGAACGTAAGATAAGTTTGAGGATCTGGGGATGTATTTGTTATGATGGTGTTGGAACTCTGACTGCAGTTGAAGGCAACATCAACTCTGCCAAGTACATTGACATCCTAGACATAGAACTTATGGCCAGTAGTTGTCTGGTATTTTGAAGGAAAAGAATACTTGTTCATGGATGACAATGCGCCTGTTCACAGAGCCCACACTGTAGAAAATTATAAAGATCAAAACGAAGTAACCTCAATGGAATGGCCAGCACAATCACCAGATTTAAATATAATAGAAAATATCTGGCTCTACATGAAGTGAGAGCTACAAAATTCCGCGGTAGATATCGCTACCAAAAATGATCTTCTGCGTGAAATCCAGAGCGTGTGGCGGAACATCGAATTGGATTATATGAGAAACCTTTACCAGTCCATACCTGATCGCCTAGACAACGTAATTAAGATGAAGGGTCATCTTACTAAATATTAAGGTGATTTTAAAGTTAGATTTGCTGAAAACGGTGTTAAACTAGCGCCCGTAAAATGTAAACAAACGCCGCCATATTGAAAGTGACGAATACTTATGTCCCGCGACTGTACGTGTAAAGGATCGATCAGAGAAATTAAAGATGTGCGGGGTCGTTTACCACATTGAATGTGAACAACGCACGGGGAATAACATTGGCGAGATCGCCAGGTCCCTGAGAACTTGAATCAAAGAACACCAGTCTCGTGATAGTTCTGCCGTTCTCGAGCCCTGCCGGGTAACGGGCAACGCTAAACGGTACTATCAGACGAAAATAACACCATCAAGCGCCGCGTCAAGGAGGCCATTAGGGAGCTTAAGTAACGGTGACCGCGAGAGCGACGGCGAAGGCGACGGCAACGAGAACGGCAAAAAAGCAATAGTTTTAGATTAGCAAAACAACAACTCTGCTCGTGCATCACGCTTTTTTGTACATTTCTTAGCCGTCATTGCACGATTATAACGTGAAAGTACCTCATTTCACGTCTTGTCGAGGACGTGAACGCGAAGGCAACGACTTTCTCTTTCTTTTCCTGAACTTTGATACAGCCTTTTAGAATTCAACTCCAGAAAAAAATCGCCATTATTCGCCGAATTGAACGAGATGGAATAAGCACGGTAAAGTTTGAAGCAGCGCCATTCCTTTCATTTATTCAGTGATTTTATTGTAGCTGTCGCCGTCGTTGCTGCTTAAGCTCCCAACTGCTATTTATGCAATAGAAAACTTTTTTCCTGTGTTTGCATATCCTGATTTTGTATAATTACATTGATGATTATCGAAAATAGAGCGCTGTAATTGGCTAGGAGCTTTGCTTTATCCCGCTATAATCACCGCGCGGTGATTATAGCATTGAAGGCTAGCAGTTTTCAAAATGGCAGCCAGATTTTTTGATGTTTCGGGGTCGGAAATTGATCAATACTCATATTTTCTCGAATATTCATCAATGTAATTATACTAATTAACAATTAGTGGCCTCAGGCGACGCGAATATTGGCGAATAGTCACCTCGACTTCGTCTCGGTGACTATTCGCCGATATTCACGTCGCCTTCGGCGACTAATTGTTAAATAAACACGAGAGGGGTTGGGAGAATTCTCCCAACCCCTCTCGTGTTCATATCAGGATATGCAAACACAGGAAAAAAGTTTTCTATTGTTTTTATAAAATGACTTTCCCCAGAAAAAAAGCAAATCTCCTTTGTTTAAAGCATTGATTAAAAGAGAAATTCTTACCAGTCGCAAAGTCTTGTACACGAAGCTTGCACGCGTAATCAGTCTTTGTTTTGCAAAAAAGATGCTTTCCAAAATACGGGTTTTTCTCGCTTAGAATGTCAGCTTAAGCGAAAAAAAATTGACACACCTTCTTTGTAACAAAACTCCAAGTTTCAGCCGACGAAGGAATGGGTAAATAGAGTAAACTTGTCGAGTTTTGAACTCGAAAACCTTTTTCAAATTCGTGCTTGCGTGATTAGCGCGCGAAAAAAAAACATCTTGACGTCAAAACCATGTTTACATGCTCTCATGCAAACACTCCTCTCGGCCAATCAGAGCGCGCGTACTATCTTAGTTATTTTATAATAAACAAAGGAAACTCTTCCTGACAAGGAATCAAGGCTTTGACCTACAATGAGGGACAAACGTGTTGAGACACTTCCGTAAAATGGCTCCTTTTTGCATAGTGGACATACCTATCCCCTTCCCCTGTCTACCCCAACCCCTTCCCCCCAAAATCAATGTTGTATTTTGGACCCTCAAGTCTTTCTTTTACTTCAGGCAACATTGATTCGGGGGATGAGGGGATTTACGGCGTTTAAACGGAATGAAATAATAAATGAACTAAATGTTTGAAAAAAGCACCCATTTTCAACAAGTGTGTCAACTACTTTTGTCCCTGATTGAGGCTACCACCAACATTTACAATCCTCTCTTGGGGATTCGAAACTTTTCTGTTACGAAACCTGTCACTTCACAGTGCTAATGAAGTCCAAGTGATTCGGTCGAAATTATTCGTAACTTTGCACTGAGTTTTGGAATTTTCTGTACTAAATCAAGTCCACGTGTTCTTAGTACAGTAATTCAATTCAAGGTTTATAATAAGCTGTGTGATAAAATACACGGTGACACTTTGTACATGCCGTAAATGAATATTTAGTTTTATTTTGGCCACTTTGGGAATCAAAAGGATGACAAAAAACATACTTACCTAGACGGTAAGTATCATTGTAACTGAAGCCACACCAAACAGCTACATTGAACTTTACAAATCCACGCCCGTACAAGGTCACCGTGGAATTTTCTACAGTGTACAAGAAAGGAAAGAAACTCGAAGTCACTAAGGTACATGACAAACTAGTTAACGTACATCAACATTACTTTACTTGCAAATGACCCATAACAATAGCTGCTGAATTACCTCCTAAACATGCTTGCTGGGGATCCACTGAAGTCAGCTCCACACAAGACTTTGTAGAAATCTGCAAATAAGAAAAAAAGGACAGAAATTTAAAAAAAGGCTGCAGCATGGCATCCTAGTTAAGAATCGAAATTTCCATCCTTTTAACTGCCTTTTAACTATGAATAGATAACAAAACCAAAGCGTTTTCTCATCTTTTTACCAGCCATAGAATGCGTCAGTTAGCCCTTTTATAGACCTTAACAGACCAAAATGACAGATCTTCCTACCCTTTTCATACACATTGTAACTGAAACCTCAAAAATACACCCCTAACAGGCAGAGTCCCCCCCCCCCCCCCATAAAGGCCATTATAGGGAATCACCCCACCTCCTAAAGGGGTGCTCTACCAATAGCTGTTTTTTGAAGACAGCTTTGCCTGTATTGCCAATTTATAGCTTATAACTAGTAGTAATCTCAAATTAGGAAGTGCGGTGAAAATTTTTTAGATTTACTGTCAAATGTGACGTTATTTCCTAGTAAATTGATGTTGCAAAACACTTCCTATTCCTATAAGTTTGTTTTTTAAAAAGAAACAAAACAAAACTAAGCGACTACGAAAAAAAGAAAAAAGTGTCACCCGGCAGGAGATGTACCCGAGACCTTCGACGTGTAAGAGTAACGCATTATCCATTGCGCCACGCAACCATTATAAAAGCGTATGCCAAATTAATTGTATTTAACATTTTTGTGCCAGGCGAGATAAATTATTCAAGATGGCGCAGAAAAAATGCAGACGTACGACGAAATTAGCACCACAAAAGATCTTCCTTGAGTACCACAGGAATCCCAAGATTATGTGTTGCGTTCTCCTAACGTCGACACAATTACAGTCGAACCTTCATATACATGTACGATCATCTCTCGTAAACAGCCACCTCCCATAAGCGACTGCATATATCTAAAATGCCAAAACGTTTCCAGTCAAGCTTTACAGTTGGAACCTCTAGCAAATGATTAACTCCTGTAAGCGACTACGACCACTTTTTGGACCTGAAAGTTTAATGATTTTCCATTGTTTTTAACCTCTTGTACACGTAAGCGACCACTTTGACGCAATCTCTGATCTCTTTTTTCAATGTGTGCAGTATGCTACTTAAAATATGTGAAGAATTTCAGCAACAACATGGAACTACACATTGCATAACTTGCATGCAATAAATTGTCGTCCATAAAATAGATGTGCCCAGGCCTCTTCTCGGAAGATGCCCCCCTGTGGTTTGATTCTTGTAACTGACCACCTCCTATAAGCAACCACAAAGTCTTTGCATTTTGGGTGATCGTTTACGGCAGGTTCGACTGGCCACCAAACAATAGCTTCCTAGTGCCCAATTCTCAATGCCCAAAATGAACTTTTATCGAATCAGCTATATATGTTTTAAGCCGGCTTTTAATTCATACCAATAAGTTCAATGAAACTGCAAACCTCTAGAGATGGACTATAATGATGAATAACTCATTTTGCCTTAAATTACTTACTTCATCTGTAAGGTTCTTCAAAAGTTTGTAGTTTGGCTCAGTGAAAACAAAGTATTCCGATGGTTTGTTGGCCAAGCGAACGAGCTGTTAAAAGAAAATAAAGTTAACTTGCATCAAGTGGTCGGAAGAATTATCATGTAGTTTTAGTAAAAACAGCTGTAAAAATTCCATGCCAAGTTGTTGGGTACATGCAATTACAGTGAGTTTACCAACAGGACGGAAGGAAGAAGAGGATGGCAAATCGCTTCTGCGTGACAAAGATGACAAGGCTATTACTTGCTTGTGTTGTCGTAATCTTCACTAACATCAATGTTCTCTGGTCTTTTACAAAACGATTTATTTTAAGGATAGTGAAAAATGGCGAAAGGTTCTGTCAAACAAAATTATTGTCACGCTTGTCACACAAGGTCTGCCGTCTTCTTTCCTCTCCCGTCTTCTAGCGTAAGTTCATCAATGCAGCATTGGAACTGAAAAGCTAGGAAGTTCTTTAAGCTCTTTTTTCCTGTTGTCTCAAATTAGCCTTTTTATTTTGCATTAACATACATCATCCCTAACATATGCTGCAACTCCAATAGCATAAACTTCTGCTCCTGCTTGCCTTGCCTTCTTCGTCTGTTAAAACGCACAATAAAAAAAATACAATGAGAACAAAGGTAAATTGAAGGGCCACACAAGAATGGGAATTGCATGATGGCCTTAGATGTATTTGTTGTGGTTCAATTTATCCTTAGTTTAAATTTTTGGTATGGTACTACATGACATAGCCTGTTCACAGACCCTCTATTTTCTCTTCGAAGTCCGTCGAGCGCGCGTGATAAAATATAAACCGCAGGGGATTTACTGATTCTTTCTCGCCTGCTTGCTTTGCTCGACGATGTTTTTGAAAAGGACGAAAAGAAAACTAAACCAACATGTGTACAGGCTATACATGATAACGATTTTTAAATAAAAGAAACTAAAACTTAAACCAAGAATAAAATTAAACCACAACATATTTCCTTGACAATATCATAATAAAAAATTCGATCTTGCAGTTACTGAGCAGGTTCCTAAAATACAATGTGGAAAAGTTTGCTTGCTCTATTGTGTGATTTCAGAATTCTTCATACCCCACCCCACCCCCCCTCCCTCACATACCACCACAGATAGGGTTGGGCATTTCTTACGGAGGAGATCAGGGTCAGGAAAATGAAAAAGTTAAAACAGATGTCTCTACCTTAATTGGAATTTCTAAAAGGGTATGTGAGTGTCTTTGGAAAGGGAGGAGGAGTCGAGAAAATTAATATTCTTATCTTCTATAGTTGAGCTAGAAATATTTTCTGGAACCGCAGTCTTACTTAACGAAGTGCCTAGGGTATTCTAACACCTTCACCCGGAGCAGACTAACCTCAGATGTTGCTCTTCTCATGTCATCTACTCTTCCATCTGTTAGTATAATGATAATACTTGCTTGTGTACCTGGCAGGCAAGTGAACAATGAAACACTAGAACTTTGGGTTAGGGTGGCGTATGTGGGGGAAAGGGATTTAATTGATACAGTTGTAAGAAGAACTCTCCCAGGGTACTCACACATGAAGGGAAAGGAATGCTTGTCACGGCATAAAATTAGAAAAATAATTGGATCACTGTCGGTTTCTAGGGAAACTGCCCACCTACCCCTCCCCTAAGTCAACATTCTGCCATAAACGAGAAGTAAGTGTTAATGTTGGCTTTGGGGAGGGGTAGGTGGGCAGTTTCCCAGAATCCTAAACTGATCCAAAAGATTAAGGCCCCCAGGGGGCTTATTTATTTCACGCCAATTTGAGGGGGGCCTTAATAGAGATGGGGGGCTTATTTGAGAGGGGGACTTGTTTAATTTAGAAATGACTATGGTATCTGTTCTCCACAAATAACTAGAATACAGAGACAAAAGCTCAAGAACAAGAAGTTTTAGGTTATGCAGACGAGGATCAGAATCAAGTCTGTAAATAAACCATCCCGGATTTGATTTATTAATACAGTCTATCATTTTATTAGTGAAGAATGATTAGGGGTGGGGAGGTGTGTGTGTGTGTGGGGGGGGGGGGGGGGGCTTCTTAACTTTCTTCCCCTAAAAAGGGGGGGGGGGACTTATTAGAGGTAGGGGGCCTATTTGAGACGTTGGGGGCCTAATACAGGATTTACGGTAACTACTAAAAGTCAAACAAATCTGAGTGTGACTTAGGCTTTTTTAACCACAAACCAATGAACAATGGAGTGTGAGCCTTGGGGTGAGGTAAGTGCGTGGCGGGGTACTCCCATATACATGTATGGGCTGCCTGTTAGGGTATGGTTTTTGAGGATCTCTTGTTCCTTGTATAATTTTTAGGTCAGATTCCTTAAAAAAAGTGCCAGTTTAAATTCAAGTGTGTGAATATCCAGCTACATGGCAAACAAATCATCTGTTAAAACTGAACCATCCTCAGGAGTATTAGAAAAGCGTAGTAATGAAGGTTTGCCATTGGGTGTGGCCATTAAATTCTTAAATTATAGTTTTTGTTATTCCCCTGAACAGTTTGTCATATTTTGGGTTTGGGCATTAAATCATGCTCACTTCACAGGGTTTGAGACCCCGGGTGGCAAACACCTTTTTCAAAATAAATGGGAGCAATCCCTCCCTCCCACCAAAGTTCTCATTAAAACATGTACGTGTGTACAAATAAAAAAATGTAAAGTATGCTAGTAACCTATACATTACGACTATTAAAATACTAAGTAAACTATAGATAGATCTACAAAATGGCTATAAAAGCAGAATCTAAAACTAGAGGTATTTATAGAATTTACAAGCCCTACACAAGCCACGTAAGCTTTAAGAGATCGCTTAAACAACACAACGTCTTGTGATTCTCTGACTTTCTAGCTTTCTAGTTTTTCTTAGTGTTCTGTATCTTTTCTTAGTCCTCAGTATCTAAGTGCTCAGTATCTGTATTTTTGACATATATTCCTTATATTTTGGTGCTTTTGCTGTAACTATCATTGGTATATAATAAACTCAATTGCTCACGGCTCCCTCCATTTATCATTGTGTTGTTTCCTCTCTTCATACTTAAAACAGAAATGATTTTTATTCGGCTGAGCATAGCAGTAGAGAACAGAAATCTTGTCTCTTCCTTCAGAATTTTTAGTGACCTCAGAAATGATTTATCATTTCTGGCAACTGTATGCAAACATTATCATCTTTCAAAACCAACCTCCAGATTCCTTTATTTGATTATTTGCCTGTTGAAAATAACAAACACAGTAAACAACATCATTGTTTGAACATGTAGTACATGCATGTAACTGGCAGAAAAAAAATAAATAACTAAAAGGAGTATACAGCTGAGGCATTTTTACTTTATCCCAGGGTATGTGAGACCATACAATCAATAAAAAAAGGTTACTCAAATTTGTCATTGAATCAATATGGTGACGAGTAAAATTACAAGACTAGTGTAATAATTCGCTGAGCCTTTACAGATGAGGGAAATTTTTAGACTTTTGACTAAACACAAGAGAAGTTATTCTTAATTTCACAAGCAAAACATTTAGTGATGGACTGAAAGATATTTATTTAAACAGTATACTCATGTGAGTGCAGGGTTCTCCAAACAATAATATTATTTGAACTTGAAGGAGAAAAACCAACAGTAGTTTTGCAACTGATTGTACTGAAATGGGGCAGAACTCTGATGGGAAGGGGTCTGCCTTCCACAATCAGAAGATTCTGGGGCCCTCTCCTGGAAAAAGTTTAATTTTGGTGATCAATTTTTATTTTTACGACAAGGATGACTTGTTCATCTTTATTAACCAACACTGGTATCATACAGCACATGTACATGTACATGTATGCTTAAAGTTACATATTAATCCAAAAAAATGTAAGGAAACAAAATAAAAATGAAATGCCTTGGATTTACATGTACAGAAATCATTTCTTGCTGGGTCTAAATTACAGGTCACACTCCACAGGTTAAGAGTACATGTACAGGTCACTGCTCCATTGGTTAATATTACCATTGAAACCACAGATTCCCCTTAATTAACAATTAGTCGCCGAAGGCGACGTGAATATCGGCGAATAGTCACCGAGACAAAGTCGAGGTGACTATTCACCAATATTCACGTCGCCTGAGGCGACTAATTGTTTTAGTATAATTACATTGATGATTATTCGAGAAAATAAAACTATTGATCAATTTCCGACCCCGAAACATCAAAAAATCAGGCTGCCATTTTGAAAACTGCTAGCCTTCAATGCTATAATCACCGCGCGGTGATTATAGCGGGATAAAACGAAGCTCCTAGCCAATCACAGCGCTCTATTTTCGATAATCATCGATGTAATTATACTAATATGCAGTACTAGAGCATTTTGGTAAAAGATTAGAGCTAGGAGGCACTTTTAATGCTGTTCATTCATCTACATCACGGTGACCTGTAGTCCAGCCTGTGGAAAAGTGACCTCCATTTTAGACCCACTGCAAAAGTTTCCTTTTAATGTCTTTCAGCCATTTGGCTGCATGTTACCAAAAATAGATTCAGTTCGCTGTCTGTAAATCTCATCGAAGTTGCCTATTTACAGACCTGACCATGAACAAGCCAGAAAATGAATTTTGCAGGGACCACCACATTGCATGTCTGCAGACAACTACTCATCCATGCTGCCTTTTCAAATATAATTATATGTTCTATAATGTTACAGGTGAAAGTTACATTCAAATTAATTTTTGTAACCTAGGTTGATTCTCAATTTCCTTTGTCTCTGAGCCTTGATTATTCCTGAATTAAGCTAGGCTGGGAGAATCAACCTAGGATAAAAAATTTTAACCTGAATTTAATTTTGACCTACCTATATGCATTACACATACCATTTCAAGTGCCTGACCCATATATGTTCCTCCTCCAGGAATCACTTTTCTTAAGGCCCCCAGTCCCTCTTGAATTTTTGCCCTAAGATGGTAACATGATAATCTGTATAAAATCTATTGTACAGTGCACAGTAAAAATAATACTTTAGTTGCATTTTAAACTCAATCCCACACATTCAGCTCTCCTGTACTTAAAAGTACAGAAAAATAAAACAATTAATGTTAATTAGCATGCAAAGAAATTTGTCCTCAATAGCCAAGGGCTAGTGGTTTCTCTCAATGTCTTCCATTCTTTCCTCAAAGGTATACAATGTAAGCTTGGTAATCATTGGCATACATTATTACACTGCACATGTAAGTTTATATGTTATACATAAGGTTTTTTTGGAAAATATTCCACATTAATGGGCCAGAGTTTAACCACGAGGGCATTGCCTTACAGTCTTGACCTCCAATCACTCATGGCATCTGTTCCCCTACCAACTCTATTCCATCTATCGGAGAAACACGACCTCATGAGACCAATAAATTGCGGAATCTTCAAATCCATATGCCTTCAGTTTTGCCAATAGTAAAGGAGGATGAAGCAAGTTAAAAGTCTTGGATAGATCTGTTTATAAGATCCCAACGACATTATCATCATCCTCGGAGACCCAAGGGCAGATAGTGGGCCGAGGGAATGTCTAAACTGGCGAGAAAACATGGTACGAAGAAAAGTAAAGAACGGCAAGAAGAGCCCCTGGGGACAATGTCTTACCAGACCAGTTCCAAACCGTCGCCGCCCTTCTGGCTTCTGATTGGTGCCAGAAAACTTTTGTGTTTTTCTGCCCAATCAGAAGGCAGAACGGCAGAACTATCTGCCCCTGGGTCTCCGAGGATGCATTATCACTGGCTACTGCTCCTTGCCAGTACTCAATACCAGGTGATCTGTGACGTCATTGTGGGGGCCTGGGGAAAGAAATTTTAATGCCGTATCCCATAAACCAACACGCGCACCAATTCAATTCAATTCAATCTGTTCCTGTCAGCTTTGGTTTATGGGATACGGCATTAAAATTTCTTTCCCCAGGTCCCCGCAGTGACGTCACAGATCACCTGGTAAGCTTGATCA
The DNA here is from genome assembly GCA_038088405.1 of Porites divaricata. Classification (NCBI taxonomy): domain Eukaryota; kingdom Metazoa; phylum Cnidaria; class Anthozoa; order Scleractinia; family Poritidae; genus Porites; species Porites divaricata. Next base: position 61,084,761 of record JBBMOI010000001.1, on the reverse strand, counting down.
AAGTACATTGTAGTCCAACAACTAGTATTCCATTTATGATACATGTAACTGTTAGACTATTGCTCTATATATGGATCCATGAAATTAATGTGTTACATGTACAGGCCATCTGATATAATATTATGTGATGGTGCGATTTCCCACAACTGACCTCAAATTGCATCCAATCACACAATTTGAGAAAAATCGCATAATTCGTAAAAAAAATGCTAAATTCAAGTAAAAAAAAACAATGAATTCTAACTTTAATTCAACATTTTCCAAATCTTAATGTTATTGAAGGTGATTTACCACAAAAGAAAGCCTTGCCAGACATCTGAAACCTTCAATCGCAGTATCTGGACAGCAATTTTGATTTCAGAGACACACAGTGTGGTCAGCGGTGTAACGGCGTCATGTAATATTAAACAAGTGTCCTTTTTCTTTTCTGGGTAAAAATTATCAGACAAATTTAACTATTTCGTTTTAAATTCAATAAATAGATGTTTTATTATTTCTTTACATTTAAATTGCCTGTTAAACAACATTAAAGTGGTTTTTATTACTTTGAAACAGGGGGGGGGGGGGGGGAGAGACGAGGTCTGGGACCGAGAAACGATGTTCTCACAACTTGCAAAGCGATCACCCTGTGTTATGGTCAGCCGATAATTGCAGCATTTTCCCACAGTAAATATTTTTAGACTTCTTAGAAGCAAGAAGAGAATTCAAACTGGCAGAGGAAATCAGAAATGCTTAAAAAATTCAAAAAAATATCATGCATCTTTGTCTTTCTTGCATATCGTATTTGTCTTTCGGTACTGAAATTGCGGGGAAACTAAAACGCAACCGCGTTAGATCTTAACCAACAACAACGCGCTCGATCGATTTGTAGGTTAAATCGTTTTTGCCGGGCAAGGATAACTTGATGCTGATAAAAATTACTGGAGAAAGTGTCAAATTTATCGGAAGGAAGTATATTCAGAAAGCTTTATAAATATGAGCTTACAGCTCTACATATCATGACTGAATAAACATCAGATAAACATTCACACTTCATAACATTTCACTTTGTTTATTATGATCAGTCAACACCTTGAATATTCAAAGCTAAAATTCAAAACGATCCTAAGAAACAAATCAAAACTACAACTGAACGCTCTGTACCTTTAAGCGACTTTAACTTTCCTAAGGTTTGCTGCAAAACACTGCTCGATAGCTCAACTCTTCGGCGGTTCTTATCAGTACGGAGCTATATGTTGCATATTCCAAACTCTGCAAAGGGAAATTGTTTAACAGAAAAAGAAAACCACACACTATGTCTGAAAAACGACATCATATCACTAAATTTGCGAATTACCAAAATGTAATGATGAGAAACAGTCCCGCCTTCGACCGCCATGTTTTTGTTTCTTCTCAAGACCGTTGATCTATGGATTTTGACGTAATGCGCATGATCAGTACCAAATCCGCTGGCAAGACCCTTGCTGATCGCTTTGCAAGTTGTGAGAACATCGTTTGGATTTCATTTAAGAGAATGTATGGGAAGTAGCTTCCCCCCCCCCCCCCCTGCTTTGAAACCTGGTAAAACAATGTAAATTAGCCCTGAAAAAAATTGCATAATTTATCACACAGTAGTCCTATATCTTATCGCACAATCTACCCTGAAAATATCGCACAATTTCTGATTTTTCATTGTACTCTATCAGATGGCCTGCATGTGGTTGTTGCTAAGCAGCTATATATCAAAAACTTTGTCAATGGCGGCAAGAATCGTAATAGGCCTCCTATAAGGCTAGTAATTTTACTCTATTAACTTACCAGATGACCAAGTAAACAGTTTTCAGTAATTTGAATTACAGAAGAACTGTATTAAATCCTACTCCTCAAAAGTCTTTTAGGGGCAAGTTGAAACAACTTTTGGGATAAAACATGCCAACTACAGCTTTCCCAGTTGAAAAGCTGTAAAAATGATATTCTTTGCACCTTGGAATATAATAAGTTATAACTTATACTCCTAAGAAAAATAAAATAAATGAAAATTTGGCACACACCTGTCACCTGTCAGTGGCAATACAAGTTTCGTCCCTTGGCCTTCTGAGAATATAATGAACGATACTCGCACACCTGTTCTGAAATACAACGCATGTTAACAGGTACATGTAAGTCAATTTGCCTTTTTCTTTAAAGGCTAAACCAAAAAATAAGGATGTTGCCTTGTGCACATCAGTGTTTATTAAACAGCGTGCAAAGAAAGTCGTGACCGATAGCTGGTGGATTTTACTATTGGGCTAGTGATTTTTGTTTTTAACTTGCCGAACGGGCAAGTGACGTTTTTTGGGAAATTCAAATTACAGAAGGATTGTAATCAATCCTGCTAATCAACTAGGGTTTTGGGACTAGTTGAAATGACATGTGGGCTAGTATATGCTTGTAGCTACAGCTTACCTGAATGCCAGGCTGTAACACTGACTTTCTTATGGCGTACATTTGCGGACAAAAATAATTAAAAAATTGATACAATTTGAAGTTCAAAAATTAGACTATCCATGTCGAAATCTCGTCATATCATTTGAAATCGCAATGAACGCAGTCGAAATAGCGTCATTTGAACTTGAAGTTACGTTACTTTGAACAAGAAAACTCGACATCGCGGATGTTGAAGTTCAAATCAACATTCCAACTAAAATGCAAATTACATGATTTGAACTTTAATTCAATTTACATATTCGAATTCGAAAAACCAAAATTTCAGTTCGAAAGGAAGCGGAAGTAAAAATACACAGGAACCGGAAATGATAAGAGTTTCGCTACACTGTACATACGGGATGTTTGCAAAACTGCATTTTGGCGCCAAAAGATTTCCCTTCACTCGAACTCTTTGGTCAATATGGAGGACAATGTGACTGATAAGGGTGACCGTGCTAGGTTAGGCCTCGTTTTACCTTATGAAAATCAACACAGGCACTAAATAAAAACCAAGTACAGAGTAGAAAGTTCAACATTGCGCACCTAACAAGGAACGTATCCAGTCTATCCACTCCAGTTTTTAGAGGGAGTGTACGGAAACTCTGTGCGCACTTATTTAGAAGAGTCTTCGAACTCTTCCATAAAAGAAAGTGCTTAAATTTTCACGAAATGCTTTCCAAAAAACACACCTCTAGCTTGAGGCAGAAGAGGATCGAAATACACACTCCGTAATTGGTTACTTTCAGTAGCCAATAGGAAAACAAGAATTTCGATCCGCCACGTGGGTATTTATGTTCGAGTTCGAAGCTCAACAGACAGAATGGCTGTACCGTTCTCGCCCCGACAAAGTACAACTGCAGTTGCTCTTGTAATAGCAACTAAGCACAAAGCCAACCCGGCAACTGATGAAGTTCGTGTGAAGAACTGAAACCATGGTCTTGCCTGATCACAAAGTGGCAATAACAAAACAGTTTAAAGACTGTTAAGCTTATTCAAAAGCTATTACCAAGGGAGGAACTACGCGCTCCAGTCAAGAGACTCACACTATCTTAAGAAAAACACTAAGCTGGAGTTTACTGAGTCACAATTCAATTCTCCATAGTAAGTTGATGTAGCTTCAGTTTAAGCTGCACTTCAGTCTTATAATTTTGGATCTGTAAATCACTATCCGTGATAATTTAACATTCTGCAAAGAAAGCTTACAAGCTGGGCCCAGCATGATACAGCATTGCAGAAAAAAATTACACTCACGGACTAAAGAAAATCGCTTAGTTATTTAGATCCAGAAGGCGTTTTGGAGAAAATTGGAACCCTAATTATTCAGCCGTAATAAAACAAGCTTTACGCTTCAAAAGAGGTCAAAGAAAATGCACTTGCATCAGAGGGCAAATCCTGCCGACCAGAAACAATAACTACAGTAAATCAATGTATGTCATGACCTCTCAGTGTGAAACATGCGGCTAAAAATCACATTTGCTAATTTAAAATGTAGAAACTTCCAGAGCATAATCTACATTGTCCGCCATATTGATCAGAGCGTTCGAGTGAAGGGAAATCTTTTGGCGCCAAAATGCAGCGAAACTCTTATCATTTCCGGTTCCTGTGTATTTTTACTTCCGCTTCCTTTCGAATTGAAATTTTGGTTTTTCGAATTCGAATATGTAAATTGACTTCAAGTTCAAATTAAAGGTTTCATTTGGAATTGTGTGGAAGATTATGGTTGCATTGTTGACGATTAAGTGGCTTATTAGAGTGGAGAAGGTGAATTGAAGTTCAAATCATGTAATTTGTATTTTAGTCGGAATGTTGATTTGAACTTCAACATCCGAGATGTCGAGTTTTCCCTTTATAGTTTCAACTTGTTCAAAGTAACTTCAAGTTCGAATGATGCTATTTCGACTGTGTTCATTGCGATTTCAAATTCATATGACGAGATTTCGACATGGATAGTCTAATTTTTGAACTTCAAATTGTATTTTACTTTCAATTATTTTTGTCCGCAAATGTACGCCATACTTTCTTTACACCCTGGTTTAAAAGCAGGTAATACAATTCATGTAGGATGTTTCGTCCAACATTAAAGCTGGTTTACTATTATCACACTAGGGTTGAACTGCCAGAGGCTGCCAAATCTCTTGAAGTGCTTCTGACAAGGTTAAACATTAGCTACACTTTTGACTTGAGGTTGGATGTTATTACAAAGCATGGCAATGGTAGCAAAGAAATTGCTGAGATATGACCAAGTAACACCTTGTGTCAAAAAAAAATATGTCTCCTGGGTGTTATATGTAAAGTTTTGAGTAGAAAAACACTGTCCAGTGAAACATTTTGCTTTCTTGAAAAATGTTTGTTATCAATAATTTAAAACTGTATTTCTACAAGCTGCTGATTGGCTCACAACACCCTTTCCTGAAATGGATTGTTATTTTCCTGAAATCCGACCGGATTGGTTTACTTTGTCTAAGTGGCCGCAGTTACAGTAGTCGCACTGTAAAGCCATATTTTCATTCCAATTTTGGTACCTCTGTGCAATCCTGGGAACTCCCCCTAGTTGTGACGTGATGTAGACAACATGCATAATACATAGTACAGTAACTATAATGCACCTATCAATGTTAAGCCGGCGGGGGGGGAGGCAGGGCATGGGGTGGGGATTTGACTTTTTTGAAAAATTTGCCGTCAAATTCCCTGCCCACGGGCAAATCATTCCAGTCAAATGCAACCAAATTTCCCCACCCCGGGCTGCACATGCATTGCTGTCAAATATCCCAAGGCTGGACCCAACAAAGGCACAATTGAAATATCTCCAAATAAAACTCTACAATCTTTATTTATAAACGTTGCTGCATCACCAAAGATACATGATCCTGTCAAAGCAGCAGTTATACCTTTAAACCATTCAATCCATGTTACACTGCGTAGAATAGAGAAACCCTTAGGAGAAAATCCACATTTTGTAAGTTTAAACATACCGTTCTTTGTAAAGGGCACCAACAAAAGTATCTTTCAAGGTTCAACTGAACAAAAATACGTTAAAACAAACGAAATTTGAAGACAAAACAGTGAAATCCACTCACCTTCCGCTTGCTCTCGTTAATGGCCTCCACGATTTTCCAGATTTTCCAGACCGTACGGCGCATGCGTGAAGCGTGGAACCGGGAAACATATGCTCGGTCTCAGTCTCTTTCTTCCGAGTCGGCAGTCAAATATCCCCACGTCGGGCGAAGAAAGATTCAAATATTCCCTCCCCCGGGAGAATAAGATCAGTCAAATGCCCCACCCCAGGGCCAACAAAGACAATCAAATCCCCACCCCATGCCCTGCCTCCCCCCCCCCGCCGGCTTAACATTGATAGGTGCATAAATTAAGATGTTAAGCAAAAAATTAACATATAATAAAATAAAACAAAATGAGCATACCGGAACAAAAATTATACTTCATAGCTGTTTCACCTACCCAGCATAATTTGAAACTGTCCCTTCCACAAAGTCAACCGTCTGCCGCTGGAAATTAGCAAGCAAAACACTACCAGATCTAAGTGAAAAAAGTAGCTTTATCTAAGACTTTCTTACAATAAATATTATAGCCAATAAATGTAGTGTAAATTGCCCCTGCAGTGGAAATCAATAAATCAATATCTGTATTTGACCTACAGCTGTAAGTGCATGCACTGTAAAATAAACACCTTACCAGTGTGCAAAGAAAGTAAAGTCTCAGGTAGTCCAAGGCTAGTGGATTTTGCTATTTGGATCTTATGAGAAAGAATTCTGTTCTTTTAATTTAAAAATTGTCTAACACTAGCCTGGCAAGTTAGGGTATTAGGGGGAATTTAAATCACGGAAGAACTGTAGCCTGCTCCTCACAACTTTTTTAGGGCTAGTTAAATCTTGGGCTATCCTTGGGCTAGTAAATGTACATGTGTACATGTACATGCCAGCTCCTGCAGATTACCCGAAAGCTTTAAGACTGACTTTCTTTGTAGCCTTGTTCTCTCAGTCCACACTGGCTACTGTGACAGAGTGGCTTGGAATGATTCGGGTACTTTTTTTGGAAGGGGGGGGGGGGGGGGGAGGGAGGATGAGGGGACAGTGGGAAAGTACGGAGAAATGGTAAAGACTGTGGTGCGTGACAGAAAAACGAAATTTTCAAAATTCGATCCCTGTATATTTTCTCTCTTGTCAAAATCTCTCTAGGAGACGAGTTTTCTTCATGTACTGATCGAAAATGTGACAGATCGTTGATTTTCATTTTCACTGTGCTCACTCAAAATGTTTGTTTGAACAATTAATGGGCATTCATTAAAATTCTAGAAAAAGTTATGCTTATTAATTTAAATTGCCTTTGTCTCACTTCTACCTTGAGAGTCTTGAGTCCAAGAAGCTTTAGCATGTGGACTGAACTTGCCGACTTCAGGGATCGAAGGTTTCAGCTTTGCAGGCACGGCCTTTAATAACCACAGACATTTTTTTTTTTCTGATAATAATTTACAAGTTATTGCGCTGACAAAACAGCCATAGTAGCACTGTCGTCAGTGTGAGAAATGGGGTATGAACGTTTCTTGCCAATCTTGTTGAATCGGTCGACGTTACGAATTACTCACCTGTCTAAGATGAAATAAATGTCAAATCCTCCGAGACATTTGTGCTGGCTACAAACAAATTTGGGGACTATCCACGCATGCAGCAAAAACGTGACTGCGAAACTTCTCCAATCAACCATGCTTATGGTCTTGACTTCAGACCGAATGTCTGGATGCCCAAAACGATGTCGATGTCTAGTTCGTCTGCTTCACCGTAATGAAGCTCTACATGTAGTTCATTGTGCCCTTTAACTGTTCAGTTTAAAGACATCTCCCATTTATATGAAAACATTCTTCCGTTCGTCCTTGCTGCTCTACGCATGCAGACCGCAGAAATACATTTCCGATATGGCGCTGTGCCACCTGGCCGCACAGGAAGTGCTGATAGCAGAAGAGTGAAGAATATATAGCGGAAGGGCGGGTGAATCTCTGGTTTGAACGGGAACATGATACAAACTAAAGATGATTGTTTTGATTTCATAAGGTATTAAAAACACCTATATCTTAACAAATTTTCAGACGATCTGTAAGACCTGATTCGAACAGGCAAGGGAAAAGTCCCTTGGGCGAATTTTCCCTCCGACCCGCCAGTCTCCGTCCTAATAGCACAGCGGAGATCGAGGAGCAACCTACATCTTCATCCTTATCAGCAACGTTGTAATACAAGGTTTAATTTGATTTGATTTCTGCAAGGAAGAAACTTTCTTTAGTAATTGAATTGTTACTTTTGTTCGGTTACCGCCCTTTTTTAACAGCTTCTGTTGTTGTTGTTGTCAGCTGTGTTGTTGTTGTTGTTGTTGTTGTTGTTATTGTCATCGTCATGTCCACGTTCTGTATTAAGGTGAGAAAAACAAATCGCAGAATCAAAACGAAGCAGAAGGTAACATCTCAAAAAACAAAACAAAACAAAACAAAACAAAACTGGTACGCATTCTTCGTTTTCACTGCCACGTAATAAACACGGCACAAAAAAATAAATTGAAAACCGTCCAGTGGAAGAATCCAAGAAAATGAAATGTTATTAAAGACTAATATATAAACAATTTGTCCAAATTTCAGGTTTTTGCGGCTCACAGTTTCTGAGTTATTTCCCGAAACATTTCACGCACCTTAGAGCTTTGGAGGCGCCATATTAGTGTTGAGAAACTGCCATCAATATGGCCGCCGGAAATCAACAAAAACATCTGGAGTTCACGTTTTCTATAAAAGCTCTTCCTTTTAACACGAGAGCTAGCATACGTGCGCATAAACAATTCTTTTATTACTTGAAATGGTTAAACTGCTGAAAATCAAGAGGAATGACTTTTTTTAATGAGACAGCATTCCTATTTTGGTGTCACGCACTGCATGTGATAACTCGGAAGTTCAAATTGCTGTATTTTCGAAATAAATCATTCTTCAACTGCGCAGGATTAGCTCAGTTGTTAGAGCGCTTGACTGCAGAGCGGGAGGTCGCGGGTTCGATTCTCGGGGAAGGACCAATACTCTGCCCTGCACGCAGAGTCTCCTTCGATCTTCCTAGATATCTAGGAAGATCGAAGGAGACTCTGCGTGCAGGGTACAATACTCAGGATCTTAAAATAACTGAGAAATGAAGGTACTACCTTTGCCCTGCAGCAAATGGCTAGACCTTTGCGTGGCTCGGATGACCACGTATAATGGCGGTACCGACTCCAATATGAGACGTTAACATAGTGTCCCCAGTTAGCTATGGCGTACATTTGCGGACAAAAATAATTGAAAGTAAAATACAATTTGAAGCTCAAAAATTAGACTATCCATGTCGAAATCTCGTCATATGAATTTGAAATCGCAATGAACACAGTCGAAATAGCATCATTCGAACTTGAAGTTACTTTGAACAAGTTGAAACTATAAAGGGAAAACTCGACATCTCGGATGTTGAAGTTCAAATCAACATTCCGACTAAAATACAAATTACATGATTTGAACTTCAATTCACCTTCTCCACTCTAATAAGCCACTTAATCGTCAACAATGCAACAATAATCTTCCACACAATTCCAAATGAAACCTTTAATTTGAACTTGAAGTCAATTTACATATTCGAATTCGAAAAACCAAAATTTCAATTCGAAAGGAAGCGGAAGTAAAAATACACAGGAACCGGAAATGATAAGAGTTTCGCTGCATTTTGGCGCCAAAAGATTTCCCTTCACTCGAACGCTCTGATCAATATGGCGGACAATGTAGATTATGCTCTGGAAGTTTCTACATTTTAAATTAGCAAATGTGATTTTTAGCCGCATGTTTCACACTGAGAGGTCATGACATACATTGATTTACTGTAGTTATTGTTTCTGGTCGGCAGGATTTGCCCTCTGATGCAAGTGCATTTTCTTTGACCTCTTTTGAAGCGTAAAGCTTGTTTTATTACGGCTGAATAATTAGGGTTCCAATTTTCTCCAAAACGCCTTCTGGATCTAAATAACTAAGCGATTTTCTTTAGTCCGTGAGTGTAATTTTTTTCTGCAATGCTGTATCATGCTGGGCCCAGCTTGTAAGCTTTCTTTGCAGAATGTTAAATTATCACGGATAGTGATTTACAGATCCAAAATTATAAGACTGAAGTGCAGCTTAAACTGAAGCTACATCAACTTACTATGGAGAATTGAATTGTGACTCAGTAAACTCCAGCTTAGTGTTTTTCTTAAGATAGTGTGAGTCTCTTGACTGGAGCGCGTAGTTCCTCCCTTGGTAATAGCTTTTGAATAAGCTTAACAGTCTTTAAACTGTTTTGTTATTGCCACTTTGTGATCAGGCAAGACCATGGTTTCAGTTCTTCACACGAACTTCATCAGTTGCCGGGTTGGCTTTGTGCTTAGTTGCTATTACAAGAGCAACTGCAGTTGTACTTTGTCGGGGCGAGAACGGTACAGCCATTCTGTCTGTTGAGCTTCGAACTCGAACATAAATACCCACGTGGCGGATCGAAATTCTTGTTTTCCTATTGGCTACTGAAAGTAACCAATTACGGAGTGTGTATTTCGATCCTCTTCTGCCTCAAGCTAGAGGTGTGTTTTTTGGAAAGCATTTCGTGAAAATTTAAGCACTTTCTTTTATGGAAGAGTTCGAAGACTCTTCTAAATAAGTGCGCACAGAGTTTCCGTACACTCCCTCTAAAAACTGGAGTGGATAGACTGGATACGTTCCTTGTTAGGTGCGCAATGTTGAACTTTCTACTCTGTACTTGGTTTTTATTTAGTGCCTGTGTTGATTTTCATAAGGTAAAACGAGGCCTAACCTAGCACGGTCACCCTTATCAGTCACATTGTCCTCCATATTGACCAAAGAGTTCGAGTGAAGGGAAATCTTTTGGCGCCAAAATGCAGTTTTGCAAACATCCCGTATGTACAGTGTAGCGAAACTCTTATCATTTCCGGTTCCTGTGTATTTTTACTTCCGCTTCCTTTCGAATTGAAATTTTGGTTTTTCGAATTCGAATATGTAAATTGAATTAAAGTTCAAATCATGTAATTTGCATTTTAGTTGGAATGTTGATTTGAACTTCAACATCCGAGATGTCGAGTTTTCTTGTTCAAAGTAACTTCAAGTTCAAATGACGCTATTTCGACTGCGTTCATTGCGATTTCAAATGATATGACGAGATTTCGACATGGATAGTCTAATTTTTGAACTTCAAATTGTATCAATTTTTTAATTATTTTTGTCCGCAAATGTACGCCATAGTTAGCACTTTCGTGCTAAAATTAATACATTGACACTCAAATAAAGTGCATCTTTTTTTTGGGGGGGGGGTGGGGGGCTGGAAACTTGTACAAAGATTTATTTTTTATTTATCTTCAACCTAGTGTAAATAAGAATTAGTAAAACCTCACTTTTTTGACTTTGAAATCTGATGTTTGCGATCTAGTGAAAACAGCGTTCTGATTCTTCTCAGTGATTCCACTTATGACTCCATTTTTACGATCAAGTGAAAACTGGGTCGTCGGAGTCGCAAGCAGAAGTGGAAGAACTAAACCAATCACAAAGCGTGGCTGAATGTGCATTGTGATATTCATTGGTTTCTCATTCCGCTTCTGCTTCCGACTCCGACAGTCTGGTTTTCACTGGATCATATACAGCTATTTCGAGAAAGGTTGTCGGACAAAATGTGCACGCGACAATCCCGAAAGGTAATATGGGGTACGATAAACATTGTTCCCAACGACTGTAGCTGTCGAACCTACTTTCGTTGCTTTCCTTTAACACTCGCAAACATATGTTCGTGGCCTCCCGTGCTATTCTTTCAAATTTCTTTCAAGAACATTGCTCTCAAAACCACCCACAATGCCCTTCGGGATTGTCGCGTGCACTTTTTCCGACAACCTTTCTCGAAATAGCTGTATGCGGAACATAAGCGACGGAATTCTAAGCGGAGTCGGAAGAAAATGGAAACGTTCTCATTCTTCTGTCTCCGATTCCGTCGCGCCTTTGACTCCGCTTACGACTCCGACTCAACGTGAGGAAGAATTGTAAAAAGGCTGTTGGAAAAATAATAAAAAAAAAATAGACAAATGCGCGTTCTTAACAGAGTGGAAAAAATGTTAAGATCCGAAAAATTCTGATTAAGTGAATGTTCTTCCCTCTTCTTTAGAACGGGAATTAAGGAGGCAAAAAAACTAAACCACTGCTCAAAAGTTTTTTTTAAGTTTTTTTAAAGTTCCAAAACTGAAGGTCTCTAGGAACAGAGAAAAGTAGTATTAACAGAAAGCCAGCTTGAAGTAGAAAATAACTGTTGTCTTCATCTATTCTCTAAAGTAATGAGCAGATCGCAAGAGACTGGGGAGAGGCAGGACCAGGGCCGACCGTACTTTATTTTTCTAGAGTTTTATTTCATTTTATCTTTCGGTTGCGTAAAAATGAAAACATGTCTAGAATTTCTGCTCTACTAATTCAGCTAATTTAAGTTACATATACTTTGTACAATAATATTTATTAGTAACCTTCTGTTGCTCCAGCTATCACGTGATTAACAATCCATACTCCCCCTGCGCCTTCCCTGTGCCAGTCCTTACGCTTTCTCGCTCGGTCGAACCTAAACTCTTCCGTAAGCTGTGAAATCACTGAGGGAGACTCACCCACCCTTCCCCAAACTTCGCGATGACAACGGGGCAAGAGAAAATGCGTAGGAACTAGGTTGACTCGCCCTCAAAGGCTTATTGCAGAACCAGCTGTTGGCCAATTTTCTTTAGATGCAAAAGTCTCTGTCATCA
>JBBMOI010000001.1:60880000-61067500 GCA_038088405.1 Porites divaricata | reverse complement strand
CTTCCTTGCGTGCTTGAGTCACCGCGCTACTTACACAATCACGAGATAAGTCCTACAAATTTCCCTTATTTCGCCTTTTACTGTCAATTATATTTCGTCATATAATCAAAGTGCAGGCGGGTTCATGCGCATCGATGAGGAGGCGAGCTTCTCTGCAATTTTCAAGGGAAAAAGATCCCCGCTAACGTTACGGTAAAGGCTCAATAATGTTTGAAAAGAATGCCGATTTAAAGTTGGTGACATGAGAAACAGCATACAGCCTTTGTGATATCTGGTAATAATTATTTTTTTCAAAGCCCTCAATTCTTTTTTTAAGGTGGTAACCTGTGTTCAAACCCCCCACCCCCCCCCCCCCCCCCACACTCCCTAAAAAAAAAAAAGATCAATTTTTTTTTCTTCGGGGAGGTGGGCGTACAAAGGCTATAAGGCGGGGGCGTTCAAGCCCTCTGTCGCCCTATATAGGATAACCCAAGGGCGCTTTCCATTCGACAAAGATTCCGGTTTGAAATTTCGGATCCCATTGCACAGCCCCGACCTAAACCACCTCGCGTTTGGTTATTGTTCTTGTAACCAAGATACAAAAGGGCGGTACTGGGGACAACAATTTTGTCCAATGGAAAGGGACATTTCTGCTCGACCGACCGAAATGACCAGATTGGTCGAACTGGACCAACTTCAAAGCTGGCCCCGAATACTCCAGAACCGCGAAAAGGTCCGTTCCATTTGATGTACCAACCCAAATTCCCGGAATCTGGGTTGAATGGAAAGTGCTCCAAGATAGTCTTGGTTTGTACAGTGGACTGATTGTTGTTGTTATTGTTGTTATGTTAATGTTTCAAGTACAGTGGGATGTGATTCAAGATTGACAATATGGCGCTTTTAAGACCTTACCGGAATAGCGGAGGACGATGAAAATATCGTGTAGCTTCCGTCACTTGCTTTGGGATCGCTTCTTTTTATTGCCTCGCATGAAGGATGTTCTGGGGGCATAAATGTCTCAGTTTAATTTTTTGTTTATATTTTTTGTCTGTTTCTTTTATTACTTTATTATTATTATTATTTTTTTTTTTTTTTTTTAAACAGTGGAAAGAAACTTTTGAATTTTAGAGGCTGACGGTTTTTTTTTTATTGAAATGAAATGTTTTTAATTCGATTAAATTTTTCTTAGTTAAATTAACTCTTTCTAAGCTAAATAAGTGTTTTTTTAAATTGACAGGAATTGTAAATAGCGTTTTTTTATTAATTATTATTATTATTTAAGCAAGCGAATATTAACGTTAAAAGCCGACGTTTCGGGATCATCATGACACCATTCTCAAGGTAAAATGAATGAGTAATGCGAAGATTTCTATAGTCTCTACAAATTAGCATAATTATTGTTATTATTATTACTATTATTATTATTGAAATCATCATCTGACAGGGTTCATTCTCGGAAACCAGTAGCCTGAGAAATCAGGCGACATCTTGCCACGCCACCACTGGTTTCCTCGCGAAAGACGTCTGAGAAACGAGCGCAGCAAGAAATTCCAGCATATTGATGATGTGTCGCTTTCCAGATCTGGGTAGTGCTTATGATTCGTTGAAACAAATTTCCCGCACGACACGAATTCAAAAGTACTACCCAGATCTGGATAGTCTATAGCGATACCAACCTCGTTCCCAGGGTTCTCTCCTACCCGTCCCTACGGAGCGAGAGAGAGAGAGAGAGACCCTGGTTGGGTCTGGTCACGTGGTCCCAGAACAAAATTAATTCCGAGGGAGGAGTCCTTTGTCTCTCAATTTTTTTTGTCTGGTTCGTTTTCACCGTCACGCAATGATCGAAAGGGCAAGACAGATTTGCTAAGCCTCCAACTATAACTGAAATTCGGGAAATTTCTGCCTAAACAGAGCTATCACCAGATAAACAAGCGAATTACCAGCGGAGAAATAAAAAAACTCGTGTTATCGCAGTTAAACCGATGACAACAATTAGATACTAAAATCTACGATCCTGAGTAAGACACAAGCGCGTGTTTATCCACATTGAAGGGCAAATCCCTGTCCCTTGAACTTGCATTGAAAGAATCAATGTTTGTCGGTGACAGCGGCTGGTAATCGGCCTGAATCAGTACATGCAAAACCTAAACCATTAGCGGTGACAAAACAAAGCAGTTACGTTGATAGCAGAGGATTCATTTTACATTCACGGTCAAAATAATATTTTAGCTCTAATGACTTAACGGAAAGCTGTAGTCTGAAATGTCAGCTTTCTCTTACCCCTAACCTTTTTTATGATGCGGCAACAGAAAAAACGTATCGCTTTTAGTGGTAAATAGAGGTAAAAAAAAATATAATATAGTACGTGCATAAGCAAAGGATGACCAAAACGCGACACTGAAGACAACAGGAAATAGTATAAACAGAGACAAAACAGACAACATAACCCAGTGATAACCTGCCAAAGCGAAAGGATTTCTTGTATATGGTCCAAATGAAAGCTTTATTAAAAAAACAAATGTAGCTCAGTGATTTTTCTGAATCCGCTAAAGCATGTACCTAACCCTCCAGAAAATTAAACAAAGAACAATAAACGGTTGGCAGTCGTACAAGCCATATTTTTTAACAAAGAAACTTATACGGCTATTCTGTTGATTTTAAACGACGACAAAAATGCAACACAGAGCCGTTGGATAAAAATATGCTCTTCTAAGATTCTGTTTACCTCTTTTCATTTGAACAATCAAACTGAGTCCGGGCGGCGTATTCTCTCTTCCCGTTGCTTCGATCGATCGATCTGTTTGCAATCATCATATCGTAAGTTTCACAGCACGGAATCCGCTCTCTTGAAAGTTAAAAATGACATTTTATTAAACATGAACAGACAGCATGTCACCTTGCTTGTTTTGTTGGATTTGAGCGCGGCTTTTGATACCATTGATCATGGTATCTTACTTGAGAGGCTTAGGTCGGCATTTGGAGTTCGGGATATGGCACTGTCCTGGTTTGCATCATATTTAAGTGGTAGAACTCAGCAAGTTTCAATCGACGGCACACTCTCGACGAAGTTTGAATTGGAATGCGGCGTACCTCAAGGTTCGTGCCTCGGGCCTTTATTGTTTGTTGTCTATGCTAGCAAGATATTTGAAATTGTCGGCAATCATAATTTAGAGATCCATTGCTATGCGGACGATAGCCAACTCTATTTATCATTCTGTCCTAATGATAATGCTAATCAAGAGGCCGCCTTGGCTAGGGTCGAAAGGTGTGTCGAAGACATTCGTAACTGGATGCTTAACGACAAATTAAAACTGAACGATGAGAAAACTGAATTTTTGATCATTGGCACATCGCAGCAACTGGCTAAAGTATCTATTAACAGCCTTCGTGTTGGCACTGCAACTATCACTCCTGTGTCGTCTGCAAGGAACTTGGGTTCGTGGTTTGATTCCAAGCTGACGATGGCAATTCATATTTCAAAAATATGTAACTCTGCCTTTTATTATTTGTATAATCTGAGACGCATAAGAAAATATCTATCTAAAGACAACACCAAAACTCTGATTCATGCCTTTATTACAAGTAGAATCGATTACTGCAACAGTCTTTTATATGGCCTCCCGGAGTATCAACTCAATAAGCTACAGCGTGTGCAGAACATGTGTGCTAGATTAATATGCAATGAAAGTAAATATTGTCACATTACTCCTTTATTAGTAGATTTACATTGGCTGCCTGTAAAGTTCAGAATTGAATTTAAAATCCTGTTGATTGTTTTTAAGATTTTTAAGGGCTTAGCACCTTCGTACTTAAGTTTTTTAATTACTCCTAAGCTTGTATCTAAATATAATTTAAGAAGTTCTAGCGACAGTACCCTACTTAGTTATCCGAATGTTAAGCTTAAGGCAACTCTCGGTGAACGGGCCTTTCTGTTTGCCGCACCCAAGTTATGGAATGCCGTGCCAAGAATTATTAGGGAATCTCCTTCAATTGACAATTTTAAGAGAAAATTGAAGACTCACCTTTTTAAAAAAGCATTTTGTGCCACTTAGATTATAAGATTGTATTCTTAGTTTATTAGATTATAAATAATTTTTAGCTTATAATTTTTAATTTTTGCTAGCAGATTTTATCTTTTTAACTTTTGGTCATTAGTTTCTCTATTCCATATCTATATTATTATCTTATTTATTATTAGTAGTACTATTATAATTATAATTATAATTATTATTATTATTATTATTAATATAATTTTTTTTTTCCCTATGGCGCATTTGAATATATTTATATAGATATTTGCGCCTTATAAGTTTTGAAATTATTATTATTATTATTTGGATTTCAATATTTTCGAGGACGGTGAGGACGGCAACGCTTGATACATCTTTTCGGCACCCATTCGAACTGCATAATCATAGTTTTGAAAATACATACGTTTGCTTTCTAAAGGTGGCCTCCATAACATAGAAATAGCAATTTAAGCCTACTGCGTTTCGGTATGAATACAACCGCGCAAAATATTTTTGACTGCACAAGTGGTGAACCGTGATTTCCTTTGCAACATCCGATAAACATCCAGATATTCTGCAGGAAGTTACGCTTTCGCTGTCAAAGGATTCGGCGTTCGAGGTTTTGTCTTGACTAGTCCGGGAACTATAAAAAACAGGACCCTTTAGACAAGGTCGGATACGCAGTTTCCACTGATCTCGACGTCTACGCTTCGTAGAGACAAATCTCACACTTATCCGCCCCTCCCCCAAGTCGTTTGTTTGTAATCTCCCAGATTCTGGGAGACACGTGACCAGACCCAACCAGGGTCTCTCGTCGGGTAGGAGAGAGAACCTGGGAACGAGGTTGTAGCGATACGTCATGAGTATGGGATTTCTGCGCAGTCACGCGCTGTTTCTTTGAATTGCTGCCCGCGGGTATTTGAGAATGAGGTATATTCATCCGTAACCTTTGAACTTTGTGTAAGTTTTATAACAACTCCTTTTTTATAGCTCCTCTAGAAATTTCTTTGACTCAAAAATAAAACTTTGGATCCTAAGATCTGAGAGAGTGAATCGTAGTTGGCCAATCTGGACAATGATGTTGTTTGCACGCATATCGAGTCAAATATATAGCTGGGAAACTGGCTGATCGCAAAAAGGTAACGGTTGAACAAACGTTGGACTGTCAAGGAGGAGTCGAATCATCGAGAAACAACATAATGACGTGAGCCTGGATTATTTGGGGAATCTGTCGAAATTTCGCATAGTATTTAACAAATAGAAAATTGCAAAGAAAGAATCAGTAATGAAAGGAAGAAAAAAAAAAAAATGTTCAAAAACGAAAGAGTGTGCCAACACCTACCATACGTTGACAAGTTGCAAGAGGTGAGTTCAGGTGGTCTAGATTCAACCGTTTGAAGCCAGTATTCGTCGTTTACCGCTTTTTCTTCACTCGCCTTAATCTCTTCACACGTTTGAGCTGGTAGCTCAAGGATAGAACCGAGAGGAAGTGCCAAAAACGAACACAATATTCATCAATAAGTAAATACTTAGTAATTTCAGTTGATGTGCGGAACTAGAACCGAAGAAGTGAAAATTCAAGTAAATAGATAACTTCGGTTGATGTGCAGAACTAATAAGAAATAGCCAGTTAGTTACGAAATGGCAATGATATTGACAACGACGACGAAGACGGTGAAGACACTTTACAGTATTGGGTATTGGATCGATGAATATAAACTAGTCAATGTGTCGGCCTTTCCTTTAAATTGGAGGACTTATTGACAAATACCGGCTTAAACCGAACCTTAGTAACCCCCCCTCCTCCCCCGCCATTAGAATTTTTCTGGCAAAGCAAGCCTAAGGCTGAACGGTACATAAGCACACAAGAACCTAACTTTAAGTCACTCACAGGATGAAAGTTCCCGACACGTCACAAGGCGGACTTAAAAATTACATTACAAAGTATAAGAGCAGGGTTAGTTGTGCGGAGCTCTGCTGGGTAAATTACCGGCCAAGACGGGCGCACAAGTGATTTACCCCGAACTCACACAAGTGAGCTTACTCGCACGCCAGACCCGACTAATTACCTCGATTCATGCCTCGTCTGTAATAATATCTGTCTGGGTCAGGGACGAAATCCGCGGGCCTGGCTTCTTTAGTTCTGTCACTAAATTCACACATGTTGGTAGAGATCACCCAGTTGAAACTTTGGCATCTGTTGTCTTGACGACAAACTTTTAGACATTCATGTCCATGGTTTAGGCTCATACTTTTATAAATGTGTCCTGTTAACATCCAGCCAAAGATGGATTCTTGAGTCCCACCACTGAGACACTGTTGAGTTATGGCTTTGTTAAATATCTCCAATATAAGGAGAATGGAGAGTGCTCTTGAAGGAGACATCTTTCTGTAAAGTTTCTTTTGGTCATGGGAGTCTAAGGAAAAGAATGGAAGTAATAGTTGCAAGTTGATTTTAGACGCTGAAGAAGCAGAGCTTGCTGTTTTATGGTAATGCTAAAATTACTGTCGATAGATGACTTACCTGCTGTAAGACTGTGTATAAGAAACAGAGTCTTTCATAATTGACCGAACAGATGAAGTCAATTCGAAACCGACAACTGAATAAACCACGACCATTTGACATGCATTAAATAGAGTTGGGAAATAAAAAAATAAATAAATAACATGAAGGTTTTAATTTCACTCTGATTTCTCTCAATTTCTCTCCAGCTATCCCTTACACGAAGGCTTATAAATTAAAGAGATTTAATTAACAGAACTGATTTTATTATTAATTATATTACCCGTACGGTTACAGCAACTGTTGAAAATTTACTAAGCAAAATTATGTGCTGGTTGGATCCATTAGTACGAGGTCAAAGTGCGTATATTAGGTGGCTCTTTACAAAGAAAAAGAGTTTTCACAAGAGCGGATTCACAGCGGCTGTGAAGTGAATCACAAATCAACAACGAAAACGAAACTTGAAAAAGTGAATTAGGAAAGGAGAGAAAGAGGAACCGTTGTTTTAAGTAAACTGAAGGGCTGTGGTAATTATTTTTAAAACAATCACTTTAACTTACCCATGGCTAGGACAAGTTTCATAACTCGTACAACGAAGTTGAAAATAGAAACTAAATGTTTTTGTCCACTTGCGAAAGTCCCGGGAGAAATTGTATTTCATTCATTAGGTTTTTCGGCTTTTTTTAGATCTACGGTCTTTCCTCTGTGTCGACAATATAGTTTTGCCGTGGAAATAAATGTTTAATAAAGAGGGAGACCTTCCTTTATAACTCTTTGAAAGAGTTAGTTCCTTAAAACACTGTGGGTTTCTTAATTTAAATTGTTGAATGGCAGCTGAGCCGCTGACGTAGATCGTGTGGGTTGAATAACCGAGTTAAGTAAGATGACAAAGCCTTGTTTGACCTGTTTACATAACTACGTACAAAAAAGTAACGATTTTAAAAGTTGTAGATGTTATGGACAAACTAGATTCATTCAAAAATAGTGGCCTCTTGCAATTGAATAAAGGAGATTGATATCTCTTTAAATTTTAATGAGTGGAAAGTGAATTTCGTGCTATTGTTTAAAAGGGCATATTTTACCTGGGAAAAGAATATACAGCTGTATATTTAAACAAAAGGTTTAAAGGTGTTGTCAGCCACTCAGAAAAAAAGTTTGCAGTTTGCATTAAACACATTACCCCCTCCCTACCACTAAGCCAAACTTTTATGCTGCACCGTAATTTAAAATTATAACTCCAAAAATGGAGTAAAAATTTTAGGTACAGGATAACCCCTTTTTGGGGTTACTTTAACTCTTTTTGGAGTTCATTTAACTCTGATAGTGGAGTAAAAATTTTAGGTACAGGATAACTCCTTTTTGGGGGTTATTTTAACTCCTCAATATCTGGGGTCACTTTTACTCCTGAAAAAGAGTTCTTTAAACTCCTTTTTGGAGTTAAAATAACTCCCTAAAAAATAACTCCATTGTAAGGAGTTAAATTAGCCCCACTAGAGGAGTTATTATAACTCCTTGAAAATTGCT
This sequence comes from Porites divaricata, assembly GCA_038088405.1. NCBI lineage: Eukaryota > Metazoa > Cnidaria > Anthozoa > Scleractinia > Poritidae > Porites > Porites divaricata. Next base: position 61,059,484 of record JBBMOI010000001.1, on the reverse strand, counting down.
GCGTGGGTGCTGGGAGTGAACATGAAGATATGTTATATAACAAAGACATGATTTTCTTCCTAGCCTTAGAAGATGACCATCGCTTTCAACTCCATTTTTGCTAACATTAACTAGCGGTTTAAAAATTGGTTGGAAGCACTCAGACCGTGAAATTAAACGAACAGATGCACTAAAAAATAAAAACGAGATATTTTAGGTCTCTTATAAAGCGCCACATGGAATTTTGTATAGGTGTGACTAATGACTAATTCATAAAAAAGTTAAAATGTGAAAAAGAGGAATAAAGAACATACGGGCAGTTCACAAATTTGGTTAACCCTGTCGGTCAAAGTTTATATTTTTAAATATGGTTTTGCAAACTGTGGCGTATTTCTGGACCAATTAAGAGTGCTCTTACCTCTTGAGAAAAATTGCGGTCGGACACACTCTCCGTGACAAATTAAATTAAACGAACAGATACAATAAAAATAAAAAAAACCAAAATATTTTAGGTCTCCTACAAAGCGCCACATGGAATTTTGTGTAGGTGTGACTAATGACTAATTCATAAAAAAGGGAAAACGTGAAAAGAGGAATTAAGACTGAAATGACATATTAAGCGGCAGTTCACAAATTTAGTTAACCCTGTCGGTCAAAGCTTACATAACAGTACTGTAGTTTTGCAATCGGTGGCGTTGTTCTGGACCAATTAGAGTGCTCTCATCTCTTGGCACCTGACTATTAATTTCAAAACATGCTAATTAGCAATTATCTGATGAGGCTGAGTACCGATATGAAGAATTATACAGATCGAGGAGGGTGTTTTTACCAGGTGCGATTTTGCTGAAGCCCGATTTGACTGTGAAATGTTTTGATTCTTCAATCTATTATTTTGTGTTAATTCTTAGGAAGCAATTGGTGTGTGTTCTCGAAAGAATAAGCGAGAAGCTGTGTCTGCAAAGCGTCGAATCAGCACTGCGTACAGTCTTAATCGCTGTGTTACAGTTTCTTTAGGTTTGGCTAAGGACTGGTTTGCTAATAATAGTTCTCGCTACTTTAGAGCGATCGATACGCCAGACGATATGTTTAGGTTAAGGATCAGGCTGGTTAAGGATATCACTTTCTTCATAGGTTAAATTGAGTAAAGCATTGTTCATGTTAGATTGACTCGCTCGTTTTGCTTTCATCTGATTTCAACAGGACATTTGTTTAAAATTGAACATCAACATTCGATGAAGAAGGAACTCGGCAAACACGCTGTCTGTAGAACTTGCAGCTAAGAGCTTCTTTCCCATATCTCCAGAGATTGAAAAAACGGATTCACTGAGACGAATGTACTTCGGCGACCCCCGTCGACGCGGTCTTCCAACCGTACGTTTCGATGGCGCCGCCATCGAAAGTACTGCAGTGAAACAAACGCGGCACAGAAACAAAAAGGCTCGATACCAGACCAAAATATCCAAAAAGATGTAAAGAAAAATGCCAAAAGAACCTGTTTAGACTTATTTTTAAACCAGATTTTGCGAACTGTGGAAGATTAACAAAGATTGACTCTACACACTGAAGGCCGCGATTTTCAACTACGCGAAATGTACTGGAGTACAGGGCGCGCAATGCATCTAGGGTGAGCATGGGCCTTTAAAATGAACTAACTAGTAATAGTTGACACTACAGCTGCCCCCGCTCTGTATATTGTCGGTCAATAGTATCCTTGCTCGTTGTTTAGCTCTTTGAAATATACCGATTCATGATGAAGTCAGAAGATTTTCACACATAATCCATACAATAGGTGAGATAAATACAGGAAACGCAAGATTCCATGCACAGTTTCAGTTCGATTTACACAGCTTTGGTCAAAACATTCTCAGTTTCGAGAATAGTTTATTCTACACCGTAAAAAAAGATTTAATTAGAAGTTGAATTTTTCGCTATTTCTTTTTCACTTTTTACATTCAGTTCCTTAGAAATTAAAACGACGTTTGGTCAATTCATGCTCGCGCATTCTAGTCTTATTTTAATTAAAACTTTATAGCGGAAGGACATTTGTGAGCAGGCAACAAGCTAGTCAGCACAGAATTCGTGAACTCGTGTCTGGCAAACTCTCCAAGTGTTTATATATAGTGTTCGTATCAGTACACGGTTATACTCACCTTATAACTTCATCTGCGCTTAGCGAGTGTCTTTTGGTCCATAACTTTCAAAACAACTGCTCCAAAGAATGTCACTGATAACACGTAAAGAAGTTTGACTGCACAATATGTCACAAAATCTACCTGAGCGGTCCCTTCGGGATTTTCTCTCTTTACGTCATCCTAACCATTTCGTACTTGCGGGCGCAAACAATAGAAACGTCATCATTACCTACCTACCGGTTCCTCGCGGCCCCTGTTCAAACAGATCGAGATTTTCTTTAGTATACTGACTGTATATTTGAACTGTAAGTACTGTCCTTAATATACGCCCGAGTTACTAGGGTGGAGGCGAAATCCCTGCGGGGGCAATAAATTCATTCCACGAGGGGGCAGAGAAGGGAATATGAATGAATAAAGGCAACAATTTATTAATAAATGGAAGTAAATAATACGTTAATAAAGTTACATAAATATACTGAAGTAACTAATTACATGTACATGCATAGAAAAAGTGACCCGAAGGTGACGCTTCTTACTGATTATAAACATTGTAATAGTAATCCGAAAAGTGAATTACAGGAAAAAAGACTGTTTTGACCCTGATTCGTCTCCAGTTGTCTTCGTGCGTAAAAACAACCCCTCGAGCCACTCGGGAGAAATAGTGAGAGACGACTGAGGACGAGTCAGGACAAGAGCAGCCCCGTTTATAAACTTTGATACAAAACGATGCCAGTAACCATTTACCAGGCATAAAATAACGTAGTACAATTTTTTTTAAGCTTAATGATAGATTATAACAGCAAAGGACCGACCAGTTGTCTTTTGAAGAGGAAAATGCGAAAGGGGAGGTTCTAGAAAAAAAAATGCGCACAGTATTTCTACTCCACAAAATAAGGCTTAGAGGAAACTGTTCTGTCCAAACAAAAGCACCTTTCCTTTAACTGCTGAAAATGTAATGCGAAAACAGTAACTACTGATGTACTTTTAAAAAGGACCTAGAAAGGACTCTTGTATTGGACTCTAAAGAGTACCAAGTTATTTTTTTTTAATATTTGTACATGAGTGCAAGAACTGCGTGGATTCAATGACAGACAGTAGTTGGTCAATTTTTGATTGCAGCTGTGTCAATTTCACAATTCTGCTACAGGCATTGCTTAACTTACTTAAAAAGGCGCTGAACGTCTATTAGCACAAAAATAAGTGTTCTGTCTATCAGTGACTCCGTACCAACGATTCCGAATACTTTATCCTTGCTTAAATTTAATGTAAATATTCTAGTCCTAGTAAGCGTGCATCCTAGCACCAAATTTTAAAATTAAAACTAAACGGAACCGTGTTTAATTCAACATTTCATGATCAGTATGGGATCTTTTCTTTACACGCTCGTAAATATGTCAGATGATAATGTAACTGTGCAGTGAGAACACACTACTACAGGCCCGTAGGGAGGGGGAGGGGTGCGATGGATGCGCTCTAGCCCCTCCCTCAGGTTCCAGGGGTCCACTTTTTACTGATCAAAGATTAAAACAAAGTGATTCTAGAGCACTGTTCTACTCTAATTCACTGATCTTCAAGAAAAATTGAAAATAGTATGAAAGAGCTCATAATCCTGACTCGCCGCTTCCACAAAACGTGTTTTAGCCTTCGTAAAGTATAAAAAAGGGGAATTGATATGCCTACAGGGCATTTATCCCTTTCTAATACAGGGGTGACGAATGGTACCTCGAAAAACGTGGGTCTCGAAAAATTTTGGCGGGATCTCGAAATCTCGGAAGCGTTTTTGATAAGTCTCGAAGTCTCGTTTTTGCATGGTTTGTATTTACTTTTTTTGACTCTCGAAACTTTTTACCAAAGAGTCTCGGGCTCGGATTTCTAACTAGGATCTCGGCGTCTCGGCGAGTCTCGGATTTTACCATTCGCCACCCCTTAATACGTCAATTGCACCTTCATTCTGCCCTTAACTGGTGAGGTCTGTTTTGGAGGATTCTTAGTGTGGATTTAGCAAATGTTTCTTTCTCTGAGAGGTCATGTGGTCTTGTGCTGTGCAGTGATTTCCTGTAGTTTCTAATCTTTTCTCTATCAGAAATTGTCCTCTGATCGCTAGCTGTAGGTGATAGGATTTTCCTCTCTTATTTTATAAAAGCGGCCCAACAGCCTTTAGGTTTTGGTTCCATAGTTTTCTGCAAAGTGTTGGATATTTAACAATTATTCCTCGAGCCCGAATGGGCCTTGAGTCAATAGCCCATGAGGCCGAAGGCCGAATGGGCTATTGACTCAGAGGCCATGAGGGCGAGAGGAATTATTGTTTTAGTACAATCCAACTAGTTGGTAAAAAATACCGAGAATAAAAAAAACTTTAGCTAGTTAAAGCTAGACTTTAATCCTTTTTTGCAGCTAAAAAGCCCGCGCTTTTCGCTACTAGTGGGCTATAACATATAGCCTAGTAGTAGCTCAACCAATCAGAACGCAGCATTGATGACAGTCCACTAGTTGGATTTTACTAAGAAATGTTATTTTAACAGTGTGTATGACAGGGTATGAGCTTCCCTACTATAGTTTTGACATGCTGGACCCAGAATTTTGGCGTTGCTCGCAGGATATTGAAGTTCCTATCAAAACTACCCTACTCTGGTAGTGTTGATCTCTGGAGTCAGAGTTGCATTTACTGCCGTGACAGTTGCTAGCTGGGGAGAAACGTTACTTTAAACTCTGTTTTCGTTTTATGGCGAGAGCGGTACAACAGTTTCTAACTGGACGCGCGCAATTATCGGGCCGTTTCAGGGATTGGTAATCCTCGTTTTCGAATCGCCTGTTAAACAGCAAATTACAAAGGGTGGATCTCGGATCCACTTGTGCTTGAAGGAGATGAAAATATGCATTGTTCGTCTTTTGAGTAGCCCTTTGTCTTTGAGCATAGGATATCTGCTGTTTTCTGTGGCAAAAAAGGAGCACTCGAGGCACAAAAGAGACTCTCTTCACTGGTTCCTATGCAGATCGGCCGTCCAACAGATAATAAGCTGTCTCGTAATACAGTCTCAGACAACACAGTCCCCTCACCCCTCCCACCGCCCCTCCCACCCCCCCCCCCCCTCCTCCCCCAGCTAGAGACTTGCTCCTCCAGCCTCGTTTGGTCTGCCTCCTCCTTGGACCGCACATCCCCGTAAAAAAAGCCTGGCTAAGGGCCTATACTAGTCGCATATAGGTCTTGTCAATCTGATGACAGTTTTGTTTAGGTTTATCGATCAATTTAAATTTAAGTAAAGCAACTAACTTGTGATGCAAACTAGACTGCGTTAACTTCAGCGCAATAAAGGTTTAAAACAGAAAAATATATCTGTCTGGATTTGATAAAAGGTGCCTCTAGAAATATTTACCTCGTATATTTGCAGAAAAAAATGGAGTGTCCATTAAAGAGACAATGTCTAACTAAGGAAATAGTTTATCAAGCCACTGTTAAGTCACAAGAAAGCACAGAGACATATGTAGGTTTAACATTCAATGAATTTAAAACTAGATGGCGTAACCATAAGATATCATTCAATAAGGAAAATAGAAAGAACGAGACAGAATTGAGCAAGCACATATGGCAGTTGAAGGACCGTAAACAGGAATACGATATCACCTGGAAAATTCTAGCGAAAGCTAAAGTATATTCGAATCAAACGAAACGATGCAACCTGTGTATTGCAGAAAAGTATTTCATATTAACTAAACCGCAAATGGCTTCGCTTAATAGAAGAAATGAGCTCATTTCGACATGTAGGCACAGACGTAAATATATTTTAAGATATAGCCTAAAATAAGTTCTTTCGAAACAAGTAGCGCGCGCAAATGTTCTTTAGGGGCGCGCACAATTTTAACGGTTAGATAGTTTTGTGCGTCTTACGAAGTCATACATATAACGTAGCCAAACAAGGGACCAACCATATATTAGTTCGTACAGGCTTTGTCAACTGAAGACCGTTTTGTTAAATATCGATCAATGGAAATTTAAGCAACTAAGTGACGCAAACTACACTGGCGTCCTCCTCATGAATGCAATTATGAATACCCCATCCTGCATGTGGGCAGTTAAACAGCGAAGTTTCGTTTCCCTTGCAGCGGACATCATCCAACCAAATAGGATCAGATCCCTGACCGTATTTTGCGAACTGTGGCGCAGAGGACGCGTTGCGAAAACCAAGTTGGCGACAAACCACTTGAGCATGTTTGAGATCCCAGATATCATCACAAACTGTACCCCAGATCCCATTATAAAAAACCTCAACGCGACCATAATAGTGTCCTCCCCCAGCAAGACGGATTTGGAAACACTCTACACTGGCGTCTTTGTGAAGGCCACAACCCTTCTCTCCCCACCCACTGTGGCTGCAATTGTAGATATGTGTTTCAGTTCCAATGCACGCCACATCATCCATAAAAATCGGTCCAGAACCCTGCCCACGTCGGGCTTCTCCAAACGCTTGGGTTGCTTTTGGGAAACCAAGCTGCCTGCAAACCACGTTAGCGTTATTCAAATCCCAATTATCATCGCAAATTGTGCCCCACTGGTTGTGATAGAAGACTTCTACTCTGCCGGTTGATAGTGTGCTGCTGTTTATACGAAGAGAACCAGTAGTGATCGCTTATTTTTCCGGCACAGGAGATAAAATGATTGTAAACAAAAATTAAAAACAGAGAAAGATATAGAGAGTATAAATATCTGATTACCTACCTATCGGTTTGAATTTATCACGTGACTGCATGACCGGCCGCTGATCGGGTCATATAAGCCAATGCGAAAAGTCAAAGTTACCCAGACTATAAAAGAGAAATCCTTAAATAAGAATGACCGAGACCAGGTTTTATGAGCCCACGAGACTGAGCACCCCACCCAGATCGATGTTTCATACTTTCACCAAACCCTTGTTTTCACTTAAACCGCTAGACGTCACAGCCTGGTTGAGGTCATTGTTATCTAAGGTCTCCCCAACAGAAGCGGCAATGGAGACTTTAAGATCCAACGACTCGACGGCCACGAGAACGTCGCTTAAAAAAGTGTATTTGCGTTCTGTCAGTCTTTATAGGGATTATTCGTACCCAATTACTTTGTCAAATGTAGGCGAACCCTCCTAAAGCTGAATTTCAAGGGACCATATCCAAGCTCAGAAAGAGAAATAAAATTTCGTCGTTGCTTGTTTACGTCCTCCATAAAACACGTAATTAGGCATTTTCACGTCGTAGTCGTGCAAAAACGGGAAAGAAATGTACAAAAAAAGTGTGATACACGTGCAAAGCTGTTGTTTTGCTTATAAGACCTATTGTTGATTCTCGGCCCTTTCGAAAGCTAATAAATGGCGCGAAAAGAAAAAAAAATTAAAAAATGCTAAAAAAAATCAAAAGTCGCCGAGAATTTTAAAAGTTGCCAAAAATCGCAAAAGTTGCCCAAAAGTTGCCGAGCAACTTGTGAATAAGCCTATTATTGGGTGCCCCTAAACTATTAGCATTTCTTACTTGTCCAATACTCTGACAAATTTATGCATGGCTTTGTTAAATTTCTCATTGTTTTGCTTCGTTCTTTATTGTTATGTTTTGTACAGTATTGTAATGTGAAGACAATACAATATAATGCCATGCATAAATTTGTCGGAGTATTGGACAACCCTCTAGCATTTATACAAATTTATTCGCATTTGAACTTTCAGTAGTGATCAAAATAATGGTGCTCTGGTTGTAAAGTATTACCAGATTAAGAATGAGGTTTTTCGGCATTTCCCGCGAAGCGCGAACGTCAAGAAGTCACATGATCAGGGCCTTGCAGTCAGGTCTGCGGTTAGAGGTCCACGTTTGTACGGCTAGACCGCCCAAGAGGTAAGTGATTTACCGCAAGCCGAGGTCTTTCGCGCCCTAAAACATCACAATCCCTCGTTTGAGAAGAAATACAACTTTTTAGAACTTTTTTTGCGTATTGATTGTCGAATTCTGTTTCAAAAAACGTAATTACTAATTTTGAAGACAATTTCTCAGCTAAAATAGGAAGTAAGTGGCAAACAAGGCAGCCCTCGAGCTACCACAACCCGCTAATCTTAAGTCCCAAATACGGGCAGACGGGTAATGTGAAACCGTTAACCGCAAACCGCAGTTTTTCTTTTAATTTGCAATAAAATGACCAAACCTCGATCTTGAGGTCTCTTATTTTATGGTAAGTCACCTCGGTATCGAGCTCTGAATCCAACATCCTTTGGTTCTGTGCTACTAGATGAAAACGTCAAATAAAGATTATTCGTGGTACTGAGAGCATAAGGTCCAGGCAAAATTTCTCCACTGAATCTGCCAATCAGATTCGACGAGGTTGACGTGCCATCGTACACACTAAGGTAATCAGAGGCTTTGGTTTTGAAAATGGAGAAGACCAGTTCCAATGTTGTATTTGATGATAAACGCCATTGGCAGCTGATGTTTTTCCCGTATTTCGATCTCAAACTTGACTGAATTATTCCACTCACGTTAGAAGTGTCGCTAACCAACAGGCTGGCACAGGAGCTTGACGCTGTAACTAATGGAACTAGAAATGGAAGAGTAACGGCAAGCAATTAAGGGAGGGAAGTTCAAATCTCATTTTACTTATTCCGTGTACAAAAGAGCCTCATAGAGTTTACACTTCAAATTGAACGGCTGAAAGGCAGATACTGACGCTGGGCAGTAACTTAGTGGTCCCTAGAAGCATTTCACCAAGTCCAAATTAAAAATGACAACATTTATTCAGTAATCACGACTCCGTTAAGTTTCAAACCGGTGTCATTTTAGTCTAAAAATTTTTCATTTGAGTTAAATGCAGCAAAAAGTACCTGCTTGAGGCTTACATTAAACATCTTAAATACCTCGCAAAACAAAGTAAATGCATTATCACCGTCTGCATGATCTGGAATAACCGACCTATGGCCTGGTGGAGCTAAACCTAGATCCAATTTTCCAGTCAGTCTTGAATTGTTTTCCTAAGGCACAAGTCACCTGTAGCAAGTTAAACACCGACGAAACGTTTTTGTGGCTGGTATATATGCGGACGTCGTTTTTGTAGGGCGCTCATAGGCGTACGGGCAATTTTTTGCCGGGGGCGGGGGGGGTAAACTATTTGCCCAAAAAATTCTCGCAAGTTGCTCAAATTTTTACGAAACAGTAGAAAAGAAACGAGGCCAAACGATGCAACAACGTAGGCCGTAATGACATATGAAGGTGGTTCGATACTGTAACAGTTTTTCAGGGCCAATACCTCCCAATTTTGAGCATAACTACGTCTCCATAGACAGACATTTGGAAAAATTGCTACCATAGTTTTATTAGATATAGATGAAAATTTATCATAGGGTTTTAATGACATCGGAGTTGTCATAGCAACGAAATGACGCCATTGTCTATAGGGTACGTTCGATTGGGAAATCCGGATAGATTTTGAAAATCTAAATCCGGATTTCCCAATCGAACGCGAAATCCGAAAACGGATTTCACCTCCGAGAAATCCGTCCTCAGGGTGGATTTCAATTAAGAAATCCAAATCCGGACTTTTTGGATTTCCCTTTTTGTCGTTCGATTGGGAAATCCGAAAAAGGATTTGCTAAACTGTTCTCGTGAACAGCGGACTATCTTGTGCTAATTATGCGACGCATAAAAAAATTCGGATTTGGATTTCTTAATGGAAATCCACCCTGAGGTCCAAGAAATCCGTTTTCGGATTTTGCGTTCGATTGGGATATCCGGATTTAGATCCCAATCGAACGCACCCTTAATTGCAGCAATATTTCTTGGCACTGGGAACTGTTCCTACAAAATCGTTCACGGGAACTTTTTTGTCCAATAGTCGCGTCGATGTTCGTGAAGTTAAAACGGAATCTATAAAAAAGTTATCGGGAAATTTTGGGATGAAGTTTTAGAAATATGCTAAAAATCTCTCCTTTTGACATGCAATTTCACCTCATAGTAGCTTCAATCTTTTTAAAAACGTGTGTAAAAGATCATGGCGATAGCTCCGGCCTATCGCTAAAGAGAAGGATTCCATTTCATTAGTATGCAACAAGGCGCTCTTGTTAGCGGTTTTGTAAACATTTCGGTCTACGTTTATAAATTATTGTTTGATAGATTATTAAAAAAATTTAATATTCTTCTCGTAATTCGAGCTGAGTACTAGTCAGACACTTCTTCATTTTCACACTCAGTGTTGCTGATGCTACACTGTTCTACGGGCGGAGATGATTCTAGAAAGATATGCAGAAGTTTATTCTAATTAATTCACGACGGGAAAGAGCGCATTCCAGTCAGTGCAGTGCAGTGCAGTACAGTGCTGAACAATAAAAAAACTACAAATATGTAAATCAACAATTGATACCTTCCCTATAATCAGAAACTCATCACTTGCTAAGCAACCACTGAGTGTCTCAAGAGAAAGTAACTGGATTATTACGCTGACTTCAGGATTTTTTCAGATTAAAATAGAAAATATTTGTCTCTTTAAACTAATAAAAAAAAACACAGAAACGTCTTTAAAAAATGGCTTTTCCCAAATTTTCTCTTGCTGCCCAAAAAATCTGAGTTGCCCAAAATGTGGGGGGGGGGGGGGGGGGGGGGGGCTGCAGCCTCCCTCGCCCCCCCCCCCCCCCCGGCCTGTACGCCTATGAGCGCGCTTACCAACAAACCATCGATTTTGCGTGGCAAAGCTGCTGGCGAGCTCGTGCAACCACAGTTCAAAAAAGAAAACGAGAAAATAAGAAATGACAAAGAGGTTTGTAATGGACTACAATAAGATTACCGAGTACCTCGGAGATTGTCCTTTGGGGAACATGAGTAACAAGGTTGAAACTCTTTTCCCCATTCTTGGATTAAGATGCAAAGAAAAAATCTATAGAATGTACTTTATTTTATTTTCCCATGTTACCTCGGCATGTTTTTCCATCTCCAATAAAACCAAGCTGACACGAGCAAAGGTAAGAGCCATCATTTTTTTGACAGTCGGCATTCGGATCACAGACGGAGGGAGCAATGCTGCATTCATCGATATTGTGAATAAATCAAGATTAGACTTAGTGCGATCGATGTACAAGTGGGTGTCTCTTTGAGTGTAGACCTTTTTCGCATGCGATGCTCTTACTATAAACCTCCCTCTTGAAGTGTAGCGTACATAATTAACCGTTAGACTGTTCACAGTCCTCTATTTTTCCGTAAGATCATCGAGATCGAGCGCTTTGCGTTACGGGCTGCCATCTTGCACGAGTGTCAAAACTACTTAGGGGACGGGGGCGGTTTTGGGAGGAAGCGAGAAAAATAGAGGGACTGTATTAACATCACTGCAGCTCGCGTTCACGGAGCGCGTTGTACCAGCAACGCAGGCGTTTGATTGGTCATTAGACAATAGATATTAATTTGCGTTGACAACGGGTTTAGTTTAAGTTGCCGACATTGACAAGTCGTTGACAAGACGACGTTTCCATAAAACGTACGCTTTCATACCATAAGGCACATTTTGCGCAGACACAAAGGATTTTTGGTATTTTGATTAGGAAAATGTTTTCTTGTGCATGTTTGCCGATTTTATTTCGAGGAATGGCCCAGAAACATTATAAAATCACTGTTTCGAAAGGAAATATTTGTAAACACGCGTAATCGATGCTAAATGTGTCTGGCATGTTTTTCATCACCAGCGGGATTTCTTAATTAATGAATGGTAAAAGGCGTGAAATTCCTGTCACGCCTCCTGAACGCGAGCTGCAGTGATGTTATTACAGTCCCTCTATTTTTCTCGCTTCCTCCCAAACCGCCCCCGTCCCCTAAGTAGTTTTGACACTCATGCAAGATGGCAGCCCGTAACGCAAAGCGCTCGATCTCGATGATCTTACGGAAAAATAGAGGACTGTGAACAGTCTATTAACCGTCCACGACAATCGCAAATTATTTGTAGGCTTGGTTTAGACGCTACGATTCGTTTCGTAAACGTATCGAAAGCACATGACATGCAACAAAGTAACGCACCGTGACTGTATAATAATCTGGTTTTAAGGGTGGTGACAAATGATTTTTGTGTATCCCAAATAGGTACAAAATGTTCCAAAACAACAACTGATATGACGCTGATTCTTTTTATTGTCAAAGAGAGGATTTAGTTGAGTGGCAAATAGTTTCCTACTTTTTCAGCTCGATTCTCTGAAAGACCTCTGAAGGTTACAGCGGTAACTCTGGGAGAAGAAAATTGAAATCTATTCAACTGTTTACCTTTTTGAGCGATACTAGGTAGGTACGACAAATTTTGGGGGCGCACTATTGACGAGGGTTACAACTTGCAGAGCATTTTTTTATTGCTACTCGTGTCTTGTCGTAATGGTTCTTACTCATAAGGTGGTCCCTTGTTTGCAAACGGCCAGAAATAGCGAATGACCTTGAAAGCAAACGCCCAACTTCCGAGAATGATGTTTGTTCGTTTAAGGGGAAGGAGGGGGAGGGGGGGGGGGGTTGTTCTGGTAAGAGATCCGACTTAAATTATGTCGACTCATGCTGGAAAAACTCGGATTCTGTTTTTTTTTTCAAGTCACCTGACGTGTCACTGACTGAAGAAAAAAAACATGTGTTTTTCATATATTTCCCAGGCTCAGATTCACCCTCAATAGACAATCTGGACACGTGAGCCGGAGCAGTCTATCGGAAAGTATGGCGGTGTGCAGTTGAGAAAAAGCGTTCTGTAACTCTAGCCCAGGCCCTATTCTTAACACCTTTAACTTCCCTAGCACCTTCACTTGCATAAACCTTGCGTCATATGAACCTCGTACGTTCATTCTTCCATAAGTGCAGATCACTTATTAATAAGCTAACTGGTAGAGCACCAGGCCTAAGACTGGTAACCAGAAGGAAACAAGACTAAACAAACCATATGGCATTTTTTGCCATCTCCAGTAAAACTGGCTTGGCATAAACAAAGATATGAGCCTTCATTGTTCTGACAGTTGGCGTTTTGATTACAAATGAAGGCAACAGCGCTGCACTCATCAATGTCTGCTTAAGGAGAACAAGACTAGTTGATAGGGAGTTAAAGCAGCGACGTTTTGGAGCGAAGAACGTCAAACGGATGTGAGTTTTTTTCTCTTTTAATTAATATACCTTGATACTACCAAATTTTATTGCTTAGTGCTTTATTCTTACAGAGACGATTTGCCCAAGAATTTGTTCAAAATCAAGGACGAAGAGTGCAAAAATTCCTCTTACGCTTGACATGCGTCGCTCAAAAACGCCCTTGCTTAAACTCTCAAAAGCCCTCTTTATCCAAATCAACTTAGTAAACAAATAAATAAAAAAAGAAACACTCTCCATATGTTGTAAATGAAAGACACAAGAAATTAGATTCCTGTCTTTTCCTAATATTTGTATTCGAAGTGCCTACGTGTTTTAAATACACTGAAGCTTCACGAGACAAGTCATTGAGTGAAACAGTGGCGTTATAAAATACCGAACGTCTGTGCGAAATCATGTCGAGATTCACTTTCACTTTTTCCTGCCAAAGTTACATTTATAAACCTTAGAAGGAACATTTCACGTTACCCTGGATCGTTTGCTTATTGAGAAATAGCAGTCGGCTCTACAACTCACAAACCTTGGCACGTTTTCCCATCACCGGAGAACCCATTCTTGCACCTGCAGGCATAGGACCCATTGGTATTAGTACATTGGGCATTGACGTCACAGACAGGAGGGAAAGCGGTGCACTCGTCAACATCTGAATAAACAACAAGAACATTGATGTAGTGCTTTCTGATTGGCCAATGAGGCATTTATAACTTGTCAGGGTTACCTGTTTGTATTTTACAATGGCGCTGAAAATCACGTGAAATAAATATTGGGGACGCTTTGTAAAGTTATTCAATAGCATTTATTCCCTTTCAAATTGAGAATAAAGCATTCCGATTGGATGAAGAACTCGTTAGTAGAGAAAAGAGGGGTCTTACCCCCAAAATGCTCGCCCAGATTGAGAAAATGCACTTGTAAAGGATATTTGTATATTTTTCATAGAATAATAACGAAGCTGAATTGTTCTCGACTAGAAAGTAAATTATACTTTGTTCGGCCAGGAGGCGATAAATGGGCTCCTGCATGTTTCATTTTAGACGACACAATAGAGAGGTTTCCTTGTTACTGAAGTACTCATTAGGAATAGTTCGACTATACTTACCTTCAGTGAAGTTTGGTCACGAGACAAGTCATGTCATCAGATCAGTATAGAATGATTTAAAGAAATAACTTGAGTGAAACAGTGGCGTTGTAAAATACCGAACGTCTGTGCGAAATCATGTCGAGATTCACTTTCACTTTTTCCTGCAAAAGTTACACCTATAAACCTTAGAAGGAACATTTCACGTTGCCCTGGATCGTTTGCTTATTGAGAAATAGCGGTCGGCTCTACAACTCACAAACCTTGGCACGTTTTCCCATCACCGGAGAACCCATTCTTGCACCTGCAGGTATAGGACCCATTGGTATTAGTACATTGGGCATTGACGTCACAGACAGGCGAGGAAGCGGTGCACTCGTCAACATCTGAATAAACAACAAGAACATTGATGTAGTGCTTTCTGATTGGCAATGAGGCATTTATAACTTGTCAGGGTTACCTGTTTGTATTTTACAATGGCACTGAAAATCACTTGAAATAAATATTGGGGACGCTTTGTAAAGTTATTCAATAGCATTTATTCCCTTTCAAATTGAGAATAAAGCATTCCGATTGGATGAAGAACTCGTTAGTAGAGAAAAGAGGGGTCTTACCCCCAAAATGCTCGCCCAGATTGAGAAAATGCACTTGTAAAGGATATTTGTATATTTTTCATAGGATAATAACGAAGCTGAATTGTTCTCGACTAGAATGTAAATTATACTTTGTTCGGCCAGGAGGCGATAAATCGGCTCCTGTTTCGTTTTAGACGACTCAATAGAGAAATTTCCTTGTTACTGAAGTACTCATTAGGAAAGGTTCGACTATACTTACCTTCAGTATTCATGTCACAATAAGCCAGAACAGGGATACCAGGCTTTATGATGCTTAGCCAGTATTTTTTGCTCACCGCTTGCTCTTCACTCGCTTTAATTTCTTTACACGTTTCCGCTGGCAGCTCAGAAATAGAACCGAGAGGTGCTACAATGAAAGAGTGTCATATAAAAAAAAAACACTTAATGACTGGTCACGACAATAATTTTGTTTCCCGAGAATCTCAGTGTTCGCTGAGGGAAACATTAAGAAGCGAGGGAAACAAAATTAACAGTTTTCCAAGGGGCCAGTATTAAGTGATTAATGTTATATAGCTGGAAATTTTAAAACTTGAAATTCATTTATCCTCGCTATAACTGCGGTCCTCGGTCAGCATTCGCGGGTAACAGTGCACTTTTACCCTCTGAGGTCATAGACTTTGAAATATTGCCGCTCAGAGATTTTGGGCGGAAAACAGGTTCATTATTAGATTTCATGTGACCTTCAAGTAGCCAATGAGAGCGCGCACTTTTGGGAAAAAATTCCAGCTACCCTACATGACAATGATCACGGTCATTTTCATCATAGACGGTTCCAACAATTCTGTAAACAAACACACCAACTTGAGGCCCGGAGTGAAAAAATACAACGATCTGAATTCGTGTAATCACTCATGCGAAATGCGAGAAAAGTCTACTCCTCCCAACATGCAGTGCTTAGAGATCCTGTCCAAACGAATCCGGATAAGATATCCAGAGTCCTGAAGATTTTTTTCTTCGTTTTCAAAAATAAAAAAATAAAAAATAAAAAACACGTCCATACTTAGCGTAGTTGGATCGTTTGCGCCCGTGCAAATGAAAACGCTAAATCGATGGAAATACGATAGCATCCCTTTCAGATAATGCGTAGTGCTAGAGTGAGGTATAATATGATCATCGTATGCGAAAATCTTCGTTTTTTGCCCGTCCGCGCGCACGTAAACAAGAAGCCGGCGTATTCAATAGTCTCCATTCTCAGGGGACCGTTTTTGAAAAGTTATTGTCCTCTAATGCTTGTATCAGGAAGACTCGCTTGTGGATCACTTGCGCGGGTATTCTGCATTAGTATACAAAAAATAAATAATTGTTTTATGACATGGCACTTTTTTCTGACTGTAGGGCTTCGTTTCCCTACACCAACGTGCGAGTTCAGTTTACCTCGATTCATGCCTCGTTTGTAGTAAAATCTGTCTGGATCGGGAACAAAATCCTCCGGTCTGGCCTCTTTGGTTCTATCACTGAATTCGCAGATGTTGGTAGAGATCACCCAATTGAAACTTTGGCATCTGTTGTCTTGACGACAGATTAGTACGCATTGAAACCCGAAATTAGCCATCGTTGTCCTGTATACATGTCCTTGAAGTTTCCAGCCGAAGATGGATGACTCGGATCCACCTTTCGTGCATAGTTGAGCGAGCACTCTGTTGAATATAAAACTCAGACGAAACAGTAATTTGATGTAGACGGTCAGTTTTGCTGCCATTGTTTGGTCGATGATCTGACAAGAAAAGATTTCGTCAAAATGATGACAAAAAATGGTATTTAATGCAAACGGAGTCAATGAAATCACCTGGGCACTGGATCTTAAGAAGCTGAAGTTTCGATAGTCAGCCTCTCGTCTGACTCAGAGCAAATCTAGCGCACCAAAAAAAAAAAAAAAAAAACAGCATCTATTAAAAGCTGATTTTTTTGGTAAAATGTCTCTAGTATCAAGTTCCTGTATCAACTCAGTTAATAAAACCAAAGCCAAAGCTGCATTTATCTTTTCGCCGTTAGAGAAGATTGTTTTTGTTCAAAATGCTTGCGCACTAATGTAATATAATGAGATAGCGGGCTTGAACCAATATCAGCTGAAGATTCTTGTTAGTGGTATGCAAGTTGGTTTCCACTGATATTGACTTTGCGGCATAGTTCACTAAATTTGTTACAGTTAAAACTTGTGCGTAAGAACCTGTTAGGCTAAATTTGTCAGTTAAGGCACCCTCTATACAAAAACCTATTTAGTTTAAAATTTGAAACAGGTTCTTATAAACAAAAATCCTTTAAAAAAAATACGCACACTTGGGCAGCGCTTCAGAACCCATCAGTTCATCTTCTCATGGTCGTTTTGTGCATAAACACTAATTTTGTATACACGAGATGTTATAAGGAAAAAGCTGAGTAGAACTTAATACTCTGCTTCCATGTATTTTTTCTTCAGAAAATAAGAACCTTTTTAGTAAATAAGCGGTTAATAATAGAACCTAAACAGCCTGGCAGTGTATATTCATGCTAATCGCCATTTATATGTAATATAAGAGCCTGTTTAGGCTAATATGAGAAAATGCAGACCCTTGCCAGCGGTTTCTTATAATATACTGTATTTCTCTTTTAGTCCCATATAAAAATACTCGGGCTAGTGGTAGACTAGAGAAAATTGATAACCGAGGCAAATGAATTCCGCACCTTAAAAACGTGTTGTCCGTCAAGTTTCTTTCGCAGGAAGCTTGCTACTTACGCAATCTTCATGGTACCTGTAATACATAGTAACTAAGTTAGCCAATATCACTGACAAATTGCAGAATTCTTGATAGTATACGAGTCGGTTAATATTACGTTTCTACATCTTTACCGGTACTTCCCGTTGTTCCCTACATTCGTTATTCCACTTTTAGTCTCCTATAAAACTACTAGGTCTAGTGTTATAAACAAGGAAATATGGATTACTAACTAGACAATGGATGTTCCGCCTCTTTAATCTTGGCCTGCATTCAGAACAAAGTTGTTCTCCTTGTATTGCAAACTGTTTTTGCCATAGGTTTCTGATTACTCAGTTTCTTGCAACTGAAGCTTTGGACAAGAATACCCTTGCAGATAGGAGATAGTCCGCCGGCAGCTTCCCTTTATTCTTGCGTCAACTTTCACAAAATAACGTGTTAGCGTTGCTCTTTAAGGTTAAATTTGACAGGCTATTTGACATTGTGCAGCGAGTTCTACGGTTACGATTGACTTCAAAATTGCAAATATAAAACTAGAGAGCGCTCTGAGGCTTATTTGCCGAAGTTAGAGAAAAATCTGTCTTAGCCAGGGTTTTGAAATTATTGACATTTCACGTAAAAATGCGGTTTTAAACATATGCCGATATCTCAAACGTTTTTCTACCTATAAAAAAATAAATAGCATTTTCTTAAAGTTCGACCATTCTTTATTAAGGTTGCCAAAAATCATGGAAATCGGTTCAATCATCCTTGCCGAAAAACGCGATTCAAAAACATAACCAACGCGCATATAAATAGGTTCGGGCCACCTTAAATACGAAATCATATATTCCTCATCTCGCAATTCTATCTTCGGTCAAAAATGGCTTCAAAGGCCCTGTTCACACTACGCCGAATATTAGAACTTGTCGTCGTGGGTTCGAATCCCATCTGGGGCTCAGATTTTTTTCTGTGTCCTCGTATGGTTGATTCTTTACATCTCCCTTTATTTCTTTCGTAAAGGTAATTATAAAAATAAGTTTGAAAACGAACGTTACCTTCACACTTGGACGACGGCAGCAAAAACTTAAAATGAATGAGCTTTTTTCAAACCTTGTAGAGTCAATTCGAATTCGCTGAAAATGTCTAATGTCCCTGGAGTTAATTTATTGGGGACTGCACACAAGTTTTGAAAGAGAAAGAAAATTTCGTCGTCGCTTGTTTACGTTCTCCATAAAACATGAAATTAGGCATTGTCACGTGGTAGTCGTGCAGTAAAGGCAAAGAAATGTACAAAAAACGTGTATTGCACGTGCAAACTTATCGTTTTTATTTTTTTTTTGCTCAGTAAACCTATGATTGCCTTGATGACGTTCTCGTTACCGTCGCGGTTACTCAAAATCCCCACTTTACCTATAAACGCTCTTCAAAGGGGATTAATATGAAAGCGCAGGCTTAATTTGTGACTTACTTTGAACACTAAAACATTATATAGAGAGAATTTTCGAAAACGCCAAGGGTCATCAAGAGTCCCCATTTCTTTCACAGACTGAAAAACTTGCCAATGGATTTCGGTTGCGAAAGATCGGAGTTGGCAAGAGTTGTAAACGAATTAATGAAAAAAACAAAAAAATATACGCACACACACAAATAACAGAAAAAATGTCAAAACAAATGGCGGAAATATGTCATTCAAGTTGTGATTGTAAGTTAATCTTAATCTCGGCTTCTGACAAGACTCGCTTGCATTTGCCACTCTTTTTACAGGTCTTGTGTTAATCATTTGTATCATTACTTACTCTGAAATAGGCGGTCTCTTGTCACTTAAACAAATTTCATATGTTCGCTGTCAATATTGCCCTTTTTTTCCCTCTGGATGGCTTGGTTCTTGCCCCAAAGAGTGCTATTATGTACTAAGCATTTAACTATTCTTAATCTTAAAAACTGGCCTTTTGGAAATGTTAACTACAATATACATTTGGGAACTGTCAGCACATAATAATAATAAATTAGTAACCTTTCAAACAATTAAAACCTACCCTAACCCTAACTGCAAAAATCTAAAAAGTGATTCGTTTTTAGTTAAGTTTTCTGTCATCGGCTAAAGTCGGTAGCAGGAATTGGTCGCAGTGATAAAGAACGAATCGTTACACAATCTTTTTTCGAGAAAAGCTAATATTCAGTGCAAAGTTTGGATTCTAGTGCAAATAGATGACATAATTACACGAACAAAAGATGTAGCCAGATACCTGAAGCCCTTATTTAGTTTATCACATCAAAGTTTAATGTAATCATTGGAAAGCTGGCCTATCTAAAGATATTGTTCTGTCAAAATTTCTTCGAAAAAAAAGGAAAACAAAAACACTTCAGAGGGCAAAATTCCAAAGGCAATTTGCCAGATTATAAAAAGGCTTTCTACAAGATCAATCCACGCGGGGCCTCGTTAAAAATTGCAACGTAACGTTTTCTACAGAACTCAAATATACAGAAACTAAGACCCGAACCCATGAAAATCAACGAGGTGGCTTACAAAATCGGGCAGCTTTCACTGAGAAGCCGATTTACAAATTACAAACTACCATTTGTAGAAAACAGAAAAAGAAAAAACAAAAACAAAAAACGAAATGAAAATCCACTCGTATTCCCGAATAACTAGCTGGAAGCGCTACAGTTCGTTTTAGGCCTGTAAGGCCCTGAAGATATACCTTAAACCCGGGGGGGGGGGGGGGGGGCGTACTCGACCAATATTTGGCTATAGTTGAGCTGCTGAGGGTTTGAAGACCCCTGACGCTGTTTAGGAGAAAACAAAATCCCAAAACACATACCATGCGTAGGACAATACCTCAATGTTATTACCTTGTTAAGGACAAAGGAGAAAATAAACACCGTCTTGTTTTTAAGCCATATATCGGCATTTCTTTTCTATACTTGGAGTACAAACAAATTCCATCTAGCAAATCAAATCAATTGTGCAGGCAATACCTTGTTTATAATTAGGACAGTCGCACAAAATTATATATCCTGTTTAGGAGAGAGAGTTCAATATCCATACCTGACCAGTGGTACGTCCCTGTAAAGGCCATATAAGGCGATATCGCCCCCCCCCCCCCCCCCCCCCCCCCCCCCAACCCCGACCTTAAACTCAAAGTTGCACTTTTGAAACCTTTCACATTTTGCCTTTTTTATTTGCTTTGTTGAGACCTCTTGACAGTCTTAACTAAGCTGAGGTATACTTGATAAGTCTTGCACTTTGGCTACGCAATTTGCAATTTGTGACACAAAAAAAGGCGCTAAATTTTCTTTCAAAAAAGCATCCCTTGAAATAAATCTGGCCACTTTTACACACGCCCCATTTTTCAATTTATGCAGAAGATTAACCTTACCCAAACTTGTGGCACGTCAAATTCCTTTTGCACCGTTGCTCTCTTATGAAATTAAAAATGTCCGTTAGAGTTAGTAGCACAATATCATTTCCAGTTAAGGCACGCGAGTTTGAAACCTGTTATCAACCTTACGTCCTTTCTATTGACCATGAATTATTCAAAACTTTGTGGTATTGCGAAATGCACTCTTAACAGACCACACACGTTCGAATTCAATATGGCCACCTTCACGAACGCTCCTTGTTAAATATGAATGAGGTGTACACATTTCTAGTTGGGTTTCCTATTACGCATTAGCAATAGTTGTGATGTTGGCTTGGCATTTCAGTAATAAAAATCCATTTGCCATTAATGTATAAAGAGGCAGAAAACATTTCCGTATTTGAAACCTCGATTTTGTGCTTTGGGCAATTTTTTCCCTGACCTTATAAGTATTTAAAACTTTCTAGCCAGCCATACGCGATTATTTTCTATCTTCGGAGCGACATGTATTGATTGCAGTCGGGTATCCCATGTTGCATGTTTCTCTCTTCCTTCCTCTTTTTTTTCCCTTCCGAATCGATTTTTGAATCGGAAAATCTCTTTTGTTTTTTAGACACACGATTTGGTTACAGTTGCCATCGTTACGAGAAATGGCGACATAAGTGGCATGAAGGCAAGTGTTAATTTACTCCATCTCCAGCTCTACGTCTAATCAAACCTTAGGTTTTCTACCTCCCGGTTAGCTCAATTGGATAAGCGCCTGTCTGCAAAGCGGGAGGCCGCGGGTTCAAACCCCGGCCGGACCACCACTTAGAGTCATAAATAAATGAGGAGAATGTTCGAATGTTGTGACATCTAAAATGATTGGACATTCTAGTCTTCTCGGATAAGGACGAAGTACAAACTTGCAGTGAATTGTCTTTCCATTATTCTTTGCACTTTTCTGGGAGTGGGTATAGGCTAAAAATCAAACGAGGGGAAATCGACTGCACCGCGCCCAATCGAATCTGAAAGATATAGACTGAAGCCTTGTTAGTCAACGACAACAAAGCTGTATTCTATTACCCAAGAAGTAGAACTTCTTCTTACGAATTATATATTTTCAATGATTTCACTTAAAATGAAAATGTTACAAATTTCCACAGTGTATATCTACTACAGATATCATGTAGTGCGTGTAAAACTTCGCAAAAGTCACAAAAACGGCTAAAAATTGCATTTTTAGCAGATGTATTATTTCCTGACCTGTAGTATCATTTCTGTCGGTCATTTTTGTTCGGCCATTTCGGAAGTTTTGGTTATTTTGGCCATTGTGGTTGTTGGTTCATTTCGGTCCCTCTGGTCATTCTCGTGGTTCAAGTCATTTTAATTATTTTAGTTATTACGGTCAATTAACAGTATACCATGCAGCTTATGAAAACACTACTGAACGGTCTTAAACTACAGCACCGGACGAGGCATCCATGTTTGCAATGAATTTTCGCACTCCTCTCGGGAAACAAAAACCAACAAAAACCTAGATATAATAGGCCATTTTCGGTTAGCCCCAAGCCTCGGTTACGAAGCGAAGCTAAACACGATGCCATTGATATTAAAATGATGTTTTATTCTCAAGCAAATAAAACTCAATTTCACAAGAAAGGTTTAACCGTTTTGCACGTTTTGAAGGTGGAAATTTAAGACGGAATCCACCAGAACACTGAGTAATTTTGATTTTCAGTGGACAAAAATCTTGTACCAGAATAATTTTAAGCATATTGTATTGTTTCTTACATTTTTCAAGGGCTAAAGATTTAATAAATCATCTGTAGTAACACCAAAAAAAATTTCTTTTGGGAGCCCAAGAAAATGTATGTCAAATTGTACAAAATTACATCTTACACATGAAGTTTTCAGAATTTTACCTGTGTTTTCACAATTCTTGTGAAATTTGACATTCATTTTCATGAGAAATTTTCTCTGGTGTTACGACAGAATGATGATTTATTACGTCTTTAGCCCTTGCAAAATGTAAAAAAGAATGCAATATTCTTTAAATTAATTTTGGTACAAGGTTTTTGTCCAATGAGAATCAAAATTACTCAATTTCCTAGTGGATTCCGTCTTAACACAAATGTTGTGTGTAGGTTGTTAAAACAACGCTTTTATTTCACAAAATTGATTCAACCTACATGAGTAAAGACGGGCATAATTAACCATATTCGCATTGTAATCGTGTTTTCATTTTTGTTCGCCAGGTTCTGTTTTTTTTAAATTAATCATTTTCAAGTCTGCGGTGTATGCTTTTTAGACAGCCTTTTTAGACAACTAAACAACGTCAAGACAATTTCCAAAATACACTTGTGATGGATTCAGGGAGGTTTTCTTGTGTTCCACAGTTTCAAAACCTTTCGTCATAAACACAAGTGACTGTTTAGATAAATAATATTTGTACCCCCACTACATGTCCGAGAAAAAAATAAACATAGTAAAAATATGAAGAAGCCTAATTTTCAAGAGGTCCCCTACTAAGTCACGTAGAGAAGATTCAGAAGAAACTGTTCACCCAATTTTCTTCTGGCAGACTGCATTTAAGTGTTACGAAGTTTCACCCCTTTAATAGCAGCCATGTTGGTGGAGTAAAAAAAAATAAGCGACTTTCCTTTGGAAAATTAAAATCATTTAGTCTTCTGCTCCAACATGGCTGCTGCGAAATCACTACTTATTGAAAAGCTAAAAAATTCCCGAGAAATTTTAATTAGCATTTTGTTGATTTTTCGTGGTCCAAAATAAAAGCTATAATTATCATAGTCGAAGATGCGTCAACTAGAGCATTGTCGGTTCAAATGTCAAATAGGCTCATTTTTCTCGGACAAACTTGTATATGGGGGCATATTTATCCTCAGCAGCCTGTAACAGTTGGATCCAACCCAGATCTTTTGGTGATGTGCATTTTCACAACCACTTCTGTGCAAGTTGGATGAATGCCAACAGTCGAGGATAAACTCTCGTATGTCAGACCACATCTAGAAAATAATACAAATAATTAGCAATTATTGGTCGAGGTTGAGCAAAATATCATGATTTGTCAGTGGCGAGCAGATCAATTATTTGCCGAAGCCGAAAGCTGAGGCAAATAATTGATCTGCGAGACACTGACAAATCACGATATTTTGCGATAACCGAGTTTAATAATTGTTTTATCATTCGATCACCGAGTTTGTTTTTCAAGGAATATCTTCGGGAAGCGAAGCGATGTGCCATTTTCACGCAAGAGCGATCGCAAGAAGGAGAAAAGCGTGGTTTCATTTACGCATGAGCAGAATAGTATTTGCAGCCAAAAAAAGTTGAACGACATTGCACATGAGCAAACCATTATTTGTAGGCAGTTATTTGCAGGTCACGTGGTGGGCTCTCGGCTAATGAAAAGGAAGAAACATTTGCATCGAATGATAATAAGCGATCACTACCTGCCACCATCAATGGCACATTTTGGGATTTCATCCTCAGACTAAAAAGTTATACCCACCTTGTTAAGTAGAATCAAAAGAAAGACACAAAACGTCTCACGTTTCCATTTGAGTGCGCATGAATGACAGGCGAATAAAAATTTTCGGGCGCTCAATAAAAGAGTCCTCGATAGGTTTTTCGGGACCCTGGATTTCCCATATTTGAAGCTCGGGATTCGGGATTTGAAAACAAAATCGGAGCGAGTTTTTGGATTGAAAGTATGCGCGGGAGGTGGGATGCCAAAATATAACCCTCGGGATTGCGGGATTGCACGACATTTTGGGTCGAGATAACGAGATTGAAGAACTCTAGCCTGCAGTGCAGGCGTATTTTGGGCGGGAGAAAGCTGCTTGTTTATGTTCGTACTGTTGTAACCACCATCTTATGACGGAGGAAGATTAGGGAGAGTAAAAATAGTAACCTAAGGGTAGGTGCAAAACATTCGCGCACCCAAAGAAAACGCCTGCACTGCAGGCTAGAAGAACTCTATTGGGGACTCTCTAATACACGGTGAGCGGGAATAAAGCCTTTTGTTCGGTCCTAAATGTATTTAACAATTATTCCTCGAGCCCGAATGGGCTCTGAATCAATAGCTCATGAGGCCGAAGGCCGAATGGTTTATTGACTCAGAGGCCATGAGGACGAGAGGAATAATTGTTTTAGTAAAATCCAACTAGTTGGTAAAAAATATCGAGACAAAACAACTTTAGCTAGTTAAAAAATCCTTTTTCGCCGCCAACAAGACAGTGCTTTTCGCTACTAGTAGGCTATAACATATAGCCTAGTAGTAGCTCGACCAATCAGAAAGCAGCATTGGTAATAGACCACTAGTTGGATTTCACTAACATGATTTATCACGCATCTGCTATGCAGGCTACGTTTGAGTAGTTGCGGCTTATGATTTTATCTTACAAGGTGCAGGTTTACTGTCAAGAAGGGCAACGGACAGCTCTATAAGACGGACACCTTTGTACCACGGACAGTCGGGGCCAGTCCTGAAGGTGTCCATCTGAGAGCAAACATGTACTTTATTTGAGTGTCGATGTATTTAGCACGAAGGTACTAACTGGGGACACTAGTTTCACGTCTCATATTGGAGACGGGACCGCCAATTTACGTGGTCATCCGAGCCTCCCGAAGACCTAGCCATTTGCGCAGGGCCAAGGCAGTACCTTCATTTGTCAGTTATTTTAAGACCCCGAGTGTTGGTCCGGCCCCGGGAATCGAACCCGCGACCTTCCGCTCTGCAGTCAAGCGTTCTACCAACGGAGTTAATCCTGCCCGGTCTAAGCTAATCCTGTGCGAGAGTTGACTGTGCGCTCCATTTACTTACCTCATAGCGGTAGAAAATCCCTGAATAACCTCCCCTGCGGAAGGCCCGATAAAATGGAGACCAACAACAGGCTGATCTCCCTCCCTTACGCAAACGGCCTGTCAACAAAGGAGAGAACGATTTGTCAGTTTTGTGATCTGATTGAGTGACAAGGCTAAGAGCAGGAGACTTACCTTCATGTAACACTGCTCGGCGTGTCTACCAGGCACGATAAACTCGAGTGGCATGTAAAAGGCATGATACACCTAGAAAATCAACAGATTGGATTCTAGAAAATAAAATTGACGTCTGTGGTGTCGTCGAAGAGCACCGTTGAAATGTATAATTCTAGCTACAAGTAGAGCGCCTCATAACCGACCAATCACTGAGGAAATACATGAGCGCTAGCACGAGTGAAATTTGTACAAGAGGAGGAATGCGAGACCTAGAGGGAAGGAAATAAGTATTTCTCTCAGAAATGTCTTTCAGTTTTCATCTTTCTTCCTTTTCACACCCTCCTCTTTCACGCTAGTCAATAATTTAATAATGCTTAATGAAAAGCTGACTTTTACTGCTTACATCACTGTCACTCCTTGCATAAATTTGAACGATCAAAACGCATCAAGGAAAAGGGCACTTCCCTCTTTCAAGCCATTCTCCGCGACTCATCTTACATGTATTTTCCCTCCTCGCGTTAACATTTTGTCACTATGAAGAAGTAGGGACTGCAAAGACTATGTTAAAAAGGTGGTCGCCTTGTAGAGGGGCGGTTTCTGGCCCTCCACAGGTGTCCTCTTAAATCCTTTATAGACCTTACACTAATACAGGTTTGGCGTTATCTCGCCTGGCAATATGCCAGTTTCATATATACAAGTGCTATAATGTTGTGGTTCAATTTTATCCTTGGTTTAAATATCATTTTCCTTTGTTTTTAAGCACGGTAATGTGTGATCATGAAATTGAAACAAAGGAATATAAAATTCAAACCAAGGATAAAATTGAACCCCCACATAACGCTCACTGCTTCTCATAGCAACCCTACCTCGATTTTGTCTTCTCCGTACATATCGATAGCTTTCTCTTCCAAAAGACCCACTGTACCATATTCTAATGGTGTGAACACTGTAGTAGGAACCTGTCAAGTAAAAAGTTAGGGAGCAAGATATTAGAGACTTATAGATTCAAGGACGAGAAGGCACGACCCTAAGGGATACCTTTATAGTTAAAACAATTGGTTTCACAAGCCTAAAGGAGACCTTAAACTGCAATTTCTGCTATTAAACTTGAACAGCTAGTCAATCTCACGATTATTAATTCGTTTTATTCCTATTTCAGAGTATGATTGACCAAATACTCGGTGAAAGAAACAAACAAACTAACAAAAAACAGCAATTAGTACTTCAGTCTTCCACTCCGACCTTATCATAGTCCATCAGAATGTCAGAGCCTCCAAAAAGCCTATCAGCCAACAGCTTCCCAGCTCTAATGGCCACTGGAGTCAACTCTGGCCTATCCTGTTTAATAACGAAATAAAATTTATTGTTAGCTCAGCTACATACAGAGCGATAATAATTAACCGCCTTTTTTTCGCATTAAACTTATTGTTCTGTTTGTCGTTGTCATTGCCCTCGTGGCTTCCTTAGGTCCTTAAAATCTAGGAAAGGAAACCGAATTTTTAAGAAAAAAATTGAAATTTCAACACCAAAATAACGAAAAACAGAAACCCGGGCCTGGATTCACAAAGGATACCGTAAACGTCCGCTCATAAGCCCCCCCCCCCCCCCCCACCCACCCCCGGATAAACCGCCCTTCTTTACCTTGTATTGAAATGGATTTCATTTTCAAGACGTTTAGAAGGTTAAAGAAAGCGAGTAAACTAAAAGAGTATTTTGATCAGCGCTAGGTCTGTGAACGTAAGTGAGACCGTGATTGCTGTGCCATGTCGATGAGTCCTAACAAGGACGAAACAGCTGTCCACGGCTGCCACAGCCGGGGTGATATGGTTGTGCGTATGTGTATGGTACTGGCCATACCGCGGAGTTGGTAGTGTGTACCTCAGTTCATATTGTGATACTGCTATGCAGCTTGTTTCGAAACGCTTTTTCTTCGCCCAGTTATAAGCCCCTCCCCCACCATATACTGTATGAGCCCTCCTAAAACCCCTTTTAATACGAAGTTGTATAAGCCAGGGGCTTATGAGCGAAATTTAACGGCATCCCAGCTGCGATTTCATAAGTACAATAATCTATTGTTGCGAAAGCGTACACAACACTTTGGATATACAGCTATTTCGAGAAAGATTGTCGGAAAAAGTGCACGCGACAATCCCGAAAGGCATTGTGGGTAGTTTTGGATTCACTGTTCTTCAGAGAAATTTGAAAGAATTGACACGGAAGGCCATGAAAATGTGTTTGCGAGTGCTAACAGAAAGCAACAAAAGTAGGTTCGACAGCCACAGTCGCCAGGAACAGTGTATCGATCATATCCCATATTACCTTTCGGGATTGTCGCGTGCACATTTTTTCCGACAACCTTTCTCGAAATAGCTGTATACAAGAAGACACGGTACGGTGATTGTGGTCCCTACCTTATCAACCTCGTTCCCAGGGTATCTCATCTTCCAGTTCTCTGGTCGTAGCCTAAGGGAGACGGAAGACACTGGGAACGAGCTTTTCTATCATGATCTGAGTTTTATCAAATACCTGTAGCACATCTCCGATGGCAAAAATATGCGGGACTGTTGTTTGTTCGCTGTTGTTTCCAACAATTTTCTTGGTTTGTTGGTGCACCTCAACTCCTGCCTTCTCAAGATTTAGTTGGCTTGTCTCTGGATCCCTGCCTACATAAAGGTTCGTGCAATAATATTATACTAATTAATAGCTGCAATAGCACTTGATATTGCTCGTAATTATAGTTAATAAAGTGTAAACCGGACATTTACTTCGCCAGACGTCTTTGTTTCAGGGCTCAAAATAATTTCCGGAGGGTGGCTGGACACAATGACCGGCCGTAGAAAGTTTTGCTCGGTCAAGCTTCGTTTATCACCAGTCAAAATATTGGAAAAAATGTTGCCTAACCCTTGTGCAATTTTCTAATTGCATTTTTAGAATTAAGAGACAAAAATCTAAGATTTACAGGTGAGGATTTGGCTAGTTGTTCAAGAACGAGAGTGTTCGTCGTTATCGGTCAACATGACCGGCGAGTGAAGTTTCTGACCGGTCAAGACTCCATTCTGGCCGAACATTTTCCGTTCACCGACCGTTATTTTGAACCATTGCTTTTGTTAGCTTTTTGTTACTTACCGACTGCAAACAGAACTGTTTTAAACGTTTCTTGATGTGATTTGCCCGTCTCAGTTTCTTTCCAAGTTACATGAAGTAATCCGCTGTCATCTTTGTCGATTCTGACTGGAACACACTGCTTCAAGA
Source organism: Porites divaricata (assembly GCA_038088405.1). NCBI lineage: Eukaryota > Metazoa > Cnidaria > Anthozoa > Scleractinia > Poritidae > Porites > Porites divaricata. The sequence continues at coordinate 61,030,312 of JBBMOI010000001.1, read as the reverse complement.
ACCTGGTTCCGTGGTTCTCCATGTAATCTGACACGAGCTGGGCCATTTGCTGGTTAAGCACAAGCAACAAAAATTTCGGAATACAACCAACTCTCGCCTAACGGACAACCCTACAATTGGCCATACTGTACTTGATTTTGAGGTTGAGTGGGAGACTGGGTCTCTGTAGTGTCTAATTGCACTATGGGATTGGTTGAGAGACGATTGCTTTTCTTTCATTGGCTATGACGACGTTGCACAGAAAATTAGGTCAAAATTAGTCCACCAAAAAAGACCGATAGCGCAATTCACCACTTTACAAACGAGGAACGGACGAAAATGTGTCCCACAAGAGTTTCTGGGATTGTTACTGGGGCGCACCAGTCTGCTAATGGCCAATCTTCTTACCTGACCCTTGTAACAGACCTAGAAGTCTTTGCAAACGTTAACTCGGCCCAGTTTCCTGCTCGTTTCTAAAGTGGCGAATTCCACACAACAATAGGGTGCTTTAGATTCTGCGAAGAAGACGACTACGAATACAAGATTTTCTTTAGATTTTCTTAATACTGAGTATTGCTCACGCGTGAGCCAGCGTCATTTTGGCGGGAAAACGTGATAGCCGTCGTCATTCTACTACGAGTTTTAGCTAAAATGTAGCAGTGGCGGGAACAAGTTATGAAAGGTGAGAAGTTTTGTCATTTTGCCATAGGGAGAGGGCTTCACCTCCTTCCGTATAAATAACCGTACTAACCGCGAGCGAATTAAGCGCGCTCACGTAATTCACTCGCTGTACATAAAACCATGAAAAAAATTAAGGAGTGGTCTAGAAAAAGATGGCCAGCACTTTGCAGCAGTCATCGCAGGTCAGGTGGTCTTCAGTAATTCTCTGCCCGTTCTTTTGATTTTGCACCTGAAATAGCTGCCTAGAAAGCCTGAAAGAGTCTCACCTGATCAAATCCGCGTAGTGGTATAGACCTCATCATCAATGACGTATCGAATCCTAAGCCTGTCAGAAAACCAGCACATTCCAATGCCACGTCTTCCATAAAACATCGTTAGGGAAAAGTCTCCTTTGTAGAATTTCTCAGTAAGTTGATTGTCTTCTACTGTATTGTAGGTACAGCAACATTACTACAGTATCATAGAATGCTAAGGTTTTTGTGGCAGTAACAGCAGAAAGAGACTGAAACCTTTTTCTCTGAAAGTCCAGAAAAGGAAAGAAAACAGCAAGAAACGAATTGTTTATTTGAATAACAAATTCGCTTGAAAATCAAAAGAGTTGTCTAAAGAGCATCCAAAGTCAACTAAAACAAAAATGAGAGCAGGTCGAAATGATGTGAATATGGCAAAAACGAGAAATCTGAAATGTAAAAGGATACATGAAGCACCAATCACCAGACTATAAAAGAAAACAAAACAGCTGTAAGTAACAGAAGTCTCCATAGGAGAAGTCTGAGGACGATTTGAAGCAAAATTAATCCGCAGGGTGGTTTACGGTCATCTCGCCGCCAAGAAGTCTACTAAATACTAAGGTCTGCAATCTATTGTCACATAATAGAGCCAAAAAGTCGACTAAATCGATGAATTCACACCAAAAAAAACACAGGAATATATCAAAGGTAAGTCTCCTTTATTTATTCCATAGAAAAAGGTAAAATATAATGATATTTAACGTTCGCAGACCTAACAGTCGCCTGTAACGCGACACCGACTCTCTTGTGAGAAAGTAAATTACATTCACTCGGAACATGAGCTTGGGATGCCTGTGTTACTAGCCGATTTTGAGGTGCGTATTTTAAAGGCCATATATCAAAGGGTGAAAAGCGGAGACTCCGCACTTTACAAGCGAAGATAACGAGGCTTTAAAGAAGATGGCACAAGCAAACAAAAGCATACTGCAAGGGTTTTAAACAAGTTGAAACAAAATACGACTCAGTGGTTCATCCAGAGGAGGGACCCGCCCCCTCCCCCCCCCATTATTTTTACACCAAACTGAGGCCCGAAAGGCCGAAAACAATTTTTTGGAGACCGCCTCCCGACTCCCTTATCTCAGGATCTGGATGACCGCACTCCCCTCCTTCCTTATCTCAAGGTCTGGATCCACCACTGCAACTTAACTACATTTAAATAGTCTTGTTTTTGTAGCTGGAATCACCGCACTTTTGGCGGAAAATTGAAGGGAACGAAAAAGCGGAAACTAAGATCTTTACAGTTTAACTTTCGGTCCTAACTGAAAGTTACGTCAAAACACGATATGACCAAAAGAAAGTCAACAGCTTACAAATCTTTACTCTAAATATGTTTATCCCTTCAAAACTGTTGATTACATTGTAGTTTTTTTAAGTATTGTTTGCAAACACTGGCTCGCACAAACTACTGTCAATGCGGTTTGTTCTCTATGCGCTGTGACTAATAGCTTGCGAGCAAGCTCTCCATTTGGGAAGTCTCGAGAAGTCGCCCCAGAGCCCCACGCGATAGGAGACGCGAGTGCGAGGGGAGGGGAAAAACTCTCCTTTTCCCCCGCCCCTCGCGACTTCGCCGCTCGCTCGCGCGTTCTCTCTCGCCTACCTTCGTCGTAATCGAAGAGATTGCTCGCAGGCTATCATACTCACGTTTTTCCTGGAGGCTTTTCCAAAGAGAACAGATCATCACTGCTGATGCCATGTTGCATTGCACCTGGTACCTTTAAAAAGAGAGATTAAATTAATAATTAATAATCGTGTTCAATAATTATTAAATTACATAAATAAAAGTGAGTTTAGTGTCAAGTCAATGACCAATGTAAACAAAATCACAGATCACATGCTGCATTATATAAATCAATAACGATTTAGAGGTAGCACATTCATTTAGTGGTTCTTCGTCTAACTGATTCCTGGTCGAATTGGAATTTGGAAATGTTGGTTTTTGAGGAGAGGGGAAAACCGGAGTACCCGGAGAAAAATCTCTCGGAGCAAAGGCACGTATGGCGTTGACGCCAGGATTCGAATCCAGGCCACATTAGTGGGAGGAGAGTGCTTTCACCACAGTACCACCCTTGCTCCCCAAAATTTAGTCAGGGCTGCCCCCCCCCCCCCCCCCCCCGGCTACTGTCAAAAGAAAATAGAAGAAAAAAAGAACCAAAAGAAATCCCTAGCTGTTTGATTCCTTGCATGCCTACTTGTTGTATCTATACGGACGGCAACTTCAAATCTTAGTCACAGCCCTGCTAGTACTTTTGATATAAATTTATTTAATAACTTCACTGACCTCAAATGGAAATCTTGGTCTTCCACCTACAGCTATTACAAAATTCTGTGCTCTGAGAGTTTTCTGAAAATAGTAAATTTTAATTATTAGAAAAACAATAATGAAAAATAATTTTGCTATAACAGTTGGTGGCATTCAGAGTAAATTTAATTCAAGACTGATGAAAAATCGAGACTGAAAGCCACACATTTGATATATTAAAATTCTAACATGACTACAGGCTTTCTGGTTATTTTTCTATATTTGGTTTGGTTTCCTCTGTGCTCAAATCTCTTCTGGTAATTGCAAGACACTGGCGTCTTGAAAAAAAAAATGCAATTTTAACCTCAAAGCCACGGAGTCATGTTAATGAGGGCTATTTCGCATTTTTGAAAAGACTATTCACTGCTGCTGAAAATGTAGTCCAGACCCCAGTTTGGTGTTAAGTTTAATTGTTCCCGTGGCCATTGTGGGCTGCCCTCAACAAACTCTCTTTCCTTTTAAGGTAACAGAACAGTGGAGCTTTCAGCACAAATGTTTTGTGTTGTGTTCCTTAAGCATTCAACCAAGGATCTCTCCATCACACTTGTACAAGACTGGGTAATGTTCCATAAACCAGGTCAATATAAGCACTATTGTCTCGCTCTATTGTGTGAAATTTATTGTATTATTGTGTAAGGGCGAGAGATCATTTTTGTGTTCTTTGTGACATAACTCAAGACTTGCTATTCACTTGGTATATCGTGCACCGGCCACAAGACCTGTACATGTGGACCAAATTAGAGGGAGCTATCATCCTGTATTTATGTCACTGTGTATGTACCTCAGTGCCGCTCTGCAGTACTGCTTTAATTGTGTTAGGGTCTAAGAATGATCCTTTTGCATTGAGGTACTCCACCTTGCTGTAATTATGTGAGAAGAAGGAAAGGAGATTTTTGTTAATAAGTAAAATAGCAGCATTATTGGGAAGAAAATTTAGATGTTTCAACTCTTTAGTTATTAGCAGGTTATATATGCAATAAGACCTACATGTACATGTGCTTGACATGTATGGACAGACAAAGCCAACCATCTTCATTGCAAAAAGTGTATACATTATAGATTGAAGTAATGTATGGAGTTTGGTACTGTGCTTGTTTCGAACATCTTACAAACATTTTTTCTCACTGAACAAATAATTTTACATTCAATAGATAGTGTCACGATCACTACAATTCATGTACAAATATTATTGTACTTTGATTTATATGAATTATATCACTTAAATTGTAATTTTCCTTACTTGTTATGGAGCTTGACTCTGTGGCCCCAGTTTAGTGACTTGATATGATTCTGAACAGCTGACACCAATTTTTCCCTGACACGTCATTTAAAAGCAAAACACAGCAGACATGGCACACAAGTTCCATGCTATGTACATGACTTGTATATGTAAGGATGCGGTGCATCAGATAGGCCCTATTGTGACCTTTGAATATGTAATGTGAAATTCTCCCTTTATCTCACAATTAACCCTTTAAGTCCCAATAGTGTCCAAGATCAATTTTCTCCTTACAATTATCCATACACTGTAAAGAGATATGTTATGAGAATCAATAAAATGATCACTCAAGAGAAATACTTTGATCTTTGAACAAATTCTCTCAGCTAATTCTATAAGGAAATGTATGGAGATCAGTTTGGAGAATTTGTATGTGGATACTGGGGCTTAAAGGTTTAAAATAATACAAGACACTTTGGAAGGAAAAGAGAGCAAATAAAGCTCAGGAAAAGGGAAGTGGGTTTTCTAATCAGTCAGCCTCTGTGACTTTGTTTTCAGCATTTTGAGTTCCTGGTGGGTAGCTCTTTTTCAGCCAGTGAAATTAGCTGGCAGCAGCCAGCCCTCAGCTAAATCCTGGCAGCAATATGTCGGGCACAAATTAAGCATTGTTCACTTCACCCAGAAGTTCTCAACTTTGTGCAATTAAAGTGATGCATTTCTATTGAGCAACTTTAATGATGATGATGACGATGATGACAATGGTGATGATGAAACCATAATTAAAGGGACAGTAATTATAGTTTCATTTACAAAATCAATTGCCCTTTTTATTTTAAAGTTTCCTACTAGCTACATGTAAAACTTGACGTAACCAAACTGGTTAGTTTTTAAATATTTAAATTCATGCTTGACTCCAAGACTGAGGGGAGTTTTGGTTGTTTTATTCCCCTCAGCCTTAGACCCCAGTATCAATTTTAACAATACGCCAAACTGGCATATTTCAGTATAACACTCAATAACAAATAACTGCAATTAAGCAATACAAAATGTTTTCCGTGTTTGCATAGCCTGATATAAACACGAGAGGGGTTGAGAGAATTTGAGACAGTGATGCAAACCCCAGACAAAGTCAAGGGTTTGCATTACTGTAACTTTCCACAGAAAAAAAGCAAAACTCTCTTGTTTAAAGCATTGATTAAAAGAGAAATTCTTACCAGTTGCGAAGTCTTGTACATGAAGCTTGTACGCATAATCAGTCTTTGTTTTGAAAAAAAAGTGCTTTGCAAAATACGCTTAAAATATCAGCTTAAGTGAAAAAAAATTGACACACCTTCTTTGAAACAATTTTCCAAGTTTCAGCTGACGGAGGAATGGGTAATTAAAGTAAACTTGTCGAGTTTCGAACTAAAAAACTTTTTCAAATTCATGCTTGCGTGATTAGCGCACGGAAAACAAAACATCTTGACATCAAATCCAATGTTTACATACTCTCATGCAAAAACTTCTCTCGGCCAATCAGAGCGTGCATACAATCTTAGTTATTTTATAATAGATAATATACAAAATCACAAAGGAACAATACATACCATGATATTGAGATATTCTCTGGAACATTCCATCCAAAATGACGTGCATCCTGCAAAGTCATTGAACATTAACTGACAGATCCATGTTTCAATGAATATTTCATTTTTGGATCAAGAGTTCATTTTCACCTAGTACATTGTACACTTTATTTTGTAAATTATATTAATTTTCAAAGAGAGTTACAATGAAGTTAGTTTTTTAGAGTGCATCCCGTTGTTTCACAATAATTTTCATCAGTAACTTATGACTAAAATAACTGTAACCAAACAAAAATAACGATGAGTAAACACCCAAACATCAATACATTCTCCTCAGTCAACACAGGCAACACTTTAAAGTCACAAAATAGAGTGTATGAGTTTAATTTTTATACAGTAGTTAGTCTTGTACACAAGTATAACTTCACTTCTACTACTTCTCTTTGAAAAAATTTCACTAATATGCACAGAACAAAAATATATTGAATTTTAAATGCAAATTTTGGAGGTGGATTACTGGAGCTGGTTACTGACAGGCAAGGGGGCTTTATAGTAGTAGTAATAAGAATAATGATAATAATAGTAAAAAATTTAATTATAATAATAATAATAATAATAATAATAATGTGAAATATATGAAATAATTCATTTTGAACTGCGGTTATAGATGAAAGTGAAGAATGATCATTGCAGTGAATTTTCCAATTTAAGCAATTAATCAATAAATTGACCTCGCTCCCAATGTGTGGCTTTATAGCTCAATTGGTAGAGCAATGCACCAACAACGCTGAGATCACAGGTTCGAATCGCGTTGAAGCCCTGATTTTTTCAGGCTTCTTCTTTCCAATTGCTTAAACTGGAAAATTCACTGCGATGATCATTCTTTACTTTGAATAATAATTATAATAATAAAGAAATAATCTATATTATGATATGGGAACACATATCACTAGGGATATGTGTTTCTTAGGTGGGGTAACAAATATCACTAAGGATATGTGTTTTCCAGGTGGGGGAACACATATCACTAGGGATATGCATTTCCCAGGTGGGGGAACATATATCACTAGGGATATGTGTTTCCCAGGTGGAGGAGCACATTTAACTAGGAATAATTATGTGTTTCCTAGGTGGGGAAACACACATCGCTAGGGATATGTGTTTCCCAGGTGGGGGAACACACATCGCTAGGGATATGTGTTCCCCACGTGGGGGAACATATATCACTAGGGATATGTGTATCCCAGGTGGACGAACACATATAACTAGGGATATGCATTTCCCAGGTGGGGGAACACATATCACTAGGGATATGTGTTTCCCAGGTGGGGGAACACATATCACTAGGGATATGTGTTTCCCAGGTGGAGGAACACATATCACTAGGGATATGTGTTTCCCAGGTGGGGGAACACATATCACTAGGGATATGTGTTTCCCAGGTGGGGGAACACATATCACTAGGGATTTGTGTTTCGCAGGTGGAGGAGCACATTTAACTAGGAATATGTGTTTCCTAGATGGGGAAACACACATCCCTAGGGATATGTGTTTCCCAGGTGGAACACATATCACTAGGGATATGTGTTTCCCAGGTGGGGGAACACATATCACTAGGGATATGTGTTTCCCAGGTGGGGGAACACATATCACTAGGGATATGTGTTTCCCAGGTGGAGGAACACATATCACTAGGGATATGTGTTTCCCAGGTGGGGGAACACATATCACTAGGGATTTGTGTTTCGCAGGTGGAGGAGCACATTTAACTAGGAATATGTGTTTCCTAGATGGGGGAACACACATCGCTAGGGATATGTGTTTCCCAGGGAGAACACACATCGCTAGGGATATGTGTTTCCCAGGTGGGTGAACACATATCACTAGGGATATGCATTTCCCAGGTGGGGGAACACCTATCACTAGGGATAATTATCTGTTTCCCAGGTGGGGGAACACATGTCACTAGGGATATGTGTTTCCCAGGTGGAGGAGCACATTTAACCAGGAATATGTGTTCCCTAGGTGGGGGAACACACATCGCTAGGGATATGTGTTCCCCAGGTGGGGGAACACATATCACTAGGGATATGTGTATCCCAGGTGGGGGAACACATATCACTAGGGATATGCATTTCCCAGGTGGGGGAACACATATCACTAGGGATATGTGATTCCCAGGTGGGGGAACACATATCACTAGGGATTTGTGTTTCGCAGGTGGAGGAGCACATTTAACTAGGAATATGTGTTTCCTAGATGGGGGAACACACATCGCTAGGGATACGTGTTTCCCAGGTGGAACACATATCACTAGGGACATGTGTTTAGCAGGTGGGGGAACACATATCACTAGGGATATGTGTTTCCCAGGTAGGGGAACAAAGATCACTAGGGATTTGTGTTTCGCAGCTGGAGGAACAAATATCACTAGGGATATGTGTTTCCCAGGTGGGGGAGTACATTTTACTAGGAATAAGTGTTTCCTAGGTTGGGAACCCATATTGCTAGGGATATGTGTTTCCCAGGTGGGGAACACATATTACTAGGGATATGTGTTTCCCAGGTAGGAGAACATATATCACTAGGGATATGTGTTTCTTAGGTGGGGGAACACATATCACTAGGGATATGTGTTTTTCTCAGGTGGGAGAACACGTATCACTAGGGTTATGTGTTTGCCAGGTAGGGGAACACATCACTAGGGATATGTGTTTCCCAGGTGGGGGAACACATATCGCTAGGGATATTTGTTTCCCAGGTGGGGGAACACATATCACTAATCACTGGGGATATGTGTTTCCTACGTAGGGGAACAAATATTACTAAGGATATGTGTTTGCTAGGTGGGGTAACACATTTCAGTAGGAATATGTGTTTCCCAGGTAGGGTAACACATAACTAGGGATATGTGTTTTCCATGTAGGGGAACACATATTTCTAGGGATATGTGTTTCCCAGGTGGGGTAACATATATCACTAGGGATATGTGTTTCCCTACGTGGGAAACACATATCCCTAGTGAAATGTGTTACCCTACCTGGGAAAATACTAGGGATATGTGTTTCTTAGGTTGGGGAACACATATCACTAGGGATATATCTAGGGATATGTGTTTTTGCAGGTGGGGGAACACATATCACTAGGGATATGTATTTTCCAGGTGGGGGAACACATTTCACTTTGAATATGTGTTTCCCAGGTAGGGAACAGATATCACTAGGAATATTTGCTTCCCAAGAAGGGGAACACATATCACTAGGGATATGTGTTTTTCAGGTAGGGGAAAATAATATTATATCACTAGAGAGATGTGTTTTCTAGGTGGGCAAACACATAACATTTGGAATATATGTTTTCCAGGTGGGAGAAGAAGGACAAACGAAGAAAAAATATTATCATAATTCTATTGAACTTTAAAAAAATATGTACATAATTTACAATTATAATATTGGAAGTAAGAATTACACACTATCCAACGTTAAGAATTGTATAAATCATAATAAAGACAATCACTGTATCTTGGAAATTGCCTTTTTCGGTGTGGACAACTAATCTAATTGAATTGCTTGAGCACAGTTCCTTGCGGCATTCCTGTTTTGCTATTTTTAAGATAATCTGGCCACGTCTCAGTGTTATGCAAAGCTTTATTTTAAACATGATTTCAGGAGGTTCAAATCTCTTCTTTCATTGATTGGAAGCCATCTGATTTTAAGTACATCTGGAACATTATTGTATTGCTTTGATTTGAAAAAATTATCGTAATATTTTAATTAATAAGAGGAAGTTGCTTGGCAAAGATGGCCGCACATGCAGGCTTTTAAAACTGTTAATTACCTTGACTGACTCTCCCAATAATGCGGCCTGATGCATCAGCTTTTTTGGAATACATCCAACATTGACACATGTACCTCCGAGGCCCCAAGTTGATCCTTTTATACAAGTTACAAAATTCAATTAATTAAAAAAGAAATAGTTTAGTCGACCCCTCAGCGTGCAAAGAAAGTCATGTCTGATAGCCCGGGGCTAGTGGATTTTGCTATTGGGCTAGTGATTTTTGTTCTTAACTTGACCAAAGGGAGAGTGCTATTTTTGGGGGAAATTCAAATTACAGAAGGATTGTAAACAATCCTGCTAATTAAAAAGGGTTTTGGGCTAGTTGAAATGACTTGTGGGCTAGAACATGTTAGCTACCACTTGCCCGAAATGTAGGCTGTAAAACTGACTTTCTTTACAACCTGCCCCTGCACTCTAGTTAAATGTTCTACCCACTGATCCACTGAGGAAAGCCCACCTTAGAGAAAACGGATTTCATTTACTTGGTTTCATTGTGGTTGATTTTGACCAATTATGTTACATTCTATTATTTTGCTATCAACATGCAATATCAAAATGGTAAAAATTAGTTTTAATCATGATTTTAAAATTAAAAAAGGCATTTCAAAAAGGTCATTGACAGGAAAATAAGAAAAGATAATCTCCTGTAGAACACATGCCAACTAACTATTAAAATGTTAATCTGTTTTGATGGGTTACTGAAAAGAATTAAATTTGTACATGTACTTGAACTACTTTGAGAATTGCAAAATGTTCAATGAATCAGGAAATTATGTTATAAATATAATAATAATAGAAGAATATTGATTTACACGGTGAATACTTCATTGGCAATTGCTGAAAAGAAACAAATGGTAATAAACTTCAATAATAATTTTTAGAATAAAGATTACAACTTTTATGTCATAATTTCCCTACCTTGTGGTGATGGGGAAACATAATCCAAGACAGCAACTTTTTTACCATAATTGGCAGCTGCAAGCCAACAAATTAAAATCATTTCAGTTTTCCCATAAATAAACTTTGGAAATAATTACATACACTATGGTCAGCCTACAAAAAAAGAGAATTAGGCTATGCATGTTTTCACTATGTGGCACAGCTTTTGCACCCGCACAAAAATTTTACTGGATGGGGTTTCAGTTCTCTAATGGTGATTTTGGCAAAATTTCTGTAATGGAACAAAGTTGCGCCCCACTTATCGCTAAATTCGAGAGTCAGATATTGGACAGCTGTTCATACTGTACTAGATAGCTTTTTGTGTAAGTGTTACAGGTCAAAATTAAAATTCAAAATTAATTGAAATTTTTTAACCTAGGTTGACTCTCAGTTTCCTTTGTCTCCTAGCCCTAATTCATGCTAAGAGACAAAGGAAATTTAGAATCGACCAAGGATAAAAAAATTTAACCTGAATTTAATTTTGACCAGTAACATATATAATTTATGTTACAGTTCAAATTTGACATCAGGTAAATTTTTATTTCACCTAGGTTGATTCTCAATTCCTTTGTCTCCTAGAATCAACTTCAGAGAAATAAAAATTAACCTGAAATCAAATTTGACCTGTAACATACAGTGTAGTAAGCATGAAAGGCTATCCAGTGTGGGTAGTGACAACATACATAGCCTTAGGGTCTGTGGCATTTAACGTCAACAGCTTCAAGGGCAACTTTAGCAAGTCCACACCCCATAGCCTGCCCTCCTAGATAACAGTTGGTCACTGAGCAAGCTACTCAAAAAAGCCAAAAGATTTTCTGCTCATTGCAGGCTTTCAGGGGTAGGGTACAAGTCCATGACTATTATGGGATTATCAACATACACAATCCCAAATTAATTAAAGACAACAGATTTTAGAAAAACCCCTAAGTTTGGTGTTTAAAGGGCTGATATTGTACAACATACAGCCAATCAAAGAAATGTATTGAATAAGCTAGACGCCTGTCTGGATGTCCACTTATGTATATTTTTTATTTAATTTGAAGTTTTTCTGTGTCTGTATCTAGTTCAATACTTGCCTGATTAACACCAACTTTTTAAAATAGGATTTCTAAAACTTGATGCACCCTTTTGGATGCAGGTGTCACCGGTATGTTGATAACCCCTTCAAAACTTGTTAATAATTCATAAAGAAGAAACAAAATACATTAATGTTTAATGAGTGTCTTGATATCTGATAAAGACATAGCTAAACTTTACATTCAATTTTTTAGACCAAAATAACTCCAAATCTAAATATTAGTGCAAGAATGAGTTGATCTATATGAGACATTTTGAAGCCCTTCAAAAAACTTGCAGTCTTCTATTACAAGGTTTAAAATTCTTGGCCTCGGCTAGATTTTTTAAACCTAGCTGATGATACGTACACTCCTACTCATTTTTAAACAGTACATAATACAGGCACGCATAGCCACAAAATGAAAGACCACAATTTAATAATGATCCTGCATACTGGGTATCATGGATAAAGCCAAGAAAGTATTTATAAGTTGAAATATACAGTAGGAGTTGATGTTCCAGAGGCTTGATTAATTATTCTCACCTTCATTTGAACAGGCAAGACCACCTGATCCTCCACCAATGACAATTAAATCATATTCCTGGGAATCTATGAGAAGATGTATGAAGAGAGCTCTATAAAATGGTAATGCTATAGTTTCAGGAGAAAAATGGTGTGCCTTGTTAATCTAGCTACAAACAGTAACAAAATATTTTTGGGAAACTGTCATCAAAATAATGGGCTAATTAGGATAACAAAACAATCCGCAACCCTCCCCCATCCCCAGCACTCAATAATTATTGAGGTGTTTGTTGTTTCTTATTGATAGCTCAAACAGCAGCACAACTTTGCATAAAGGGGATGGGGGAGGAAAAGCTATGTACATTTTTCCCCTTGGAAGGCCGTGAAAACCTCAGAAAAAGCCTAACTAATTTTTTTTGCCATCTGCACAACTGTTGTTCACAAGCACTCCACTCAAATTCCACTCAAATGACCATCAACAAAATAAACAAATTAAACCTGATTTTAAATCCCCACCTGACAGGAGGTAAAGGAGTTGACTATTTCCAAGGGTAGTCAATTGACACATCTAGGGTGCGTTCGATTGGGAAATCCAGATTTAGATTTTCAAAACCTAAATCTGGATTTCCCAATCAAACGCAAAATCCGAAAACGGATTTCACCTCCGAGAAATCCGTTCTCAGGGTGGATTTCAAGTAAGAAATCCAAATCCGGATTTTTTGGATTTCCCTTTTTGTTGTTCGATTGGGTAATCTGAAAAAGGATTTGCAAAACTGTTCTCGTGAACAGCGGTCTTCTTTTTACTAATTATGTGTGTGCATGCAAGACCGCTGTTCCTAAGGACAGTTTTTCAAATCCTTTTTCAGATTTCCCAATCGAACGGTAAAAGGGAAAATCCAAAAACAAATATTGCAGCGTTTAAATCTGTTTTAGGATTTCGTGTTCGATTTCAAATCCGAAATTCGGATTTTAAAATCTAAATCCAGATTTCCCAATCGAACGCATCCCTAGTGTACAGTTCCCTTTTATGGACACCCACTTAATATGGAAATCTCATTATTAAGGACAGTTTGCTTTGTCCCTGAGGAAAGAAAGCCCTTATGCACAAGTCAATGTTAAGCCCCAGGACAGGGAAGCCAGGTGTCCCCCGGGCATTTGACTGTATCTCCTTTCCCATGGGTGGGGAATAACATAAGATTTGACATAACACAAGATCCCGACAGAGGGGGAGTTTGGCAAGATCTCCAAGAGCCTGGAACCTAGCCTCAGCCTGCCATCTTGCAAACATTACCCAGGCCCCCTGTTTGAGGAAGTTATTTGGTGTGTGTTTGTTCTTTGCATGTTCACTGTTGAACATTTGTCTGTGTAGGACTAAACAGCTTTAAAAAGTGCTTCATTATGAACGAAATGCCTCTGTACAAAGTGTGCAATATAATAATATTAGATGGAAAAGAAAGACTGTGGGAATGATAAGGAAATATGCATGGTAAATTATATCATATAAAAAAATGTTCTCCCAGGGAAGGGGTATTTGACATCATCAGTCTTTTTCCACCTGGGAAAAGAATTTAACATAAAATGGCCCAAGATACCAATCCCCCAGGATATGCCCGGCTTTCCTACCCTAGGGCTAAACATTGACTGGTGTATTACCTTTCTCTAAACTCAACCCACTTTAAGAAACGGTCCAGGTAAGAACAATAGCAACAACGGCAACGAACATGTTGGAATGCAGAAAAGGTGCTAACTTTTCTATTGTCTGTACTTACTTCTGATTGGCTTAAACAGCAAAAGTTAACAAAACTTCATAAAGCACTACATATATTCATCCTTACTTTCCAACCATCTTCCATATAACAAAATCTGGTCTCAGTTTGAATAACAAAGAAATCCTATGTGGGGAATTGGGAACATGTAAAATTGTAAACTTTTCTTGGCTATTGTTTCCAACTCTTGTGATTGGTCCAAATCTTTTAACACAAAAAAACACCCTTTCAAAGTGGAGGGTAAATGCATTTTATTGCGTATTAAAACGGCCTTCATGTAGGTTTATGCATTCTCTGTGTAAAAATGAGAACATTTCTATGTGGGGAAAGCACCGTTGCCGCATAACAAAAGAAATTGCTATCCACCTTACCCGGATCATTACTTAATAATATGGACACCCCGTGATACGGCCCCTCGCTGTCTGTATTATAAACAGGGTTTGAGTGGTACGTGTAAATATGCCCATTGTCAAGGGTCAGAAAGGAACTAATACTGATTTCCATTACGCAGGGCTGTAGCTAGCATGAGGCAAGACAAGGCAGTTTTGGCCTTTTTTCTTTTTTTTTGAAGAAACATTTAATTAAGAAAATAATCCCCAGAAAAAATTGGATTGGTTAAGATAAAACCAGCTAATATAAGGTGGATGAATTGAGGGGAAAAGCATTTTAATGAGGTTAATTCGTTTCATGTGAACTGTGAGTAGCGGTTTTTCAAAGCTTTAATATGCAAATGGTCATTAACTTGGCACCAGTATCGCTAAGCAATAAGAAAGTGTACTTCTACACTTGCCCAAGATTGACTTTTCTGAAGAGAAATGCCACGGAAAATGCTTGCAAGAGCGTTTCTGAGCCTCTAGATTTCAAAATTTTCTGGGGGGGTGGAGGGGGGAAGGGGGAAACTTGCCCCCAGACCCCCCTAGCGGCTCTCGCCTTCGGCGCTCGAAACTTGCCTCATCTTGTACTGAAGTCTGGCTACGGCCCTGTTACGGCTCATTCGTTTGAAAGGCCAGAGGTTGTGGAGGTATTAAAACGTTTTAAAAGAGAGAATCAACAAGAAACAATACCACCATCCCTATGCAAGACCATTGGCTGTTGAAGCCTACCTGTACTTGTCCACCTGCTGAAGACTCGACCGATAGCAGCGCTTGTCACGGACTTGTGAGCATTCAGGTGGCGTGTGATATGCTTGAGACGAGCTGAATGTTTTACAAAACTCATGAACATTAACACAACAACTGAGGGAAACTAGTCAACAAAACGTGTCGTCTCGTTCATTATCCAGGATTCGTTTTGATATGGGGTCTTGCGGGCTCAATCAGAGAGGTTACTCAATCTCCTCTCCAGTCTTTTCCGGTGAAGTCGGAGCACTAGCAGGGGGACAAGGGCATACTGTTAACAATGTTAAGCCCCCAGGGTAGGGGGGGGGGGGCGGGAACATTTTGCTTGTGGAATCCAGAATACAGCTCCAGGAACTGACGATTGCAATCCAGATCCAGACAAGAGACTTATTATGTTAACAACGGCTCCGAAAAAACCGGGGGGGGGGGGCGTCTTAAAAAGTTTTTCTTCGGTCCTTCAGGCCTCAGTTTGGTCTAAAAATGAGAGGGACGGGCCCCCCGCGCCCCTTTCCGATCCCTGGATCCGATACAGGCGCAGCGAGAACAAGGACTGTCCAGCTTTAGTTTAGACATACCCTGAGTCTCAAAAAGCTCATTGGAGCGGATAAATAGGCCAACGGATAGGCGGATTTTGAAAATATTTTTGCTCGGATTTCGGATTCAGAGCGAAATTTTAAAGGATTTGTGGATCCAGCAATGGCAGCGGATTGCGGATTCATCCATTTTTTTTAGCCCGGATTTTGGATTTTGCGTGTTTAAAAAATATTTTGCTCGTATTTCGGATTCAGAGGGAGATTTTATCGGCGAATTTGTTTAATAAATCATAACGGAGCGGCGGATTTGCATACCCCTATTTACGTCCTCTTCATTAACATTCACTCTCGACTATTCCGAGATGGTAGCGTAATACTGATAAAAGCGCGCGAGACACGGAGAAAGCAGTGATAATTAACTTGACTCTACTTCGGGCTAGCAAAACACTAGATTAATGGAAACTGAAAGAATTAAACAACAGAGGATACCAGTAAACAACAACAAAATATCAGTTCAATATTTTTTTTGATTTTATTTTGTACTTGTTCAGTCAAGTTGCATGCGCATTGCATGTTGACCGTTAATAAAGAAAACCTTCTGTTTATGCTAAAAACTATTATATGTGGTCATGGTTTAAAGGCTCATTCGGGGGAATGTTTTGGGAGTTCTTAAAAATGATAATTCCCCCCCCCCCCCACCCCACGAGAGCCTAGTAGCGCACTCACCCCCGACCGCCTGGGTTAACATTCGCCCCATATAAGGGAATCACGATCTTGAAATCCAGGAAATTGAGTTGTTTGTGAAATCTGAAATCCTGGGCTGCGGAATCAGGAATACAGCTTAAGGAACTGCCGGAATCCACGTTCCACAAACAAAGAATCCGAAATCCAGTTCCTTGAATCCGGAATCCCTTGTGAGGAATCCAGAATCCAAGACTACTGTCTTGGATTCCCTTGCATGGAGCGATACGAATATGGTCCATTGGCATTCATTTCTTCTCCTCGCAGCTATGGGTGACATGTACCCTAACGACGCACAGAATGCCGTAGTAGAACTCACAAAGCTGCATCCTTTGTATTGATTCTTCTGGTTATCGTTAAGCAGATTGTCAGTTTTAGACCACCAGGTACTACCTACAGTTCTTGGTCTTCTTTTTCAAAACTGAATACACACTCTGACGTATTTACTGCCACTATCTCCAATTTAACATCCCCGCTTTCCATTCACTGCATTGCTTGCTGCGTTATAAGGAAACTCGATGCCTTTCTTAAAGAAATCTGTTAGGGTTTTTGTACAGTCACAACACGCGTTAAATGGAGAAACAAGAATGTACAGTATTGCAGCTATGATGCCAACGGGAAGAGCAATCAGCAACAGAATGATTAGCCAAATGATACCCCATAATAAGCTGCACAGTGCGTCTATAAGCTTTGCCATTTCATCGGTAGATCGTAGAGCACTCTGCTAAGGTACACAAAAGACGTTAGTCAAACGTGTGCAAGTTATTTCCACCGGTTTCCATGAAATCACTGTTTTTCCAAACATGCACCGGAAACTTTCAAAAACGTCAAACATTTTGCGAAGTTAGCACGGAGATATAAAATTAACCCGAAGTTTAACGGAAGTACTTTTACTGCGATTTGTGAATTTGACAATAGTGCACTTTATATATATAACATTTACAAGAATACTAGAACTGTTTAAAAGGTAAACTGATGATTGAACGCTTAGTCTCTAATAAAGCAGTTCTTTGTGGCAACATGGCAAAGCTCCTCCTTGTCCTATAGACCACTCATCTCCATAGCAACATTAATTGTCTAAGCAATTAAAGGCGGCATTAACAAAGTAACTCAATTATCAGCCGATGAAGTGAAATCACCAAGAAAGGAAGTTTTACCTATATTCGAGCTTCCCAGAAATTTGAGAATACAGGCCTTCAAATATATAGTTCTTCCTTTCCCTAATCTAGCAATATAACAGCGTAACTTTTGTCGGAACCAGTATCTACCAGTTGCCGGTTAGTGAGAAAACGAGTAATTGCATTTTGCTTTTGACTGTGTTCTTAACATCAAATGAAGGTCGTCTCTCGACCACAACTGGCACAAACTCTCAAACGGTTACAGGGAGAGTGTGAGAGTGTGTGTGTGGGGGGGGGGGGGGGGGGGAGTTATCTTTGTTAGTACGAAGTGTAAATAATCATTTGGCTGCAACATTATGAACTAACTGGAAAACAACAAGAATTAAGTTGCCACCGGTTGTGCCAACAGGTTGGGTTGAACTGAAGTTCCAATGGCTTCTGAATTTTAAAACAGAAATGCCGCATTGTCATCTCAAACTTTTTTTGAAATGATAGAGTCAGAGAAAAACAAAACGCATTGAGCGCAGTATAGGCCTACTAATACTACTAGGGTTAAACCTACATATTGACTAACTTACTGTTTTCTTTCAGCTTCCTTGATTTGTGATGACCTCATGGCCTCATATAATAAACTATGCAAGACCGGCAAGACAGATCATGTTGATTATTGAACGAAAATTAGAGAAAACTATAAAAACAAGAAAAGCTTTGACAGGCTACCTGTTGTTTCCTGTTTTCCAGAATCAGAAACCGCTGAACTCGCGTAGGCGCCGTGTTTTTAGGGCGAAGGAAGAAATCTCGCGAGCCTCCTCTCCCCTTCACGTGTTCTACTAGGGCGCCCTGTGAAAAAGTAATAACCGGCACCCGTTACGCAGACTAGTGTAGTGACTGCTAGTAAATCTCAGAGTGTGGTTGGGAATTTTTTCAAGGAAAATCAGTCTGTATATTAAGAGCCAACAATGCTCAAAATCAGGGATTGCAAAAGGCTTATATTTAACAATTAGACCCGTAGCCCGCACGGGCACGGGTCAATAGCCCATTCGGTTTCGCCTCATGGGCTATTGACCCGTGGCCCGTGCGGGCTACGGGTCTAATTGTTAAATATCCGTTTTGAGTAGTGTGACCAGTGAATGCATTGCGTTAAAGCTACACTTGCGCTTCCCTTCCAGGTGGCCTTTGAAACCGATAACGTTAAAGTTCCCCTAAGCTAGACCAGTTAGCTGTGAATAGGACAATCACATGACTTTTGGAGGATATAATTTATTTGTGGCCCGAGTAGAATCAATTGCGCCCGAGTGGAGGGAGGGTGCAAATGATGATACGGGAGGGACACAAATAAACTATATGCCCGACAAAAGTCATGTGATTATCATTATTATTATCAATACACAAGGCCAAATCGTACAAATTTATTTCATATGGAAAGATTGTTTAACAAGAAATCATGCTGCGGGCTGCAAATTCCATTTACAGCCTGTACTTTGCCGTTTGGCCCGCGAAAAGAAGCATTTTAGAGAGGGAAGTTAGTTATTTGGCCGCGTGTAGTGATAACAATGGTAATTTGTCCTTGTGTTTACGGCCCTCAAACTCGCCTCGGATTCAGGAATCCGGGAAATTTTTGCTTGTGGAATTTGGAATCCCACTAATGATTGGAATCTGGAATCCAAGTTCCACTTATAAAGGATCCAGAATCTGGAATTTCGTGGGTCAACAAAACGTTTATGCTGCAAGCAATGCGCGCAAAAATCATTCGGTTCAAATTAAAGTGCATGCATGTATCACCATTTTGGTTTCAGCCTCCCAAAACCCAAATAGCCGCACCTTTGGTAAAGCCTGAACCTATGTAACTACTTTGAAGATTATTGATGCTTAATAATTAAACCAATCCACTTCAGATCGGGTTAAAAGAGACTTTATTTTTGTTGATAAAATATTTTTAACACTTATCTGCTGTATACTTGCTGTCACAGGCAGTCGGCGTCAAGGCTTTGTTTCTGTCGTTTACCTCTGATACAGAGAAAAGATACTAAAGCCTTTACCTCAGTTTCTTTTGTTGTTGTCTTTTTTGTTTGTTTTTCGTTTTTTTTTTTTTTCTACGAAAAAAAAGAAAGCGGGAAAATTAAGAAAACGCATTCTTAATTAAGCACGACGGCAATGCTGGGACGAAATAGAAAAAACGCTGCCGGCATAGCATTTTCAACGGAAAACCGCTTGTCAGTGTTCCTTTTTTTTCGGATCAGTACTGAAGATACGCATGAATCAGGCATGATTCCACCTCAAAAATCTGGATTTAGAATCCACTCCCGCCACACAGTTTACAATCAAACCCAAAATGCTCTTTTTGATTCAAAAGTCCATGTTTTGATTTTTCCAAAGAAACACACCCTTAGTTAGACATCTGTGACGGCTGCAATCGTAGATTATACCCAGTACAGTATCTAAATGCCCAATAGACTACGAGTAGTCCCCCATTTTTCCTCAGGGATAGAAGGGCGAGCGAAACGCGAGCGCGCGTGAAAATCACCTCACGCGTGTCACCTTTTCTCGCGTGGGGTGATTTTCACGCGCGCTCGCCCAATATTAACAGCAATAATACTTACAAAACTATACATGAACCCTTATATACAATTTTGATATCTATTTATCTTACAATGGTTACCACTGGATTATTTTCTTCTGCCCCGCATGTACGCTTTTAGAATCGTTTACAATGAAACATGCGATAAATACAATAAATAACATATGCGCACCCAACCAACGGCTTCGCGGGCCTAAAAAATGTTATGTTGACAGACCCATTTGCCCCGTGTACGCTAATCCGGATTCCGGAATCCGGAAATTTTTTGCTTATGGAATCTGGAATCCCACTAACTATTTTAATCCGCTATCCAAGCTCCATTGTCCAGAAGTCCGGATTCCAGTATTGAAAATTGAAATCGTGGAATCCACAGCGTAGAATCCAAAGTCCGAGTCTGTTATGGATTACTAAACATTGACCGATACCTAACCATATTATCCAGATAACCCTAAATCTTTTAGCTTGTATAATTCATTGCTACTTGTAGTAGAAAGAGCGTCCCAAACAGAAACGCTAG
This sequence comes from Porites divaricata, assembly GCA_038088405.1. Taxonomy (NCBI): domain Eukaryota; kingdom Metazoa; phylum Cnidaria; class Anthozoa; order Scleractinia; family Poritidae; genus Porites; species Porites divaricata. The sequence continues at coordinate 61,009,553 of JBBMOI010000001.1, read as the reverse complement.
GCGCACTCGCTGATATTTCAACGCCGGTAGAGCAGTGCAAAAAGCACTTTTCGCCATTTTTTTTTTTTTTGTGTTGGTACTGACTCAACGAAAGCTTGTAGGCTTTTGTAAAGGAAGGAAAGAAACTCGCGACGTGGCTGCTATGCTCGAATTCCTATTTACCCACGGCTCTCTTCGCCTTCAGGTATTTAGTTTGAAATCTGTATGGTTTGATGGATTTTTTTACGTGGGGTGTAAATTTTGATTGGTTGAGATAATTAATTTTGTTCCTATACAAAAAAAGGTTTTTTGTTTGTTTGTGTAGTGAGCGTAAAGGCCCAGTTGCATTGTTCTTACCTAGAAAATTCAACAAACCCCTTACGGCCTAGAATTACCGAGAATTACTCACATTTCGCGAGAAAATAGAGTTGTCAATACTTATACTCAAAGAAAGTCGTTATCCTGTTCACAGAAGCAGAAGTTTCTGTGGCCCTCGAGTTTCGTAAATCGTAAGTTTTAATTTTAACTTGCGATGAGTCAAGTTCTCACTTTCTCTTACAAGTTGTAACAGAAAATCTCGACGTGCATTCATCACACTGCACACTGCAGCACCACACAAACTTGCATCTGCATTTTATGGTCTTCACTTCCTCGATTGTTTGATGCCTCAGACTGCAAGCATTGCACAGAGATTTACATTCATCGGTGGAAACCTCGTCTCCCCTGCATATCCTTCCCAGCATTCCAGGCGAACCGACGGTGTGGTTTCGCACGCAATAGTTGGGAGAAGAATCAAGATATACCAGCTTTTTGTCTTTTGGAGAAACAGCTCGACGTAGATCCCTGGTGATGGGTTCTTGCAGCTTGTTTTCCACAAATTTCACCCTGGCAGCATCACGGTATATCTTCTTCAGGTCCGATCCCACGTTTTCAAAAGCACCAAGCTGCCTCCAGCACGATTTTAAAGCGCAACTTCCGGTTACGCCATGGCACTTGCATTCTCTCCTGAGGTTTGCTCGAACAACCTGTTAACGAAATATGATGGCCATCATTGGACTTCCCGTATAGTATCACACAAAGGTAATGTCAAAATTTAAACGTAGATAGATTCAAGCCAGTCGCTATGTTGCACAGCATCTAAACAGTTCCACGACAGGGAATTACACAGAAGCATAGATTTGAATCGAATGAATTAAAAAGTCATCAATAAACTCATACGTCAGAGCTTATGCCTGATCATCGCAAGAGATGAAAGAGAGAGCGCGCGGGGAACCATGGGAAAGGGAAAGAGAGAAGAGAGACTCCCACGGAAATTCGGCGTCATCTTGAATACATTATATGGCAGAGGCTCTCGCCTTTTCCCTCTTCCCATGGTTCCCTGCCCGCTTTCTATTTTTTCGATTATTGCTATTTTTATGGGGATACCCAGCGGGAGCCTCTGTGGAGGAGAGAGTTGATCTATTGTGTACATCACTTGCCCTCCCCCGAGGATTTTTAAGGGGCGAATGCATCAGCTGGCAAATTGTATTACGCCTGCCGGCGTTTCGGACTTTGCGCGCTGTGTGTTTGGACACAGTTTCCTAATTTTCTATGATCTGTCCACTGCTTTCTGGACATAGAGTTAACGTCGCCCCGTAGGGAATTTATTAGATAAGCTTCGAAAATTGTACTTGAATGGAACGAATGGAACGTGACACTGACAAAGCCGTGGAGCCAACAAAAGGGCCGGCCCATTCCTATGGTGGCGGGTACCATCTGGGCAGCTACAGTAAGTCTGGACTTGCCCTAATTACAATTTGAGCAACTCGGCCCATTACAATGACGCATTGTTGTGTCCTTGCTTTATGCGGCGCGGTTCCGGTGCCGATGGACCGATGAACGTAACTAGTAGTAATCAGTTAATACCGGACGAGGAAGCCAGAGGGCCAAGTAGTAATTAACAGTTTTGGTTTGTTTTTGCATAAGTAACTGTTCTTTAAGTAAATTAAGAGCGAAAATATCCTTTCTTGGGGGGGGGGGGAGGAAGGGGAGGGGGGGAGGAAGAGGAGGGGGGAGGGGGGGAGAGGGCAAGACATTAGTTCTAAGATTGTAAGTATATTATCATTTTTCTATCCACACGCGTCTCTTTTTGTTTCTCTTACCTTTCTTCCGACTTCATTGTTATGAAGATTAAACGCCGCCCTAGCATCGTTCCCCTTCTCGAGCTTGTCTATGAAACGCTTTGTTTCCCTCTCTCCAAATTTCACATTATCACTGCAACCACCCCATGTCCAGTCATCACTTTCCCTGTTTGGTTTCTTTATCACTGCGCAGGTACATCCGGGTATTTTTCCCTTCTTGCACTGCTGCGTGATCTCATGGGTAATAGCTGCTGAGCTGACTGCGTGGATGAACGCTGTCTCTCGAGTGGCTGCCGTAAAACAATCACAACAGATTAATCCCTTGTAGGCTCCTATCTAATCTCAATCTAGCCTGCGTAGCAAGCGTTTTCACTCGAGCTATAGCGAGAAATTGGAGAGAGAGCGGACACCCTTGCAAGTCGACAGGCTTATCTAAAGCTATTTACCAGTCTAACTGTTATCGGTGTGTTATCAGACGAATCTAATGAGTCCGGGCGAAACGCCGTCGGGCGAAAGCACCGCAATTCGTGAGTATAGTGATGAGAAATTAATGCGCAACACATAAATAATAGTTTAGGCCAGCGTATTTAGCAAAAATAAGCCCAATTCAGTTGATAGAGAATTCAGACATGACTTCGCCTGGGAGCTTGAGCCATATTATGATCTTCGAAATGCCTGAAATGTCTTAAAACAGAATGTGAATCCCAGAGAGTGAATTTGAACGAGTGAAAGAATCATGTGCTATTTGTGGACCCGAGCCGAGGCTACCATGATACTGTTTTCTGTTACATGATATAAAAGTAATATCTGCTTTTAAAATCAAAAAAAAAAAAATTCACCCCCGCAAAGGCTCAAGTCCTTCTTTGAAACACTCTTACGCGAAAAGCGCTATCACATCACCTTAATTTATAATTTCTCTACACTAACCGATTAACTTCAGAAAATGAGTGTTTTGTTCCACCCTCACCGCCGACGCTCGACTTCTAAGTTTAAAAAAGCCGCTCTTTTTATTAGCAAATTCACAGATGTAGCGTTTCTGTGTGTTTACCAGGCTGCTCTGGTAATCTACATCTTTGGACGTATGCAAACCATAATTTTTACTGTGTACTTTTCAACAAAACTCCTGACTTGAAGCAATTTTTCGAAAGAACATCAAAGACAATGAGAACATTATTTTAATAATTGAACGTTTCTATACCAACTAACTCTTAGAAGTTCCGCTTGCTTAAGAATATTCAAACTACTTCTTGTTCGGGAAAAGGGGCCTTGACATAAAATATAAGAATGAAATTGAAGATATGTGTGTTTTCTCAAATAAGCTTCGCGACATGATTGACAGGGAGACGTAGGCACTGTGACCATTACAATGGTTCGCATCGCTAGCTAGGAGCGTCTATTAGCTATCTTGTGCTAATGTAGATAATGAGTCCAATACGTATTTAATGGTGTCAGTGACTCGAGACAAAGGTTATCGAAATCATCTCATATTTTATTTTTGTTATGTAAACTGCGGCTATCAGAGATAACTTTTACTGTCGGATTTAATAAAGCTTTCAGTTACAGAGATCCAATCCACTTTCACAAGGTTTGCATTCGCTGATGGAGGTGAATGTGAATTTCAAAGGCACAAAGGGAAACAAAAAAATCAAAGAAACACGATACCATCAAATCGAGTCAAAAGAAGGAAAAACTAAATTCATGAGGGTTTTTGGATAATTTAGGGAGTTTTAAAGGGATCTCGGAAATCTTTTAAATCAAATCAGTAACTGATGGTATGTGACTACATCTCACATCGTTTTGCCATCTCCGCCCGCAAATAGCAAGAGCTAGACGAGGCGGGCAGAGTGGAAAGATTACAGCAGTTATAGATATTAAATTAAAAGAAAAAGAATTGCGTCCGTTGAAATTTCTAGTAGTTCGTAATCTCGGCGATACTGACAACAAGTGAATGCTTGTTCTCAGGGGTATTGATCTTTGATATTCACTCAACTACTGAATGTATTAATAAGTTTACCTGTCACTTCGCCCCCTATTTTGGAGTCATTTAGCGCGCTCCAAATATAATATTCGTTCTATTATATAAGCCATAAAGTATAACCAGCGCGCTTCAATCATAATATCCTCGTTGTTTAAGATATAAATCAAAACAAGTTCGTTTCAAATATAACTGATTTCTCATTCTCGAAAAAGGGGGCTAAGTAAACGGGGCGAAATGACTTGAATTGCTGGCGAAGTAAGACCCCTAGTACAACAAACCTACCATATGGTAACGTTGTCTTGACAAAGATGGGCAGTTCCTTAATCACATGCCTATCCAGCGTACAGTTCCAAATATCGTTCTTGAACTGTCTTTGGCATTCCTGAAGCCCAAGACGGCCACCCGCTTTTACGAAGCTCAACAACAATGGATAAGCCTGAAAAAGAGTTTTTAATCAAGCGGCATAAATAAAAGATCACTTAAGGAATTATCCAATCTCTTTACAAAGGGTATCAGTTACACACTTTAGATACGATTTTTACCATCGCCGAAAAACATGCAAGGCTTTTAAGTAACTATGTATCTGGACAACTCGCCCCTGGCCCCAATCTTTAGTCGATAGTTCCTAAACTCAATTGCCATTGCAAGGTAAAACTGTCCTTTCGCTCTTGTCTAGTCTCGCAGCTAAAGCCAATTTTAACAGTTTTGTGATCGGATAATACACTTAGACGAGAAGGCTAGAGAAAATCAACTCCCTTCTTTTGCAGAAGATAACATCATGTGTAGATTCACATGAAAAGACACAATCTAGTCTACTCTATTAACCTTTCTTGAAAGTGTTTTTTTCCTTTTTCAAACACCGCAGCCAAAATGCCGCTGTATATATTAACAATTACCATGAACAAGCCAAAATTACCTCTTGTCCAAGAATGCTGGCGGATCTGTTAAAAGAATTATATGTATTGTTAGAAAGTTGATGAAGCCAAACTGACTCTTAAACAAGGTATTCAAATACAATATCGCACTACAGACCGCAATGCCGCAAATTAGAACATACAATCCTAAAACAACTGATATGCGCACCAAAAGTAGAAGGATTACTACCGGTTTTTTCTGTTCTATAAAGTGTGTCAAATTTTCATTAAAAATGTTAATATAACTCGTATGTGTTGTTTGTATTAACAAATTGACTTTACTAATAAGTAAGTTAAACAATTCAATGTACTTAGAGATCATGGAAATTTAGGCTCTTGAAAATTTCTCTCACATCTAACATTTTGAAATCTACCCCTCAACCAATGCAATTGTTTTTAGTTAATTAAACATAGCAACTTTAAGAGCTAATCATTCTTTCGCATTTACTCTCACGTTAATTCTCTAAGGTTCGCTAAATAGCTAGTAACTTTTATAGCAATCTGTCTAACCTTCGTTTCACATGGTCGCTTTTAACAACAGACTGATTTGAAGTAAGTTGAAGTCATGGCTCAACTTCTCGACACGAAATTATTGTGACTTTGTTGTGAAGTTGAAGGATGGCGAATGTTGTTATAAACCAAGAGATAGCGAGACTGGTACTCTAGTATAAATACTCGAGTCTCTACATTCCAAAACTTAAAAACGGAACAAACACATAAAATTAAGAGTTTAAGACTCACTGCAACGGTTCCGAGATTTCAAGAACGGATTACTGATCTGAGATCCACGATCCAACTTGCTTGCGGATCATGAACCCAACTTCGTGAGGCAAAAGAATTATTAATAGCTTTTTCTCTCGTTATACGGAAAAATGAAGTGCTCTAAATACACGAGTAATAGTTTAAAAGAACATGCCCATGGGCGTTAAAACTATTAACTCACAGCTACTATAGATTCACTCACTTGCTTCTGCTTAATCCGCGATTCACGCAAACTACGGCCAACACCACAATCGCTGCAGCCAGCCTCATGATCAACTCCAAGATTTCGGTACCGTCCGTGTGAGTTGACTTGATGAGTAGAATGCCGAAAGGCTTGTGAAGTCTCGAGTTCCTTTATGCGGAGCTGGTAAAAACAAATAAACTCATTACTAAAACACGCCGAACAATAGCAAATAACTATCTTATGCAAAACCCTTGCCCGTAAGTGGGCGGAGGTGTGAAATGGCGGCATGAAGTCACAAGGGCGAGAGCTTTTTAGTCGACTTGAAACACAATAGTGTTGTTATCTCATTATAATTCATTAATCTCTAATAATCTACACGATGTCTTTCTTGTTAGCTTGATTTCTCTTTTCTTTTCTTTTCTCTTCTCTTTTGAGACGGCAAGTTGTATAGTGTCCCACTTAGCTTCGCTGCCCTTAGAGCTCAAAATAAGTTCGTTTAATTTAACGATGATCAGGGCATTCGGGGGTACGTGGCACAGGGACACTAGTTATTACAAATAATACCATTATTTTGTTTTGCGTTTTCAAAGAACATTTTCCTGTCTAGCTTAGTCACCACGGTACACAGAATACATGTAGCCCGTTTCTTCTTTTTGTTTCAAGAAATAAATTATTTCAAAGACAGTTCTCATCAAAACTCGGACCATCACTGAAAATCTTCTCCAACTACTCTGTTTTACAGGTGGGGCCTGTACTGCTTTTCCACATACAGAATTACATAAATCAGAACGAGAAATTGAGTCTACACAGCAAGAGAAAAGAGAAACAGAACTGCAGCAGGGTTACTGCTCAGTTGCATGGTAGGGCTCTGGACTGTGGAGCAAAAGGTCTAGAGGTTTGATATCCAGAACACGGACATTCGCGTGGCATGGATTACCAATGGCGGCTACGTGTAAAGTAGGAGACGTAAATAATGTCGTCATCAGTTATAATTTTATCGCTATCTACGTTTGACACTTAGAAATGTACCACCAAACTTCACTCTCGACGAAAACTTAAACTGAAAGAGGAAATTATGATCAAGAAATCAAAGGCTCCGGGGCTACGCCCTTGAGTTTGATGACAAGAGTACTTCACTGATGGCACGTGCAATAACTATGCACGTGCTGCAAGAATTCGAACCACCCAGATAAGAGACCACTACATCGACCGCGTCCTCGAAGGTTTTGTGGGTTCCGCGTTCTAGGAATCCGCTGTTTCCGAGCCCGAAATTTCTCGATGTCGGCTAAACTGTTTTAATTAGTTCGTTAATGAGGATGAAATCGTCAATCCTTGTAGTTCCTTCAAGAAAGTTGGTGTCAGTAATGTGAGTAGATGTTCATGAGGCGGCTTGCCTTTTCTCCTATCGTGACCATGGACCTACAACTTGTTCTGCCTAAGGCTGACTTTATGAATCTACTCGGGAGAACCAAATCAAAACCGATTGCAACAGTCCGTTGGCCAGATCATCTACCAACGAAAGGAAGTGACATAAGAAACTGAATTTCGTGGCATGCCCCAAGTTCGAGATCCGGCGCTTTATGTGCGAAACTGGATTGTTCCCGATCCATCTGTCCCCTACTAACCCACACGTATGAGAGAAATTGATATATTGACGTAGTTCCAAGTTTTGACCGAGGGTAAGTTGACGAGCCACAAAACTTACAAATGCCCATTAAAAAAAGAAAAAAACAAACAACAACAACGTAAATCACAGCAAATTACTGTCAAAAGTTTAACCAGCACATGTATGGACCATAAGCAGGAAATCTGACGGAAGGCATGTTTTCGTACGTGAGCACATGCAAGCTTAACATCCTGTTTTTGTGTTGCGGGTACGATATAAGCTACCATGCGTACCAGAGTTTTTTTTTTTTTCCTCCCGCAGCGAGGCGGGATGGTTGGAGGTCAAACCCATCTTCGGAAAAAGCCCGAAGCCGCGAGGCTTGCACCCGAAAACTGGAAATTCGATATCACATTTTTAAGTCTCTGTCACATAGGATAATGTTAAGCTCTTTTTAACAGGCCGAAAGAAATCAAAGAAAAAAAAAGCCAAGATAACAAAGAAACGAATAGTAAAGAAAAACGCCCCTGCAGAGAGAGAATCACAAGACTAATAAGTGTACTTCATTTAGAAACGCTACGGTTAGACTAATATAGGATTGCTCAAAATGTGTGATCATAATATATAAACTTGAATGTTAGTTTTATCATTTAGACTACATAGTACCAAATTGCGTACTTATAACTAGATGTAAGTATAATAATCCAAATTATTAGTACCTTACAAATATTTTTCGTGATAGCGCTTCTCATGTCTGTCTTTTTTTCTCCTAATGCTATGTTTAATTTCATGTTTCTCGGTTTGTTCTATATTCATTGCACCGTAATTTCTCTCATGTGTGCAAACAAACTTGAAACTTGAACTTAGGAAGTCAAGATAACAGATATAAACCACAGTTTGAAATAAAACTGGCACTTGTGATAAAAGCTCGCCTTGTATATGAGCCGTGTAGGAAAAATGATATTTACTCCAATTTCTCCTACCTTTGCAATATTTCCTCTATGGTTCCCTTGCTTTCTTTTCAAAATAAACTCAATCGACTCTGGACAACAGCCCGAAGACCTCACCCGTCTTATCAGAAAATGAGCAAAGCGTTGCGGATTGATTGAAATATTTTAAAACAATATTATAATTATTCGAACCGTTCATCTTGACAGTGCCGGGAAAGAAATATAATTAATTTTTGAGACACACCGCTCAAACAACCTCATCAAAACACTGACCTCACGCGCTTATTAATTGATCGGGTTTATTCTTTTTTGCCATTTAAGGGTGCAAAACATCAGTTATGAAAACAATAATACGCTTTCTCTGTTATTCTAAAGACGTATTGATCCAGCGTGGTCCTAACACTAATGTGAAGGACAATACGTCACTATCTTCTACTGAGTTATGGTGCCTTCAGGCGCCTTTTTAAGTTAAACTCCTGTTGGTTACGGCGGCCTTTGACTGGAGCCTTTATCGGAACTTATTTGTGCAAGTTTTCACACAAAAAGATGAACGAGCTCGTATAAAAGGATTAAAGCACGAGAAGCGTTGTTCTTGTTTGTTTTTGTTTTCTTTGCTTGAGAGCCTGGTCGCAAACGAGCATCGAGCGAGAGGAATGGGGGAGAGGCAACTAGAAAACGCCACTTCCTATGAGCCGACGTAGACTATTAAGTTGTCTAGAGCTCGCTCGTGTACACTCTAATTGGCTTACATCAAGTCACAAGTTGCTTTTAAAAGTGAAAAGTAACAACGTCTCATCGATTTTCAATCTCTTCGTTTTGCTAGACGCTGCTGGTAATAGAAGTCTAATTTAATTCAAGACAAAGACAATCCAAAAAATAAAACAAATTCAAAAACATAAACACCAAATTCTAATTTTGTTCACGTAACAGGATGTTGGCGAGAAATTAAATGTTAAATCAGTCTATTAGGAAGGATATAATATAAATAGATCACTGACGAACATTGATAGGAATCATAATTATTTTCTCGCCACATCTCGTAAAGCCGCAAATAAATACAAATTAAATTTTATTTAAAACTAGGTAAGTGGATTACCGCAAAAACATATATCGCACTAAAAAGCGAACAAACAAAGAAGCAAAAACAAAAACATCAATCGACAAAACTAATTACTTGTCGTAGCAGGGAAACGAACGCACGCAAACCCTTAACAACATGTAACCGCACCAAAAACAAAAAAGTCGTGCCAAAAAAGTCGTGCCGAAAAAAAGAGTCGTGCCAGGGAAAACTAACATCGTGAAAAAGAAACTTGATGATAAAAATTAGGATAGAAATGCGCGGCTATTTTTCAACTTTAGTCCTTTGTCATATTTTCATATCCTGGATACCCGAGGTCTTCTCTCAATTCCTTCGCTCCCAAACAGAGACAAAAAAGTGGCCTGTGCATAGCACTCGTGGAAATATTTATGTCAAACTGAAAATAATAAAAAGAGATTCCTCAAGAAAATTGATTTAATTTATGAACTCCACTGATAAAGCTATCGGGAAGGTTAGTGGTTGTGGGTCGACAAAAGCATTTCAGGGGCACCCAACGAGATTATAATTCAAAACCACTTGATCATAGCGTTGTTGAACGTATTTTTAATTAGTATTTAAACGGTAGCTATAGGCATATTTTAATTCCTTAAGAATTTTTCATTTGTTCAGATTTCCTAGATGAAAGTCTAATTATCCGAAAATTATAGGGATCAAAACTTACCTTTGGGAAAATTTCAGCCAGAAAAGAGGCTCCCGAAAATTCTAGGTGACCTTTTTAGGGTAAAAATCCGTTAAAACGGGGCTATTATACCAAATTTTAGATGTTTGAAAATGCTAGGAGAGGCAGGCAAGCAAGAAATTTTACAACAAATGTTCCGAAAATTATAGATCTCAGATCGTTTTCCGAACATATATTTTCCAAAAATTGATGCTGGGTGCCCCTGACAATGTAGAGTATTTCCCTGTGCTAGCCTGTGCCCGTATAGACGGGTTGATTAAAGGTGTGATTGGATCTCTCCTTATCGAACGCGTGTCGCATTAAAGAAATTTCAGGTCTGCTGGGTCTTGCATTATTGCTACAATACTGGCGGAAGAAAAATAAAACAACAGCATTCAGGCATCATTTTGGGCAAGAATAACAAAGTAAAATCGCCTTCGTAGTGACTGGCCGGCTAGCAGACTCCGGCTTAGAGCTCACTCATGAGTGATATAGAAAAAGGTTGTCTGATAGCGCTGGCTTCACCAGAGCTCTGAGTGTCTATCCGGCGACATAGCATGCAGCCTCGCACAGTCAATTCGTCTTAGAAAACCCTACTAAGAGAAACTGAATACTGCAAATCATCCGGCCTTAAATCCTAATTGGCTTCTCTAGAAAATTCTAGAATGATCCGGCGATCAAGATACGATAGCGATAGTCTTGCCCTTCGTGTGTTAGTAATTAGCCTCTGAAAAAATAATCAGGCGCTATTATACATTATGTGAAAAAATATTTTGATACTGAAGAAACTACTCGGACAAGCTTCAGGACTTAAACTTTGTTGCCAACGTTTATTTAGTCTCATCTCGAGATGCCAGACGTTTATACCTAACTGTTAACCTGCAGACTGGTTCAGTGGGTTTCCGTTGCCGGAGAAAATAAGCGAACGAGCAAGCATTCGCCTCCGTTTTCAATCATTCCTCTAAAACCAGAAAATTCGGAATTAAAACTACTTTGCCCCGTCGCAGTCAGTAGTTTGTTGAGATAACTGCGTAATAAGCACGTTTTTGTTTGAACAGAGATAAGATCAAAATGAAGCTCACATTTTGCTTCCACTGAGTAAATAACAGCAAACAAGATTATCATTTTTTCACTTTTTTTAGCCCTCTCTGCTTACAAGATTTAAGGCTCTCTGCTTATCTTTAAATTCCAAATATTCATAAAATATAGAAATTATTGTTACTTACATATTTGTTATGCTGAATATAATGCTCCAGTTGAGTGTCCTTTACTGAACACTTAGCTATTTAAATAGATTTTTTAAGCTCGTTGTTCTTAATTATCAAATAAACCTTAAGACGCCTTGAATCGGAAGTATTAACATAGTTTCGAAAAAAAGCTTTAATTCGATCAAAAATCTGCAAAAAGCGTGAGCTAAGCGTAAAAAACGATGTTGATGGCAAGTTTCATCTGCACTACTTGCAAAATATTCGTTGCAGTTCAAGTGCTTTCTAGGTTTCCTATTTGCTTTTCGCCTGGAATAACCTTTTAACCGAAAAATTCTCTCTTTTCGTAACGGAATAAATAGAAGAAAATAAAGAGAGAAAGCAGACGACTTAGTGAGTTTTTTTTTAGCGACTGAAAAGTGATTTGATACTTCTGTGTGACAAGCTTCACTGAGGGCAACAGGCCGGCTTACCTTTTGAGTGATAACTTGAAGTGGTTTGAGTTTACAACCGTATTCTATCTTCTGATGTCCAGTTTTTCGCAGTTGTTTTTACGACATCTCACAAGAGTTAACGCTGTTTGCATCATAGCGCAGTCTTGAAATGACTGAAATTACAAAATACCAATCAAAGCTCTTTAAGCAATGCAATTCTCCCCAGTCTGTCTCGACCGATCCATTCTTGGTCCAGTCCCCTTCCTAAAATCCGAGTTGATGACGCAAAGGCTCATGAACTAAGGTGCTTTTACATTGTCGATGGCCGGTATTATCCCTATTAGGAGATCAGGATGCCTGTTTAGCTGATGAAGAAAGTTTAAAGAGGACTAATTATGCCCAGCCCTTGATAACAGTATCAGTGTTGTTCTATTTCGGACCAAAAACTGTCCATGCGTCTTAAAAAATACATCAACTCAGGAAAATGATTTTTTAAAAAGATAATCCGTCTTTCCCGGAAATTCGTTTGTACGGCGCTAGTAACTGTTGGTTACGATTCAGTGGCGTTTATTGACGAGACTGAAGCAAAACTAACTACGAGAGAACGACTGGAGAACTGACAATTTGACTTACAATAGACGACTGTTTAACTATGACAATGGACGGATCGAAACGCACCAATTACTTATTACGAGTCTTCATAGCCAATAACATCACGGCTTAACTGAAAGACGACCAATAACATCTTGACGTAATTGACCAATCAGATCAATAACCAGAGTATAACACCATCAACTGACGTGATACAATTCACTTTGACTCTGAAGATGACTACCGCACAGGTTGTCGAAACGCCAGTCACTGTCACAACAGTCCTATTCAGGACTACGTTCACCCGGACGATCAAACTCAACCTGCTTTTGAAATGACTCCTGGGTTCAAACCTTTCACTGAATCAAATTTGAATGACTGCACGATATCTAACAAGCCACGTAGTGCGTTGTCCTGAACTATCACCAACATGAATGTAGTGTTTTAAACCTTCTAGTAATGTAAATTGCAACTAAAAGCACGATCTGGTGTTTCGAGGTGTTATCCAAATTTATACTCATCTCAGTTTCAATACTCTTAGTAGGCCATAGTTCGTATGCGAATCAGCGTGCGTGATTTCCCATTACGGTAGTGGAATTTTCAGCATTACTTTTGAAGGGGTGACGAATGGTCTTTGCGAGCATTCGCGAGCACTGTCGAGACTGCGAATTTTTTGCGAGCACGAGCAGAAATAAAAAATTTGCTTTGCGAGCTTTCGAGCAACGCAAAAATTTGGGGAGCACGAGCAAGCGAGCACTCGTTGAAATTTTGCGAGCAAATCGAGCAAAGGTAAAATTTTGCGAGCAGTTAAAAATTTTAATGGACCATTCATCACCCCTTTTTGACATGCGTACATACAAAACATATGCCTTTCTATTCATGATAAAAATATATATATTATTAAAAGGTTAACACAAAAAGAAAAGTCGTGCCAATGGAACATTCGTGCCGAAAAAAAGAGTCGTGCCAGAGAAAACTAACATCGTGAAAAAGAAACTTGATCAAGATAAGAAATAGGTGGCACTAACTGGGCTCCGTATAAAAAGCAATGTTCTCTTTAGTCAACGGTTATACCCACCCACATTCCAAACGGACAGAAGGTCACTAGGAACAGCCAAAGGGACACCTTAAACTGCTAGCTAATTATAGTATACCATGTCTAGTTTGTTTTACCTAATTGTGATGGAAACTTATTTTTAAAAGTCATGCCAATTGAGTAATGGGGGTAATTTTTATAAGCAGGTAATAGTCATCATGTGTCACTAAACAGCTTGACTGTATGATTCGTGAAATGTAGGATGTTTTAAGGACTGTCTGCTAAACGCCATCAAGTCTCTCGCGCTTGGTCCACCGATCACTTGCCGTTTTAGCATAGACTTAATGGTGCTTATTATTTGATCCAATTAAACTTAGGCGCGGTATCCCCATCAGGAATAGAGTAGAGAAGTGATGACGTCACAAAAACTAAACTTGTCAGACTATGGCGTCTTGTACTAGGATAATTAAAATCCGAGAACAAAATAAAAAAAGGCCTACTCAATGCCAAACACCAGTACTTTTTTTCAGTTTTAACATTCAGTCTGTTATACTAGGCACGTTAATTTTGCACTCCAGGCAGATTCTAATGTAATTTGTTAGGTCAGATTTCTTACTCGCGGTTAGTTTCGAATGTTAATACCGTAGTAAAGCTTAAATAATAATAATAAAGTTAGTGTAACTTTGCATTTATGCTGTCATTTAATACAAATCAAATGAATGCATCTGTCTTTAGACAAATCGAGTCCATTTTTAATATCGAGACGAAAGATTTGCTTATCATTGATTTATCTTTTCATGTTATCAGGCTGTTCGTTTTTCACTTACTTCGCCTGCCCTACTTGACAGCATAAGGGCGTTCATGACATGTGGCTGCAGAACAATCGCTTTCCCATTATATCTGACATTATAGACCCATGAAGGATAAAACATGTCCCAAATCCCTATTTGAATGGTAATAAGCACGATGAATGATGGGCGCTTTTATCGACTGCGGTTAACTTTCCTCATCAATAATTATCCTATTAGACCAATGAAAGATGCGACAACACGTTATTTATAGTTAGAGTTTATTTGTCAGTTATTGTTTTTAGTACTTAAGGCTATTTAAAAGCCGCTGTTGTTAGGTCCATTATGTTCTGGTTATTGTATAGACGGTCTGTTAATGAAAAGGATAACCCTATTTTGACCACATGTATAGAAATAGAAAGGTACTGATAATAAAGTGGTAAAGAGAAGGTTGAATGCATATTGAAATGGAAACTTTTGATAACTAAATTATGGTAAGAATTGTAGACAATTTCACTTAAAATAAATTTCACATATTGTTTAATCTTAAGGTTTATACCTCGTTTTTGCAGTACGATTCTCTCCCTTTGTGATGGATCGGAGTAAAAAATTACTTAGTATCACAGTTTTAACTTCTTTGTTACTAATCATTCACAGAAAGGGAATTTAAAAAGAAAAACTGATATAAAAACCAAAAAAAATGAATAATGAATATCGCGGGAAAATTGGAAATGAATAATGAATAATAAGGAGAAAAAAGCAAAGAATAATGAATAATCGTGATCCAATTATCTAGCTTCCACCCCCGACATTATAGGCCCATGAAAGATACGACATGTCCCCAAACGCAGCACGAAGAGTTTTGGGCGCCATCGACTGCAGTTCCACATCAATCGCCTCCCCATATAGACCCATGAAAGATAAGACAACACGTCCCCAAATCCCCGGATTGCAAGGGTAGTCAGCAAAACGCCTAAGTATCGAGGGTGTGTTTGATTGATGATCATACTCTAGTGATTGCTTGCTTTCACTATCACGCTCGTAACTCTCCTCTCCACACAAAGAACGATGCGACTGCGTAAAAGACTAACTGTGGAATAGGATTAGATAGATAAATCTATAATATCCGTTCAATTGACCTGCTCAGTGCTGTTCCAATTGCGAATTGCAGGCGTCGTTTTACTCGCCTCATACCCAGTCAGTTTTAACGAAAGCAGTAAAAATACGAGCAGGCTACGTGGATGGCCTCATCTGTCTTTGAAGAAGGAAAACATCGTTTTCCTCCTTGGGAAGAAGAGGCTGCTTCAAATACCGCTAGCAAGCTCCTAATATTTAACAATTAGTCGCCTCAGGCGACGTGAATATCGGCGAATAGTCACCGAGACGAAGTCGAGGTGACTATTCGCCAATATTCACGTCGCCTGAGGCGACTAATTGTTTTAGTATAATTACATTGATGATTATTCGAGAAAATAAAATTATTGATCAATTTCCTACTCCGAAACATCAAAAAATCTGGCTGCCATTTTGAAAACTGCTAGCCTTCAATGCTATAATCACCGCGCGGTGATTATAGCGGGATAGTGCGAAGCTCCTAGCCAATCACAGCGCTCTATTTTCGATATTCATCGATGTAATTATGCTAAAAACCATGAAAGACTGAAAGGTTGGAGAAAGGAAGAACTTCTGCTCATTTCTTTCATTGCATGAGAAAAATATCCATGACCCTACTTATTAATACGTTCATCGGCATAATTGGAAGCAAGAGAAGATTAATTTTGTTTGACGACTTTTTTTCACTAAAACTACAATCCAAAATTAAACTTCTGGGGGGATTAACCTCTTCATCTTCCGCCGAATCTTCCTTTTAATTTTTTAATTCCTCCCGCTGCAATATGATTTCTGTGTGGGTGGGGACAGGGGGGTCACAATCTCCCGCTTCCCGTACCCCGTTCTCCCGCCTCCGGTACTTTTTGTCCCTTTGTCTCCCGACTCCCGCCCTTTATTATGTTTCTCCCGTTATCATGTAAATCACGCTGTTTGACTCCCTATTCAGATTCTGAATAGGGAGTGCTTTGGCCTTGTCCAAAATAAAAAAATTGTGTTGTAAATCGAACCACTCCACACTTTCCAGCGCGATCATTGAAGCGGCATTCCTTCGACACAAGTTTACACCACGCGGCAAAATCTTCACTGACAGTGTTTTGTGAACTACAGTCGTAAGGAGCGAGCTCCCAGGAAGGTCTTCCATGGACGGATTTTTCCCCAGCAAACCAAAAAATACTAAGACCGATCAAAATGGTCTTTGACAACATTTGACCTGACTCGCTTTGTCGTTCTTACGGAGAATTTCGACAGCTAGCAAGACAGACGAGACACTGACACGACTGACACAGTCGAAACACGTGTACATATATTATGCTATCTCATTCATGTCCTATGATGTAAGCGACTTGGAAAGATTTCCAATTTCACAGGAAGTAATGCCGTTTTTTTTTTTATCCCGAGCACGAATTTTCGTTTTTGGACTTTTCTCGTGTATAAAATTTTGCTTTAAGCCTCGGAAAACGTTAAATGGAAGTCAAGAAACGTTGTTGGGTTCGTTTCTTTGACTGGAAGTAAGCAGTAACAAAAAATAAAACCTTGCCTTTTTGAATTTCTCTCCCGCTTCCCCCGCCATCGTAGAGATCCCGCCTCCCGTACCCCTCCCGCCCCCTGTTCTCCCGGGCTCCCGCCCCCCTGTCCCCCTCCACTTCTGTGGCAATAAGTGAATTTCGGTTGTTGGCGCAAAACTGTTAAAGGCCTAAATTTGTAACAAAGACATTTCCTTTGTGATGTAACAACAAAAAAATTCTTGCGTCCTTATTCTGGAGACAATATTTTTTCACGTTGTTTGTTTGTTTGTTTGTTTGTTTTTTTCATTCAGAATTAAGACTATTCCGGAATAATCCAGAGAATGTATTCCTATAATCCTTAACATTAAAATAGGACCGATCGGACCCTACCTTTTTTTGCCTCTCTCAGCAGTACAACCATAAACATCTGAAATCAGTGAATATGTTTTCTGAGTATTTTTAAGTACGTAATATAATGCATGTGGGGAAATGTACGTGTGGTCCATTATCAACTGACAAACAGAAAACACGAGTTGGTCAAACAATACACTGATTTAAGCCCCCATATCCGCTTATTGTAAAGACTGTCAGTGAATGTTTATAAGGACTTTTAAGCTTTGCTTTCGCCTAGTTCTTGATCCAATTTAGGAAAAGACTTCATTTAGGTTTGTTGCATCCTCTGGAGACTCGAAGAAGATTGCGAAGCACCGATTTGCAAGAGCCCAGCAGGCTTCCCTTGATATATAAGTCGAAAAAAGCCCCCACATATCGAAGGTATTTCGGAGATTTTCAGTGGAGTCTCTAGTATGCGCGCATTCGTTCTTTTCCTCTTCACACAACGCTCTTTTTTGTTTCTAGTAGAGCAGTCTGTAAACTGGGAAAGCAAAGCTTTTGTACGACTGGGATTTTGTGGCTCGACAGTGGTCGCAGCAACTGTGTTCTTAAATGCAATACAGTCTATCCTCTCGTAAGCGATCGCCCAAAACGCGAATACAACAGGCTACAGTCAAACCCAGCTTTGCGGACACCTGCTTACTAGTAATACGGTCACCTCATTATTACGGACAAATTGCTTTGTTCCTGGGAAAAGAAAGTTAAATTCAACCCGCTTAACACGGTGACACCCCGTTAATACGGACATTTTCTATCGCCCTCACAGCGGTGTTTAACTGTAGTATAGTTGTAGTCACGGGAGGTGGTCGCCGAAGATTATCGTACCACATGCTGGGAATCTATTCCAAGGAAAGTTCTGTTACTTCGAACGTAGAAGAGGATATCTAACGCATACAGTTTTCAATGAAGTAAAAAAAATCTGAGTGATTTTTGGAGCGCAGTAAAACAGCATTGGACAAGAGGATGAGAGGGAAACAGGCGTATTTTTTGAGCTGGTTGGAGCTGTACACGGGGACAGATAGTGAAAATTATCGGTAGCAGTGTATCAAGTTGCAGTTCTTCTTACACATCAGTTGTGGAGACCTAAAAAAAGGGTCATCAGAGAGCTGTTGTAGCGCTATGGAATACCCGTCAAGAACGGAGGAGGGAGCTGAGGAGGGACTGTAATCTAGAAAAGCATTGGGAAGGTAAGGCAGACGCTAACTATGAGGCTGAGACCGGTATGACGGTCCACGTCAATGAAAACTAGGGCCACTTGAGAGTCTTAGGGTCAAACTGCTGACTGTGAAGGCCGAGCTCTTGCATGGTGCAGAAACTTGCAGATTGTCAGAGGAAATGAAGCATAGGTTGCAGCTGGTTATTAAAGAATGTGTATTAGGTACATCCTGCGGATGTGGTGGCCCAGAAGGATCAGAATTGAAGAGCTGTGGTAACAGAAGGGCAGCGGCCGTAAAGGAGTAGAAAAAAAAACAACAACAACAACAACAAACATGTGCATGGATTAGCGACACGTTGATCGAGAAGACTAAACAAACTGATGTACTGGTCTTTGCCTTGCAAATGGCTAGACCTTCATGTGGCTCGGATGATTGCGTAATTAAAAATGACGGTCCCGTAGACGTAAAAATAGTGTCCTCAATTAGTACTTTCATATTAAATACATTGACACTCAAATAAAGTGCATTTTATTTTATTTTATTTATTATTAATTTTATTGAACATGAATATAAAATATTTCAATTTCGATTTAGACATAATTAAGGACAAGGCAAACGTTCTTTACAAAAGAAAACATCATAATAGACAAAAAGAGTAGTTGCCTGGTTATTTAATTTATACACGTCCAAACCTCACAGAGATAAAAGTGTTATGTTTTTTTTGTTGTTGTTTATTTGTATCATTTCGTCCTACTAAACAAAGACCTCACCTCATACACTAATCTAGATCACTTTGTACATGCACCACATTTCACGACTTTTTTTCTTCCAGTTGGGATCCATAAAAACAAAATAGGCGTTTCCGGCCATTGAAACCGAACGTTTTAGGGTGGGTGGTGTTTTCGTGTGACGCAAAATGCGAATCTGCTTGCTTTCATACAATTTCCACAAAACGTGCAGCATGCATCAACACTTTAATCTGAGAGCAACGGCGACGAAGAGTATTCACCTTATTTCATGGTGCTGTTTTCCAATTTTTTCAGAATTAGTCTTGATTGGTCACAGACTTTCCTCAAGATACATACAGCTATTTCGAGAAAGGTTGTCGGAAAACGAGCACGTGCCAATCCCGAAAGGTATTGTGGGTATTTTGAGTTCACTGTTCGTCAAAGAAATTTAAAAGGATGGCACGAGAGGCCATGAACGTATGTTTGCGAGTCTTAAAGCAACAGGCTCGACAGTTACATTGTCAGGAACAGTGTATTGATCATGTCCCATATTACCTTTCGAGATTGTCGCGTGCACATTTTTTTCCGACAACCCCTCTCGAAACAGCTGTATACGATGAAGATTATAAATCTAAGGGCGTTTTCCAAAAAAACCCGGAGCGTTTCCTCGACTTCTTCAGAGCCATAAAATGTACTTGTAGCTCTTTTGGGGTCCTTTTACTGACAGAAATGACAGGTTTCCCTACCCTTTCATATACTTCAACAAGTGAAACCCCTACCCTTTCATAAACCTGAAGCCTGAAAAAGGTACCCCTTTCGGGCGGAGCCACCCCATATAGGCCATCATAGGGAGTACCCTCGGGTTAATGGTAAGGGCTCATAGAATTCGATGTTACGATACAGTCTAAAGTGTGACGGCCTCTATTATCTACGATACCTAACAATGACAAATACAACTTGTATGAAGTTAATTTACAACAATTTTACCATGGGCGAGGTGCAATGAAGGCATTATCTGAATCTTCCTTTCAATAAACAAAGTGCCATACACATATATCTAGCGAGATTTTGAAAGCGTACCTACCGAAAACTGCAGCCAATTAACTGAAAAAGGGCGAAAAGGGACGTTTCTTGCATCCGGTAAACTCAAAAATACACTAGGCGGAAGAAAAAGAAGAGAAATAGAGAGAGAGAGTGAGGGAAAAGGAAGAAAAAGAAGGGGAGAAATAAAGTAAGATGGCTGCGCTCTTAGTTTTAATACTTCTCTACTTTGGAGAAAACGAAAATAATAATAATAATAATAATAACAACAACAACAACAATAATAATAATGATGATGATGGTAGTAATAATAATAAAATACCTTCTTGACAGAAGAGGTCTATTTTGGCAGTAAAGTTTTCAAAATCCAGCTAGATATAAATGGTCAAAAACAAAGAAGTAAAAGCAAAGAGTATTTCCGCAGCAATGGTCTTAAACGTTACCGCATGGTATATTGGACTTCCTAATCTGCAATCCTTACGCATGGACCTTTCTATTGATGGGCGAGCTGCTTCCTGAGCTAAGTATCGTTCCCAACCACTTTAACTGATAGTGCCTGCAGCAGGGTAGTGAAAAGCTGGCAACGATGTGTGGAAAGGCGCTTTTCACCGCCTCGTACACGTTGTAATAGAATACCTCTTTGTGCACTCCTTACACTGTATGCTGCAACACCAAACAAACTTACATCTGCAAGGAACCTGCTTGCTGTTCTCAACTGTCCGAGATTTCAGATTACAAGAGTCACACAAAGACACGCACTTGTCCACGCTACCGTCTTCGCTGCTGCAGGTCCTTCCCGGCATTCCTGGGGATCCAGCGGTGACGTTTCGCAAGCAGAAGTCTGGGGAATTGTCAAGGTAAACAAGCTTTTTGTCTCTTCTTGCTGCCGTTTTCTTCGTTTTCACCTCTTTCAAGATGCCTTTCACGAGAGACACTCTTACAGCTTGTCGATATTTGCCCTTTAATTGTTCGCCAACCTCACCGAAAGGTGCCAGGGATCTCCAGCAAGTTTTATATTGGCAGCTACCTGTGACACCATGGCACTTGCATTCTTTTTTCAAGCTTAATCTTACCACCTGTTTAGTTTAAAGCAGAAACCATTTTAGCTAATCTTACAACGGTAATTATTTTCATTTTTTTAGACGTCTCCATTATTTGTCCCCAGAGTTAGGAAGAGCAAGAAAAGCACAGCTACTGCAAAAAAAATGAGAGGCCACCCTGAGTATACTAAGTTTTTTTAATGTCTTCTTCTACCCGTCGAACCAACCATGCAGGCTGGCCATGAGCCATCCGGCCCATTCAGCCGGCCAGCCGGCCCGCCAACCAGTCAGCCTGTCAGTCAGTCATTCAGTCAGTCAGTCAGTCATTTAGTCAGTCAATCAGTCAGTCAGTCAGTCAATCAATCAATCAATCAATCAATCAATCACCAATTAAAATAGTTCATTTATCCCCTAATCTATTCATTTATAGTATGCAGTTTCTTATACACTTAATATCCCTACTTCATAGTTTAATTTAAACTCTCTTTTAACTATCAACATACTGCTCGTGGCTGTAAAAAGTAAGATGGCAAGATATTTACCCGTCTTCCTATTTCATTGTTGTGCAGATTAACTGCCCTGCGGGCGCTTTCTTCTTGCGGCTCCAAAACATCGATAAAGCTTTTCGTTGTGTTCTCACCGAACCAAATGTTATCCCCACATCCTCCCCACTGCCATTCTCCATTATCACTGTTTTGCTTGTTCTTTTCAACGCAATGACATCCGGGTATTTTGTTTTGTCTACACTTAAGCGTGACCTCGTGTGTGATGGCAGCGTTGCTTATGGCATGTAAAAGAGCTGTCTCACGTGTGGCTGTAACAGAAAATTGTACCAAAAGACCTTATTCTTTTACCTGCCATCTTTGCACGCGCATTAGGATTGGGGGATATTACAAGAGAAGGTTATCATCTCTTTAAAAGAGCTAAGTCACATGGTCCTAAGACTGCAATCAGCAGTAAAAAAAAAAAAAAAAGGCCATTACAAGCGATCATGGTGGAGTTTAGTTGTGTTGGTCAACAAATAATGAAGCTTTTGATGTGAAAGACTATTAAGAGACACCACACACGTTACCCTGAAGAACGACATTCCCGAAAAAGGAAATTTAAAGAAACTCGATCTATACACCTTGATTCGATAAAAAAAAATCCGCTAGTTTTATTGGCTCTAACTTGCCAGAAGCTTACCATAAGGGAGCGTTGTTTTAACAAATATGGGTAGATGTGAAAACACGTCGTGTTTGCTCTGATCCAGAGAACAGTTCCAAATCTCGTTTTTGAATTGTTTCTTGCATTCCTCTAGCCCTCTGAATCCTCCCTCTCTCACAATACTGAGTAAAACTGGATAAGCCTGATAGGAAGAAAAAAAATAAGCTTATAATATATCTGCATATCTCAAAATGAGGCATGGGGTCGAATGGAGGTCTGTTTTAGAGTATGCGAGTCCCTCTTGGGCTGGCCTCACACAATACCTAAGTGATCAAATTGAATCAATACAAAAGAGGGCGCTAAAAATTAATTTTCCTTCTCTGTGCTATGAGGACGCGCTTAAGAAATCAGGCTTAATTTTGCTGCGCCAGAGGCGGGAGGATGCGTGCATAACATTTCTCAAGCCAAGTTACTCTTCTTCCGACCTGTTACGAGGCTTAGTGCCGCGAGTTGCGCACACAAGACCGTATGCCCTTAGAACAGGAGAATCTGTTTTTGTGCCTGTCTGCTCAAGGACTAACAGATTTGGAAATTTTTCCGCCATCAAATACCAGAATCACGTTTAAATTAGCGAAATGGGATATGTCTTTCATAATCAGTTATATATATTTGTCATGATTCCGAGGTACTTGTGTGTAATTAATGACCCGCCTTGTAATTCAGCTTCTGCTGCAAAAAGGTTGAATAAACGATCATTATTAATATTATTATTATTATTATTATTATTACCGCGTCAGAGGTTTATTTAAAATAAACATCGCTTCACTTTTGGTACTGTCTTATACGTCCCTATACCTGTATGCCAGAGACCTTCTAGTTCACCAGTGACGAGAAGCGTAATAAGAGCGAAGTGCGCTTTCCCGCGCAGACGTTATTGGGGCTACGTCACGCGTTCCTCCCCCACGCATCGAAAGTCTGCGTGGGAGGTTAATTGGTAAACCAGGTTTGTCGCGGTTCGAAATAAGCTTTTACTTGGGATGTCAATCAAAGAAATTTGGCGTCGTCATGAGAGGAGGGTTGTTATCCATTGGCATCAGAGAGCTATTTTTTTCCTGGGAAGAAAACACTTTTCATTCCGTCGGTCAAACTCGCATGCAGCACAATTTGTTAGATTGAAGCGGTTGCTGCACGCCTACAGAGCCCAACGTGGTAAAACGACGTCACGAAGTTTTTGTCGTCTAGTCTTGGTAACCAGGCCGCAGGAACTTGGCGTTTAACGGAGGACGAAAATAAACGGCATTTGAGGACGGAAAAAATCATACTTTCCATCATCTTATGACGCTATAATTTGGACAACATGTACTTTAAGTACGTGACTACAGTGTATCAACACCTTAAGAGCCAAATTCCAGGGCTCATGTTGTTTTTTGTCTTTTCTTTTTGTTGTGTTGTGTTGTCTTATAATTAAAGATGATGTCCATTCTCGCTTTTCAGAAATTTAAAACCAGAAGAAGGGAGGGATACAAACTCAGGAAAAAAGATTTATCATCACTCCTGCGAGTAAAAGAGTACATACCTTTTGTCTAGCCCCAGTAAGGGGCAATCCTCCACTGTTTCTGCTGAAGCAAGATAAAATTCATCAAATCATTATCAAATATCGGTTGCACTTTACAACTTAATA
Organism: Porites divaricata; assembly: GCA_038088405.1. Taxonomy (NCBI): domain Eukaryota; kingdom Metazoa; phylum Cnidaria; class Anthozoa; order Scleractinia; family Poritidae; genus Porites; species Porites divaricata. Next base: position 60,985,451 of record JBBMOI010000001.1, on the reverse strand, counting down.
GTGTCATTTACAAAGATAAACCTATTAGGAATTGAGGTAACCGATCAAATACCGCATTTATTCGAAAAGGCGCCCACCTCAAATAACCTATAGGTAGGAAAAGTTATTAAGCTCCTATGCAGCCTCGAACAAGTAACGATTAAGAGAAAACGCAGTAGACCTATTCTCTGTTTCCAAAAAGCATATAAAAGACAATAAATTTGTCAATTTCCGGTCTGATACGGCCAAAGAAACTAAAAAGATTTGTTCGGGAAGAACAGTTCTTGGCCGCGCCCGACCCATTCTATAGAAATTTAACTGGTCACGGGCAAGGCCTTGTGACACCAACCTTACAAAACCTTTTCATTGTTAATTTTTTAAGTCAAGGGGAAAAAATGGCAGATAGAGGGAATATTAGGGCGTTAGCAGGGGTATGTGAATTTCACAAAGTTATTTTAAGAGGTTGTAAGTCTAATTCCTGAGATGTCCGCACATTTTAGTCCATTGTTTGGAACGTCATCAAGTCCACACGCGACTGCGTCAAAGCAAACAATACAGAATATTGGAACGGTGACTGTTCAGTTCTCTCTTGACAACACTGAGTAAAAGTTTGCGGTCCTCTCCGGTAACCAACTTCCGATAAATGTTAGTTAATTTAAGTCATTAATTTAGTCTAAAAATAACTTTGGTGAAACTCACAAATCCCAAGGGATAGACAGGGCGTTTCCCTCTCGGTCTCATTATAGGGTAACAACGTCTTACTAATAAGCCATTTCCAAGTTCCAAAAGGTCTCACTTTCAAAACGAGGCTAAGTACAAATCCTCTCTTGTGAAGATGAGTTTTATTTGTATGAGAATAAAAGTTATTTTCATTTCGATTCAATAGCTTCGCACTTAGCCTCGCTTTGAAACAGAAGTGGGCAACTCGGAAATGGCCAATTGAAATGAGCTTTTTCAACGTGCTCTGTGTAGAAGTTTTTATGTTATGTTTGGTGACCAGCCGTTATAAAACGCCTATTTCCATTATGTCACGAAGGCAGGGTAAAGCAAAGATTGAGTTTCCACGGCCTATGCTCTTGGTTTCCAAGGTGATTTGACCGCGGCAGTGTTAGCTCAGTCGGTAGAGCGTGAGACTGCAAAGCGGGACGAAGAGTGTTCGATTCCCTGGGTCTGACCAATAATCACTTTGCATTGTAAGCGGCAAGACCATCGCGTGACTCGGATGACCACGTAAAATGGCGGTCCCCTCTCCAATAGGAGAGGTAAAAATAGTGTCCCCAATTATTACTTTCGTGCTAAATACATTGACACTCAAATAAAGTGCATTTTTTTCTCTATGAATGCATAAAATTACCAGCCGCTTTAGTTATGGGGGACTGAACCACAAAGAGATACAAAGATCAGCCACAAAGATCAGCCGAACAGAATTGCAACCCCCTTTAAAACAATTTTTAGAGTGGCTTGCAATTTTTTTTCGTCGAAGGAAACTCTCAGATGACCATTATCTAAACCGTATAAATGTAATTTCTACTGAAATAACAAGAACAGCGATTCAGCTGTGGAATGCCCTTTACATTTCTCCCCAAGATCTGGGTTGTTTTTCTAAGTTCGCTGGTTAAAATATTAGCTTAAGCCTATTTGCATTAAATTAAATGCTCCCCAACAGCCTTTTTAGCTCGTCTTACAAGAACATATTTTTCAAGAATTTTTTTTAAACCCTTATGCATGGCCACATGAGACGAGCAAATAGGGACCTTAAGCAGCCAGGACGAGTTCGTGGACGACGACGAGAGAAGATGAGTTAGGTCTGGGTCGAGAACGTCGTCCAAAGCGGGAATAACAAATGTTTAAGCAAGCTCCCGTCTCGGCTCGTCGCCGAAGTAGGTAGACTGCACGGAATGGCTTCATTTAAAGAAATACGAGAGCTACTTCTTCAGTTTAGTGTTGAGAACAACACAATTAACGAGGAAGAACTTTTCCTACTCTCCGAAGGATTTAAATCAGTAAATCGTTTATCAAATGAAAAGGTTTGAATCGAATCAATCGAGAATCAAACAGTACAGAGATGGTTTTGTTGTTCTATACATTTTACAGGAATCAATTGCCGGAGGCACGATTTCCGTACAGTCCCATTCATTTATCTACTACGGATAGACGACTCTATTCACGTTGATCAAGTTTACCGGAAACAGTATATACGAAATATAGTGAAAATCTTGCTTTCGAGAGGCATTTCAAAACACATAAACAAAAAAAACAGTGTGGATGAAAATGCTTCGAGAGATTTTCCTTGGGATTTTTAACCGGTCTCTTTCATGCAAGGGTCCCGAGTATCAACGCCTTTTCCTTTTCCAGTTAAATAGTGCTTCTGGAAACGGATTACATTTCAGAAGCATTTAAGGAGAACATAAACATTTTACTTTTACTCACAGGTTCTTTCCCGCCGAAGCCATTGAAAACCACGGCTCACGGTTACCAAAAATCTCTCGAAATCTTTTCTCCAACGGCCCAGCCTTCGGCAAAAAGTACAAAAAAGGTTTCCTTTTTTCAAACCTTGGTATTAAACAAGGTAAAATGGGCACAGAAACGTAAAAGATTGCTTTGAATGCTCACGTTCACCTGAGGACGGCAAATCAACAGATGTCACGTCCTGAACGCCATGTGGACGACATCACTGACATGCGCAGAAGTTGCTGGCTTCGTGAGAACACTTCCGGTCGGCGTCCACTCGGCTCGTCGTCTAGGTTGCTTAAGGTCCCTAATGTCACCACATAGACAGCGAGCGGTCGTTCTTCTTTCCTCAGAGCCGCTTGAGCGGCGAGCGAAACCGCCCTCGTTCCTCGCGGCTTCAATTCGCCGCTCGCCTCTCACGCGTGCTTTTGAACCGTGACTCAAAAGAAAAACAAGAGATTGCTCGCAGTCTAGTCATCTCGTACAACTTTGTTTGTTAACAAAAATTCTTCGCTGATTCGCCCTTTTTTGTGCATGGGTAAGTTTTATATAGTGAAAAAAAAAAAAAAAAAAAATCAACAAAACAAAACAAAACGAACAAACAAAAAAAAAAAAAACAGAGACTGATGTGGGAATTGCTACCTCTATACCTCTCGCATAAGCAATCGGAACACAGCTATCACGAACCGGACAATTTGTTGAGTAAATGTTAATCTCGCTACTAATAAGGCAAATATTTCTCACCTTCTACGAGTCGTTCCTTTTCGTGCAGAAATGCTCTGCACAACAGCAATAAATAGCAGAGGAACAATAAGGGCGAATTTCATTTCTAATTTGTTTTTCTCAAAATACCAGTCTCTACTGTTTTCAGTTGCTTTGATGACAGTGGAGCCCTTAAAGATAAAAAATAAGCAAAAAAAAAACAAGTCATTAATCACTGACAAAAGCAACAAAGGATTGGAAGGCGTATAGTAATTAAGGATCACGATATATAAGAATAATAAATAAAGCGATATTGGGTCTATTTTTACGCCACGCGACAAGTATTCAAGAAAATTCTAGCCACCCTTTGACTTTTGTTTCTATGATTAATAAATAAACGGTGCATTTTTATCTATCTTTTCATTTCGTGAATTTTCTAAAACTTTAGAAAAGTAGACTAGCCATAATTTAGAGAACATTTCATGTAGGATTTATTACAAATTGGTGAAGTAGAAATGAAAAGGTCGATTGCCGTAAGCTAGCGCTGTTTAAAATCCTCTAATGGCTATTTTTGGCTAAGCCACTTAAGAAGAAAAAACCAACAAACCGAGAAATGCATTTGAAAAAACAGGAATTTGATAGGTTGATTTCTCACTACTCTCGCTAAAAATAACGTCTGTAAGTTAATTGCCGTTTGAAATTGGTTCAGGTCAAAAACGCCCATCGTATGGGCAAAGGACCGACAGAGGTCGATTTCCCGTTGGTGAATCATGTTTTCACATGGGATGTGATATAGCTTTGCAGTTCCTTTTTCTATTCTTAATGTTTCTTTGATATCTTCATTCAGGCCTGCATCTGCTAACTCTTATAAAAATGAGTCGTGTTGTCTTTTATGTTTTTACCCCAGCCTCACGGTTTCCGGAATTATCTTTGATAAAGCGGTTAAAAAGAAAAGAGCCAAAACATAAGAAACAAACAAATAAACAAAAACAACAGCAGCAAAAACTGTTACTTAACAAAATTTCATTCCACTTCTACTTCAATAATTGGCTGGTGAAGAGGAACAATGGGGCCTCTTCATTATTCATTTTTATTCTTCTCGAAAATTTTCCTTATCCTTTATTCCAACCCACAGTAGGAAATCATGCATTAATCTAACTCGAACATTTTCGATATTCCTATTCCTTAAAAACACTTTAGCCCACGAATTTATAAGTCTTCTAATGGAAATAGCGAGTTTGCATTCAATTAAGCTTTGAAGTCATATGATCGACGCGTAATTAACAAAAATCACCTGACTTTCAGTCATAAGTTCAATTTCCAAGGGCAAGCACGTTACTCCCGCAGTGTACTTATAAACTCGCTGCTAAAACCTCTCGTTGTGTGGTCTTTGACAACGCTTGCTTTAAGCCTTTATTAGTTATTTTCCACAGCAAGAGACATTAAGCGATTCGATATTTCGTCCTTCGCGCCTCTTTTATGGATCTAGCCTCTCGCGCAGACGTTCCTTTGGCTCGTCACGCAATAATCCTCCTGGGAGGGCAGGAACGCGTGACGAACCCCTTAAGAACGTCTGCACGCGAGGCTACCCTGGATAAATCTGCCACTGGCAATATCTTCAAACAAGTCAGAACCTCTTTGAAGACAAATAGTGCTTAACTAAACCGCAGTAAGCCATGTTAATGATCGGGCCAACCGTAATACTTTTGCATTCCCTGGTTAAATTTGATCTTTGCAACTTTTAACGGCACGAATGATGATCTTCTAAGTGTCGCTCATTTTTCTGTCTCGCATTTTGTACATTGTTATTCTTTAAATAAACTAATTTACTAAAAGGCATGGGTGATCCAATAATTCTCAATACGCCGCGGCTTAAGTTTGATGGTGTTAAATGATAATCTTTGCAATCGGCTATCAGTCGCATTTACCCGTATAATCTCCTGCTGAAGTTGAAATTAAAGAAAAACGGAAACAGTACAGATTTAAATTTGTTCCAACGAAGGTCCAAAAACAATGCTTAAAATTGAATCAAAGTTAATTTTTTTGTGTGTTGTGCAGCTAAAAACGCCCATTAAGCTGGCAATAAAACATCACGAAAAGCAGAACCATTTAGCACACTATCACGAATTCTGCAACATGATTGACTGAAGTAGTCACTATAGTATTCCGTGATCCATAGTGACTAACAGTAGTAAGCCGGTGTTTTGAACAAAAACAAAGCAATAGCAACTTCTTTGAAAAGCCGTTCTTACGATGGAAATTAATGAGCTATTTCCAGAATAATAGTCAACGGCCACGGAATACGGAATGAACATTTTAATCCGGGTAAGATGAACAAATTTAGTTAACTATAGCTGGTTTGCACGTGACGTCACGGCGGCCATTATTGGTGGTCAAGAACAAAATCATTTCTCTCCTTTGGAGACTAAACCCTATTTCCATGTTAATTCTTCGAGAAAAAATTCTATTGCATCGACCCCCAACATGGCCGCCTTGTCACGTGAATTGCAAACCAAGAATTATGGACTCGAAGGTACAGCAGCTGTAGTTTGCTAGTTGGCTTCTATTAAAACATAGACGACCAGTTCGAGTTTTTAAGAGTCAAATTGTCACATGGGGGTTAGTATGACATGAGAATAGGGCTGTTTTAGGGCAATTCTGTGCCATTCACAAAACGTCCTGTGGAGGCATAGCATAGCATTGAAACTTGAAAAGGTTGGGCATTCAAGTCCATTCCTGCCATCCGTTACAACGGACGACATGAGACAGTCCAATGTCTAAGTGTACTCTTAAATAACAAAATTGGACAATCATTTATGAGATCAACAGATGCAAAACAATTTTTAGCTTTTTGAAAAGATAACAGATAGCTCGACATAGCCTCCTTTAGTATTTACAAACAAACAAAAAGTATAAGGAAACACTACATTGCTGAATGACGCGATGTTTATATACCCTAAAACACTAGCTAAATTGAAAACAAACTTACGGGACTTTCTTGCTTTCTACTTTTCTTGAGTGGTCACCGTTTGACTGTTTGATAAAAAATCCGCAACTCCAAGTTGCTTACAGGCGATGAAAAACTTCCACTGGTGATAGGAAACTACGGATCTATGCCGCCCAGCTTATAACTGTGTTCTTAGAATTACCTGGTACAGCGCGCGGTACATGACTTCCGACTTCACCTTGGCAATCAAAGCAGGCGTTAAAAAGTCTTACTTGTTTACGTTTTTGTCCTTCCTGAGGATAATCGGTTAACGCCCTTACTTATCCAAATCTAGAACAGTAAGAAGCTAAATATAGAGAGCAACTCAAGAAGCTGGCTCGTACATCACTGTGTTCGATTTAATCCTTAGATTTTAAAGTCAGAACTCTATATGCAAGAGTTCTTAAACTTTTTGAAAACTGAATCAATAAAGCAGTGCTGACGTTTTAGTGTTATCGCATAAGCAGCTTAGATATGAGACATACTTCCAGGAAATGCGGTGATCATCCCTTCGTTGTTACAAAATTTGCTGTGTTTTGAACGCAAAGCGATGCAATTTACTGGAGAAACGTCGCATCGGCACCACCGGAGCAATTTTCATCGATCAATGACAATTTTAAAATATTCAAAACTGCACATAAAAAAACCATCTCTGAGCCAAAGGACGCAATTACCAAAGGTAGCGTACTCCCAAATGTTCACACAAATAGAATGTGTGGGAGCCCTGTGAAATAATGTTTGACTCAGTGAAGAAAAGGTCATACGTGACGTGGGTTTGGGCTGCCTGTGGTTGTTATTTGAAACAATGATTGAATTCCTTCAAGAGGAAATGTATTATCTGCTACCGAACATTTGGTGTACTTGAGCTAGGCCACAAAAGTTTGAAGTGTCAAAAGTACAACCGTTACGATTCGCAGACAATTTATCATTCTATCTGTCCTCGCGAAAAACGCGATGAACGAATATAGAACAAGAATATTACTTATCTCCTTCGAAATTTTGTACAATAGTCCTGAGGAATTCATAAGAATTCCATTTAAGTTTTAATTACAGGTTGGCCTATGCTTTTCCTTTTTTTTTTTACAAGACCCTTGTACGCTGCCGGAACAGCATTGGCCACGTTCCTGTTTTCACCCATTACATGTTAGGGTGATCTCCTTAACAGTCATATCTCAATATTATATCCCCAGCTAGCCCTCTAACCTAACATGATAAACATTGACGGAGCGTAAAATTCTGCTATAAAATGAAGGTATATATTAACTCTCAATAGATTCTGATTGATCGTATGCCAGTGATTAGAGTAGCCAGCCAAATGGTTTCTACAAGCATTGATTTAAGAAAGAAGAACTTAATATTTTTTAAATCCTTTGCCTAAATGTTGGATGATCAATGCTCCAAGTAGCAATTTCAGTCTTCATATCAGACGATCGACACTTGTTAACCCCCTTTCATACTTGCACTTGAATCTCTAATGAAGCGTTTGAAGAGAGCATTATTTGCTAGGTGACAAAAACTCGAAGCGATCAATACTGGCGCGTTAGTCCAGCGGCCGGCTGCCGCCGGACGATGTTATCATTCTTCTTTCGAGCCAAACACAAAAACAAAAGAAAAAAATAGCAATCACAAAAAAATAGAAAACCTTATGGTCAAATGAAAGTTTGTAACTGCCTTCTCTTAGTTTTGAACGTGTTGGTAAGTTTTCACTACAAAAACAAAATTGTAAACCACTTTGGAAGACATGTTAAAACATACCTTAAAGTGTTCACTCAGTAGTCTTGCATTAAATCATGGAAAAGATACCTCACAGTCAAGACGTAACTTTATATCGTTTTTTTTTTTTTTTTTTTTTTTTAATAAATGCAGGTTTACATTTCTACAGATTTAATTCATTTGATCCTATTTAGCATTAGTTTACATAGAGCTACAGTTTATATATGCCGCCGAAAACACATAACAAAGTGACCGTTATAGCCTATCATGACAGGAGCCTATTTATTACAAAATCCCATGTTCGATAAGCAGCCATTTCCTCTAATGGGCGGATAATATTGTAAATAAGCCTCTTTGAAGTTCGGTGTTGTTAGGCGAGCTGACGTAAACGAAGTTAATATCCTGATATCAAACTATAATCCACTTTTATAAATGATGAAGCAAATTTTAGAGAGGTATTCATTTCATTGGGTTCTCAATATATATAAGCATAAAATTTCTTAGGCTGCAGTGCAGGCGTATTTTGGGCGGGTGAAAGCTTGTTTATGTAAGTATTGTTGTAGTCGCCAGGAAGTTGTGGAGGGTAGAAATAGTAACCCTTAGGGTAGGTGCTAGGGCGAAAGAAGGAAAGGGGGGAGGGGAAGGGGAGAAAAAAAATCATTGTTCTTTTGGGAAACTCCGTATGCTGGCAAACGGAGCTCCTGATTGGTGCGGCTTACGGGAAGTAGATTGATGCCTGTCAATCAACTGTAAGTCTATATTGTTTATTCCGTTTTCGTTTGCACCCAACTGCGGGAAAGAATTACTCGGAATTCAGAACTGGCGGACGGAAATTTTTAACTATGCTCTCGCAGAAAGTCTTTTGGAATTGGAGCGGCTGGGAAAGTCGCTCACTGAGCAAGTCAAAGCGATTTCTACATTGGCATCAGGCCAAGATTTGCTCGCAGTGCTGAAAAGGGATCAATAGGCCTACACGCCAAAATGCTGCTTGATCCAATACGTTTTTTCTCTGGCGGGTAGATTATGCTCTGGAGGGTTCTAAGTTTTGACTGAGCAAATGTGATTTTAGCCGCTTGTTTCACACTGAGAGGTCATGACACGCTTATTGATTTGCCCTCTGATGCAAGAGCATTTTCTTTGACCTGTTTTGAAGCGTAAAGCTCTTCATTGCGGCTAAATAAGGCTTTAAGGTTCTTTCATTTTCTCCAAAGTGCCGCAAGATCTGAATAACTAAGCGATTTTCTTTAGTCCGTGAATGTAACTTTTTCCTGCAATGTTGTATCACGCTGTGCCCAGATCGTTAGTTTTGTTTGCAGGATGTTATTTTTTTTCCTATCTCGAATTATAACGTGAGATCTCCGCTTATAAGATTTACCACTGCATGGGTAAAATAATTGTAAAAATCTGTTTCTCAGCTATAAAGTTACAAAATCTGATTCAAACTCTTGATGAGTCATTTCAGCAAAAGGTGAGGCCAAACAGCTCCATTAAAAAAATCATTTCGTCTCACTGTTGGACTCATAGTGGACTATATTAACTGAAATTTAAGAAAGCAAATTGCAGTCCCATAGAGGCACTGTACAACTATGATTTACTCACTAGGACAGTACTTAACATCGAGGCTTAAGCAAGAATTTTGAATTTAAAGTGCGGCAAACCAATACCAAATCATATCAAGCATTCACATGTTGACGTTCCTAAATAGTAACTCGAGTCGACTTACTGGGATCACATGACTTTCCACGTGACCATAGTTAAGCGTTGGGTCACAGTTAGAGCATTTTCTTTTTTTATCAGTGCGTTCCCGCTACCAAAAATAGGAAATGTTAGACTGTACTAAGATTCATTGAAAATCTACCTAATCCATTTAAAGGGTTAATTCGGTCTTTCAAAGAACTTGGACCTATCCATCCCTTTGTAACATTGGAAAAGAAATTAGTATTGTGGTTTGTGGGGGTTTGGGAGGGTTAGAGAAAATATAAAACGTTTTCACTTGACGTCACGGCGGTCATATTGGTGTTCCAAAACAATGAAACGGCGGCCATGTTGGTGTTCCAAAAAAGTCCTGTCGGAGTTGGACTCTTTTCTTATGTAAACAATTTCTTTTGTTCCCATAAATTTGCAGAGTTGCTGGCCACGTGAGTAAAAACGCTCTATAAAAGATATCGCATTTCAAAACTGAATACAGGGCTGGTACTAGGGCAAATAAATCAGCCCTTTTCCGTAGTGCCAGCCCTGCATTCAGTTTTGTTTTATTTTACACTTCTTAAAGTGACGTTTGGCTTCAGCATCTCTTTGATTAGAGATCCGGCAAGAGGAACCGGTCAGTTACACGTACGCGTTGCGCAGACCTCTGGAACTCAAACAGTTTTTCTCATAGCATTCCCTTCCCACCCAACCTTTATAAAATGAAAACTGGCTTTATTATATTCAGGGACCGAAAAGCGTGTGGCCAAAAGAAGTACGAATGCGATGCTCGATGTATCTTCAAATTTCTCCAGATAAGCTGAGAATACTTGTCTTTAAATTGACCAATTAACTTTAGATCTCGTTAAGCAGACAGACTATAAGCCCTTTTTAGGAAAGCCCTATTTTAAAAAGGAATTGCAGTTGTGAGGACAATGCACTTTATTTCCAACTAAGTATATGATAGCAAATTTCCGCTAGTAAGAAATAAAAAGACTTGTTTAAAATTGTAACTGATTTTTATAAATACCTGGAAACATGATGAAAACAAAAAATGACCTATCGACCGAATTCGAAGATATATGCCGAAGCCCTAACCAAAGAAATTAAAAAGGAGATATATTGTATGGATAATGAAATTTAATTCTTATTCCCAAGAAAACTTCTATAGTACATCGGAGTCATCAACAGACATAATGGCTCTTGGAGCCATATAGTTCAGAACCGGGTCGAGTAAAGCGAGAAAACTATGTATAAATTCAAACGGGCAAATGCGCATTAGTTTTTACGGGCTTCCGATTATACTGAATCTAATTCGCTCGTGCAACCGGCATCAGAGAAGAGGATTCGTTTCATCTGATCCGCACGGGGACCAATAATTGTCATAATTATTATTCATTCAAAATATTTCGCTCTTTCTGATTGGCTAAAAGCCTCCACCTAATTCTTCATAACCAATCGGCGCTGACCTTATTTGGAAGCTGCAAGCAATATACACCTAATTGCAATAAAGTTGTCATAGAAAAAAGCAAAAGCAAAAAGCCAAATAGGAATTAATTAGCCATGTGATTTACATTTTCGTATTTTAATAATTTAACAATTATTTATGAAGTCATTCACAATAACAAGAGATAATTCTGTGATTCCGTGCTGTAAGAAAGACAGGCGCCAATGTTATTTTAGAGCCAACATTCTCCATCAACAGAAGTCGCACAATTCGAAAAAGAAAAACAGGTAAATTGACGCGAGCAATGTAATGTCTGAGTTGTCGCACTTTCAGTCGCCAATCTGTTATGTCCTGACAAACGAAGCTTGGTTTGTGGCGCGGGTGAGGACGTGGAGGATGACCCCACACCCTCTCCGCCCCTGATTTGTTGCTTGAGAATTGTGATCAGATGGTGTTCTGAACTGCAAACTATACGCAGACTGGCTTTCCTACTTAGCAATAAACTACAAGACGCGTCGCATTCCTGGAATTTACCCAGGCCATATTTATTGAAAAAAAAATGGAGCCATTATTTCTTTTAATTTGTAATTCGAGCACGTTTGAAATTCGCTAAATAAATCAGCCTCGAATTGCATTAGAATGACACCACGAAACTGATGCAAATGATTTCTCTCCTACAACGTGATTAATATTCAGCTATATGCGTGTGTGTTGTGAATGTTGCAAGCTATGATAATTACATGCTAATTGATTCCTATTTAACTTTTTGCTTTTTTCTATGAAAACCTTATTGCAATTAGGTGTATACCTTGATTGGAAACTAGGCATCAATCGACCCAGTCGTTTCCAGGCACGACCAACCAGCTGTATATTCACGAGTGAACTAAAAAAAAAAATGATGTTCATGAGTTTCTGACTAAAACTGAACGGAAGAAATGCAAGAATACGCAAAACATATTGCTTGATGGATCTTACCTACTTTTAGCCTACTTTTTGAGGAGCATCTATGAGAAAAACATGTTTATATCCTGATGATCTCTTCAAGTGAAAATATAATTTCCCCCAAAGAATCGCCCACGAACTGCGTTGAGTAATTCACAAATCAGTCGCCACCATCCACGTGAAAAAAGCATGCAAACAGCTGATCCAAAAGCATAGTTGGTAACGATTCAGCCGCGAGCGAAGACGCGTGGGTGACGAGGCGGCAGCGTTTTAGAGCCTACGCACGAGGTATTGAACAGGAGAAAATAATCTTGACTGATGTGCAAGGTAACAAAGAGCTAACACAAAAAACAATCAGAACGTGAGATGTGGTGTATAATGTCATCATTTCATCAAGCACGGTAGAGTTTTTAACATGCGTTCACCCCCGGCCATCGTTGGTTTTTCCGACGACGGTTCATGGGAAATTCCGAAGAAATTTTTTGAATGAATAATAATTCAAATTTTTGTTTTCAGTTAATCAAGATCATTTTGTCGCTTTTTGTTTTGAACAATTTGCCTGGTATAAATTATTAGTGAAGGAAATAGGTACTTGTTGGCGCATTTTATTAAATGGAAACAATTCCGTTTTGACGCAAAACATTCAAAAGTGAAAAACAAATCCCTCTTGAGAAAGATTAAAGCATGCTCGCACACGAGGAAATTTCAATGCTAAAATTATACCGCTTACATAACAAGTTTCCATATGTATGTGAAACAGTAAAATGTCTAATTGAATTTGTTTGCTTTGCGACTTCTTCAAGAGCGATTACATCAATCCCAGGATTTATCGGAACCGAAGTTATCTCGTATTTCTAGTGAAAATGCACGTAAAAGCTGATAAGTAATGGGTTTTACTCCTGCTAAAGCAAGGTTCAAGAGGTATTAGGACATCGTTAGTACGATTCTAGTTGGCACTCGCCCAGATCCGGTCTGTCGATGAAATCCTAATTAAGTAACGATCCAGGTAAGAAGGGAAGCAATTTCTTTTGTTGTGGCGCAATACGCTTTCCTCACATAGAAATGTTTTCATTTTTACGCAGAGAATGCATAAACCTACAAAAAGGCAGTTTACGAAAGAAAATGTATTTAATCTCCACTTTTAAAGAGTGTATTTTTGTGTTAAAACATTTCGACCAATCACAAGAGTTGCAAACAATAGCCAAGAAATGTTTACAATTTTACATGATCCGCACATACGATTTCTGTCTTCCTTAGACTAAGACGAGATTTTGTTATAAGGAAGTTGAATAGAAAAAAAGGGATTAATATACATGCTGCTTTGCCAAGATTTCGTAAAATTTGATGTTTAAACCAATCAGAACCATAGTAGAGACAATAGTAAAGTTAGCAACTTTCTGCATTCCGATGAGTTCACTGCGTTTTGGTCCTTTCCTTCTTATCCGGACCATTACTTAAATGTGTGACCGGGCATTTAAATAGATTTTAAAAGCCGTTGAGTTGCAATTTAGGCTGGCGGTTTTTGTCCTATTTGCTTCTATACAAAGTGGTCCAAACCCTTGAGTGAAGTGCTCACGTGTTAGAAAACAACTCAAGAAGTCGTTTTGGGAGGTAGTAATTATATTAGTTAATATACATTCGTACAAGCTCAAGTTACAACGTTGGTTGGTATCGCTGCCCATTCAAAACATTTCAGAAAACTTCCCTGAATAACTGCTGAGCATTTTTTAACGGTACGATCAAAACACGAAAACATTTGATTTTACCTACTATCAACATTGTAATGAAAACAATAGTTGAACGATCAAGGATCACTGTCGGAACGGGGAAAACTCTGCTGACGTCATTGTTTACATTTTTGCTCATTAGCATACCACATAACCAATAGAAGGTATCACCGTGTGCACAAATTAAATTGAAATGTTGAAAGAGTTGGTCAATTTGAGCAATTTGTGCAACTGGCCGCTTGATTAATCTAGTATACATTGTCCAACATTATAAGACTTCTCGGACGCTTCTGTTCTTTTATACGATGCGAAGTTAGCACTACAAACTAAATAAATAGCACCATGTGAAAATTCTAAAAGAGTGTTCATTTGAATTGTCAAACGAACCACTGGATTTCGTGCAGACTCAAAAGTTAGAGCTGCAAAGAATAAAACCTCCTTTAAACTCCCGCCGATACCGTGGCCAAGCACCCGCATAACTGAGGTATCCTTATTATAGATATGAGAAATGAATGATGCAGACATCTTTGTAACCAAAAGAGCTGTCCGTAATTGAAAGGTTCTCAGGCATTATGGAAGTGTCTTTAAGGAGATGTTCGACCTTCCAAAATAATTCTTGCCATCGAAGTTCCTCCTCAGACTCAAAAATTTGTCATAATTAAGACCGCAACGTTACTAACCGACAATTGTCTCTTGTCTACCTAAATAACTTTTTCCAATTATCCCTCGATCAAACTAGCAGTTGATTATAAACGAAAAAACATTTGAAAAACTCTGTTTAACTTCAATTCTTACCCGACTCAAATGCGTCGTGTTTACATGAGCAAATCGAGCATTCACCCAGTTGACTTCTCTGAATAAGCAAAATTGTGCACTCGAGCTTGCCTGCCTTTGACCGCACCGTTTCCTCAAGTAAACTGACTGAACAGTTGAAACAACTCGCATGCATTTTGAGAGTGATCACATTTTTGTGGGATTATAAGCCGGAAAATTAAATTTTGAATGGCATTTCATTTATATTCTAGGGCGGTATGGAGGATTGACAAATCAGTAGTTAGCTGAAATGAGCAGAGATACATTTTCCTCTTTGTTAGCCTCCATTTCAAAACACCGAATGGCTTCCCATTCTTGCAATGTTGGTGAAAAGGGGACAACTTATTCTTTCCCCTACAATACAACAGAAAGGGAATCCGCTGGGAGCGAATTAAAGAATTAACAAGCACGGGTAAGAACGCGTAGATGTTTAAAGTGCCCTAAAGGGGCCCGTCAGATTTCCAAGATGAAGTGCTTTCATGTCCTTAAAGGGGCTGCGTCACGACTGGAAAGTTAAATTTCGCGTCCTTATTCGCCATAAAAATTGAGAAATATCTTACGAATGACAAAATTGCAGCTTTGTGTCAAACAAATATACCTCCAAGTATAATTTTCAAACGTTACAAACAACAAAAATGATTTTTTTTTTCAAAAACCGCAATTGCAAACCGTATCAATCTTCTTAAAGCTTTTCCAACAGTGCCTCATTTCGTATTCGTGTAGTGTTATCCCTTTCCCCGCGAGTGATGTGACCATGGCATACTATTCCAAATCGAGGGACAGAGAGGCGGATGGACACACTACAAGTTATTTTGATTTCGTAACGGTTCAAAACTAATCATTGCCATTCAAGTGGTGTTTCAGCAAACGCGCAGGTTGACGAAGAGTTTAATAGTGGCCAGAAATAGGTATATACTTAATTGACATTTACATTAGCGATGGTCCGAGGTTCTTAAGCCCATCCTTAATTCCTATATAATCACCTCTGATAATTTCTCAAAAAATACAAAATATTGTAGGAATAACAAACTTTTTTGAACAGGAAAGGGTGCTTATAGCCGTCTGTCGCCATAAGATAGATCACTTGGTATGAGAATGTCATAGTAGCACAGAAAACTAAGTATGTAGGCAACTGCCTTGCTTATAAATTGTTTACTCTGACGTCATGTCTGATTCACAAAGTGAAAATTAAGAGATCATGCACAGGCAGATATGTTAAAGATACAATATATTAAACAAACAGAGCTTAGCAAATAACATTTGAATATGCTCATCTACAGAAGGATTTCGCTGTGTTCACAGTGCAGAGATCAGTTAAGCTGAACAAAGAAACCGTTAAGCAAATTTAGTGCCAAAGCTCCAAAGATTTACCTTAAGTATATTTTTATTTTATGTTTCGGTGGGTGGGGTGGACGGATAGCATTTATGTCTATACGTCATAATATTTGTAAGAATTTTAAATTAGATGTAAGACAGATACCGGGTAAAAACCTCCGGAAATAGTTCTTTTCGCTCAACCGTTTCAATCAGTTGCTTCTTGTTACACAACATATACATGTATGACATACTAAAATATGCCTCAGATCTAAGGGCTAGTGAAACTGCCAAGATTGACTTATTGCATACAATACGGAAAGCTTAGCAGTTAGCATCGAGAGCTAAAGAAGCCTTCCGAAAATGCCACCTTTCGGGCGACAATCGTCCCAATACAGACAAGCACCACCGGAAGTCTTGACGATTTTCTCAACGGATTGCAAACAAGACTGATTTATGAAACCAAGTTCACTTTTATTTGTCTTCAACATGACTCCTTTACTCTAGACATACAAACACAAAAGCATTCTCTCTTTTTTAGCGTAGTCTCTTTCTATTGTTATTCTCGCTGAGGACGGTTACCCTTTCAGACGGGAAATGGATTGTCCAGCCCCCTGGCGATTTTCGCCAAAATCGCCAGCCTTTAAGGGGCCACTTTTGGCATCCGAATTCAAATCGCCAGAGGCTGGCGATTTTTCGCCAGTTTCGCCATTTTCGCCAAAATCGCCAGTCTCCCAAGGGTCCGGGACTTTTAATATCATTATTACCAGCCCTCTGGCGATTTTCGCCAAAATCGCCAGCCTCCAAGGGGCCACTTTTGGCATCCAATTCAAATCTCCAAAAGCTGGCGATTTTTCGCGAGTTTCGCCATTTTTGCCATTGCATGCATTTCTGGACATAACTGCAAGTGACTACTCGAAACCCTTGGTTGGCATTATTACCGCCCGGTCCTCCAAATTCTGACCTTAGATCAGACCAAAACATGTCACTGTTATTTTCTACTTTCGTGGGGACGGTCAGCGGTCAGCAATAATTGGCCATGGTATCTTACCCTAATAATTATAAATCAAAAATCAACCGAGTATGGCAGCCCTTCTTTTCAGCCTCTACGGTTATTCGGGGCAGCCTGTACTCCTCTTTATTTTTGTTAAAATGTTTTCTTTAACAAATATTGTGATACTGTTAAGTACAAATAAGGTTGTTGTTGCTGCTGTTGTTTCAGAACTGGCCTCTACAATCTCACCCATGCAGTTTCAGGCAACATATCTTGAGAGTATTTTTTTCTGTGTAATTATTCAGTTAGTATTTTATTCTCTCTGAACTTTCTTGTACATCTAATCTGCAACCGGAAACACAAGTAGGTTTATACCTTCTTGTGGTTTCCCGTTGAAAACCATACCCAATTTCGGGCTAAAATGGGGAAATGGCTTAGTAATTTCGAAGTGACCCTAAGTCGTTTTTTCGTAAAAAATGGTATTGTTTGGTAGAGATCTAGACCACAAAATATGAAAAATTTTAATCTCCTTATAGTACATTTTAATCTCTTAAGGTCAAGTTTAAAAGCAAAGAGAGCAGAAAACAGGCGGATTACACACTTATCTGCAACATTACAGAACTATCCGTTGCGCGGAAAAAATTCTGCGTGCTTTTTTATCAGTGGCAGATCAAGATGCATCGCATTGTTTTAAGTGGCATGTAGGTAAGAGTAGCAATAATGATAATAATAATAGTAATGGGAACTTTGTTTTTTTGAATGTACAATTGTAAATCTCGCTACGTATAGGCAATTTACAACTGGTTGCTTGAGACTGAATATTCAAAAATCAAAATTTCTTCATTAGGTCTGCGCTATCCCAATTACTATTTCTACAACAAAAGATGTAATGTGTTGCTCAAATGGCGATAATTATCATTTATGATCACACACACTATACTTTTTTTTCATGCACATCATTTTGCCATCTCCACCCGCAAATAGCAGAAGCTAGACGAGGCGGGCGGAGAGGAAAGGTTACAGCAGTCAAAACAGATAATATAGCAATTGTAAAGTAACTAAACAAACTATCTGGATAAATAAGAATTACTGAAAAACAAGCTTAAGTTATTTGATTATATAATTTTGTTGCTTTTTGTCAATGCCAATGTCATTCATCATGTCTAAGAACGTGGAGCATTCATCGCAGAAAACGCCAAGGGAACTCATGGAGAGATTTACAAATTTCACACATCTGTAATTTCTGCTCATTTCTTTGATCAAGTTCAGCTATTTTTCATTTTTACGCACTGCATTGTTATTTAGGTTAGACTGGAAACCAACTGTTATTATTATTGAAGGTTTCGGAAAAGCATTAACATCGGCATAGACTGATAATAATAATAATAATAATAATAATAATAATAATAATAATTTATTTCATAATAATAATAACAATAACATTTCAATAATAATAATAATAATAATAATGATCATGATGATAGTAATCAAGCAATTAGGCGAAATTTAACGAATTAAAAAAGAAAAAACGATGAAAGTAAAAATCAAATCATGTCAATCAAAACCAAATCAAATAAACCATGACAAAATAATAATAATAATAGAAATAAACATAACAATTAGCTATTATTATTATTACTATTATTATTAACATTTTTATTTCATCAAAGTTTTAGTCTAGATAGTGCAATGAAAATTGGTCAAATGTTAATGAAGGTTTTTATTATTTTGTTATTATTATTTTATTGTTACTGGATAAAAATGATTTGATAAAAGTGTCATAAAAAAAAAATAAAACCAAAAAATCCTACAATCTTTATGGACGTCTTGATTATAAAATAAAAATGTTCATAAGTTAAAAATCATCGTTCACATAGCTGTCCATTAAATAATGAGAACGTCTAAGGTATGTCAATAAAATTTCGATAATGTACAAGATTAAGAATCTGTTAAAATAGGTGTCCAAAATTCCTATAGAAATCTAACCGCTCAGCTTGAACATTCTAGCAATGTGTAATAAATTAGAGAGGATTGCCTTTTGGTGACATTTCAGAATTTCAGCACGAAAATTATTTAAACGGACAATTTTAACATGGAACCATGAAGAAAACAAGTTGATAATGTTGTGAAATGCAGTACGAGGCCTAGAGTGTTCGCACTTATCTCGAGCGAATATTCGGTCAAATCCTATTAACTTAAGTGTATCTCGTCTTGCTTCATTCTACTTGCAATGAAATTACGAAAAAACAAAATCCCAAAACAAAAACAAACGAACAAAAAAAAAGTCGACAAATAGAAAGCCAAAGGGAAGAATTCCGTCCAAAACCTCACAAGCAGGGTTTAAAGAATTCCAATTTGATCAGTGAACTGTACTTCCAATGGAGTGTGATCATTTTGTTTGTTTGATTTCGGTAGATGTGCAGCCCATCAAAGGATAGAATGTGCCATCTAAAAATGTCGATTCAAGGGCCTGAAAACTATCAATCACAATGGTGATGGCAGCCGAACTCAATGAGAGAAAAGAAACAATCACTTATGCCAGTATGCATGTCTGTTGTACGTTGTAGACATTTTTCAAAGCCATTCACGGTTTTATGAAGCGCTTAGTCTGTGCGCGTCGCTCACGCTCGTCGCGCCAAGTACTTGCGCAGCTGGATTGGTGGGCAACTCTGTCATTTTGATAAGTTCTCACTTTCTTCCGCTTTGATTTTTGGCCTTCCTCTTTCTCGTTTTAGATATTGACTGCCTCGTTTCTCGCCAGGAGACTGACTACACTTTGAGCAAGTTAAACGAGTTGGAATACTTGCAAGTCGTTGAAAAAGACAATTTGCAAATTAAGCAATATTTCCGCCATTCTTGCCGTCTTCGCTGCAGACTCCCTCTATCCGGGACATTTATTAGCGTTAACTTTTAACGTGCAAATGGCAAGAACCTACTCTGGCCGTAATCCAATGCACACTATTAAAGTTTCTATCATGTCCTACCTCTTAAGAAGCTACACTTGGGTCAGCCCTTAGAAATGAGATCCAACCGCGCTGTGATTTAAGAGGAGTCTGTTTCATTCAATTGCAAGCAAACCTGCTTTATAAAGTGTCCTCAAATCCTAAAAATGCGACAATATCAAATTATCTTAATTCTAGGTTGACTACTGTCTCAAGAATTTTTTTTAATCCCCCTGAAAATATAAGATTTCGTGGGTCATTTCACTTTAAACTAATCATGTTGGTATTTTGAAATTATGGATCCTCTCTTGCTATAGAATACGTTTGCTATCTAGAGAAAAATGAACGTCCTGGAATGCAAAGTATCAGGGCCTCGAAATTTATCACTGGCTTTCAATCTACAACGCACACTTTAAGACAAATAACAGTAGCACATACCATTTGTTGTTAAATATACTGACGTTCCATGGTTCACGAAGGTGGCTTTTAATTATATTTGCCATTAAGGCAAATTCCGAACATTGGGATTTTTTACAATTTCCGAAATATAATTAATGGCAAATTCCAAACATTGGCACCCAAAGATCAGAAGGGGTCTGAAAATCTTTCACGACGACTGATAAGCCCGCATTCAACTACCACACATCACCATTTTGCTTTAGTATATAGTGTCCAACCTACTGATCTATTGAATTAAACTTTGTTTATGCACTGTACTTCACATATATGTATCAGTTTTATCATCAGTATAGAACGACATACGCATTAATGTTTTTCTTAAAAACAAGGATTGAAATTTTTCTACTATAAGCAGTTACTGAAACAATGTCACAACTGATGGCCCGACTGTTGCAATAGCCATTTATTTTGACCATCATAAGGATCTTGCCTTTGAAAGACCTAAATTTGTTCTTTTAAAAATTTAATGGGACTTTCGTGACAGTAAGGCCAATTTGAAAGGCTTGAGTGCTTGGAAAATCTGGGTAATTTGGTAAACTTGGTATGCTTGTACAGCTGGGACAACAGTGATAGATGGTAAACGTGGGACATGTAAGAAAACTAAGACAGCTGAGTATCCTACATGTTGGGCTGCAAGAGTTGCAGCTCACGTGCTCCAAATGCTTGGGGACTTTCAGCTGTATCAAATGTCCCACCCAGCTGCCGCTAGTGTTTCACCTAGATGCCCTAATTGCCCTGGCTGAACGAAGAATTTATGTAGCTGTTCCACATATCCTTAGTGTCCAATATGCTGTATTTACCCCAGCCGTTCCAAGTTTCCAGCTGCTCCTAGCTGTTGTAAGCTTCCAGGCTGTCACAATTAATTCTTGAAAGTCCGCAAAGAAACTCATTTAGAGTTTTGCACCTAGAAAGCGCTCCTGCAATTATGCAAACTTTGGTTCATCTACTTTTAATTACAAATAACCTGTTCATATGAGTGTGAGAAACCATTATTTACCATCTATCAGATAGCTTCTCTCTTTGAACTAATCCAATATCCGGTTAATGTTATAAAAATGGACTTTTTAAAATCCTGCAGAGAAAACATTACAACAACAACGACGCGGTTACCCAATCAACATCGAGAATTTTTATGGTTGACCAATTATTATCGTGAAATCATGGACTGTATACATAACCAAAACTACCCTCTTAACCCAGAAAAAATGCCCTCTTCAGAAATCAATCCGCCCTGAGAATTTTTGCCCTAATAAACTCATTTTTAAGTTAAACGTTTATATTTTTTAAAAAGGCGATTGTAGCAAAAGATTCTGCGGGGGATTTTCCGGCTCAAAGCTTTCTTGACAGAAACTCAATTACCTTGTTCCGTAGGCATTATTTTTATGGGCAGACAGATTAATAGAATTATTATAATGAAATGAGGACCGCTCTGCATATTTCTGATATGTGCTTTAGTAAGTCTAATAGAACCAGTTCGACGATAATTCTCAACAGTCCAGAGACAATTGTTACAAAGCAGCCTATTCAAATCTACATAAAACACTACAATTGCACTTCTTTATGTTAAGTGTTGTACTTTGCAAGGAACGGTGGATTCCTGCTCTACGTCATTCATTCTACTAGGGAAAACTAGAGGTGTCTGTTTTAAGTGGGTCCCCAATAGGGTTTTTCAATCCCGTAATCCTGACCCAAAATTTCGTGCAATCCCGTAATCCCGAAGGTTATGTTTGGCATCCCAATCCCGTGCATACTTTTGGTATCGAATCTCGTCCCGATTTTGCTTTAAAATCCCGAATCCCGAGTTTCAAATAAGGTATATCCCGTATCCTGAGAAACCTTTTAGGGACCCTCTTAAAAGGCGTTCTTGTTATAGAGGTGTCCCTTAAGAGACAGCTGACTGTAATAAAGGCACTGGTAACCCAAGCAACAAATACGATAAAAAGATCGATAATCGATAAAAAAATCGATAATTTCCTTCAGCTTAACAAGAAACAAAATTAATGAAAATTGGCTTAGCTTCCATAGTTCTGTTTCTTTGCTAACTGGGTGTTTTTTTTGGTCGCTTATTGTCTTATCAGTTAAGTAATCTTGTGTTCCTCCTTTGTTTTTATGCGCGCCCCTTTATTTCAGTTTTCGTAATTTCTTCTTTATCTATTTGTAGCGAACGTCGTATGGAAAAATCTCACGATGATATCATGATCTCAGCCTAGTGTACTTACCTAGCTGCAAATCCTACGTGATACCATGATCCATTTAATATGTTTATTTTTTATTATTTATATTTCAGTACTGGGAGCTTTTCCGGGATTAAAATTTCACCTAATTAAGGATAAAAAGTCTTCTCAATTTACCAGTGCACCGGTCAACCCTACCATGTACTCAAGAAAAGAAATAATAAGAAAATATATCAAATTTTCATTTTGTTTTATCCATAAGAATGCAGAGTACAATGAACGCGCGACAGGATATAACCTCTACACTGAAAACTCAGTCAGAGTTAGCACTACATACTAAATAGGTAGCTCCATGTGAAAACACTGCCGACGAGGTGTTCTCGAAGCGGTCATACCATCAGATTTCATCAATCGAATTCGAAAGGTACAACTACATACTAAATAACTAGTACTTGGTGGAGGTACTTAAATTTAAACGGTCACATGATAAGCTTTAGTCCACAGACTCGAAAGATAAAATGGCAACAGTCTCACACGCATCACACCACAATTTAGGAATGATAAGGTAAATGTTATTTTTCATTTTGAAATGCCCAAAATGAAGATCAAAGGTTAATCCACAGAACCGAGGATTAATCGTTTAATGAATGATAAGTGTTGCACCATCTGCTTAAAGGAGTGCTTTCCCGTTCTTGCTATAATTGTTTTTGCTCTCTATGCTTGACTGACATGTTTTGTGTGGAATTGCGTAAGTTAGTATTAAGATTTCAAGGAGAGCAAGACATTTCATTCTTTGTTTTTATTTTAGATTTTCTTTAGATTGCCCAGTCTCTTTCATATTGCTAAAAGTTTGTATTTAACTTGCATTTGAAATAAAAGCCATAGAGATAAATTTAACTCAAAGAAAACATAAACTAAGGTAATATTTATCCACGTTGATCATGATGTAAGCAAACTATTATCGCAGATAAGCTTAGATATAACAGGAGCCCTGATATAACTAATACATTGTTTTTGTTTATAGCACAATGTCATCAGTTTTTATTCCATCTCCCTTCTACAAACAATTTCTTGAAACGGCATTCTTTTGCGGTAAATTCTGGATAATGTGGGATGTCAAATAAAACTATAAAAGAACGAGTTAAAAAAAAAATAATAAATAAAATAAATCCAACCCACACCTTTGGACAATATGATACATGGCATAAGAAAGGGTAAGGTCGCGAAAAAAATAAAAACACGCACACACACAAAACCGCAAAAGCTCGAATCGACCCTCAATAAGACTCGAGTAAATCATGAAGGAGAAAAGAATATATAAATAATATACATTGAAAAGGAAGCTTTGTTGCCGTTCAACAGCCGAGCAGAGTTGTTCTAAAAATTAACGTAATTTAAGTTTTCTAGCTGATGTTAAAGTGACACTCACTTTATCAAAGCAGACAAGCGCACGGCGGCCGAACAAGGTCAACAAGGAACGATGAAGGACAAGAAAACCCTCCACTGCCTGTCTATGACAGACTTACCTTGCTTTCAAGTACTTCTCCCTAATCGCTTCTTCTAGCAGAAGTAATTGATTGTTCTTTCACTGTCAAAACCAGCGCAGGTGAACAACGAACACTTAAGTGCGAGAGAAATCTTCGTTTTTTTTAATATACACATGTTGATTATAATTAGCTTTGTTTTCTACCAATCACATCGATCGAAGATAAGGCGGTCAAAAATAGATATCCTCTTAAATTACTTTGTTTAAATCGGCAGGTTGTCGAGTTTGAAGCAAAACAGAGCATCCCTGAACTGGGTTGACTACGCCCTGTTTGGGACCGACGAGTCAATTGAAATGTCCTTATCACTTTGTACAGAGCTCCTTATCACTCACGTGGCCAGCAACTATGCAAATGTCTCAGAACAAAATAAGGTTTTTACGAAAGAAAAGAATTCAATCCCCACAGGCAAGTTGGTTTGGGAAACCAACATGGCCGCCTATTAATTGTTTTGGGGAAGCAATATAATATTGCGGACGTGACGTCATGTTACAACGCTCTATAAGGGAATGACAAATTCCTTGCTTATAAATTAAATGTTAGGCGTTTGTTTACAAGGTAGTAAGTTTTGGTTTTTCTCTAATTTCACCGCACTTACACAAGAAATTGGAATGATCAAACTGACCATGTTCGTTAACGTTCCAGGCAAAAATAGCGAAAAAAGATCCCACGATATATAGACAAAATTTTAATTGACCAAGCAGAACGTGACAATTAGTGTTGCCTTAACAAATAATTTGCCTCTGCTGAATTATACAACTAGTTGCTTCTTTCCAGCTTGTTTGATCTTACGTTGACGCTAATGAGCCATGATTATATCAAATAAGTTATGGGAGGGTCGTTAATTTTTTACTTGTTGTTGTTGTTGTTTTTTTTTTTTTTCGTTTTTTCGTCTTACCTGATAGAAAAAATAAATAAAGAACCAGATGTAAATCCGCCAATATTTTAAATTTTCATGACTAATCAAAGCGAAATAGTAATGTTTGGGCAAGTAGAGCCGGTGGCCGGACTTTGTTTTGCTGCGAAGGGTCTAACAGGTTTAATTTTTTATTGGTCAAGGAGTGCAGTTAAGATTACTGACAACTAAAACGTTACATAATTGTAAGATTATTCTCTCTTGTAATTACTTATTATGATTTTTCAAGGGTCAATCATGCCTTTCTGACATATTCAACCCATAGGTATCGTTCTCCATCCCTGTTGGAATGCCACTTCTGAATTTCATAAACAATTCATGCAGGAACAAAAAAAAAAGATAATATTTTCATTCTGTTTTTCAAGCAGCCTTCTCAAACTCATTAATAATTCATAAAGAAAACCAGATGAAAAACTGCTCATTTTTGCATCCTTAATTTCTCCAACTAAAATCATTTCGTTTGAGAAGTAATATCAAGCATTCGACACAGTGTTTCATCACCAGATCAAACACCTCGAAATTCGTCAAAAATACGCCACTGCGCGTCGTATTTTCAACTCTCTTCTGGCATTTGATCTGGTGACATTGCGTCGAACTGCTTGATCTAACTTAATAGTCTTTTCAATGCTCTCTTAAATAAGTAGACTTTGAGTAAAGCTTAACCGTACCATTTCATCAGACGATGATCATCACGTTCTCCGTTTCCATGATTCAAGCACAGTCAGAGAAAGTCTAGTTTTTAAAGTTCTTAAACCCTGATGTCGCATTTGACGGATTATTTATTTTTAAGCCTGTAAGACCCGAACCACTAATAAGTTTAACTTTTTACAAGATTAAGGATGTTTACGTACAGATTAGTATCGAGAGTTACGTCAAACGAACATTATTGATAATAGTTTGGTTCTAGACTTTTTTGGTAGCATCAATCTCTTTATTTCCCCTGGAAAATTCATTAGCTATTACACGTAGACTGTATTTGACTGCCATGTACACCTCTGCAAACCCCAAAACAAATCAACTGGATTAATGACTTATTTAAAAAAGTAGAATTACCTTTTGATACAAACTCCCTATCAGCTAATTGGTATTAATTAACTTTTCATACAGATCTCTGTTGACTGTTTCATTTTCACTAGTCGCGTTCGATTTGTATGATTGGGCGCTTCAGGCTCCCTCATCAGACTCGTTCCCAGTCGCTCCTGAGGCGGTTTTGACTAGAACGCATTGCATCAAGGGAAGACCGCACGAAAATCGGGGAGCGACTACTTTTCTTTCCCCCTTCCAGCCTGCCCCGCGACCTTGACATCATTTCTCCGCGGTCTTTCATCGCCTTTGAAGAACAAATAAGTAGGGACTGGGAACGAGTCTGCTCCCTCATACAGTCCCAGTCCTCTCGCCTGGGCGATTCAGGCTTGCCCACGCAGACCTCTCGCCTGGGTTTTATCTAAAACGTAGAGACTGCTTGAGTTGCTCTGAAGTAACAGATGTTTGAAGTGAAATAACCATAAGAGGCCAAAAAAAGAAACCTTAATTGTCTACTGTTTTGTTGTTGTTCTGGCGAAACAACAAAATGAAACGTGGGCGGTGGTTTAAATTTCAAAGCAGCGCGCACTTACTCTCAAACCAGGCGGGAAGGGTCGATAGGCGGAGAGGCGGGGTCATAATCAAAATGCAGATGACTTACTAGCACCAGCTATATCGTTATTTTCACGCCTTTGTTTTAAAAGCGTTGGTGAGAGATAAGGTACTACTGGTTTATAAAAGCAGACATTCATATTTTGTGACTGATGACGTTATATATCGTAAAATTCAGGAAAAAAAACCCGGGGCTTATATTTTTCAAAGGCCCTTTTTTGAGGAGCTTATTTTTGGAGGCGCTTATATTCAGAGAGGCTTATCTATAGAGGGAAATTTGCGTTTCAAAATCGATTGGGCTAACCTTATAGTTGGAAGGAAATTTACCGTTTACTTTGAATTTGAGGGCAATTTCCAAGTACAAGCCTCCGAGGGGCTTATACATGGAGGGCTTATTTTCGGAATTCTACGGAATTCAATGGGCTTGCACAAATTGCAATTATTTAGAATAGGCATTTTTTAGAAAATTCACAAGACTGTGGTACGTTACTAAATAAGAGAGCAACACAAAAAATCTAGATGTATCATGAATGTTGTTGCTTGATCATGATAGCTCTTAAATCTGTTTTCAGTGTACATTTTATTTTTATGTGGATATTTATTCATTTGCTTATTTACTTATTTTTTCACACCGAAAATTAAAATTAACCCTTCGACGAACGCTAGGACTGTAAAAAGTTCAGTGCTGACTCCTATCAGTGACTCACTTTTGAGTCTCTCATTGGTGTCACTATTTAAACGAATTCTTTTTAATATTACTTTCTTGTGGTACTATTTTCTTTTTTCGTCACGTTTTACTAGAAAAATTGTGTAAAAATAAAATTTGAGATGTTTCTCAATTTTCATTTAATAAAATAACAATTTTCACATAATAAAACCTCGTATAAAAATCTAGTTTCAAATCTTAAATAACGAATAGAATCATATTTAAATCATCCTTTACTTCTTCATCAGAATGGCACCTCGGCGACTCTCTCTCCTCCGAGGAGGCTTCCATTGGGTATTTCGACAAAAATAGCAATAATTAAAAACTTCAGAGCGCGCGGTAGATGATGGGAAGAGGAAAAATGTCTTCCCATCGCTCATCTCGCGATTTCCTTTTTCCCTCGCCCCAGTCTCAATAAGACACGAAGGCCTTGGCGTAAGAGAGAGAGAGAGAGTCGCTGACTAGTTGCATAAGTCAGCGCTGGAATGCAAAGGTTATCTTACTGAAAAACCTGCAATTTTAGGCTCCTCTGGTTGTTAATAAAAATGCTTCCAATTCAGCTCCATCGTTCAAGGAATTAAACAATCGATATCTTTTTACCAGAAATTTGCTTTCTAAACCAAACTTTGTTTTTATTTCTTTCTTTCTTTTTTCCTGTAAGAGAAAGCGAGGGTCCGCGACAAGTATTGGTACCTCATTTGTCACCCAGGATTTTTGGCCTTCTGGGATCTCAGATCTCAGTTGTAAGTAACAGAGCCCTTATTTCGCAGCTAACAGTTGCAACTATAACCATCTGTCAGCTAAAGATCAGTTAGGATCTATCCAGAGCCTAATTTCTGGGTTTAGGATACCTTTAATAAGACGATATTCATGTGGAAGGGAGGTGAACAATGTAATCATTCTTGTTAAATGTACCAGGCCATCACTCTGCGTTTTCGTTACTTATATTCAATGTCTAGCAGGCAAAGGCAGAATAACATCGACCTATGGTAGGTTTACGAGCCCGCAAGACTGAGTAAACCCCCACCAATCACCAACTGTTTTCGCCACTGAAACCGCTGGTCCACAAACATACCTTAGGCCGATGATGTCGCAATCACCCTAGCATTCGGAGGCAGGTTGTGAAGTTTCTGTAACCGGATCGTTCAAGTTTTTTATTGCCACAATGTCCGCCGTAATAGGTATCCTTGGCGCTCGGGGAATATCAATTGGCACCAACTTGTCTTCAAAAGGAGTATTCCACTCTTGGACTTTACCACTCGCAAAAAGGACAAACATTACCCAACCGATTACGTACATCCCAGCAGATATGTAAAACACTTTCTGCCACTGAAGTCTTGTCGGCTGTGGAAAGGAGACAGTTAGCTATCGACTACAATGAATTAAACCGAGCCGTGTTTGATACATGGACGCGCTGTAGGTCAACTGGTAGTTGAATCATGTCGTTGCGTACGCCACTCTACTCAATGGACAAGGCGCGGCAAGTTTTCGCTTATGGGTCTCAACGTCTACATTTGAGATTACCTTTTCAATCCTAACACGTGACCAATGACATCACCAAAATTCAAACTATCGATTCTTCTGAGTTTCTACTTTCATGAGGTATTACAGAACTTAAAAACCTCTAATTACAGAGTCAAATTCTCGGTTCGAAAGGGTTCTTCGTTTTCGTTTTACGATAGAAGACGTTTGAATTTGCAGGCTTTTGCGAAACGCGGCATTAGCTGGCTCTTATGTGGGTTAAAATTGTGCCCCTCAAAAAGACACCAACATGGCGTCCCCATACAAAGCCTCATAAATTTGGATAAAACGTTTTTCCGAAAATCTCGCATATGAAATATCGCATAGACCTGACTCTTGGCGAGGCTTTTTGTAAATATATCTTCTTTCATTTCCAGATTCTGGACTTTCTTTATTGAATGGTTTGCATTTTTAGTTTTGAGGGCATGACAGTGAAAATAGAGAAAATGACAAGACACAGAAAACGAATTATACCACGCTAAAGTACTGCTTAAGAGGTTTTATTCAATTGGTACTACTCACTATAGGATCGATTTCAGCCATAGACTCAAAAGTGGTAACAACATTTTCTCTCCGCTCCATTTGGCTCTTGTGTTTTAAGCATCCAGTATATTAACCATCACGCGGGTAATTTTTCGGTTACTGACAATTTTTAATATATAACTCAAGAGGCTAATGTCGATGCAAGCTTCTAAAGCGCCTCAAGCGATCGCGTTTTGACATCGAACGGAGAAACCGTCTTCGCGTTATATTAGGGAGCTTTAGCAACGACGACGGCTATGGCAGCGAGAACGTCAAAAAGGCAATAGGCTTATTAAGCAAAACAACCAATTTGCACGTGCATCACGCTTTTTTGTACATTTCTCTACCGCCTCTGCAAGACTACAACATGAAAATGCCTAATTTCACGTTTTAGGGAGGACGTAAACAAGCGACGACCAATTTTTCTTTCTCTTTCTAAACTTTAGTGCAGTAACCAAGAAATCAACTCCAGGGAAATTCGCCCACTTTTGACATTTCAAGCGAATTGGAATAAATGAGGAAAAGTTTGAAAAAACGAGAACTCAGTTTTAAAGTGACGCTTTCGCTGCCGATGCCGTCGTCTGTGCTAAAGCTCCCTATTCCTTTCCGGCAACATGGCCAACTGAAAGACAGACATGAGACATAGACCAAAAAAATAAAAATTAATTAGCTGACAGTCGGTAGAGCGCTTGACTACAGACCGGAATGTCGCGGGTTCGATTCTCGGGGTCCGAGAAATACTCAAGGTCTTAAAAAATGACTGAGAAATAAAGGTAATGCCTTTGCGCTGCAAATGGCTAGACTGACTTTCGCGTGGCTAGGATGACCACGTAAAATGGCGGCCCCGTCTCCAGTAGGAGGCTTGAAAATAGTGTCTCCAATTATTACTTTCGTGCTAAATACATTGAAACTGAAATAAAGTGGGTCTTTTTTTCCCTTCTGATATGTCGGGGGAAAATGGAGTCGTCACTAGAAACTAACTGCATAGTTGTCGAAGTCTAAAAAAATGCCGTAGGATGGCGTTTTTGAAGTGTGACAGATGAATGGAAGAGGCAACCGTGACAATTAATAGGATTGTGGTGCACACTTCTACAAAGGCCGTTACTGCTTAGTGAAGGTTTGATGTCAAGGAAAAACGAAGGAAATTTCAGGAATTTCCCAAGCTATATTTTTAACCCTGGAGGGAGAGGGAGTTGATAGACCGAGATGACAAACTGGTTGAGTTCTTAATTCTTTACTTGATGAGATTGAAGTTTCTAAATACAACGGACAAAAACCTGAGCCTTTCAAACGCTACAATGACGACTGTGTTTGCGAACCTTATCAGAGACTGCATCACCCGTACTCTGAGTTAGTTGTGCCGTATTGAAAAGCCCGAGCGTTCAATTGTCGCCTGCTTTTACCAGTTATTAAGTCCCGACTTATTAAAAAACTGGAAAGATTTCCGTGTAACCCCATACATTAATTATGCATTCGATCTCATTAATTATGTATCCCTCCTATTGTCTTCCAAGACAATAGCGAATTCCCGTGAGTATTGCATATATACATCGGTAATGAATACTTACTGCGTTAATAAAAGAGGAATTTTTTTTTTTTTTTTTTTTACTTCTCTCTCGCTCTTATTCTCCCTCTTTTTCCCCGGTCACTCTCTCCAGTGCTCCCGCAGTTTCCTTTTTCCTTTTTTCCTTGGCCGTCAGCGAGATTTGAACCGACGCTCGTCTTCAGCTCTGGCGTTCCTGTCTCTCTACCATACCAATAGACCACGACGAATTGTTGAGATTTACCGCATAAATGATAGATGTCTTGTCGCATGTCCAAGTTCAAATATACATAACAATACAAGTGAAACATGAAGTAATGTATATTATTCAGGATTTGGCTCCTAACATATCCACGAAAAAATGCATCAATGCAGGCAATAAAAAGCATGCACACTTCAGAAACGCTCTTTTCCTGTATTACAATCTACAGTACAAACTAAGAGAACGACCATCGCTGAACAAGATGAACTTCTTCCAACTTTCCAAAATTCTTGCGGATCACGACCGGTGCATAGAGTGGTGTACGGAAAACAACCTACTCGCGCAGTCATTGAAATGTCCTAGAGCTGGGTGCCACAATGCACTCAGCTGGACTAGACGAGCTTCATCGCGAGACGGGTACGAGTGGCGATGCTCCAAGAGAGGTTGCAATGAAGCAGCATCTATGCGCCAGAAGTCATGGTTTTCTGGTAGCAGGCTATCCATTGAAAAAATATTAGCCCTAACTTACGCTTGGGCGCACAAATTTACCACTACTCAAGCAGTGCACGAAACCACACTGGACGATGAAACAACGTCAACAGAAACGGTGATAGATTGGTATAACTATTGCCGTGAGGTTTGTGCCGACAGAATTATGAATCATCATGCGGGGCCAATAGGAGGGCCTGGAACAACTGTTGAGATTGACGAGTCCAAGTTTGGCAAGATGAAGTATCACCGAGGTCGCCAAATCGAAGGGAAGTGGGTTTTTGGTGGCCTTTGCCGCGAAAGCAAAGCCTACTTCCTTGTCCCGGTAGAGCGTAGGGATAAAGAAACTCTCTTGCCCATTATTCGCGCTCAAATATTGCCGGGTACACGCGTTATGAGCGACTTATGGAGACCTTATGACTGCCTAAAAGACGAGGGCTACGAACATCTCACGGTTAACCACAGCCTCAACTTCGTAGACCCAGACACCGGTGCCCATACACAGGGCATCGAAAATACATGGTGGGGAGTGAAGCGAAGTTATCCCCGTACAGGAACATCCAAAGAACTCTTCGAAAGCTACCTACAGAAGTTTATGTGGCGTAAGCATTACGGAGAAAACCCCTTTGGAAACATATTGAAGCATATCGCTACACTTTATAACGTCGGAAACGACACAAGATCGTAATTATATACCACTCTATGCACCGTTCGTGATCTAAAACTCTGGACACTACGATATGGAACACAGACAGATGAGACGTTCGAGGCAGGTGCCTCAGAAATTGTTTCAGGGATAAAAAAACTCGGATGAACACAGCTAAAAAGGTAGGTCTTTATTTCATTTTGTGTAGCGTGTTTAATTCGGAGGTTAGTTTCGAGAATTTAATGCTCTGTGCTACGAAATTTTTCGGCGCAATTTTTTCGAAAAGGATTTCGCTATATAATTAGCTTTCCGAACACCAAAAAATGTTCGAAATTTGCTTGGAAAAGTTGCGATTTTATTGCAAAAAGCGCCAAATTTAGGGCGTTTCAAAAAAGACTTAGAAAAAAAAATAGAAATTTTTTTATGATAATAGGTATAATCCCAAAGGGTTACTATTGTTCTTTCCTTTGTTTTCTTTAAACAATGAATGTATGCATAATTAATGTATGGGGTTATACGCAAATCTTGCCAAAAACTGCTCTAAACACTCACTGTTTTCAAAAAAGGGGACAACAACGGGCCGGTTTTCGTCAACAGATCGGTCCCGTGTGAACAGAGATGGTGCGATCCAATATCAGATTAGATCCATTACTTGGAACCAGCCCCGTCTGAACAAAACGTAATCATTTCTCCAAATTAAAAACATACCTGATTGTCTGTTAACAGTCCTACTACAAAAGGTCCAATGATCCCTGGAATTGTTCCCGCTGAGTTTGTGATTCCCATCAGAACTCCCGAGAATCTAGGCGCGATGTCCAAATGATTGACACGGTAGGCAGCTGCATTAAGATTAGAGGCCCCTAGGGCCAGTGAAAATAAAACAACAGCCAGGCTGGTGCAGTTGCAGCCAACATAACTTGTAGCTACCATCAGGCAGGCAGGTATAAGGTAACCTGAAATACATAAACAGGTCATTAAGTAAAAATGGAGAGAATTCTCAGAACGTCTACATACAGATACAGTTGAAGCTCTCGAAAACGCCCACCTTGAGAACAGAAGAAAGTGGCCGATGTAGAAAGGTGGCCATTGTAGAGAGGTTTGAAACAAGAATCAATGTATGGACTGTCCGCCAAAAAAATGGCCATTGTAGAGAGGTAACCGTTGTAGAGAGTTTGAAACAAGAGTCAATGTATGGACTGTCAAGACAAACCTATTCTACGAACCTGTCAAAAATCTGCGTTACAACATTCACTGTTTTGGCGTTATGCTAATTTTCCAAAATAATGCACACTATACATGCCTCCATGACTAGTGCATTTTAGTTTGAATTTATCGCATCTTTTGAATGTAAAACATTGACAACACTCACACTGAAATGTACTAGTCATGGATATATATACATTGTCCGCATTAATTTGTAAAAATTAGCATAACGTCAAAGCAGTGAAGTTGAAACGCAGATTTTTGACAGGTTCGTAGGATAGGTTTGTATTGCTGGTTTTCAGTGTCACGCCATTCAAAATAGATGAAAATAAAAATCAAAACCATTCAATAGATAAAGTCCAGAATCTGGGAAATGAAAGGAGGTACATATGCAAAGACCTTCGCCAAGATTCAGGTCAGAGGAATATTTCGTATACGAGATATCCGAAGAAATGTTTTACCCAAATTTATAGAGATTTGTATGGAGACGCCATGCTGGTGCTCACCTGGATGAGCTCCAACATGGC
The DNA here is from genome assembly GCA_038088405.1 of Porites divaricata. NCBI lineage: Eukaryota > Metazoa > Cnidaria > Anthozoa > Scleractinia > Poritidae > Porites > Porites divaricata. Next base: position 60,951,668 of record JBBMOI010000001.1, on the reverse strand, counting down.
GGACGGAAACCAACAGAAACATCTGTTACCGAGTTTTGCTACAAAAGCGTGAATTTATTCTTCGAGAAACTCATTAACATTAAAATAATACTTTTTCCAGTACATGAACTGCTTAGATGGCAAAATTTCCTGAAATAAGTCATTTTTTTTAACCTACATGACAGCTCTCTTGGCCGTCATGTAAATGCCGCGTCACGCAAACGCTTAGAAATTCAAGCGTACTCTATCACAAAACCAAGAACCCTTTTGAAGCGAAAATTTGTTTGACAATTAGTTTTCGGCTGCTCTAATGCATCGTGAAAGTAAAATCTCGGTAGGACGGATAGTTTTTTAGTTTGAATTTTAGTGACGTCATGTGAAAACCAGCAATTGAAATTTCCAGGAGTTTCAGTGAAGCAATCTCAATGAAAGTTTCAGGCATTCGTTCGAGTCGTTTCAGAGATATACAAAAGCCCAAATTTTGAATGAAGTTGTACTTAGACAGGTGGTGAGAAAACGGCCACTTAAGAATAATTTGAATCATTCATAACGTTTTTATTAAATAATCTATCACGGCTATTGAAAATTTAAGGTTTTAAATATATCTTCGTTTTAGTCGAATTCAAACATACGGAACTTTTTACTTCTTACGGAGGTTATTTGCTAAACACCAAAATTTAAGCTCCCAGTGTTGGATTTTCAGTAGCTGGTCTAGATAGCGCAAAATCAATTTTAAAGTTTTTTGTTTATTGTTGTCATAGTAATATCGATTTTACTTAAAAGTACATTTTCACAAATTTCAACCTATAGCCAATCATTGGTGAAAATTTTACAGCCATCAGGCAAGGATAAAATCACTTTTATGGCGATTGAAAAATATCGGTATGGCCTCTGAAAAACTATTTCGCAACACCTTAAACCAAATTCTGTCAACTATTCTTAAAAGAAATATATGGAGATCAGTAAGGAGAATTTGTATGTGGAACTTGGGGCTTAAGGGAACGATTCACTGAAGGCACTTACCTGCTGTAGCAAGGACTTTCCTAACCTCCCCAGTAGATAATACATTGTTTTCACGCATCCAGTCCGCAAGCTGACCAGAACCGATACCAGTTACGCACATACAAACAAACGGAACAGCAGACAGAAGACCATTCTGAAATAATACGAGTTTTAAATGATCAACATATTTTTAAGAAACCTTTTGATTATTAGGGCCTGTTTACATGGAGGTGGGATCTAAGGTATGAGTGAGGTAACTCACTTAGGCGGGGTAACTAACTTAGGTGGGGTAACCCCCCCGTCCATACAATCTCTCATATGGTCACCTCACCTATCATGTAAACGTGATCAAATTAAAATCAAAGATTATATAGACGGGCAGGTTACCTCACCTACCTGGGGTCCCCCACCTCCATGTAAACAGGCTTTAAGTCGCAACAGAAAAACTGAATTCACAACAACTCAATACAACTTGCACTGGAATGCGGAATAAATTTATTGATAAATAAATATATAAGGGCTCCAGGTAGTAACGAAACACTTCCTAAGTCACCAGCTAAGATGACAAGTGGAATGGATGACAACAAGGAAATTCAGGTTTGTAAGCTGTACATTTACAGTAATAGCCCCATCTTAAGATCATGTTCTGTCATCCCGGAACAACCGTTCCGTTTTTGATGGCATTTACACTAAACCGGATAGTTCTTGCGTCTGCACGAAAACCGTACCCGATATGGCTTCTGCTCACATATAAAAACGGCGATTTCGGCGTGTTTTCAGTAGGGACCTTACGATCCGACAACTGCGACGTCCAGGAAACTTCGTCGCTGAAAAATAGACTTCGCGTCGTTTTAAACCTTTTTTGCGATTATCCCAATTCATCCTGTTACTTGAAAGAAGGGGATTTTGGCTGGAGCTGAAGAGAGGGGAACGCGCCCAAGTTCGGACAGAGATGGTAGAATTTAATGCCTTGCCGTTCCCGTTCCCAAGTAAACTTAAAATTTGGTCATTTCACGTCGTAGTTGTGTAGTGAAGGCAAAGAAATGTACAAAAAAGCGCGATGCACGTCCAGAGTTGTTGTTTTGCTCATTAAAACTATTGTTTTTGACGTTTCCGTTGCCGTCGTGGTTTCGTAAGGTCCGTAGTATAGGAGCGGAACTGCGCCGCACCCATCTCGAAAGTGGAACGTTACTTAATAGGCTGATTTAGCAACAGGACGGGAACGTCAGTTGACGACGGAAAAGCACGCGGAAAGGACTAAACACGACTTCCGGTGCTCAATTTGCCGCTCTGCCATTGGTCAAGCCAGTTGTCTGATTTGTGCGCACCGTCGTCAACTGACGTTTCCGTTCTGCTGCTAAATCAATATCGGATAGGTTCGGCGCCAGTCTTTGTCAGTAGACCTGCACCGTTCTAAACCTTTTATTTCACTGGTTTCCTTTAATATGCCCTTCCATTGTTTTCAGGGATAGGGGCATTGTTATGTGACAATCCCTATGGTTTTCCCAGCTAATCAAAAACAATCCCTCCAATAGGAACGGGATCGCTCGTCTTTGTACCCATTCCACAAGCTATCTATAACAATGCGTCTTTCTCACCTGAGAAATTGAAAAGTTGAGAACTTCTTTGAAATACAACGGCAAACAAGTAAGAAAGGTGTAAAAACCCCAGTTGTTGCAGAAATGTGCGACAATTATTCCCCACACGGCTGGCGAAGTAAAGATTGAAAACCATGGGGTGTCATATTTCTGAAAAAATTAACAATGTAGTTAGTGGGTCACATATTTCAAAACCTGAAAAAGCCCCAGCCACTCCTCCACCCTACCCCCCACCTCGCAAATTCCATTCAACCAAAATCTCCTGTTTAAATTTCTGGCAACTTCCAGTATCAACTAGACCAGCAATTTCCGAAATTTCGGAATAACCTGAGATCAGGCCCAATTTTAGCGGTTCTCATACATTCTCTCTAACGGCTACCACTAAAATTGGGCCTGATACAAACTCTCACAAGTTTGTGCTCAATGTGGCCAGATTTTGGCCGCAACGCTGATTGGCTGTTAGAACAATGCCACAAGATCTGATTGGCTTTTGGAATCAACGGAAGTTTAAAGCGCTTATTCCTCGCGTGGTTGTTTTCGCGAATGACGTCTCTGCAAGTTGTTGACCGCGAACGATGTGTAGAATGTGCCTTTCGATTTACCAACAAACGAAAGTAAATCAAAATACTGTCCATCTTAAAACTGGTTTCATTTGAAAGTTTAGCCGGGAATGACTTCTCTGAGCGGATTTCGTAACTGAATCGCGAGTGAATTCACGGTTCATTACGTATGCAAGAATGCACACAGAGATGAATCTGAAATCTACAACTACCAACGGTTAACCTTTCGAATAATAAATACATTAATGGGATCATGGGAGGTATGCTTTACTTGGCTTGACTGTAAACACAGATCTTATATCTGGATTTTTGAGTGGACATTGCGTGAAGATGTTCGACTAGCCTGTGCACAGACGCCAGAGCTATTTTTCGACCTACAAGTGCCTTTTCAACTGTCAGCGAAAGAACAAAAAAAAAAAATTCATTTATGCAAATGTATAGCGGAATACGATTAACGACGGCGATTCACAGACGTCTCCTCTCCCGATTTTTCCTGAGGGAGGGGGGACGTCTTTATACAGGCTACGAGTCTGCAGTTCTCCCACGTATGAAAAATTTGCATACTAAAGAAAACAAGCAACGGAAGTAATTTTGGTTGGCTGATTCAGCAAATGTCAATCAATCAAAAAAGTGGGGGGCAGACGTTTCGCAGAAGGTTTGTATCAGGCTCTCTTTGTTTTCGCCTTGCCTGCTGGAATTTTATTTTCAAAGCGAAACGAAAATTGAGCCTGATCTCAGGTTATTTTGGAAAGAAGAGGACAACCACGCAAGGTGTACTCGGCTTTTCCAAAGTTTGTTCCCGGACGTTTTTCTCGTGTTCTCCCAACATCCCGCGCGCGTTATCACGCCAATAAACCCATAGAAAGTGTTGTCTATATATTACTTAAATAACCTACAGATTAGTCAGTTATCTGCTAGCAGATAACTAACTAATCTGTAGGCGGCGCTGACTTCTAAAATTAGTTGTAGGCTTCTGGCCAATGAGAAGACAACTAATGAGTACAATGTATAATAACAGACCGAATTGGACGACACAACGTTCTGTTTTACCAAATGAATTTTTCATAACTGTATTAAAATTTGCGATATTTTAGGCTTTTTTAATCAAAACACAAGAATTTCTGAGAGCTTTTTTGCTAGCAGTCAATCTCGACTCCAGAGCTCTTCTGCGCATGACTTCGTGCGGAGTCAAAAAGCCATTCAAGTGCGCCGGCACGCGCAATGGCGAGTACTGTCCTATCACACTGTTCTATTGGTGCTGAGTTTTGTTATAGTTACGTTTAGCGACAAAAAAGGGGCTACTAAATAAAGATAGCACCATTTCCGTACTCTTCTTTCCTTGTCCTGTCCTGCTCCTATAGTAGATTGAATATATTCTCTCTCTTTGATGGATATTCTTGGATGATTAGCTGGTCTGTTGTACGTAAACATCATCCAGATGAAAAACCATAAAATGCCAACACCACCTAAATCAAACATTTAATTTAAAGTACTATTTCAACACCAATCTGTCAAGATGTAAAGAAACACAAACGTATTTGTTCACGACTACGCGCAAGATAGCCTAAGACAGGGCTCCGCATTGGGAGAAAAAGGAGAAAAAAATCGGTGTACGGGAAAAAGAAAAAATCGGCGAGCGAATTTTTTTTTCCCTCTCGCCGACATTTTTCGTATTTCACCCCTTTTCCTGCCTCCTTCCCCCACTGCGGAGCCTGGTCCCAGGCTACGCGCAAGACGACGCGATTCATAACAAAGTACCATCCATCGGGAGACAAACGATAAAAGAGGCCATCACAGATACCGCGAAGAAGACCTCTTCATTTCGAAAAGCTATGGTGTTACCATTCAAATGAAACCCCTTTGACAGAACCTTTCTGAAGAATTACTTATTTTCTAGTTATCTACAAAAGGATATTGGAATTTTTATTGTGAAGATTTTATCACCATTAGGAGTAAAAGGATTAAGCATATGGTCATGAAGAAATTCATTTACCTTTGGTCTACAAGCGAGTTTCATAGTACTTTAACCATTACTTTCGAGGTATCCTTAAAAGTATTGTCATAATGGATGGAGTTCCCATGCTGAATGTACGCCTTCATCAAAAGTATCTTCCAAAAAGCTGAGGGTAGTGTCAGGGCGTAGATGCCAATTAATCGTTATGAAACTTTCACGTTGCCTCAAAATTTCTTGTAAATGACAAACTCGCAGCTCCAAAATAAACTAATTTATCTCTTCCTGAGGTTACAAATGATTATTTAAGGCAATATAAACTTTGACTTTGGCGGTCCAGATTAAACGGTTTCAAAAGCCCCACTCACTGCAATCGGTTTCATCTTCTTTAGTTTTGACCGTTCGTGCCTTGAGTTCCATAGTTTATTTGCTACATGTTTGACATTAAATGTCCCTTTACTGTTTTACTTAACGTCGACATGAGAATTGCTTTTTTCTTCGGTTACAAACCTGCTTCATGCTGAGTTTGGTAAATTCTACAATTTATATGGAAAATTGCCAATTTCAAACAATTTGGTAACGTCCATTAAGGAATTGTTTTTGAATTACACTCTATTCGGTCGCCATTCCCAGCTCTTTATAGCGGAATTCGGTTCAGCTTCGGTTCAAACGCGGGGCACTAACTATATATCAGTTATTTCTGGATCTCCACTACAGGTGTCTCTAAAAATTAAATAGAAATATCATCATTGACAATTAAGTATAGCCAGGAGGGAGGGCTCCTAATTCACTGTATTGCGGGGGGAATACTTACCTGAGACATAAAATACAGATGGCCACCCTCCCCAGATGTCAGATGCACAGAGAACTCCTGCCAATGGCATGCCCAGAATAGTACCAACTTCTTTCCCTTTGTGATATGAAAGACAGAAAAATATATATACAGCTATTCCTGCACTGAACTTGTGCACATCTAACCTGGAGGTGTATTTGTCTCGGGGGTGTTTACATGACAAAACTCGCACCGGCGCGAGTTTCATACCGGGATGACTTTTTGAATTCGTATCGCGTTTTCATGATGACTGGGTCATTTCATATCTCGTTATTTGAAAGTACACTGCATGTTGATAAAATACACGTGTGATTCAAAATCGCAAACATTACGCATGCGCTACTCGTTCCAGTCTACCGGCAGATCGATTTCCCACCCGAACAGGTGGACGTTTCGCGTTAACATGATACCGTTGCCAAATCTCGTACCCGAGTGAAATTCTCGCCCCGGGGCGACTCGCGCCGGCTTGACATTTTGTGGTGGTATCATGTAAACAAATGTAGAGCCATGAGAGGGAACCGGAGTGAACTCGCCCAGGCGCGAAAGTCGCCCCGGTGTCAGGTAAACACCCCTTTAGAGAGCTTAAGTAAAGGCGTTTTGAGCGACGAACGTCAACCGGAAGTAATTTGTATTGCTAAGCGTTTATAGTCTCAAGACGATTCGACCGACAAGTTGGGCAAAAAAACTGCCCAAGAATGCATCCACTTCTGGTTGACGTGTGCGTCGCTCAAAAACGTCTTTGCTTAACCTCACTAATTGAGCAACCAATAATTTCTGGCGAACGTTGCTTGGGCGATTTTACTGGTTTGACCGCAGTGAATTTGGAGGGTTGTGTGCGAATCCAAATAAATGCTGTAAGGGAGACTGTATTATTATGAGAATGATTCGCGGATTTGAATTAATTTTAAGAAGTTCAACTCACAAACTCCAGCTCAGAAAACCGGCTTTCTTCCAAACGAGTTGACTGGGTGGTGGTTAACAACTGAAGTAAAATGCACTTACCTTCATAAGAAAAAGTGATCAGTTTGCTCCTTTCTAGGGGAGGGGCCCAAAAGCTCCACATGGCATGCATAGCTGGGAACGTTACACCCTGCAGGGGACATGTCATTACAGGAAGTTTTTACAATAGGCCTTTCAGGACATTATCGCGTAGAATGAGTGGTCATGACCGCTTGTAAGCACGCGCCGCATGAGCCATTTAAAGTGAGATACCAGGGAATGAAAGAATAAACAATAGCGCCCATGGCCTTTTTTTTGTTTGCTCTGCTCTAACAAGCTGATACGCAAGGCGGCATTCACTGCAAAGGAAATACCGCGTAGACTTCGACCAATGAAAGTGATTCAGTTCACGCTTCACCTGTGATATGACAGACCTATGTTTCCACCTCGACCATAGGTGAAAAGTGCCAAGAGCAGAATAGCGACCTCTTTGTGACTTTTGTTGACCTGACCAAGGCCTTCGATACGGTAAGCAGAGACGGCTTGTGGAAGACAAAGGAGAAATTTGGCTGTCCCAACAAGTTCATAACCATAATGACCGTATGACAGTTTCACGAAGGCATGATGGTTAAAGTTCTGGATGAGGGAGACGAGTCAGAATCCTTTCCAGTAACGAACGGCGTAAAACATGGCTGTGTTTTCGCTCCAACGCTCTTCAGTATAGTATTCTAGGCCATGCTGACTGCAATGATGCCTCCTATGACTGTCAGGACGGAATACCGGTCAGATACAGGACTGACGACGGGCTGTTCAACCTGAGGCACTTGAACGCTGCTACAAAGGAGGAGACTGTCATCAGAGACTTCTTGTTTCCTGATGACTAGCTGTGCCCTTAGAGCCAACACAGAGCAGATAACGCAGCATGAAATGGACTGCTTATTACGGTTAAGGGGCAGAACTTAAAGGCAGTTGACAACTTGACCTACCACCCAGGGTAGTAAACTCTTAAGAGTGGTTCACATCGATACCGAAGTCAACAACAGGATTGCTAAGGCCAGCGTCGCCTTCGAAAGTCTCCATGAGAATGTCTGGGAGCGGATAGCCGTCAGCCTCACTACTAAGCTGAAGGTTTACCGTGCAGCGGTACTCATCACTCTTCTCCCCCTTCATGCGAGACCTGGACTGTGTACAGCAGACGCGTACACGCCAAGCAGCTCAATCATATCCACATGTGCTGCCTCCGTAGACTTTTCCACATCAGATGACAGGACAAACATACTGACAAGGTGTTCATAGAAAGGGCGGGCATCCCCAGCGTTGACACCCTCCTACAGTGTGCCCAGGTGAGGTGGGCAGGCCATGGCGCCAGAATGCCTGGTACTGTATGGAGAACTCTGTCAAGGCAAGTGGTCTGGTTGGGCAGAAGAAACGTTTCAAAGACCGCATCAAAGAATCCCACTAAGACCTAGAAATCAACCCCAGTACTTGGCAGTCCCTTGCCCAGGATCGTTTAACTTGGGAATGGCGTAGCAAAGTCACCACTGGTGCTCATGCAGCAGAAAACTGACGGACCTCTGAAGCACAGAGCAAATGGCCGCGCACAAAGCCAGAGCAACCTCCACTTCCACTGTAGTATACACACTTATGTCCTAAGCTAATCCTCTGTAACTATAGGGATTTGCTTCCCTACATATACCTTTACGTTAGGTATTACCAAGAGAGGATTGTGAATGGCTGGGCGAATTGTTATTGAAAAGCCTTTTACTGAACATGCAAACAGGGCAGCTCTTTAAAAGTTTAAATTATGAGGTAAGGATTAAACTTGTGTCATAAATCCATTTACACATGTACCTGCTTTATTATTATAAGGATTGCCTTCAGTTAGAATAATGTTTTACTTTTCATTTGACCTGTTCTTTGCCTTTGTTGGGTTTTACAGGATTTATAGAGCCTGTGTTACAGGAGCTAAAAGGGGAAGGAGGAGCTCTGAGAATTGGGAAAAAGAGGTTAGCTCCCTTTTTTATCCTTCCTCGTGTGTCTCTTTTTGCTCTCGCTCGCGCTTGAATTCCCCCTCCCCCTTTCCCTTTTTCAGAGGGAGCTTAAACAACGACGACGGCGACGGAAACGAGAACGGCAACAAAGCAATAGGTTTAGATTGGCGGCAAAACAACAACTTTGCACGTGCATCACGCTTTTTTGTACATTTCTTTGCCGTTACTGCACGACTACAACGTGAAAATGCTTAATTTCACGTTTTGTCGAGGACATGAACACAAGACAACGACTTTCTTTTTCTTTTCCTGAACTTTGATATATTCTTTTAGAATTAAACTCCAGAAAAAAATGCCAACATTTGACGAATTGGAATAAGCGCGATAAAGTTTAAAGTAGCACTAATTCACTTCATTTTAAGTTACGTTAATTTCCTTGCCGTCGTCGTCGTCGTTGTTTAAGCTCCCTAATCTGGGGAGGAACCAGGATTTGACAAAGGGGGGTTCGGATAAACGCCCGCCGAAGGCGGTAGCCCCTAGGGGGGTCCGGAGGCATGCTCCCCCGGAAAATTTTTTAATTTCATGGCCTCTGAAATGCGATTTCCAGCGTTTTCAGGGGCAATTTGCAGTGGCTTAATTGCTCTAAAGTCACCTCGTTCACTTTTTTTTTTAACCACGCGTTTGTTATACGTTTTTGGGTTCAGTTTAGGGGGTTCGACCGAACCACCCGAACCACCCCTAGATCCGCCCCAGCTAATGCCTGTTTAGCAAGCTAGGAGTCATTATATTTAGTATTTAAACCGATCCACTACAAAATGCTTGCAGCTAAGTAATTTACCTCTCCTAATCCTTCCAGTATTCTCACCAGCATTAACATTCCAACACTATGACGTGCAGCAAGAGGAGTGAAAATTGTTAACACAGAAGTACAAAGCACTCCCAGGCCAAATAAGTACTTCCCACCAAACCGTGCTCCCAGCCAGCCACCTGGTAACTGAGTAATGACATAGCCAAAGAAAAATGAACCCAGTATCAGACCTACAAAAAGCCAAAATACAAGTATCCTGATCAATGAATAAGAATTTAGTGGTAGTACATCCACAAAGGGGTTCTTTGCTCTCAGTGCAAGGCTCAAAACATTTTTTAATGTTCTTTTTATTATTATTTTTATTTATTTAATATTTTTTTTATTTAAACTCTCAAATGTGATTTAAAACCATTTTTGTTATCAGTGATTTCTAAATGTCTTTGCCCTCATTTCCAGAAAGAAACATATTTATCAAAGCAGACAAGTTTGCGTGTATAAAGCAGACACAAGCAAATATCCCATGGCCATAGGTGTCTACTTAATATATGTACAGAGCAGTTCCTCATTTTCCTTTTGAGTCACAGTAGATCGCCAGTACGAGAAAGAAGCAGCTGGTAAATGGTTGATCGCGAGCACATGAAGGAGCAAGCGGTGGAGCTGCAAGGAACGAGGGTGGGGCCCTTAAAGCGAAGAAAATATGTCATTTTTTTATCCTCTCTCGGCCCCAATCTCTCTTCCTTTTTACCTCCTATTTGCATAATTTACCATTTTGCCTGCCGCACATGGCTCTGAGGAAAGAATGACGCCTGCCCGCATTCTAGTCCAATACTGCATCCCATGCAAAGTCCTTTGCCATAAGGCTGCTCTAAAAAAACTGCATGAAATCATTGCCCTGCAAACCTGTGTAAAACAGGGTAACCTGGATAAACTTTTTTATGAGCTGGAAATTACAGTACGACTACTATAACCTGGGCCACCTACACAAAATTGACCAATCAGATTACAGGAAAATAACAATAGATTCTAAAATGTTAGATGTCACTTAATCAAAAAACCCAACATGGTTGGACGTCAACTAACATTACAACCTACAGACATGACCCTTTAGAACCCGCTGGAGAAAGCCTGTGATTCCTGAGAGGTCTGTTAAGAGTGAATGACTCAGACAAAAAAAAATTAAACGTTAGTTAAATTCTGACTTGAGGTCATCATGTCATTGAAAAGCACGGCAGGTAGGGAAGAAACTGCTGGTAGATGACAAAATAACAGCTTCTGTCAAACAAATAAATTATGTCTCCTGTGTGTCATTGTTATACGTGTATGTAAAGTTTCAAATAGAAAAACATAGTCTGGGAAACATTTTGCTTTCTTGAAAACATTCGCTATCAATATCCAAATTGTGTGCTTTAAGTAACTGATTGTTTTGTTTATATATTTTTTATTTATTTAATATTTATATACATTTTTTTACGAACAGCTGATTGGCTCACCACCAGCTTTCTTGGAATTTATTGTTATTTTCCTGTAATACTAATAATAATTCAGTAATAATTTACCAATTTATATAGCGCATATTTACATTTTCTGATCAATAGCGCTTTACAATCATATGTTTAAAAGAAAACGAAAATACATAACCATGAGAATAAAATAAACAAAGTTACAAACTATAAAAAATACTTCTTAAAAAAATAGGTTTTAAGTTGAGATTTAAAACTGTCAAGTGATGTTGCTTGACGAAGCTCCACAGGTAGCTCATTCCAGAGTTTCGGAGCTGCGGCTGAGAATGATCTTGCTCCCAATGTTGTAAGCATCTTTCCCTTGGGATGGTCCAATAAGAGCTTACCAGTAGACCTAAGATTATATAATGAATTCGATTTTATACTAATAAGATCGCTAAGATAAGTTGGCGCTTGGCCATAAATACATTTAAAAGTCAAAAGTAAAATCTTATAGTCAATACGCAAAGAAACCGGCGGCCAGTGCAGCTCATAAAGTGCTGGTGTAATGTGAGAAAACTTTCCAATGCCAAGAATAAGTCTTGCCGCTGCATTTTGTACACGCTGTAATTTAGCGATCTGCACCTTTGGTAAGCCAAACAATAAACCATTACAATAGTCAAGACGGCTGGTTATAAAAGCATGAACCAAAGTAATTAAAGAATCTCTCGACAGGTATTTCCTAATACGTCTCAAGTTATGTAAATGATAAAATGCCGCATTACAAGCCTTGTTTATATGATCAGCCATGCTTAAGTTGCTGTCAAACCACGATCCAAGGTTTCTAACACATGGGCTTGGACTGATACGATTATTGCCCACAGTTATGGAACACAAATCTAACTTATCAAGCTGTTGTCGTGTGCCAACTAACAAAAACTCCGTTTTATCATCATTGATCATCAACCGATCTTGAATCATCCATTTCCTCACCGCGTCAATGCACTTTTCCATAGCTTGTATAGCATCAGCTTGAGCAGTGTTGCCGATTGGTTTAAAACTCAGATACAGCTGTGTATCATCAGTGAAACAGTGAGCATCGGGAAGATAATGTTCCACGATCTTAAACAGCTTGGACGCATATATTATGAATAGCAAAGGCCCTAAACATGAGCCTTGGGGTACCCCGCAGTTTAAGTTAAAAGGACGAGAAAGAACTCCATGTACAGAAACGCGCTGACTTCTATCAGACAAGTACGATCTAAACCAATTCAGAGCAGTACCATGTATGCCAACCTCATCAGATAGCCTCTCTAAAAGTATTCGATGATTAACAGTGTCAAAAGCAGCACTGAGATCCAATAAAATTAACATAGTGACATGTTGAGAGTTCATCTTTAACAAAATATCGTTCATCACCTTGATAAGTGCAGTTTCAGTGCTGTGGAATTGCCTGTAAGAAAATTGAAGCGCAGGAAAAATAGCATTTGAAACCATGTGATCGTAAACTTGATTAAAAACGACTTTTTCAGTCAACTTGGATACGTATTGTAAGTTACTAACTGGTCTGTAATTTTTGTACAGCAAATCCAATCCAGGTTTCTTCAAGATAGGATTAATAAGCCCACATTTCCAATCATCCGCAAATTCTCCAGAATTAAGAGACAGGTTGATCATTTTAGTAATGACTGGTAATAGCACATCAGCACAGCTGATTACCATAGATGTTGACATCGGATCAAACATACAACTTTTCTTCGGAGAGCAGCCAATCAACTTACTAACTGCACTTTCAGTTAAAGGGATAAAGCTGTCCAGTGTTCTAGTTGGTAACGTTTTCACATAGTCAAAATGAGAATCATGCAAACAATCGGCTAGTTTGTCCAGTTTGACATGGATGGCGTCAATCCTTTCAACAAAGAAGCCACCCATTTCATTGGCTAAAACCAGCTTGTCACTAGTTGGTGGAAAAGGTACTTCATGACCTTGATTTAGCAACCTCTTTGTTGCCAAGAATAGGTTCCTTTGGTTAGAGTTATTTAATCCGATTGGTCAACTTCATCTAAGTGGCCCCAAGTAAAGTAGTTGCACTTAAATACTTTTAGAGGCTGAAGGCAAAAGAAACTTGCCAGGAGCCACTAAGTTTATCTTTATTTATTTATTTATTTATTTCAATACTCAGTACTTCAAAAAAAATATTCATGCACACTGGACATTCTTAGTGTTGCAGTTCCCTTTACTTTAAGATGCAATCTCAAAATAACTCAGTTCACAGCTGTAGAAAGGTAACAAATCAATATCTAAAATACACCACCAACACACTACGACTACATCACTTGTGACAGTGCATTGTGCGATGTCATTACTTAGAATAAATCAATTGAAATTCAATTGAGTCTAAATGGATTAAAGTAACTGTAAATTCTATCTAGTGGGTAACACTATTTTGTTGTTCCTATTAGGTGGAAAAGGAAGACAAAGTTTCTTGTATTAAATAAATTATCAAGTCAAGGCATTTGTTGAATAATTCGTGTAAAGAGATTTGGTGAGCACATTACCCTGTGTTTTTTGATCCCAGTTAAACTCCCCATCCTACAGAAGAAAAATGATTACAATCATGTAGTGTTTTTCACAAAGAGAAGGGTTCAAAGTTCCAGTTGATCTGAAATGTTTATAAACACCTTCCCTTGAGTTAGACAGTGTTATTAACATGTTCAATGTACGATTTGCAACCATGTGACAAGGCGGCCATGTTGGGGGTTAATACAATAGGGTTTTTTTCTCAAACAATAAACATGAAAATAGAGTTTAGTTCGCAGAGGAGAGGAATGCTTTTGTTCTTGGCCGCCAAAATGGCTGCCGTGACGTCACGTGCAAACAAACATTAGTGGAATTTTCTTGCAAAAACTGTCAAACAAAACTTCTGGCCCCAGTTGTTCAAACGATGGATAGCGCTATCCAATGGATAAATGTCTATCCAGTGGATAGCGCAAATGGTTTCCCGAATACTTATCCACTGGGTAGTGATTTATCCGGTGGATAGCGCTATCCTGCTTTTGAACAACTGGGGCCTGAACTATAAAATCATCAAATAATGATGATATTAATAACTGCATTTCAATAAATACTCATCATTATAACTCAATATTATTATTTCCCCAATTTCCAGTTGGCTTTGTTTGCCGGTACCATCCAAGAAAAAAACAGTTGTCATTCGGTTTTTGTATAATATGGCAAATCATGCAGGTCTGCATAATTCTTCACATCATACTCAGCCTGATCCATTAATTGCTAATGACTATTTCAATACCAAATTATTGGTACCCATTGTTACTTTGTTCAAAAAATTTCTATTCTCTGTGGCCAAGAAATTCAAAAATGGAAATTTAAATACATCATTTGGGCTTGACTCGAGGTTAGTTTGTGCTTGATTCGTGGCTCGTGATTGACTCAGGCATGTTGTTGGCTCGTGAAAAGGCAAAATAAAACGTGTGACATACCACATCATTCAATATTTTGCGTACGATTGATCACCATGTTGCAAATACAGTACACTAGACTCTTTTCCTTCTTACCTTTTCCTCGGAATCTGTCGAAGAATTTCTCTGACATTCGGGGTTATTTGCAGAAGCCCGTTCGTTCGCGTAGGTGGAATTGACCATGGCCACAAGAGCCACGCTCAAATTCACTCGGAGAAGATACACAACACAAAAACCCGAACAGGACAAAGCTGCTAGAACGTAGCGAGCAGGTGTATAGCATCTTGACTGCCGGTGAGAGTTAGAGCTGTTTTCACGCAGGAGTGGTGAAGCCTCCTCCATTGCCAAACAAATAAAAAGACTTTGAGGTTTAAAGTCTATTAATTCACATGCTGCACACTAATGAAGTCACGAGAGAAGTAAATTTTGAAATACGCGGCAATCCCTGGAAACTGGATAGACGAGCAGAGGCTCTGGGAACTAGTTTGCACAGGACAGATAATGCATTAAAAAAACACAGCTTTCCAATCAACAAGAGTTTTTTTATCTATATTTTTATTCCAAAATATTTATATAATTTCGAATATTTTCAGACAAAAGTAAATACGTATTTTCTGAAAACCAATACAGTCATATGAAAGGAATATTTTACTTTCTTACAGTGTTGTAATTAACGACAATTAACGACATCTTGTTCTCCGGAATGTGAAGGTCATCCTTGTTAGAAATTATTACGTCATTGTGGCGGGAATTCGTCACGTGAGTAGAGAACTGAACCTTTTGTACGGAATTCTCGGAACTGTGTAGCTGTTTTCGGAGTCTCATCGAGTGTATTGTGAGTATAGATCATCGAGTTACATGAATTGATATCGATGAAACATTTGAGTATAGAACAGAGTGTAGAATTATAAAATCAGAACATGTGGAGAATTACGCTTTCGAAAGAGTGAAGAATTAAAGTTACAGAAAACTAATTGCATCATACATGATTGATGACATGGTCCTTCGAAGTCGCCGGATCGGCTAAAAACAAGTTCGAAACAAGTTGAATCAATTAATCGTCAAGAGCAGGATTACAGTAAGAGAAGAGAAAAAAATGAACAACGAAAAAGCCAAGAGAATTAGAAATGCCCACAGAGCTTTTGTGCAGAAAACGATGGAAGGTGCAACGAGGATCTTAGTCGAGCAGACTACCGATCACGTGGAAGATTCATCAAGGGAAAAACTTCTGGGATTGAAATTCGCCCTGAATGAAAGGCTAGAAACTATCCAAAAGCTGGACGAAACAATTCTGGAAAACACTAAGGGCAGAGACATTGAGAAAGAAGTCGAGCATTCTGGTGAGTTTTGTGCTAACGTTTACCGTATTTTGGCTAGAATTGACTTGAGTTTAGAGGACGCTAAAAATAGCGCACACGTGGGAACCTCACCAAGCTTCATTCAAGGTACATGTAATGACAATGTGAAAAGCAAAGAGGGTGGAAACATGAAGCTACCTAAACTAGAACTTAAGTCATTTTCAGGCAACTACGAGGAATGGCAGAGTTTCTGGGACACTTTTGAATCTGCGGTTAACAGAAACACTAACATTTCAAGAATCCAAAAATTCACCTATTTGAAGAGTTGTGTGACAGGCGCTGGGGAATCTGCTATTTCTGGGTTGCCTCTTACTGAAGATAATTACGAAACTGCCATTGATATTCTCAGAGATAGATTTGGTAAACCACAGTTGTTGATTTCTAACCACATGGAAGCCTTGTTGAAATTGCCAATTGTCAGTTCAGTGCATGAAACGAAGAATCTCCGTGATTTGTATGACAAGATTGAGATAAACATTCGAAGTTTGAAGGCACTAGGCGTTGAATCAGAGTCCTTTGGAAATTTGTTAGTTCCAGTTGTGATGGAGAAAGTTCCTTCTGAGTTGAGATTAATCATCAGTCGCAAGTTTGACGGTAAAGAAACTTGGGACCTTGATGTCCTGTTAAATGCATTGAAATCCGAGTTGGAGGCAAGAGAAAGGTGTAATGCAGTGAAAACAAACAGTGCAATCAATTCTAACCCTAGATTTGACCAGTATAAGGGAAGATTCAAACAGCCCCTTTCCTCATCTGCACTTCATGCAGGCAGTGAAGAGTGTACTCTGCAATGTATCTTTTGCAAGAAAAATCACAAGTCCATCACCTGTAGTACCGTTACTGAACCAAAGGCTAGAAGAACTATACTGAGACGAAGTGGCAGGTGTTTCGTTTGCTTGAAAGCAGGGCATATTTCTCCAGTTTGTCAGTCAAAGGCCAAATGTTTTAATTGTGCAGCTAGACATCATGTGGCCATCTGTGAAAACCCTAGGAAGCCTGTCCAACCTAGTAGTTCAGGAGCTGAATTAGCATCACCTAGTAGGTCTGAAACTTCCCAGGAGAGATTCAGAGACGTTGGTACATCAACAATGCATGTTGGCAGCAATAATAACTCTGTACTGTTGCAGACAGCCCAAGCCTTTGCTTGTAGACCAGATAATCCGGAACCTGGAATGTATACTCAAATTATTTTTGACTCTTGTAGCCAGAGATCTTACATTACCAGCAAGACACGTGAGCAGTTAAACTTACCTGCTGTTGGTAAGGAAACTTTGCTAATCAAGACATTTGGTGACAATTCAGCATCTGTAAAGGAATGTGACATTGTGCAATTGTGCATCAGAACAATAGATGCAATGAGTGTGTACATCACTGCTTACGTTGTACCAGTAATATGCAGTCCGGTATCGAACCAAGAAATTCAAAGTGCAGTAGAATGCTATCCATATCTTCAAGGGCTACAGCTTGCATGTGGAACTATTAACGGAACAGTTAGTGTTGACTTACTAATAGGAGCAGATCACTACTGGTCTTTCTTCACTGGAGGCATAATCAGGGGAGATCCTTCTGGACCGGTAGCTCTTGAGACCAAGTTGGGATGGATACTGTCGGGACCAGCTTCAGTTCCAGCATTCACAGAGTCATGCACAGTTAATCTGAGTGCTACACATGTTTTGAAGATTGAGTCAGTTGACATCAGCCATGTGCAAGATGATTTGCAGAAATTTTGGGACTTGGAGACCTTAGGCATAAGGGACACTGAAACTTCAGTTCATGACAGGTTTTCAAATGAGATAAGATTCACTGGTGAAAGATACCAAGTCAAGCTACCATTCAAGGATAATCACCCTATGCTGTCAGATAATTACACAAATGCATCACGAAGGTTGGCAACTGTGATTAAGAAGCTTAAGACCCAACCAGAAATACTGAAACAATATGATCAAGTGATTAAGGAGCAATTAGAAAGTGGAGTAGTTGAAGAAGTGCAACAAAATCAAATCACAGAACCAGGAAATGTACACTATCTCCCACACAGGGGAGTTGTGAGACTTGACAGAGATACAACAAAGGTGAGAGTTGTATATGATGCCTCATCCAAGGTGTTTGGACCAAGCTTAAATGACTGTCTGCATGTCGGACCTTCATTAAATCCTCTTCTACTGGACATTTTGCTTAGATTTAGAGTTCATGAAGTTGCTGTAACTGCTGATATTGAGAAAGCATTTTTGAACATTGAGATTGTTTCAGAACACAGAGACTTTTTGCGATTTCTATGGGTAGATGATGTCAATAAGGAATCACCTGAGATTAAGTTACTTCGCTTCACAAGAGTTGTATTTGGAGTGAATGCTAGCCCCTTCATTCTCAATGCTACTATCAGACATCATGTTAATACATGTATACTGAATGACATTTCGCTAGCACTTGAGCTTTTGAAGTCCTTGTATGTAGATGACTTCGTTTCTGGGGCCAAGGATGTGAACAATGCCTTTTCTTTGTCAAAGGAGATAAAACTTTGTCTCAAATCAGGAGGGTTCAATATGAGGAAGTGGAACAGCAATTCAGCAAGTCTTTTGCAATACCTGAAACAAGATTCAGCCTTTAGTGGAGACTTTGCTACAAACAGTAAGGAATGTGTTCAAGAGGAAGATGAGAGCTTCTCAAAGTCAGTTTTTAAGCAAGTTACTGAGAAAGAACAGAAGGTTTTGGGAATGTTTTGGAACCCTAACCAAGATGAACTGATCTATGACTTCACTAAGGTATTGGAAGGTGTGGAAGTTCAGCCAGCTACAAGAAGACTGATTCTCAGTACTGCTACGAGATTCTTTGACCCCTTGGGGTTAATATCTCCAGTTATTTTACCCTTCAAGATCATGTTTCAAAGGCTGTGCAAGGCGCAAAGGGACTGGGACGAGTTAGTGGATTCTGAACTCAACCAAGAGTGGTTGTCAACCTTGGCAGACCTAAGACTAGCTGGAAGAGTGAGTTTTAAAAGGTGTTATGCTGAAGGTCTCGGTGGGAATGAAGTTCAATCGCTCCAACTTCATTGTTTTGCAGATGCGTCGGAAAAGGCGTACGGAGCCGTTGTTTACATGAGAGTTGAATATGAGTCAAGAGTAGAATGTGAGATTGTGGCGTCAAAAACCCGAGTCGCTCCGTTGGATAAGCAAACCATACCGCGTCTAGAACTGTTGTCTAACCTTACTGCATCAAGATTAGTGAAGAGTGTGAGTCAAACTTTAGAAAACATTGTGAAAGTTGATGATGTAGTAAATTGGACGGATTCTATGATTTCTTTGTGGTGGATTAGAAACACTGATAAGGAATACAAGCAGTTTGTGGAGAATCGTGTGAGCGAAATCAGACGAAATGCACCACCTGAACAATGGAGGTACTGTCCTACGTCAGAAAACCCGGCTGACATTGCATCAAGAGGAATTAAAGCCACCGCACTCAAAGAAAGTAGTCTGTGGTGGCATGGTCCAGAATTCCTGTCTAAGGAAAACGCTTACTGGCCAGTCCAGCCTGTAAATGTACAAACCAAGGAAGAGTACTGTGAACTGAAATTAGCGCAACCTAAAGTCTCCAGTTTATTGAACACTTCTACCGAAAAACAAGAAGGAAATCAGGAGAACATCATCAATCCTGAATCTTACAGTTCCCTTACGAAGCTCATAAGGGTTACTTCACTTGTGTTGCTATTTGTGAAAAAATTGAAAAGAGGAAAGAAAGGATCAACTGATCAAGACGAATCCTTGCAAGTGTACAAGCAAGCTGAGAAGAAGTGGATTAAACACGTTCAAAGGGGTATCCTGAATAGTGACAAGTACCAGCAAATGAAGTCGACCCTGGGACTTTATCAGGACAGTGAAGGTGTAGTCAGGTGTCAAGGAAGAATAGGTATGTCATCGTTACCCTATGATACCAAATTTCCAATGCTTCTACCTAGAGAACATTACTTTACAAGATTGGTGATCCTTAAGTGCAATGAACAAGTCATGCATAATGGAGTAGCAGAGACACTGGTTCAACTGCGTTCAAAAAGGAGCTGTTGTAACAGTGCGTAGTGGAGATCGAGTCGTGGAAATTACAAGACCCCTAAATAGGCTTTACCCTGTGGAAGTCGAATCTCAAGTGCGGGAAGAGCGTCAGAACAGAAGCACTGATTTCCCTATTACCTTCGTGGGAAATGCTCAACAGGAACATGTTAGTGAACATTAGAATTAAGTCAAGGAACAGCAAACTCTTTTCCTTTTCATTTGTTTTCTTATTCGTTTCGTTGTTGATTGACCCGAGTCAATCAAGGTGGGGAGTGTGTTAGAAATTATTACGTCATTGTGGCGGGAATTCGTCACGTGAGTAGAGAACTGAACCTTTTGTAGGAATTCTCGGAACTGTGTAGCTGTTTTCGGAGTCTCATCGAGTGTATTGTGAGTATAGATCATCGAGTTACATGAATTGATATCGATGAAACATTTGAGTATAGAACAGAGTGTAGAATTATAAAATCAGAACATGTGGAGAATTACGCTTTCGAAAGAGTGAAGAATTAAAGTTACAGAAAACTAATTGCATCATACATGATTGATGACAATCCTAGTGCCCAGCATTATAGGCTCCTAGCTGTTAATAATATAGATTTAGCCAGGGCTAAAAGCGAAGCTCTGGTTAATAATACGTGTGAAAAAAAAATAATGCAATGCTAAACGGGGACGACAATGAAAACGGCTACAAGGCTAATAGATCTAATTAGCAAAAAAAAAAATTGCACTTGCAGCAGCTGTCTTTCCCTTGCCGTTGCTTTGCACGACTGCAACGCTGTTTTGTACGGCCAAAACGTCAAACTTCCTAGTTACACATTATTTTTATGGAGGAATTGTCGTATGTGCTGTCGTGTGTGCTTACCCAATATTTTGGTTCGCTTTTATTTTTCACTGCCGCTCATTTTCTCACCGCCGCTTTGAATTTTCATGTTTTTCTTCCTACGAAATTCGTCTCCTTTGTTTTCAATAACTCGCTCTAGCTCTTTCTCTTTTATCCACGTTAGTGTAAACATAAAAAAAAGTAGCGCCGAAAAAGACACGACTTTTGTTGTTGTTTTTATCTTTCTAGAACTTCGGGAGGCCATGTGATTTCCTTCCAAATAAAACCTTGAGTTGCATTTGGGTTGCCATACCTGTTGAGTTATTTTACATTGGTATGCCTGTGGTGCGGACGGACGGTCACTAGCTCGCTCGCTCGGTGTACGGTCACGTGATTACCAAATTTTCTCGGATGGGTAGATACCACATTTTCTTAGGTATAGGGCTCCGCCCACGCGCGGCCCGAATGAGCTCCGCTACAAATGTTTCCAACTCAGTTTGACTTTCCTTTTTAAGAAAAAAAATGAACTAAACTTTTCGGCCAGGTGTTAGCTTCTACACTCTCTCTTTTTTTTATAAGAATTTTTTTTTTTTTTGGTGCAGGCTGAATATTCTTATTTTTCTGTCGATTTCAGGCTGAAAATATTCTAGTGTTATTTTTAAATTGAGGCTTATCTCATTTCCGTTTTAGCTTGTATTGGGGTATCAATAAAACGTTCATCGAACCGTTATTAGCGTTTTTATTTTAGATTTTCCTTAGATTGCCCAGTCTCTTTGATATTGCTAAAAGTTTGTATTTAACTTGCATTTGAAATAAAAGCCATAGAGATAACTTTAACTCAAAGAAAACATAAACTAAGGTAATATTTACCCACGTTGATCATGATGTAAGCAAACTATTATCGCAGATAAGCTTAGATATAACAGGAGCCCTGATATAACAAATACATTGTTTTTGTTTATAGCACAATGTTATCAGTTTTTATTCCATCTCCCTTCTACAAACAATTTCTTGAAACGGCATTCTTTTGAGGTAAATTCTGGATAATGTGGGATGTCAAATAAAACTATAAAAGAACGAGTTAAAAAAAAATAATAATAATAAAAAATAAAAAAATAAATCCAACCCGCACCTTTGGACAATATGATACATGGCATAAGCAAGGGTAAGGTCGCGAAAAAACACACACACACACACACACACACAAAACCGCAAAAGCTCGAATCGACCCTCAATAAGACTCGAGTAAATCATGAAGGAGAAAAGAATATATAAATAATATATATTGAAAAGGAAGCTTTGTTGCCTTTCAACAGCCGAGCAAAGTTGTTCTAAAGGTAATTTAAGTTTTCTAGCTGATGTTAAAGTGACACTCACTTTATCAAAGCAGACAAGCGCACGGCGGCCGAACAAGGTCAACAAGGAACGATGAAGGACAAAAAAAACCTCCACTGCCTGTCTATGACAGACTCACCTTGCTTTCAAGTACTTCTCCCTAATCGCTTCTTCTAGCAGAAGTAATTGATTGTTCTTTCACTGTCAAAACCGGCGCAGGTGAACAACGAACACTTAAGTGCGAGAGAAATCTTCGTTTTTTTAATATACCCATGTTGATTATAATTAGCTTTGTTTTCTACCAATCACACCGATCGAAGATAAGGCTGTCAAAAATAAATATCCTCTTAAATTACTTTGTTTAAATCGGCAGGTTGTCGAGTTTGAAGCAAAACAGAGCATCCCTGAACTGGGTTGACTACGCCCTGTTTGGGACCGACGAGTCAATTGAAATGTCCTTATCACATTGTACAGAGCTCCTTATCACTCACGTGGCCAGCAACTATGCAAATGTCTCAGAACAAAATAAGGTTTTTACGAAAGAAAAGAGTTCAATCCCCACAGGATTGGTTTGGGAAACCAACATGGCCGCCTATTAATTGTTTTGGGGAAGCAATATAATATTGCGGACGTGACGTCATGTTACAACGCTCTATAAGGGAATGACAAATTCCTTGCTTATAAATGTTAGGCGTTTGTTTACAAGGTAGTAAGTTTTGTTTTTTCTCTAATTTCACCGCACTTACACAAGAAATTGGAATGATCAAACTGACCATGTTCCTTAACGTTCCAGGCAAAAATAGCGAAAAAAGATCCCACGATATGTAGACAAAATTTTAATTGACCAAGCAGAACGTGACAATTAGTGTTGCCTTAACAAATAATTTGCCTCTGCTGAATTATACAACCAGTTGCTTCTTTCCAGCTTGTTTGTTCTTACGTTGACGCTAATGAGCCATGATTATATCAAATAAGTTATGGGAGGGTCGTTAATTTTTTACTTGTTGTTGTTGTTTTTTTTTTTTTTCGTCTTACCTGATACAAAAAATAAATAAAGAACCAGATGTAAATCCGCCAATATTTTAAATTTTCATGACTAATCAAAGCGAAATAGTAATGTTTGGGCAAGTAGAGCCGGTGGCCGGACTTTGTTTTGCTGTGAAGGGTCTAACAGGTTTAATTTTTTATTGGTCAAGGAGTGCAGTTAAGATTACAACTAAAACGTTACATAATTGTAAGATTATTCTCTCTTGTAATTACTTATCATGATTGTTCAAGGGTCAATCATGCCTTTCTGACATATTCAACCCATAGGTATCGTTCTCCATCCCTGTTGGAATGCCACTTCTGAATTTCATAAACAATTCATGCAGGAAAAAAAAAAAAAAAGATAATACTTTCATTCTGTTTTTCAAGCAGCCTTCTCAAACTCATTAATAATTCATAAAGAAAACCAGATGAAAAACTGCTCATTTTTGCATCCTTAATTTCTCCACCTAAAATCATTTCGTTTGAGAAGTAATATCAAGCATTCGACACAGTGTTTCATCACCAGATCAAACACCTCGAAATTCGTCAAAAATACGCCACTGCGCGTCGTATTTTCAACTCTCTTTTGGCGTTTGATCTGGTGACACTGCGTCGAATGCTTGATCTATTACTTAATTGTCTTTTCAATGCTCTCTTAAATAAGTAGACTTTGAGTAAAGCTTAACCGTACCATTTCATCAGACGATGATCATCACGTTCTCTGTTTCCATGATTCAAGCACAGTCAGAGAAAGTCTAGTTTTTAAAGCTCTTAAACCCTGATGTCGCATTTGACGGATTATTTATTTTTAAGCCTGTAAGACCCGAACCACTAATAAGTTTAACTTTTTACAAGATTAAGGATGTTTACGTACAGATTAGTATCGGGAGTTACGTCAAACGAACATTATTGATAATAGTTTGGTTCTAGACTTTTTTGGTAGCATCAATCTCTTTATTTCCCCTGGAAAATTCATTAGCTATTCATACACGTAGACTGTATTTGACTGCCATGTACACCTCTGCAAACCCCAAAACAAATCATCTGGCCCCGGTTGTTCAAACGCTGAATAGCGCTATCCACCTGATAAATCACTATCCAGCGGATAAGTATTAGGGAAACCAATTGCGTTATCCATTGGATAGACTTTTATCCGGTGGATAGTGCTGTCCAGCGTTTGAACAACCCAGGCCTGGATTAATGACTTATTTAAAAAAGTAGAATTACCTTTTGATACAAACTCCCTATCAGCTAATTGGTATTAATTAACTTTTCATACAAATCTCTGTTGACTGTTTCATTTTCACTAGTCGCGTTCGATTTGTATGATTGGGCGCTTCAGGCTCCCTCATCAGACTCGTTCCCAGTCGCTCCTGAGGCGGTTTTGACTAGAACGCATTGTCTTTCATCGCCTTTGAAGAACAAATAAGTAGGGACTGGGAACGAGTCTGCTCCCTCATACAGTCCTCTCGCCTGGGCGATTCAGGCTTGCCCACGCAGACCTCTCGCCTGGGTTTTATCTAGAACGTAGAGACTGCTTGAGTTGCTCTGAAGTAACAGATGTTTGAAGTGAAATAACCATAAGAGGCCAAAAAAAGAAACCTTAATTGTCTACTGTTTTGTTGTTCTGGCTAAACAACAAAATAAAACGTGGGCGGTGGTTTAAATTTCAAAGCAGCGCGCACTTACTCTCAAACCAGGCGGGAAGGGTCGATAGGCGAAGGGGGAGGGGGGGGGGGGGGGGAGGCGGGGTCATAATCAAAATGCAGATGACTTACTAGCACCAGCTATATCGTTATTTTTAAGCCTTTGTTTTAAAAGCGTTGGTCAGAGATAAGGTAGTGGTTTATAAAAGCAGACATTCATATTTTGTGACTGATGACGTTATATACCGTAAAATTCAGGAAAAAACCCCGGGGCTTATATTTTTCAAAGACCCTTTTTTGAGGAGCTTATTTTGGGAGGCGCTTATATTCGGAGGGGCTTATCTATAGAGGGAAATTTGCGTTTCAAAATCGATTGGGCTAGCTAGCCTTATAGTTGGAAGAAAATGTACAGTTTTTGCATTGTTTTACTTTGAATTTGAGGGCAATTTTCAAGTACAAGCCTCCGAGGGGCTTATACATGGAGGGCTTATTTTCGGAATTTTACGGTATTCAATGGGCTTGCACAAATTATAATTATTTAGAATAGGCATTTTTTAGAAAATTCACAAGACAGTAGTACGTTACTAAATAAGAGAGCAATACAAAAAATCTAGATATATCATAAATGTTGTTGCTTGATAGCTCTTAAATCTGTTTTCAGTGTACATTTTATTTTTATGTGGATATTTATTTATTTGCTTATTTACTTATTTTTTCAGACCGAAAATTAAAATTAACCCTTCGACGAACGCTAGGACTGTAAAAAGTTCAGTGCTGACTCCTATCAGTGACTCACTTTTGAGTCTCTCATTGGTGTCACTATTTAAACGAATTATTTTTTATATTACTTTCTTGTGGTACTATTTTTTTTCGTCACGTTTTACTAGAAAAATTGTGTACAAATAAAATTTTAGATGTTTCTCAATTTTCATTTAATAAAATAATAATTTTCACATAATAAAACCTCGTATAAAAATCTAGTTTCAAATCTTAAATAACGAATAGAATCATATTTAAATCATCCTTTACTTCTTCATCAGAATGGCACCTCGGCCACTCTCTCTCCTCCGAGGAGGCTTCCATTAGGTATTTCGACAAAAATAGCAATGATTAAAAACTTCAGAGCGCGCGGTAGATGATGGGAAGAGGAAAAATGCCTTCCCATCGCTCATCTCGCGATTTCCTTTTTCCCTCTCCCCAGTCTCAATAAGACACGAAGGCCTTGGCGTAAGAGAGAGAGAGAGAGAGTCGCTGACTAGTTGCATAAGTCAGCGCTGGAATGCAAAGGTTATCTTACTGAAAAACCTGCAATTTTAGGTTCCTCTGGTTGTTAATAAAAATGCTTCCAATTCAGCTCCATCATTCAAGGAATTAAACAATCGATATCTTTTTACCAGAAATTTGCTTTCTAAACCAAACTTTGTTTTTATTTCTTTCTTTCTTTTTTCCTGTAAGAGAAAGCGAGGGTCCGCAAGAAGTGTTGGTACCTCATTTGTCACTCAGGATTTTTGGCCTTCTGGGATCTCAGATCTCAGTTGTAAGTAACAGAGCCCTTATTTCGCAGCTAACAGTTGCAACTACAACCATCTGTCAGCTAAAGATCAGTTAGGATCTATCCAGAGCCTAATTTCTGGGTTTAGGATACCCTTTAATAAGACGATATTCATGTGGAAGGGAGGTGAACAATGTAATCATTCTTGTTAAATGTACCAGGCCATCACTCTGCGTTTTCGTTACTTACATTCAATGTCTAGCAGGCAAAGGCAGAATAACATCGACCTATGGTAGGTTTACGAGCCCGCAAGACTGAGTAAACCCCCACCAATCACCAACTGTTTTCGCCACTGAAACCGCTGGTCCACAAACCTACCTTAGGCCGATGATGTCGCAATCACCCTAGCATTCGGAGGCAGGTTGTGAAGTTTCTGTAACCGGATCGTTCAAGTTTTTTATTGCCACAATGTCCGCCATAATAGGTATCCTTGGCGCTCGGGGAATATCAATTGGCACCAACTTGTCTTCAAAAGGAGTATTCCACTCTTGGACTTTACCACTCGCAAAAAGCACAAACGTTACCCAACCGATTACGTACATCCCAGCAGATATGTAAAACACTTTCTGCCACTGAAGTCTTGTCGGCTGTGGAAAGGAGACAGTTAGCTATCGACTACAAGGAATTAAACCGAGCCGTGTTTGATGCATGGATGCGCTGTAGGTCAACTGGTAGTTGAATCATGTCATTGCGTACGCCACTCTACTCAATGGACAAGGCGCGGCAAGTTTTCGCTTATGGGTCTCAACGTCTGCATTTGAGATTACCTTTTCAATCCTAACACGTGACCAATGACGTCACCAAAATTCAAGCTATCGATTCTTCTGAGTTTCTACTTTCATGAGGTATTACAGGACTTAAGAGCGGCTGTCTGTAAATATCGACCAGGGGTGGGAAAAATAAGAATTTCGAAAAATCCCCAAAAAATTCAGTGGACTACCCTAGGTACCTTAGTAATGAAAATGTAAATTTTACTTTCATCGGTTAAATACTTTGGCAATACAGCGAGTGTAAAGATTAACCGCTTCACGGCCTCCTCCGGGCCGCTTTTTCGGGACGCGCGACAGGGTAACGAAAAAAGCTCAATTTTAGTCTAATTCAAACATCATTCAATTCACAATGCCTCTCATCGTATTAAAGGGATTTCAAAATACATTTTGAGTGGTAATCTGCTTCAATTGCTTGCAACCAGAATATTTTACGGATTTTAAGATACTTGAATAATTTTGAGGATTTCACCCGAGCAAAATTTTGTCGAAATTCGAAGGCCTAAAATTCAACCCGATACGTCGTTTTAAGAAGAAATAGATATCTGACATTAAAAAGCAATCTTTAAGCTTTCGAAATATGGGTTCAAAACTTTGGGCAACATGTGAAATGAATTTTTGGGAAAGCGAAATTCAGGGAGCACCTGAGTGAAATTTGACCTCTCTGACTTGACAGTTATGAGGTTCGGCGCGACACGGTGAATTCGAAACAAATCGTTCAGCCCAGGTACGTTTAATTCAGGCGATTCCAAGTCCCACAGTGATACACACGTAACTGAAAAAAAAGTAAGATGGACAATTTTACCTCAATGTTTAGCCAAAAAGAAGGTCAAATCCCGGCTTTTTATCGTAACCTGTAGCTTAACACTAATGTAAACATGAAGGTCAAGTACTCGTATCACGACACAGCAAAGTGTTCAAACTTTGCACCAAATATCTATCATTTCTAGTAAATATGAGGTCGGCAATATTTTTGTTTGTACCTTATGTCCTTGCTTGT
The DNA here is from genome assembly GCA_038088405.1 of Porites divaricata. Classification (NCBI taxonomy): domain Eukaryota; kingdom Metazoa; phylum Cnidaria; class Anthozoa; order Scleractinia; family Poritidae; genus Porites; species Porites divaricata. The sequence goes on along the minus strand of JBBMOI010000001.1, from coordinate 60,923,540 downwards.
CTTCATGACCGCAAAAACTGAGGCAAACTGCAGCGAAACCCCCGCGCACTCGACGTGTGTCAAGGAATCCCGTTACGTGAGTGGAGAATGCGTTACATAACATGACAGTCACCAAGAGTTTTTTTCTTTCGTCGTAAAAAAATGCCATTTCTTACGAACATGTTATAAATATACTATTTTTTTCTCCCCATTTACCTCGCAGCTTTACGATCGCAAACATGTGAACCCAAACGTCATGAAACGTGTCAAATAATATTCATTAGCGTTATGTGAATACATGTTTTTTTTTTGTTTGTTTGCTTTAAGTCAAATGTTACTTTTCCATTCCCATATTAGTTCTAATTTATAACGATTGCGAAATATCCTAACACGTTGTGTAGAAGCGGGTCACGGAGACCGCTTTTGCAATACCTTATATACCTTCATCGATTTCTTGATAGCGCGGTTTTCGTTAGGAATAAAGTTTTCGGTAGCGAGAGCTCGGCTATAGCAGACGTCTACTACTCGCTGAGCGACCACACAGAGTGTGAATATGGAGCGCTGGTTGGGGGTGAGTGTGGTTCAAGTGCCAGATACTAGAGCACAGAGAACCTACCCATCAGGGAATGTAGCCGATCAATTGAGCGCGACATTACAGAAACACTTCAAACCAGTTTTGCCAACTGTGGTTAAACACTGAAGCAGAGCTGTTATTGGCCAGGGCGGTTAAGTTTGAGACATGATTATACATATATATCTTTTAAAAACTCACTTTTCCTTTTTTTTGTTTTTTTGCTTGATATTGTTAGTTATGATTTTCCATCACTCTCTTCTTTGTCTTTTCCTCGCAAGAACTTTTTTCTTGCAATTTTGGCGTGAAAGGTTTTTGGGATTTCTCCGATCCTCAAATCTTCCCTAAAAATCTAATGGCTATCCTCAGTCCACAACAGAACTCGGCAGACCAACGCAGTTTGCTCTCAATCTTAAGGGAATAGGAAATAAAAATTCCTTGTTTTATCGTCATTTTCACTTTTGTCCCAGGTGTATTTGAATTTGATCACTCAAAATTTCAAATGACGATTTGGCCGAAGCACCGTGACGAATTTGGCATCGGATGGCGCTGCCGACAAATGTTATGTAAATTTCCCCTGGTTCTAAGGAGGAAAGAAAGGACGCTTTCTTTTGCGCAGTCAAAGTTGATCTACAGTCTTACGATGATACTTGTACCAGTTGGATCTCGTAAGTGTAGTACTCTAAGTGATGATGGCGCTTTTGAACGAAGCTAAAATATTTAGTACTGTATACTTTAATTAACTCAAATGTCTATACTTTTTGACGTGTACATTTGTCATTGGCAAGCCACAAATAAATTTAAACTGAGGACCAGACTAAGCATAAACTCGCTTTCCTGGAAACGGAAATCCAGCGCTATAAACTGAAGACTACCTTCCCCCATTATAATAGCTTTCTTATTTTCTTTGTCAGCAATATGTAGGCGTGTCGTGGGTCGCTGACGGAGGAGGCAAAGCCTCAACCATCAGAGGAAATTGCCACCATCGATTCTTCCTGCACATAGACCTTACGAGGGAACGTGCGCCGTGTTTCTCTGTAACAGGTAGTTATGCTTAGTCTGGTCCTCAGTTTAAATTAATTTGTGGCTTGCCAAGTGTCATCGTAAGGCTGCAGATCAACTTTGACTGCGCAAAAGAAAGCGTCCTTTCTTTCCTCCTTCTCTTTTTAACATGATTGGGGACCAGAGCGAGGGGAACTTTACATCACATTTGTCGGCAGCGCCATCCGATGCCAAATTCGTCACGGTGCTCCGGCCAAATCGTCATTTGACATTTTGAGTGATCAAATTCAAATACACCTAGGACAAAAGTGAAAATGACGATGAAACAAGGAATTTTTATTTCTTATTCCCTTAAGGACCCTTAAGATTGAGAGCAAACTGCGCTTGGTCTGCCGAGTTCTGTTGTGGACTGGGGATAGCCATTAGATTTTTAGGGAAGATTTGAGGATCGGAGAAATCCCAAAAACCTTTCACGCCAAAATTGCAAGAAAAAAGTTCTTGCGAGGAAAAGACAAAGAAGAGAGTGATGGAAAATCACAACTAACAATATCAAGCAAAAAAAAAAAAAAAAAAGCGGAAAAGTGAGTTTTTAAAAGATATATATGTATAATCATGTCTCAAACTTACCCGCCCTGGCCAATAACAGCTCTGCTTCAGTGTTTAACCACAGTTGGCAAAACTGGTTTGCAGTGTTAATGTGGCGCTCAATTGATCGGCTACATTCCCTGATGGGTAGGTTCTCTGTGCTCAAGTATCTGGCACTTGAACCACACTCACCCCCAACCAGCGCTCCATATTCACACTCTGTGTGGTCGCTCAGCGAGTAGTAGACGTCTGCTCGAGCTCTCGCTACCCGAAAACTTTATTTCTAACGAAAACCGCGCTATCAAGAAATCGATGAAGGTATATAAGGTATTACGAAAGCGGTCTCCGTGACCCGCTTCTACACAACGTGTTAGGATATTTCGCAATCGTTATGAATTAGAACTAATTAATATGGGAATGGAAAAGTAACATTTGACTTACAGCAAACAAACAAAAAAGACATGTATTTACATAACGCTAATGAATACTATTTGACACGTTTCATGACGTTTGGGTTCACATGTTTGCGATCGTAAAGCTGCGAGGTAAATGGGGAGAAAAAAATAGTATATTTATAACATGTTCATAAGAAATGGCATTTTTTTACGACGAAAGAAAAAAACTCTTGGTGACTGTCATGTTATGTAACGCATTCTCGACTCACGTAACAGCATTCCTTGACACACGTCGAGTGGCGGGGGTTTCGCTGCAGTTTGCCTCAGTTTTTGCGGTCATGAAGACAAGCAAGGACATAAGGTACAAACAAAAATATTGCCGGCCTCATATTTACTAGAAAAGATAGATATTTGGTGTAAAGTTTGAACACTTTGCTGTGTCGTGATACGAGTACTTGACCTTCATGTTTACATTAGTGTTAAGCTACAGGTTACGATAAAAAGCCGGGATTTGACCTTCTTTTTGGCTAAACATTGGGGTACAATTTTCCATCTTACCTTTTTCAATTACGTGTGTATCACTGTGGGACTTGGAATCGCCTGAATTAAACGAACCTGGGCTGAACGATTTGTTTTCGAATTCATCGTGTCGCGCCGAACCTCATAACTGTCAAGTCAGAGAGGTCAAATTTCACTCAAGTGCTCCCTGAATTTCGCTTTCCCAAAAATTCATTTCACATGTTGCCCAAAGTTTTGAACCCATATTTCGAAAGCTTAAAGATTGCTTTTTAATGTCAGATATCTATTTCTTCTTAAAACGATGTATCGGGTTGAATTTTAGGCCTTCGAATTTCGACAAAATTTTGCTCGGGTGAAATCCTCAAAATTATTCAAGTATCTTGAAATCCGTAAAATATTCTGGTTGCAATCAATTGAGGCATATTACCACTCAAAATGTATTTTGAAATCCCTTTAATACGATGAGAGGCATTGTGAATTGAATGATGTTTGAATTAGACTAAAATCGAGCTTTTTTCGTTACGCTGTCGTGCGTCCCGAAAAAGCGGCCCGGTGGAGGCCGTGAAGCGGTCAATCTTTACACTCGCTGTATTGCCAAAATATTTAACCGATGAAAGTAAAATTTACATTTTCATTACTAAGGTACCTAGGGTAGTCCACTGAATTTTTGGGGGATTTTTCGAAATTTTTATTTTTCCCACCCCTGGTCGATATTTACAGACAGCCGCTCTTAAAAACCTCTAATTACACAGTCAAATTTTCGGTCGAAAGGGTTCTTCGTTTTCGTTTTACGATAGAAGACGTTTGAATTTGCAGGCTTTTGCGAAACGCGGCATCAGCTGGCTCTTATGTGGGTTAAAATTGTGCCCCTCAAAAAGACACCAACATGGCGTCTCCATACAAAGCCTCATAAATTTGGATAAAACGTTTTTTCCGAAAATCTCGCATATGAAATATCGCATAGACCTGACTCTTGGCGAGGCTTTTTGTAAATATATCTTCTTTCATTTCCAGATTGTGGACTTTCTTTATTGAATGGTTTGCATTTTTAGTTTTGAGGGCATGACAGTGAAAATAGAGAAAATGACAAGACACAGAAAACGAATTATACCACGCTAAAGTACTGCTTAAGAGGTTTTATTCAATTGGTACTACTCACTATAGGATCGATTTCAGCCATAGACTCAAAAGTGGTAACAACATTTTCTCTCCGCTCCATTTAGCTCTTGTGTTTTAAGCACCCAGTATATTAACCATCACGCGGGTAATTTTTCGGTTACTGACAATTTTTAATATATAACTCAAGAGGCTAATGTCGATGCAAGCTTCTAAAGCGCCTCAAGCGATCGCGTTTTGACATCGAACGGAGAAACCGTCTTCGCGTTATATTAGGGAGCTTTAGCAACGACGACGGCGACGGCAGCGAGAACGTCAAAAAAGCAATAGGCTTATTAAGCAAAACAACAAATTTGCACGTGCATCACGCTTTTTTGTACATTTCTCTACCGCCTCTGCAAGACTACAACGTGAAAATGCCTAATTTCACGTTTTAGGGAGGACGTAAACAAGCGACGACCAATTTTTCTTTCTCTTTCTAAACTGTAGTGCAGTAACCAAGAAATCAACTCCAGGGAAATTCGCCCACTTTTGACATTTCAAGCGAATTGGAATAAATGAGGAAAAGTTTGAAAAAACGAGAACTCAGTTTTAAAGTGACGCTTTCGCTGCCGATGCCGTCGTCTGTGCTAAAGCTCCCTATTCCTTTCCAGCAACACGGCCAACTGAAAGACAGACATGAGACATAGATCAAAAAAATAAAAATTAATTAGCTCAGTCGGTAGAGCGCTTGACTACAGACCGGAATGTCGCGGGTTCGATTCTCGGGGTCCGAGAAATACCCAAGGTCTTAAAAAATAACTGAGAAATAAAGGTAATGCCTTTGCGCTGCAAATGGCTAGACTGACTTTCGCGTGGCTAGGATGACCACGTAAAATGGCGGCCCCGTCTCCAGTAGGAGGCTTGAAAATAGTGTCTCCAATTATTACTTTCGTGCTAAATACATTGAAACTGAAATAAAGTGGGTCTTTTTTTCCCTTCTGATATGTCGGGGGAAAATGGAGTCGTCACTACAAACTAACTGCATAGTTGTCGAAGTCTAAAAAAATGCCGTAGGATGGCGTTTTTGATGTGTGACAGATGAATGGAAGAGGCAACCGTGACAATCAATAGGATTGTGGTGCACACTTCTACAAAGGCCGTTACTGCTTAGTGAAGGTTTGATGTCAAGGAAAAACGAAGGAAATTTCAGGAATTTCCCAAGCTATATTTTTAACCCTGGAGGGAGAGGGAGTTGATAGACCGAGATGACAAACTGGTTGAGTTCTTAATTCTTTACTTAATGAGATTGAAGTATTTTTCTCTAAATACAACGGACAAAAACCTGAGCCTTTCAAACACTACAATGACGACTGTGTTTGCGAACCTTATCAGAGACTGCATCACCTGTACTCTGAGTTAGTTGTGCCGTATTGAAAAGCCCGAACGTTCAATTGTCGCCTGCTTTTACCAGTTATTAAGTCCCGACTTATTAAAAAAACTGCTCTAAACACTCACTGTTTTCAAAAAAGGGGACAACAACGGGCCGGTTTTCGTCAACAGATCGGTCCCGTGTGAACAGAAATGGTGCGATCCAATATCAGATTAGATCCATTACTTGGAACCAGCCCCGTCTGAACAAAACGTAATCATTTCTCCAAAAACATACCTGATTGTCTGTTAACAGTCCTACTACAAAAGGTCCAATGATCCCTGGAATTGTTCCCGCTGAGTTTGTGATTCCCATCAGAACTCCCGAGAATCTAGGCGCGATGTCCAAATGATTGACACGGTAGGCAGCTGCATTAAGATTAGAGGCCCCTAGGGCAAGTGAGAATAAAACAACAGCCAGGCTGGTGCAGTTGCAGCCAACATAACTTGTAGCTACCATCAGGCAGGCAGGTATAAGGTAACCTGAAATACATAAACAGGTCATTAAGTAAAAATGGAGAGAATTCTCAGAACGTCTACATACAGATACAGTTGAAGCTCTCGAAAACGCCCACCTTGAGAACAGAAGAAAGTGGCCGATGTAGAAAGGTGGCCATTGTAGAGAGGTTTGAAACAAGAATCAATGTATGGACTGTCAAGACAAACCTATTCTACGAACCTGTCAAAAATCTGCGTTACAACATTCACTGTTTTGGCGTTATGCTAATTTTTCCAAAATAATGCACACTATACATGCCTCCATGCCTAGTGCATTTTAGTTTGAATTTATCGCATCTTTTGAATGTAAAACATTGACAACACTCACACTGAAATGTACTAGTCATGGATATATATACATTGTCCGCATTAATTTGTAAAAATTAGCATAACGTCAAAGCAGTGAAGTTGAAACGCAGATTTTTGACAGGTTCGTAGGATAGGTTTGTATTGAAATTTCCAGGAGTTTCATAGCCTGCGTGGCCGGCGTTAAAAGGGGAAGGGGAAGGGGGAATTTGGGCGCGCCCAAATTCCCCCTTCCCCTTCCTTAACGCCGGCCACGCAGGCTAGGAGTTTCAGTGAACCAATCTCAATGAAAGTTTCAGGCATTCGTTCGAGTCGTTTCAGAGATATACAAAAGCCCAAATTTTGAATGAAGTTGTACTTAGACAGGTGGTGACAAAACGGCCACTTAAGAATAATTTGAGTCATTCATAACGTTTTTATTAAATAATCTATCACGGCTATTGAAAATTTAAGGTTTTAAATATATCTTCGTTTTAGTCGAATTCAAACATACGGAACTTTTTACTTCTTACGGAGGTTATTTGCTAAACACCAAAATTTAAGCTCCCAGTGTTGGATTTTCAGTAGCTGGTCTAGATAGCGCAAAATCAATTTTAAAGTTTTTTGTTTATTGTTGTCATAGTAATATCGATTTTACTTAAAAATACATTTTCACAAATTTCAACCTATAGCCAATCATTGGTGAAAATTTTACAGCCATCAGGCAAGGATAAAATCACTTTTATGGCGATTGAAAAATATCGGTATGGCCTCTGAAAAACTATTTCGAAACACCTTAAACCAAATTCTGTCAACTATTCTTAAAAGAAATATATGGAGATCAGTAAGGAGAATTTGTATGTGGAACTTGGGGCTTAAGGAAACGATTCACTGAAGGCACTTACCTGCTGTAGCAAGGACTTTCCTAACCTCCCCAGTAGATAATACATTGTTTTCACGCATCCAGTCCGCAAGCTGACCAGAACCGATACCAGTTACGCACATACAAACAAACGGGACAGCAGACAGAAGACCATTCTGAAATAACACGAGTTTTAAATGATCAACATATTTTTAAGAAACCGTTTGATTATTAGGGCCTGTTTACATGGAGGTGGGATCTAAGGTAAGTGAGGTAACTCGCTTAGGTGGGGTAACCCTCCCGTCCATACAATCTCTCATATGGTCACCTCACCTATCATGTAAACGTGATCAAATTAAAATCAAAGATTATATAGACGGGCAGGTTACCTCACCTACCTGGGGTCCCCCACCTCCATGTAAACAGGCTTTAAGTCGCAACAGAAAAACTGAATTCACAACAACTCAATACAACTTGCACTGGAATGCGGAATAAATTTATTGATAAATAAATATATAAGGGCTCCAGGTAGTAACGGAACACTTCCTAAGTCACAAGCTAAGATGACAAGTGGAATGGATGATAACAAGGAAATTCGGGTTTGTAAGCTGTCCATTTACAGTAATAGCCCCATCTTAGGATCATGTTTTGTCGTCCCGGAACAACCGTTCCGTTTTTGATGGCATTTACACTAAATCGGATAGCTCTTGCGTCTGCACGAAAACCGTACCCGATATGGCTCCTGCTCACATATAAAAACGGCGATTTCGGCGTGTTTTCAGTAGGGACCTTATGATCCGACAACTGCGACGCCCATGAAAACGTCGCTAAAAAATTGACGTCGCATCATTTTAAACTTTTTCGCGATTATCCCAATTCATCCTGTTACTTAAAAGAAGGGAATTTTGGCTGGAGCAGAAGAGAGGGGAACGCGCTCAAGTTCGGACAGAGAGGGTAGAATTTAATGCCTTGCCGTTCCCGTTCCCAAGTAAACTTAAAATTTGGTCATTTCACGTCGTAGTTGTGTATTGGAGGCAAAGACATGTACAAAAAAGCGCGATGCACGTGCAGAGTTGTTGTTTTGCTCATTAAAACTATTGTTTTTGACGTTCCCGTTGCCGTCGTGGTTTCGTAAGGTCCGTAGTATTGGAGCGGAACTGCGCCGCACCCATCTCGAAAGTGGAACGTTACTTAATAGGCTGATTTAGCAACAGGACGGGAACGTCAGTTGACGACGGGAAAGCGCGCGGAAAGGACTAAACACGATTTCCGGTGCTCAATTTGCCGCTCTGCCATTAGTCAAGCCAGTTGTCTGATTTGTGCGCGCCGACGTCAACTGACGTTTCCGTTCTGCTGCTAAATCAATATCGGATAGGTTCGGCGCCAGTCTTTGTCAGTAGACCTGCACCGTTCTAAACCTTTTATTTCACTGGTTCCCTTTAATCTGCACTTCCCTTGTTTTCAGGGATAGGGGCATTGTTATGTGACAATCCCTATGGTTTTCCCAGCTAATCAAAAACAATCCCTCCAATAGGAACGGGATCGCCCGTCTTTGTACCCATTCCACAAGCGATCTATAACAATGCGTCTTTCTCACCTGACAAATTGAAAAGTTGAGAACTTCTTTGAAATACGACGGCAAACAAGTAAGAAAGGTGTAAAAACCCCAGTTGTCGCAGAAATGTGCGACAATTATTCCCCACACGGCTGGCGAAGTAAAGATTGAAAACCATGGGGTGTCATATTTCTGAAAAAATTAACAATGTAGTTAGTGGGTCACATATTTCAAAACCTGAAAAAGCCCCAGCCACTCCTCCACCCTACCCCCCACCTCGGAAATTCCATTCAACCAAAATCTCCTGTTTAAATTTCTGGCAACTTCCAGTATCAACTAGACCAGCAATTTCCGAAATTTCGGAATAACCTGAGATCAGGCCCAATTTTAGCGGTTCTCATACATTCTCTCTAACGCCTACCACTAAAATTGGGCCTGATACAAACTCTCACAAGTTTGTGCTCACTGCGGCCAGATTTTGGCCGCAACGCTGATTGGCTGTTAGAACAATGCCACAAGATCTGATTGGCTTTTGGAATCAACGGAAGTTTAAAGCGCTTATTCCTCGCGTGGTTGTTTTCGCGAATGACGTCTCTGCAAGTTGTTGACCGCGAACAATGTGTAGAATGTGCCTTTCGATTTACCAACAAACGAAAGTAAATCAAAATACTGTCCATCTTAAAACTGGTTTCATTTGAAAGTTTAGCCGGGAATGACTTCCCTGAGCGGGATTTCGTAACTGAATCGCGAGTGAATTCACGGTTCATTACGTATGCAAGAATGCACACAGAGATGAATCTGAAATCTACAACTACCAACGGTTCAACTTTCGAATAATAAATACATTAATGGGATCATGGGAGGTATGCTTTACTTGGCTTGACTGTAAGCACAGATCTTATATCTGCATTTTTGGGTAGACATTGCGTGAAGAAGTCTGTGCACAGACGCCAGAGCTATTTTTCGACCTACACGTGCCTTTTCAACTGTCAGCGAAAGAACAAAAAAAATCATTTATGCAAATGTATAGCAGAACACGATTAACGACGGCGATTCACAGACGTCTCCTCTCCCGATTTTTCCTGAGGGAGGGGGGACGTCTTTATACAGGCTACGAGTCTGCAGTTTTCCAACGTATGAAAAGTTTGCATACTAAAGAAAACAAGCAACGGAAGTAATTTTGGTTGGCTGATTCAGCAAATGTCAATCAATCAAAAAAGTGGGGGGCAGACGTTTCGCAGAAGGTTTGTATCAGGCTCTCTTTGTTTTCGCCTTGCCCGCTGGAATGTTATTTTCAAAGCGAAACGAAAATTGAGCCTGATCTCAGGTTATTTTGGAAAGAAGAGGACAACCACGTAAGGTGTACCCGGCTTTTCCAAAGTTTGTTCCCGGACGTTTTTCTCGTGTTCTCCTAACATCCCGCGCGCGTTATCACGCCAATAAACCCATAGAAAGTGTTGTCTATATATTACTTAAATAACCTACAGATTAGTCAGTTATCTGCTAGCAGATAACTAACTAATCTGTAGGCGGCGCTGACTTCTAAAATTAGTTGTAGGCTTCTAGCCAATGAGAAGACAACTAATGAGTACAATGTATAATAACAGACCGAATTGGACGACACAACGTTCTGTTTTACCAAATGAATTTTTCATAACTGTATTAAAATTTGCGATATTTTAGGCTTTTTTTTAATCAAAACACAAGAATTTCGGACATCTTTTTTGCTAGCAGTCAATCTCGACTCCAGAGCTCTTCTGTGGAGTCAAAAAGCCATTCAAGTGCGCCGGCACGCGCAATGGCGAGTACTCTCCTATCACACTGTTCTATTGGTGCTGAATTTTGTTATAGTTACGTTTAGCGACAAAAAAGGGGCTACTAAATAAAGATAGCACCATTTCCGTACTCTTCTTTCCTTGTCCTGCCCTGCTCCTATAGTAGATTGAATATATTCTCTCTCTTTGATGGATATTGTTGGATGATTAGCTGGTCTGTTGTACGTAAACATCATCCAGATGAAAAACCATAAAATGCCAACACCACCTAAATCAAACATTTAATTTAAAGTACTATTTCAACACCAATCTGTCAAGATGTAAAGAAACACAAACGTATTTGTTCACGACTACGCGCAAGATAGCCTAAGACAGGGCTCCGCATTGGGAGAAAAAGGAGAAAAAAATCGGTGTACGGGAAAAAGAAAAAATCGGCGAGCGAATTTTTTTTCCCTCTCGCCGACATTTTTCGTATTTCACCCCTTTTCCTGCCTCCTTCCCCCACTGCGGAGCCTGGTCCCAGGCTACGCGCAAGACGACGCGATTCATAACAAAGTACCATCCATCGGGAGACAAACGATAAAAGAGCCCATCACAAATACCGCGGCGAAGACCTCTTCATTTCGAAAAGCTATGGTGTTACCATTCAAATGAAACCCCTTTGACAGAACCTTTCTGAAGAATTACTTATTTTCTAGTTATCTACAAAAGGATATTGGAATTTTTATTGTGAAGATTTTATCACCATTAGGAGTAAAAGGATTAAGCATATGGTCATGAAGAAATTCATTTACCTTTGGTCTACAAGCGAGTTTCATAGTACTTTAACCATTACTTTCGAGGTATCCTTAAAAGTATTGTCATAATGGATGGAGTTCCCATGTTGAATGTACGCCTTCATCAAAAGTATCTTCCAAAAAGCTGAGGGTAGTGTCAGGGCGTAGATGCCAATTAATCGTTATGAAACTTTCACGTTGCCTCGAAATTTCTTGTAAATGACAAACTCGCAGCTCCAAAATAAACTAATATATCTCTTCCTGAGGTTACAAATGATTATTTAAGGCAATATAAACTTTGACTTTGGCGGTCCAGATTAAACGGTTTCAAAAGCCCCACTCACTGCAATCGGTTTCATCTTCTTTAGTTTTGACCGTTCGTGCCTTGAGTTCCATAGTTTATTTGCTACATGTTGGACATTAAATGTCCCTTTACTGTTTTACTTAACGTCGACATGAGAATTGCTTTTTTCTTCGGTTACAAACCTGCTTCATGCTGAGTTTGGTAAATTCTACAATTTTATATGGAAAATTGCCAAACAATTTGGTAACGTCCATTAAGGAATTGTTTTTGAATTACACTCTATTCGGTCGCCATTCCCAGCTCTTTATAGCGGAATTCGGTTCAGCTTCGGTTCAAACGCGTGGCACTAACTATATATCAGTTATTTCTGGATCTCCACTACAGGTGTCTCTAAAAATTAAATAGAAATATCATCATTGACAATTAAGTATACCCAGGAGGGAGGGCTCCTTATTCACTGTATTGCGGGGGGAATACTTACCTGAGACATAAAATACAGATGGCCATCCTCCCCAGATGTCAGATGCACAGAGAACTCCTGCCAATGGCATGCCCAGAATAGTACCAACTTCTTTCCCTTTGTGATATGAAAGACAGAAAAATATATATACAGCTATTCCTGCACTGAACTTGTGCACATCTAACCTGGAGGTGTATTTGTCTCGGGGGTGTTTACATGACAAAACTCGCACCGGCGCGAGTTTCATACCGGGATGACTTTTTGAATTCGTATCGCGTTTTCATGATGACTGGGTCATTTCATATCTCGTTATTTGAAAGTACACTGCATGTTGATAAAATACACGTGTGATTCAAAATCGCAAACATTACGCATGCGCTACTCGTTCCAGTCTACCGGCAGATCGATTTCCCACCCGAACAGGTGGACGTTTCGCGTTAACATGATACCGTTGCCAAATCTCGTACCCGAGTGAAATTCTCGCCCCGGGGCGACTCGCGCCGGCTTGACATTTTGTGGTGGTATCATGTAAACAAATGTAGAGCCATGAGAGGGAACCGGAGTGAACTCGCCCAGGCGCGAAAGTCGCCCCGGTGTCAGGTAAACACCCCTTTAGAGAGCTTAAGTAAAGGCGTTTTGAGCGACGAACGTCAACCGGAAGTAATTTGTATTGCTAAGCGTTTATAGTCTCAAGACGATTCGACCGACAAGTTGGGCAAAAAAACTGCCCAAGAATGCATCCACTTCTGGTTGACGTGTGCGTCGCTCAAAAACGTCTTTGCTTAACCTCACTAATTGAGCAACCAATAATTTCTGGCGAACGTTGCTTGGGCGATTTTACTGGTTTGACCGCAGTGAATTTGGAGGGTTGTGTGCGAATCCAAATAAATGCTGTAAGGGAGACTGTATTATTATGAGAATGATTCGCGGATTTGAATTAATTTTAAGAAGTTCAACTCACAAACTCCAGCTCAGAAAACCGGCTTTCTTCCAAACGAGTTGACTGGGTGGTGGTTAACAACTGAAGTAAAATGCACTTACCTTCATAAGAAAAAGTGATCAGTTTGCTCCTTTCTAGGGGAGGGGCCCAAAAGCTCCACATGGCATGCATAGCTGGGAACGTTACACCCTGCAGGGGACATGTCATTACAGGAAGTTTTTACAATAGGCCTTTCAGGACATTATCGCGCAGAATGAGTGGTCATGACCGCTTGTAAGCACGCGCCGCATGAGCCATTTAAAGTGAGATACCAGGGAATGAAAGAATAAACAATAGCGCCCATGGCCTTTTTTTTGTTTGCTCTGCTCTAACAAGCTGATATGCAAGGCGGCATTCACTGCAAAGGAAATACCGCGTAGACTTCGACCAATGAAAGTGATTCAGTTCACGCTTCACCTGTGATATGACAGACCTATGTTTCCACCTCGACCATAGGTGAAAAGTGCCAAGAGCAGAATAGCGACCTCTTTGTGACTTTTGTTGACCTGACCAAGGCCTTCGATACGGTAAGCAGAGACGGCTTGTGGAAGACAAAGGAGAAATTTGGCTGTCCCAGCAAGTTCATAACCATAACAACCGTATGACAGTTTCACGAAGGCATGATGGTTAAAGTTCTAGATGAAGGAGATATGTCCAGAAATGCACGCAGTAGCGAAAATGGCAGAAATGGCGATTAATCGCCAAAATCGCCAAACTGTAAACAAATATTCAAATGAGATGGCAAAGGGGCCCCTTGGAAAGTGGCGATTTTGGCGAAAATGGCGTTTTTGGCGGAAATGGCGATTAATTGCCAAAATCGCCAAACTGTTAACAAATATTCAAATGAGATGGCAAAGGGGCCCCTTGGAAAGTGGCGATTTTGGCGAAAATGGCAGAAATGGCGATTAATCGCCAAAATCGCCAAACTGTAAACAAATATTCAAATGAGATGGCAAAGGGGCCCCTTGGAAAGTGGCGATTTTGGCGGAAATGGCGGTTTTGGCGAAAATGGAAGAAATAGCGATTAACCGCCAAAATCGCAAAACTGTAAACAAATATTCAAATGAGATGGCAAAGGGGCCCCTTGGAAAGTGGCGATTTTGGCGAAAATGGCAGAAATGGCGATTAATCGCCAAAATCGCCAAACTGTAAACAAATATTCAAATGAGATGGCAAAGGGGCCCCTTGGAAAGTGGCGATTTTGGCGAAAATGGCGTTTTTGGCGGAAATGGAAGAAATGGCGATTAACCGCCAAAATCGCAAAACTGTAAACAAATATTCAAATGAGATGGCAAAGGGGCCCCTTGGAAAGTGGCGATTTTGGCGAAAATGGCGTTTTTGGCGAAAATGGCAGAAATGGCGATTAATCGCCAAAATCGCCAAACTGTAAACAAATATTCAAATGAGATGGCAAAGGGGCCCCTTGGAAAGTGGCGGTTTTGGCGAAAATGGCAGAAATGGCGATTAATCGCCAAAATCGCCAAACTGTAAACAAATATTCAAATGAGATGGCAAAGGGGCCCCTTGGAAAGTGGCGATTTCGGCGAAAATGGCGTTTTTGGTGAAAATGGCGGAAATGGCGATTAACCGCCAAAATCGCCAAACTGTAAACAAATATTCAAATGAGATGGCAAAGGGGCCCCTTGGAAAGTGGCGATTTTGGCGAAAATGGCGTTTTTGGTGAAAATGGCGGAAATGGTGATTAACCGCCAACATCGCCAAACTGTAAACAAATATTCAAATGAGATGGCAAAGGGGCCCCTTGGAAAGTGGCGATTTCGGCAAAAATGGCGTTTTTGGTGAAAATGGCGGAAATGGCGATTAACCGCCAAAATCGCCAAACTGTAAACAAATATTCAAATGAGATGGCAAAGGGGCCCCTTGGAAAGTGGCGATTTTGGCGAAAATGGCGTTTTTGGTGAAAATGGCGGAAATGGTGATTAACCGCCAAAATCGCCAAACTGTAAACAAATATTCAAATGAGATGGCAAAGGGGCCCCTTGGAAAGTGGCGATTTTGGCGAAAATGGCGGTTTTGGCGAAAATGGCAGAAATGGCGATTAATCGCCAAAATCGCCAAACTGTAAACAAATATTCAAATGAGATGGCAAAGGGGCCCCTTGGAAAGTGGCGATTTCGGCGAAAATGGCGTTTTTGGTGAAAATGGCGGAAATGGCGATTAACCGCCAAAATCGCCAAACTGTAAACAAAAATTCAAATGAGTTTGCAAAGGGGCCCTTTTGCAAAGTGGCTATTTCTGCGGAAATGGCAATTACTCAATGAAATGCCTAATTTGTATTGAAAAATTCGAAATGAAATTGCAAAGGGTCCCTTTTGGAATGGCTATTAATTCCCAAATAGATAAAGTATAATGGTCTACTGATAATGAGAAGGCTACTGTAACTTAAGTGGCATTAATCTGTTTTCAATGCTTTTACCTTTAACTGATAACATCTGGTGACTTGAAATTCGTCCCGGACAAGAGCGTTTGGTCGGGAAGTACAAATTATAAATAATATCTTCCACAATTCAAATCGAATGGCCAACGAGTTGTATTCGATTATCAATGAATGGTAATCTTCGTTATGTTTATTGCAACTTTCTTAGGAAAAAATCCAAGATAGGTTTCCTTAATTTTCCAGGCTTGTAGGCATTGTTTGAATATGGACAGTTCATCATATCCAGTTCGGTTCTTGGCTACGCAGTCAGATTATGAGATGGTCCGTATTGCCTTGTATATCCATCCTCTTTGTTAAAATGGCGTTCAATCGTACAACTATATATAAACGGGCTACTTCATTGTGGTTTCACAAAATATGAATGTGTAAGGTTTCGTAGTTTTTATATCGACGCGGCGGCCATGTTGAAATAGTCGATGTTGGTACAGGTAATCACTCTATGTAAGTGAAAACGATTAATGTCGGTCCCAGACAATTTGGGTAAACACTCTATGTAAGCAAAACGGTTAATGTCCTTCGCAGGATGACGTGTTTGGACGAGTATTAAAGACAAACCCAAGATGGCGACTTCTGTATCTTAAGGATCCGTACCATTTGAAGGGGGCTTACTGTAGTTTGCGAAACGAAATGGAACGAAATGAAAAGGAAATCTGTAGTTTGCGAAATGAAAATCTGTAGTTTGCGAAATGGAAATATGGAAATTTACTTTCTCGCTGCTGCATCGTTGACTGACATGTGACAGTTGATATGATTGCGAAAGACCCGTAGTTACTAAAACCCGGAACGACCCACAACGATCCACAACGACCCACAAGTAGTATTTGTCCTTTTCGCTTGTTTCTGTGGCTTTCGCGGCCGTTTTTCGGCCTGCAGTCGCACTTTAAAGCGAACTTTGACTTGTGGAAGCTGTGATTTGAAAAAAGTGATGTCACAAGCGGTGATTTGAAGTCACAGCGCAAAATGGAACATTAACGCGCGCTCTCGAACCAACGCGCGATCTATGCCCAAGTTCTATTATTTTGCCAAAAAATTACCTCCCAACTTGATTACTTCGGGCAACAATTCCGAGTAACTTTGGGACCGACAGCAGAGATACATTCCAGCAGGGGATCAAACAGCAGAAATGATGAAAAAATTCCTCGAAAAATAAAATAAAATAAGAAGCCTACAACACGGTATTCCCAGGCGGTCACCCATCCAAGTACTAACCCCGCCCGACAGGGCTTAACTTCGGTGATCAGACGAGAACCGGTGTTCTCCCTGTGGTATGGTCGTAGACGAGAGTTAAGGAGAAAATTTTACTTTTTTGCCGAGTATGTAAACATTACCCTGCTCAGGCAACCCTGACCTTCAAAACAGCTTATGAGGTCCTCTTTTGTAGCTGTAAATGAATTTATGCGACCTCTTACACGGAGCTTAATTTTTGAAAAAAATTCAAAAGTGAAAGTTTGATATTTTTTTCTTGGGTCGTTTTGAGATCGTCCTCGGTTGTTTGAAGATCGTTGTGGGTCTGACTCTGATGTTTACGAGTGTAATTTTGATCCAGTGTGCCTTTTAATGTTCTGTATTTTGATGCCTAAAAGTTTACAAAGCTTGGACAGATGTGAGTGAACGTAAAACATTTTCATCGTATTTTGTTTTCATTTTGTCATTTGCTATTGATTTTCCTTTAAAAATCAAATGTTTAATCTGAAACTGTGAAATTACGACATAAACAGTTACAATCATGTTTCTAATTTTTAAAGGAAAATCAACGAGTGCCTCGCTTACATGTTTACATACTCGGCAAAAAAGTAAAATTTTCTCCTTAACTCTCGTCTACGACCATACCACAGGGAGAACACCGGTTCTCGTCTGATCACCGAAGTTAAGCCCTGTAGGGCGGGGTTAGTACTTGGATGGTGACCGCCTGGGAATACCGTGTTGTAGGCTTCTTATTTTATTTTATTTTTCGAGGAATTTTTTCATCATTTCTGCTGTTTGATCCCCTGCTGGAATGTATCTCTGCTGTCGGTCCCAAAGTTACTCGGAATTGTTGCCCGAAGTAATCAAGTTGGGAGGTAATTTTTTGGCAAAATAATAGAACTTGGGCATAGATCGCGCGTTGGTTCGAGAGCGCGCGTTAATGTTCCATTTTGCGCTGTGACTTCAAATCACCGCTTGTGACATCACTTTTTTCAAATCACAGCTTCCACAAGTCAAAGTTCGCTTTAAAGTGCGACTGCAGGCCGAAAAGCGGCCGCGAAAGCCACAGAAACAAGCGAAAAGGACAAATACTACTTGTGGGTCGTTGTGGATCGTTGTGGGTCGTTCCGGGTTTTAGTAACTACGGGTCTTTCGCAATCATATCAACTGTCACATGTCAGTCAACGATGCAGCAGCGAGAAAGTATATTTCCATATTTCCATTTCGCAAACTACAGATTTTCATTTCGCAAACTACAGATTTCCATTTCGCAAACTACAGATTCCCATTTCGCAAACTACAGATTTCCTTTTCATTTCGTTCCATTTCGTTTCGTTCCATTTCGTTTCGCAAACTACAGTAAGCCTTTGAAGGGCTGCATGTAATTTCTGTTTATTATGGGGCCCCTCCCTTATTTCTGTGTCTAAATGACGTCCTTCCTCCTCCCCTTGTAAGTAGTGTTTGTTTTGATTGTGTAGGTTAGAGTTATGGTCCCTATTGCCACAGACAACATATACAGACAATGTATTGTTTGGTTGGTTTTATTAAGAGAGGCATCTTGAGTCTAGTTTTTGCAATGATTTATATGTCATATATTAACAGTGGTTGTAATTGTCTGGCTGAATAAATGTGTGGAAAGTTTTGTAATATGATGTTTATTTTTTAAAAGGTTGATGGTAGTGCAAATACTACTTATTATGAAAAACAATAATATTGGACTATAAACTTCTATGTGAACAAAATTTGTTTTTAAGGTGGACACTGAAATCTGTGAGCAGACGTTCTCATGGCTGTCGCAGTATGGAAAGATCACACGCCACATGAACCAGCATCGTTTTGTATTTTATATAGTTAATATTTGTGAGTTAAGAAACAGGCGTGTGGAAAAAAACCACGGTCTAAGTTAAAAAGCGACATGTGGGATGGCAAATCGTAAAATCGATTGTCACCAAGTCAGCGAGATAATGCTTCTGGACTTTCGAGATCATAGCAAAATTTTCAGAGACCCATGTTTTTAGAGGTACATTCGCCACCCCTACAAGTTGAAAGTGTCTTGAAGGCGAACTATAGCTTAAGTTTCCATTCCTCTGTGTTTCACTTGCAAGTCACCCTTATAATAGTTATAAATTCGAGCCTGCGACTCTTTGGTAAAAAGTTTTGAGACTAAAAAACAAAGTGAAAGCAAAAAATGGGAAAACGAGACTTACAATATTATTGTGAATGTAAAGGTTATCAGATATATGAAATAGTAGAAAATGTTACGTAGGTAACTTTTAGGGTAAGTGTAAAACTTAGACTGCATGCTCACTGTGGGCTATATTGTTTTTACTGTTAGAAAACAATGGGATTATTGTTGTAAGGTACTCATTAGCATGGTTGAAACAATAGTCTGCAGTTAGTGTTTTACACAGTGCCTGAATTTCTTAAAGAGTACAATAGAGAAATCGAAGATGTTTTGAACAGACTAATGTATTGGGGTGAACTATGACTACCTTGATGATGGGTAAAACATTATTGTACATAATTGAACAGTTTTGGTTGGCTTATTCTGGAATGGATAGAATAAAAGTAAATGATTTTCAGCATTTTGGTGTTTATATGTTGTATTCATTATGTGTCAGGAATGTGGGTGTGAGTGGACCTTTGATAAATTGTACCAATTTAAGCACTAAAACAATATACTGCTAAAGTCTCAGTGTGGCCAGTACGATATAGCTGTCAAAGGTGGGCACTGGTTGTAAGGAGTAGTATTAGGCACTACTCACAAATCCATGGATTTTAAACAGCATAAGGAAAGTTCTGGCCCCACCTGATAAAGCAATAATGGGACACATTTTTGAAGAACGAGACAAACATATGTACTGTCGTTTGTATACCTTTAGTTCATGAAAAGATACAGAATTAGTTTGTATGGGATATGTTTTGATACAATGTTCGTGTTCAATAAATGCAGTGAAGTGTTGGGCACGAGTGACATTTCGTGGGGGTTTACATAACGGGGAAAAAGGGAATTCAGACATTTCAAAATGGCGGACGCAAGCTGCTGGACATTTCGAAAGTGAAGAGTTTAAAACGACGAGAGAGGAAATAATGTTGTATAGTGGATAACCAAAAAAGAATGAAGGGCACATACTGGTTATCGTGAAAGCATCTTTTAGCCAGGAATCATGAGTTTCGCAATCACTTTTGATTTAAGGCTGCCTCACAATTAATGGCACCACTTTAGCGTTAAGAGAATCAAAGGTCTACATCGAACCTCAAAAGTTAGAGTGTCCATGGCAAGGACTGTTTATGATTTCAAGGACCTGGTGGTTCTCTCCTGGAGTAATTAGTGCCCTAACTGTGGGTCATGAAACTTTGTGTTGGTTGGCTTGAACGAACTCTTTCGCCCTTTTGTAAGACTTTGAATAAACGATACAAAAGCAAAGGATGCTAGTGCGATATTTCAGCGCATCACATTACGTTTGGTAAGTCATGCGACATCGAAAGTAAGGAAACGTTTACTTAACCTGTGAGGTACATGGCACAAATACATAAGCTTACCTGAAATGACTTCCATTCGTTTCAGATCTATTTGATTCAGTTGTATTTGATATATGTTGCTTGACAGTTAAGTAAAGTCGTTTTGTCATATATTTGATTCAGTTGTATTTCATAAATGTTGCCTCACAGTTATTGGGGCCTCTTATTAGGTATGTAATTTGAATTTTTTTGGAGTACTGTTGCCTCACAGTTATAAGGACCTCTTTAGTTATCTACTTTGAAGGGACCACTTTTGGCAGTGAATTTGAATATTTTGCCATTTAGCCCTCTGGCGTTTTTCGCCAAAATCGCCATTGTCGCCAAAATCGCCAGCCTCCAAGGGGCCACTTCTGGCATCCAATTCAAATCGCCAGAGGCTGGTTATTTTTCGCCATTCTTGCCATTTAGCCCGCTGGCGTTTTTCACCAAAATCGCCAATTTCACCAAAATCGCCAGCCTCCAAGGGGCCACTTCTGGCATCCAATTCAAATTGCCAGAGGCTGGTTATTTTTCGCCAAAATTGCCATTGTTGCCAAAATGGCCAGCCTCGAAGGGGCCACTTTTGGCATCCAATTCAAATCGCCAGAGGCTGGTTATTTTTCGCCATTCTCGCCATTTAGCCCGCTGGCGTTTTTCACCAAAATCGCCAATTTCGACAAAATCGCCATTTTCACCAAAATCGCCAGCCTCCAAGGGGCCACTTCTGGCATCCAATTCAAATCGCCAGAGGCTGGCGATTTTTCGCCATTTTCGCCATTGCGTGCATTTCTGGACATAAGTGAGATGAAGGAGACGAGTCAGAATCCTTTCCAGTAACGAACGGCGTAAAACATGGCTGTGTTTTCGCTCCAACGCTCTTCAGTATACTATTCTAGGCCATGCTGACTGCAATGATGCCTCCTATGACTGTAAGGACGGAATACCAGTCAGATACAGGACTGACGACGGGCTGTTCAACCTGAGGCACTTGAACGCTGCTACAAAGGAGGAGACTGTCATCAGAGACTTCTTGTTTCCTGATGACTAGCTGTGCCCTTAGAGCCAACACAGAGCAGATAACGCAGCATGAAATGGACTGCTTATTACGGTTAAGGGGCAGAACTTAAAGGCAGTTGACAACTTGACCTACCACCCAGGGTAGTAAACTCTTAAGAGTGGTTCACATCGATACCGAAGTCAACAACAGGATTGCTAAGGCCAGCGTCGCCTTCGGAAGTCTCCATGAGAATGTCTGGGAGCGGATAGCCATCAGCCTCACTACTAAGCTGAAGGTTTACCATGCAGCGGTACTCATCACTCTTCTCCCCCTTCATGCGAGACCTGGACTGTGTACAGCAGACGCGTACACGCCAAGCAGCTCAATCATATCCACATGTGCTGCCTCCGTAGACTTTTCCACATCAGATGACAGGACAAACATACTGACAAGGTGTTCATAGAAAGGGCGGGCATCCCCAGTGTTGACACCCTCCTACAGTGAGCCCAGGTGAGGTGGGCAGGCCATGGCGCCAGAATGCCTGGTACTGTATGGAGAACTCTGTCAAGGCAAGTGGTCTGTTTGGGCAGAAGAAACGTTTCAAAGACCGCATCAAAGAATCCCACTAAGACCTAGACATCAACCCCAGTACTTGGCAGTCCCTTGCCCAGGATCGCTTAACTTGGGAATGGCGTAGCAAAGTCACCACTGGTGCCCGTGCAGCAGAAAACTGACGGACCTCTGAAGCACAGAGCAAATGGCCGCGCACAAAGCCAGAGCAACCTCCACTTCCACTGTAGTATACACACTTATGTCCTAAGCTAATCCTCTGTAACTATAGGGATTTGCTTCCCTACATATACCTTTACGTTAGGTATTACCAAGAGAGGATTGTGAATGGCTGGGCGAATTGTTATTGAAAAGCCTTTTACTGAACATGCAAACAGGGCAGCTCTTTAAAAGTTTAAATTATGAGGTAAGGATTAAACTTGTGTCATAAATCCATTTACACATGTACCTGCTTTATTATTATAAGGATTGCCTTCAGTTAGAATAATTTTTTACTTTTCATTTGACCTGTTCTTTGCCTTTGTTGGGTTTTACAGGATTTATAGAGCCTGTGTTACAGGAGTTAAAAGGGGAAGGAGGAGCTCTGAGAATTGGGAAAAAGAGGTTAGCTCCCTTTTTTATCCTTCCTCGTGTGTCTCTTTTTGCTCTCGCTCGCGCTTGAATTCCCCCTCCCCCTTTCCCTTTTTCAGAGGGAGCTTAAACAATGACGACGGCGACGGAAACGAGAACGGCAACAAAGCAATAGGTTTAGATTGGCGGCAAAACAACAACTTTGCACGTGCATCACGCTTTTTTGTACATTTCTTTGCCTTTACTGCACGACTACAACGTGAAAATGCTTAATTTCACGTTTTGTCGAGGACATGAACACAAGACAACGACTTTCTTTTTCTTTTCCTGAACTTTGATATATCCTTTTAGAATTAAACTCCAGAAAAAAATGCCAACATTTGACGAATTGGAATAAGCGCAATAAAGTTTAAAGTAGCACTAATTCACTTCATTTTGAGTTACGTTAATTTCCTTGCCGTCGTCGTCGTCGTTGTTTAAGCTCCCTAATCTGGGGAGGAACCAGGATTTGACAAAGGGGGGTTCGGATAAACGCCCGCCGAAGGCGGTAGCCCCTAGGGGGGTCCGGAGGCATGCTCCCCCGGAAAATTTTTTAATTTCATGGCCTCTGAAATGCGATTTCCAGCGTTTTCAGGGGCAATTTGCAGTGGCTTAATTGCTCTAAAGTCACCTCGTTCACTTTTATTTTAACCACGCGTTTGTTATACATTTTTGGGTTCAGTTCAGGGGGTTCGACCGAACCACCCGAACCACCCCTAGATCCGCCCCAGCTAATGCCTGTTTAGCAAGCTAGGAGTCATTATATTTAGTATTTAAACCGATCCACTACAAAATGCTTGCAGCTAAGTAATTTACCTCTCCTAATCCTTCCAGTATTCTCACCAGAATTAACATTCCAACACTATGACGTGCAGCAAGAGGAGTGAAAATTGTTAACACAGAAGTACAAAGCACTCCCAGGCCAAATAAGTACTTCCCACCAAACCGTGCTCCCAGCCAGCCACCTGGTAACTGAGTAATGACATAGCCAAAGAAAAATGAACCCAGTATCAGACCTACAAAAAGCCAAAATACAAGTATCCTGATCAATGAATAAGAATTTAGTGGTAGTACATCCACAAAGGGGTTCTTTGCTCTCAGTGCAAGGCTCAAAACATTTTTTAATGTTCTTTTTATTATTATTTTTATTTATTTAATATTTTTTTTTTATTTAAACTCTCAAATGTGATTTAAAACCATTTTTGTTATCAGTGATTTCTAAATGTCTTTGCCCTCATTTCCAGAAAGAAACATATTTATCAAAGCAGACAAGTTTACTTGTATAAAGCAGACACAAGCAAATATCCCATGGCCATAGGTGTCTACTTAATATATGTACAGAGCAGTTCCTCATTTTCCTTTTGAGTCACAGTAGATCGCCAGTACGAGAAAGAAGCAGCTGGTAAATGGTTGATCGCGAGCACATGAAGGAGCAAGCGGTGGAGCTGCAAGGAACGAGGGTAGGGCCCTTAAAGCGAAGAAAATATGTCATTTTTTTATCCTCTCTCCGCCCCAATCTCTCTTCCTTTTTACCTCCTATTTGCATAATTTACTATTTTGCCTGCCGCACATGGCTCTGAGGAAAGAATGACGCCTGCCCGCATTCTAGTCCAATACTGCATCCCATGCAAAGTCCTTTGCCATAAGGCTGCTCTAAAAAAACTGCATGAAATCATTGCCCTGCAAACCTGTGTAAAACAGGGTAACCTGGATAAACTTTTTTATGAGCTGGAAATTACAGTACGACTACTATAACCTGGGCCACCTACACAAAATTGACCAATCAGATTACAGGAAAATAACAATAGATTCTAAAATGTTAGATGTCATTTAATCAAAAAACCCAACATGGTTCGACGTCAACTAACATTACAACCTACAGACATGACCCTTTAGAACCCGCTGGAGAAAGCCTGTGATTCCTGAGAGCTCTGTTAAGAGTGAATGACTCAGACAAAAAAAAATTAAACGTTAGTTAAATTCTGACTTGAGGTCATCATGTCATTGAAAAGCACGGCAGGTAGGGAAGAAACTGCTGGTAGATGACAAAATAACAGCTTCTGTCAAACAAATAAATTATGTCTCCTGTGTGTCATTGTTATACGTGTATGTAAAGTTTCAAATAGAAAAACATAGTCTGGGAAACATTTTGCTTTCTTGAAAAACATTCGCTATCAATATCCAAATTGTGTGCTTTAAGTAACTGATTGTTTTGTTTATATATTTTTTATTTATTTAATATTTATATATATTTTTTTACGAACAGCTGATTGGCTCACCACCAGCTTTCTTGGAATTTATTGTTATTTTCCTGTAATCCGATTGGTCAACTTCATCTAAGTGGCCCCAAGTAAAGTAGTTGCACTTAAATACTTTTAGAGGCTGAAGGCAAAAGAAACTTGCCAGGAGCCACTAAGTTTATCTTTATTTATTTATTTATTTATTTCAATACTCAGTACTTCAAAAAAAATATTTATGCACACTGGACATTCTTAGTGTTGCAGTTCCCTTTACTTTAAGATGCAATCTCAAAATAACTCAGTTCACAGCTGTAGAAAGGTAACAAATCAATATCTAAAATACACCACCAACACACTACGACTACATCACTTGTGACAGTGCATTGTGCGATGTCATTACTTAGAATAAATCAATTGAAATTCAATTGAGTCTAAATGGATTAAAGTAACTGTAAATTCTATCTAGTGGGTATTAAACACTATTTTGTTGTTCCTATTAGGTGGAAAAGGAAGACAAAGTTTCTTGTATTAAATAAATTATCAAGTCAAGGCATTTGTTGAATAATTCGTGTAAAGAGATTTGGTGAGCACATTACCCTGTGTTTTTTGATCCCAGTTAAACTCCCCATCCTACAGAAGAAAAATGATTACAATCATGTAGTGTTTTTCACAATGAGAAGGGTTCAAAGTTCCAGTTGATCTGAAATGTTTATAAACACCTTCCCTTGAGTTAGACAGTGTTATTAACATGTTCAATGTACGGTTTGCAACCATGTGACAAGGCGGCCATGTTGGGGGTTAATACAATAGGGTTTTTTTCTCAAACAATAAACATGAAAATAGAGTTTAGTTTGCAGAGGAGAGGAATGCTTTTGTTCCTGACCGCCAAAATGGCTGCCGTGACGTCACGTGCAAACAAACAATAGTGGAATTTTCTTGCAAAAACTGTCAAACAAAACTTCTGGCCCCAGTTGTTCAAACGGTGGATAGCGCTATCCAGCGGATAAATGTCTATCCAGGGATAGCGCAATTGGTTTCCCGGATACTTATCCACTGGGTAGTAATTTATCCGGTGGATAGCGCTATCCTGCTGTTGAACAACTGGGGCCTGAACTATAAAATCATCAAATAATGATGATATTAATAACTACATTTCAATAAATACTCATCATTATAACTCAATATTATTATTTCCCCAATTTCCAGTTGGCTTTGTTTGCCGGTACCATCCAAGAAAAAAACAGTTATCATTCGGTTTTTGTATAATATGGCAAATCATGCAGGTCTGCATAATTCTTCACATCATACTCAGCCTGATCCATTAATTGCTAATGACTATTTCAATACCAAATTATTGGTACCCATTGTTACTTTGTTCAAAAAATTTCTATTCTCTGTGGCCAAGAAATTCAAAAATGGAAATTTAAATACATCATTTGGGCTTGACTCGAGGTTAGTTTGTGCTTGATTCGTGGCTCGTGATTGACTCAGGCATGTTGTTGGCTCGTGAAAAGGCAAAATAAAACGTGTGACATACCACATCATTCAATATTTTGCGTACGATTGATCACCATGTTGCAAATACAGTACACTAGACTCTTTTCCTTCTTACCTTTTCCTCGGAATCTGTCGAAGAATTTCTCTGACATTCGGGGTTATTTGCAGAAGCCCGTTCGTTCGCGTAGGTGGAATTGACCATGGCCACAAGAGCCACGCTCAAATTCACTCGGAGAAGATACACAACACAAAAACCCGAACAGGACAAAGCTGCTAGAACGTAACGAGCAGGTGTATAGCATCTTGACTGCCGGTGAGAGTTAGAGCTGTTTTCACGCAGGAGTGGTGAAGCCTCCTCCATTGCCAAACAAATAAAAGACTTTGAGGTTTAAAGTCTATTAATTCACATGCTGCACACTAATGAAGTCACGAGAGAAGTAAATTTTGAAATACGCGGCAATCCCTGGAAACTGGATAGACGAGCAGAGGCTCTGGGAACTAGTTTGCACAGGACAGATAATGCATTAAAAAAACACAGCTTTCCAATCAACAAGAGTTTTTTTTATCTATATTTTTATTCCAAAATATTTATATAATTTCGAATATTTTCAGACAAAAGTAAATACGTATTTTCTGAAAACCAATACAGTCATATGAAAGGAATATTTTACTTTCTTACAGTGTTGTAATTAACGACATCTTTTCTCATAGACTGGTTTAATCTGATGTCTCCGGAATGTGAAGGTCATCCTAGTGCCCAGCATTATGGGCTCCTAGCTGTTGATAATATAGATTTAGCCAGGGCTAAAAGCGAAGCTCTGGTTAATAATACGTGTGAACAAAAAATAAATAAATCGTGCAATGCTAAACGGGGACGACAATGAAAACGGCTTCAAGGCTAATAGATCTAATTAGCAAAAAAAAAATTTGCAGTTGCAGCAGCTGTCTTTCCCTTGCCGTTGCTTTGCACGACTGCAACGCTGTTTTGTACGGCCAAAACGTCAAACTTCCTAGTTACACATTATTTTTATGGAGGAATTGTCGTATGTACTGTCGTATGTGCTTACCCAATATTTTGGTTCGCTTTTATTTTTCACTGCCGCTCATTTTCTCACCGCCGCTTTGAATTTTCATGTTTTTCTTCCTACGAAATTCGTCTCCTTTGTTTTCAATAACTCGCTCTAGCTCTTTCTCTTTTATCCACGTTAGTGTAAACATAAAAAAAGTAGCGCCGAAAAAGACACGACTTTTGTTGTTTTTTTCTTTCTAGAACTTCGGGAGGCCATGTGATTTCCTTCCAAATAAAACCTTGAGTTGCATTTGGGTTGCCATACCTGTTGAGTTATTTTACATTGGTATGCCTGTGGTGCGGACGGACGGTCACTAGCTCGCTCGCTCGGTGTACGGTCACGTGATTACCAAATTTTCTCGGATAGGTAGATACCACATTTTCTTAGGTATAGGGCTCCGCCCACGCGCGGCCCGAATGAGCTCCGCTACAAATGTTTCCAACTCAGTTTGACTTTCCTTTTTAAGAAAAAAAATGAACTAAACTTTTCGGCCAGGTGTTAGCTTCTACACTCTCTCTTTTTTTTTATAAGAATTTTTTTTTTTTTTTGGTGTAGGCTGAATATTCTTATTTTTCTGTCGATTTCAGGCTGAAAATATTCTAGCGTTATTTTTAAATTGAGGCTTATCTCATTTCCGTTTTAGCTTGTATTGGGGTATCAATAAAACGTTCATGGAACCGTTATTAGCAACATTTGGGGTGGCTTTAGTTAGTAGTTTGTTTGCTAGTTTTCTCGTTTAGAGAAAGGAACAATTATATCAGTTAAGTTGAAAACATTTAATTGTATTATAATATTAACAGATTTTCAACACAAAATTAAATGCTATTGAAAATCTCAGCCTCAGGTTTACTCTTATAATAGTACAGTCGCGATTCGACGCGACTCAATGTGATTCCGCACGTTGTCTTGTTATATGATTCCACGTCCAAGCAGGCAAAGGCAGAATAATATCGACCTACAGTATGAGCCCGCGACTGAACACATCAAACAAAACACTGGCTTTTACAAAACATCAACTTTTCGCGTCGTCCTAGCATTCAGCGGCAGAATGTGAGGTGTCTGTGACGGCATTATCAGAGTTGTTTATGGACAGAATGTCCGCCATGACAGGTTTCCTTGGGGCTCGAGGAATATCAATAGGCACCAACTTGTCTTCAAAAGGTGAATTCCACTCTTGGACTTTACCACTCGCAAAAAGTACAAACGTTACCCACCCGATTAAGTACATCCCAGCAGATATGTAAAACACTTTCTGCCACTGAAGTCTTGTCGGCTGTGGAAACAAGACAGTAGCCGTCAATTAGAATTAGTTAAACCGCGCCGTAGTGTGATCCACCATTATGTGATTGGGGCAGTCAGTCAACAGGTGGTAGAGCGGTTGCGTTTGTTGCGCCAGTCCCTCTGTTCAGTGGCAAAGGCTGGGGTTCGATTCTCGGTCTCGAGGTTTGTGTACATTGAATTAGCCTATTCAATCTTAACGGTGGCCAGTATGAAATTTGATGCAAATCTCAAATTTCACGTAATAAATTCTACCATACAAAAGTAGAGTCGCAAGTTGTAATATCATAGGTGACGAATTACTCCTTAATTTTGGCGCGAAATTTCAGCGTTAATTTGTAATTTCACATGTGAAATTACAAAATTGCCATGGCAACCTGCCGTAGGTCTCCGTTTCAAGATGGCGACGAAGTTTTAAAATGTCATGAATGGAGATGTCAGGGCACAAAAAGACGCTTTAGAAAACCTGAACACACGAGAGAGCACATTAAGAAGGATTCTTAGAGGTATGTTGTCGAAAAATTCTGAAAACTTAAGCCCAATTTCAGCTCTAAACGTTGAGAGAGTGGAGTTCACGATCGATCGATACGATCCAGGATAAACAAGTCAAAAATCCTCGATTGCTAACGTAATTCGTCACCCATGATATTAATAGGTAATCAAATGGTATACTCGTGAAATTAGGGAATAATTTCACTTGCGTTTTGTCCAAATCCTAATAATTTTCATCGCCTAAAGGCTCGGGAAATTATAAGGATTTGGACAAAACGCGCGTGAAATTATTCCCTAATTTCACTCGTCACCATTTGATTACACATACTAACAGCACTTTTTCCCTTCAGTACTGACTCTGGGTTCTACCCTGAGAGTTCTCCGGTTTTCTCTTTTTTCAAAATCAACAACAACAGACTGACGTGTCACAGTACCTTTGTTTATACACTTTGTAGAGTTTGTAATAGCGGACCATGACAGAGAGGTCCCGTGTGAAAAAATGGTTCATAAACAGAACGGGGCCCGACTGAAAAAGGATGGCGCATTCTAGTACCGTATCAGACTCTATAATTAATTTTGGAACCAATTCATTGTAGGGTTTGCCTAAAACCATGAATCCGGAATCCAGGTTCTATTTAAGGTCATTATAATGGGCAACCTGACCTAAAACTTGATTCAGTCATTTTCCTAACCCTAATCACTAAACTTCAGAGTCATTCGGCGTTCGGCGAGGGTTTTTTTCCGGATTCCGGGTTCTTGGTTTTCGACAAACCACCCGTCTTGTACAAAAACGTAACCATTCCTCTAACAGCATACTTGATTGTCTGTTAACAGTCCAACCACATAGGGTCCAATTATCCCTGGAATAGTCCCGGCTGCGTTGGTGATTCCCATCAGGACTCCAGAAAATCTAGGAGCGATGTCCAAGTGATTGACAGTGTAGCTCGCCGTATTAAGATTAGAAGACCCTAGAGCCAGTGAGAATAAAGCAACTGCCAGGCTGGTGGAGTTGCAGCCAACATAACTTGTGGCTACCATCAGGCAGGCGGGCATGAGGTAACCTGAGAAATAGAAATATGAGTAGATTACTTGCCTAGTCTCCAGGCCTCATTATTACCAGGTCTATGCGTTTCTGGTCACATGGTCCGAGCGAGGAGGCCTGAGAAGACGCCGTGCATGGACTAGGCAACAGATTAACTACAAATCCCTGAGTGAAACTGGACACCAGTACTCTCAGGACTTCTAGATACTAATAGAAGAAAGCCACTTAACCATCAAGCCAAGTACCAACAAATGACAACTATTTTGGAGTTAGTCGGTTGACTGAGCCTATCTTCACACTATACCGGATATATAGCCTTTGCATCGGCACGAAAATCATATTGGATAGGGATTCTGCAAACATAGTTAACAACGGTGATTTCGGCGCGATTTCAGTAAAGGAGCTGGGCTGCGCAGCGCCGATCTCGAAAGTGGAGAATCACACATTGGATCTTAGGTTCTGTGCGATACTTTTGGTGTAGTCTGAACAGGTGTTTGGACCGCAGCGGAAGTGAATAAGTTGGAGTGATGACTGGAATTCACCGAGACGGAAGTAAATACAATCGACTCTCTCTTAACGGACACCTCTATACGACGGACACCTCTGTAAAACGGACACCTAGAGTTGGTCCCTGCCTTTCTTTACTCCCTTTATTAAACTCTCTATAAGACGGACATCTCTGTAAGACAGACACTTGGTGCCGTTCCCAAAGGTGTCCGTCTTAGAGACAGTTAACGGTATTCAGCATTTGGAGAACCAAATCCTCTCGGCCAACCGCACCGGCACCTACCTCGTACCCAGATGTCTGTCTCGCGATGAAAATTTGCGTGCAAAGGAAGGCAGGAAGGAGAAAACTTTAAGCCAATTAGAACTGGGGAAATATTTTGAATGAATAATAATTAACAATTATTCCTCGAGCCCGAATGGGCTTTGACTCAATAGCCCGTTCTTCCAAATTTGGTCATCAGTAACTATTTATGGTGAAACATGCGTGTGCTTTTAGCCAATCAGAATTGGAGAAATGTTTTGAATGAATAATAATTAACAATTATTCCTCGAGCCCGAATGGGCTCTGAGGTAATAGTAAAATCCAACTAGCTAGTCAAAAATATCGAGCCAAAACAACTTTAGCTGGTTAAAGCTTGGCTTTAATCATTTTTTGCCGCCAAAAAGCCGGCGCGTTTCGCTACTAGTGGGCCATAACATATAGCCTAGTAGTAGCTCAACCAATCAGAACGCCTCATTAACAATTAGACCCGTAGCCCGCAAGGGCTACGGGTCTAATTGTTTTAGTATCACCCAACTAGTCGGACAGAAAAGATAATAACAAAGTTAGCAAATGCAAGTTGAAGAAATATTTATTTGGGAATAAAACGAAAGAAAGCGTCACGCTCGATGCGCCAAATTTGCATAAATTTACATAACTGTCACGTTTTTGAAACACGTGATACAAATGCGTAGCTTGTGAAAATTCATTCATTCTTTCATTCAGCTGTGAAGTTGGTGAAAATCCAGCCACAACTGTTCATAGAAAAAAAAAACATCTTTAAAATAGTGCAGTGACCCACAATACTTTTATGAACTACAAGGAAAGCTCAAGTGAACTAGATCAAGTTGGCGACTGATAATTGGGCCAACTTTTCAACTTTTCAACAGTTTGTCGATTTTCATTTCATCGCATGTAGTTGTTGTTTACGATGGAAACAGAGCAGCCATGAAAGCTAAAAGACTGTGACTGTGACTGTGACATCCCACAAAACGCGAAGCGGTCGCCATTGTTTTGGTAGGTTTTTAAAACCGGCGAATTTCGCTACTCGAGGACTATTACTAATAGTCCTCTAGTAGCGTAGCCAATTAAAATGCAGGATTTGCATTAGTCCACTAGTTGGGTGATACTAATTGATAATAGAACACTAGTTGTTTTACCAATACTTGTTATTTACGTACCGTTGTCATTATTTCAAGATAGGGGGAGGGGCTAGTGGTGGCACTCACCTCCTGTAGCAAATACTTTCCTAGCCTCCGCAGTGGATAATATATTGTTTTCACGCATCCAATCCGCAAGATAACCTGCACTAATCCCAAATATGTACGAAAGAGCAAAGGGGATGGCTGACAGGAAACCATTCTGAAATAATACGAGATTTAACTGATCAAGAGAGGACAATATGAGATATAAGACTCGTGCGATTAAAAGCCGCAACACAGAACTGAACTAGAATAGAATACGGAATTATATATACTTTTTTAAGATTTATGCATCTGTCAATTCCAGCTGCGCCCAGCACCCCAAACCCCCCCGGGCTGACCCCCGGGCATCTGTCATATCCCCCGGGGTGGGGACGAAAACAGAGGGCAAATGCCCCGTCCCCGTCAACACTGCAACAATTTTCATCGACCACACAGTCGAGTAGTGCCATTTTAAGCATTTTTATGTGCGATTTCATGTTTCAGTTAACGTCTTCCTTTGTAAAAAGTGCGATTTTAATTAAGACTTCAAGCCGTGACGACACCAGTTTATGATAGGAATAAATCGCGTGCGTGTCAAAAGCTCGGGGTTGGCAAATGTCCGGCCCCCGGGCAGCGCAAAATTTGCAAATATCCCACCCCCGGTACTGACAAGGTGGGCAAATGCCCGGCAGTAGCCTGGGGGGAGGGGGGGAGCTGGGTGCAGCTGGAATTGACTGATGCTTAGTTATAAGTAGACTTATTATTTCATTGACAAAAAATAAATGAGAAAGAAGTAAAGTTGAATGTAACTCATTTCGATCTTTGATACCAACACGTATTTCTTACCTGAGAAATTGAAAAGTTGAGAACTTCTTTGAAATACGACGGCAAACAAGTAAGAAAAGTGTAAAAACCCCAGTTGTTGCTGAAATGTGCGACAATTATCGCCCACACGGCTGGCGAAGTAAAAATTGCAAGCCATGGTGTGTCATGTTTCTGAAAACAGTAGCATGAAAAATACAGTAAGCAGGTTTAATACATATACAGAACCGAGTTAATACGAACACCAAGGGGACATACCATTGCGGTCGTATTATCCGGGTGTCCGTATACAGATACAAAGGAGCAATGATTGAAGCAAAAAGCCAAGGAAGTACAGCCTAAGAGTTTAACACCGGAAGAAGAAACGGACTGATAAAAAAAATAATAATAATAATAATAATAAAATAATAATAATAATAATAATAAAGTCTCTCCACTTTGCTGTTGTCGTTGTGTTGTTCTATTTTGATGCTAAAATTGTTTTGTTTTGTTTTGTTTGGCTGATAAAGTTGTATTTACCCATATAAATCTGTCACTATTTGAACGGGGTGCAATGTCCAAAATTCGCCCATAACAGGACAATGAAAATAGACAGTGCGTAGATACCCAGTGTCCATAAAGTGAGTTTGATGATATATGAGAGCTGGTGGCTCAGGACACAGAAAAGTGTTCATTGTCCGTTAATCTTTTTAGAGAAAATATATGAGCTTATAATAAATGGATGTGATGTTCACCATTGAATCCAGGATAGCCCTCTACAATGAGCTGAGGATCTGTGACAGTAGGTGGACTACTCAATATGAGTACATATGGAGTTTAATACAAATTTGGTTCGTAGATCAACAGAGTTGGTCCACTCATCACTTAATCCCCATACACACTGGGGCAGGGCTATCGTTAAGTTTAAATCGGAACTTGATCGCGCGACACCGCTAACAGTTGCTACGAGTAATTGAAAATTTTCTATTTTCTCCATCGTTATCGTTATCGTTATCATTATCGTTATCGTTATCCCCAATATCTGGACGCCTGGAAATTTATATGGTCAGCGTGGCAGGCATTTGAAGGAGTAGGGAACTGGGGCGTTTCAAATTTAAACTAATCGATAAACTGACACCAACATTTAAAAGGTCATGTTGAGATTGGTTATTTGACCTAGATTGGTGCTCTAAAGTTGAACAGCGATCAAGTTATAACTCTTGAAACATGGTTAAAGATCCATACAAACATCTGATCAGCTCGTAAATGGGACTACTTAACAATAAAGTTTAAAATTACAGCACAATTCCCGTACTCTTCTTTCCTTGTCCTGCCCTGCTCCTATAGTAGATTGAATATATTCTCTTTCTTTGATGGATATTCTTGGGTGATTAGCTGGTCTGTCGTATGTTAACATTGTCCACATGATAAACCATAAAACCCCGACACCACCTAAAAAGAAAAAACAATCAAATTTAGGGAACTTTCACATCAATGTTTAAGGATGTGAATGCACCTGCAGACTTCTCTGTTCACTATTAGCTGCAAGACAACGAGACAACTTAAGAAGCATCATCGTTAAATGGAGGTGGCACCCCTAACCTCTAATCAAAGGTGTATTCTAGAAGCAGTGGTGTCGGAGCAGCTTGATATATTTTCTCACCATAATCTTGTAGACTTGCCACAAGTATGAGAAAGCAGGGGACGCTCGCCAATTGAGCGAAAGCTTATGTGCAGCCACTCCTTCCCTTCAAATAAATTCAGGAAGTCTCTCTCCTCGATCTTATTAGGGGAGGGGCATCTGTTCAAAGGCTAGAGAAACCAAACCAGCAGAAACTAAGCAGAAACTGGAAATCAGTTTTGAGAACGCCTATCACCATTAAGTTACAAAATGTAAATGACAATATGTCTTGCCGAACAAATATGTCTGATCAGTTTCACAAACCTTACTCTTTGCAATATTTTTAATGTTTGTTAATCTCTTTTTTACATGTAGTTTGACTATCCTTGCCTTCCTTTTTATCTGCTGTAATATTTCCACGTTCTTCGATTGTCTCAAGTGAATATTTTTATAATTTAATATTTTCCTTTTGGCTGGTGGCCTGCTCTTGACGGTGGAATTTGGTTAAACTGCCAGTGCGTGGCAGTCAGAAGACACCTCTGGGCATCCCAGTGAAAATGTCTCTAAGATAGTGTCATCTTTCATGGTGGATGGAGAGGTTCTAATCACCTCCACTGCAGGGTAAACACTTACCAAAGATATAAAATACAGATGGCCAGCCTCCCCACAAGTCAGATGCACAGAGAACTCCTGCCATTGGCATGCCCAGGATGGTGCCAAGTTGAAGACCTTTGTGATAAAGAAAGGAGAACAATAAGTAAGTACTCTTCTACTAACAAAATAGGGAGTGTTCTAGAATGACTGAGCCCAACCAACAAGGTCAATAGCACAGCGTCACTACCAAAAGACGTGATCATCTAGACTGACATGAGGCTTTTATCACACTTACAGGGTACATGTAAAGGTAGCATGATCTTAACAGTATTTTTTGAAGACCATGGTTAAGTTGGTGGTTCAGGCAGAGATTGAACTCATGGCTCTTAGGAGACCAGTGCATTTCCAGGCGACAGTTAACAATGGACTTGATTTAACATGTACATAATACAGTGTAGCAGTACGAACCTGTATAAGATAAAGTGACCAGTTTGCTCCTTTCTAATGGAGGGGCCCAACTGCTCCACATGGCATGCATAGCTGGGAACGTCACACCCTGCAAATGACATGAAGTCAGGAAGATTCTTATAACAGAACTTTCAGAGCATTTCTATTTAAGTGCATGTGTACTGTCTTGCACAGATTGTAAATTAGGAGAGTGCGGGCAAGATCTATTGAAGGCTAAACCACCACTGTGCTATGCATACGTTTTACATGATAGATCAAAAACACAAACGATAAGAGTGAATACGAGTGAAATAAGGTCCAGACACTCTTGATCAGATTTACACATTCTATGTATTCCACTAATTCTAAGTGCAAGTCCATTAAGTGCCACACATGCATAATAACCTGGAGATCAGGACGGCCCACTGCTCTCCTCACCCGCAATAATTAATGCAGATAGAATAATGATACAAATTATATGTACACTTTTGTTGTCATTGTAAATAAGAGAGGTTTAAAGGTAACAGAGTAAATGTACATGTTTTGGTTCAATTTTACCCTTGGTTTAAACTTTATTTTTATTTTTTTGGGGGTATGGTAATGTATGTTGATGAGTTGAAAACAAAGGGAAACAGAATTCAATCAAAGGACAAAATTCCACGATACATATCCCCAGTAGAGAGGATTACATGTAGCTTACAATGATTTGTGGGATTTATTCAAATTACTAATAAATATTTATTCAAATGGTGAACTGCACCACGTAACCAAGTTTTCCTTGATCTAAATAAACACAAAAATGGTTAAAACAGTAAGTAAGAGAGTCACTAAGGGCAAGAGACTCTCAGCATTAATGATCACCTGTTCCTTTTTCCAGAAGTAGGAATAAGTACGTAACTAACAAAAGGTAATCTTAAAGAAGATTGTTAATAATTACTTGCCAGGAACCACTTTCATTTTTTTTATTGTTTTTATTATTATTTTTTTTTTATTTTTTATTCTGCTTAGCTATTCCACTTGCTACCATGCTGCTGGCAGACTAGTTTAATGGAGTGACCACTTAATAAGTTGTATTACAAACATAGCCTAAATCTAATTAGAAGGGCCGCCTTTTGTCAGAAAGACCTTTACCATTCAATTAACTTGCATTTTACAATTTGTTATTGTCCAATTGTATCAAATCCACTACAGAAAGTTTACCACTATTAACTGTATTAAGTATTTTACCTCTCCTAATCCTTCCAATATTCTCACCAGAATTAACATTCCAACACTATGACGTGCAGCAAGAGGAGTGAACATAGTCAGTACAGAAGTACAAAGCACTCCCAGGCCAAATAAATGCTTCCCACCAAACCGTG
This sequence comes from Porites divaricata, assembly GCA_038088405.1. Classification (NCBI taxonomy): domain Eukaryota; kingdom Metazoa; phylum Cnidaria; class Anthozoa; order Scleractinia; family Poritidae; genus Porites; species Porites divaricata. Next base: position 60,886,756 of record JBBMOI010000001.1, on the reverse strand, counting down.
CTCCCAGCCATCCACCAGGTAACTGAGTGATGATATATCCATAGAAAAACGAACCCAGGATAAGACCTACATTGTAGGGAGCCAAAATACAGGTATCAAATATTAAAAACTAAAAATTAAAATAAAGGACCAACATTTCTTGGTGGGACAACATCTCAAAATGAAGAACTGTATAATCACCTCCCAAAGCTAAGTAACAAGATCATAGAATGATTTAGCCAAGGCTAAAGGCAAAGCTCCCGTTAATACATTTACTTCAAACAAAAAAACATGTAACCATTGCAAAGAAATCTACTTGGAGTTGAGCCTGCAATCAGTTGAAAACTAGTATATTAATAATTATAACGTACACTGTGTATCAGCGGAAAGCTTCAACACGTAACCTCAATGAGGCAACACCTGAACCCGTGAAACAGTCATTTTGACAGCTGTCAATTCACCCCAACACGGATGTGCAATATCAGGTGACAGGCAGCCATACTAGCTCAAAAAGTGTGAGATATCACACTGGTTTCCCTGTGGTGTGAACAGATCTTTATGGACAGATTTCAATCAGGTGCACTAGTAAAATTTCTTGAATGGAATTTTCTAAGCTTTGGGCTCCTTCGTGAACATGTAGAGCTCTGCTAAATGTAGGTGCTCAGTTATTAGAAACAAAAACTTTAGTCAAAAGGCAAATTAAACAGATTTAGTATGCAGTTTACCTTGTGTTTTTTGATCCCAGTTAAACTCTCCATCCTACAAAACAATTTTGATTACCACACAGTCAAAAAGACTGATTTTAAAAATTGGACACATTAATAATTAAGAGGAGGTAAAAGGAACTCCCCTCTCATCTAAATAAAGTGTCCTGCACTCAATAAGGTCTGTCACTTACAGTGTAAGAAAAAAAAATCCAAATTTCTTTTTGTAAAATCCAATGAAATGAAAAGCACCATCCAAAAGTTCTGCCAAAGAGATTTTATTTAAATGGTAACACTACGGGATTTCTTCCACAGCTTGGACTCAAAAGTAAGAGCTACTTTGTACATTCTAAAATTAACAAATAGTACCAAGTGAAAGTACTGACACAAATATTAAAGTATTTGTTACTGGCATGGTTGAATAACCCAAGGACTCTAAATCACAACTAAATACTAAAAAAATTAGTACTGCTAAGGAGGGTTCACTTAAATGGTCCTGTACACGAGCAAAAAGACTTAAAAGTTAGAGATTCTTGTGAGATTCTTGTAAGTAGAGAAAAAACCCTACATGCAACCAACTCTCATAAGCGACCATCTCCCATATAATACAAGTACACTCGATCAGTAAGCATTACCACTAATTATCCAAAACACCAAAATTTTCCAGTTTTGAATGACATTGAACATATATCTAAACAGGTTTACATGTGTAACACATTTGAACCACGCTCTGTTGTGAAAAGCCTGCAATATTTTGATGGCATATTTGCATGTTCCCAGTCTTGCGTGAATTCTAATGAAACAACACAGTGTCTGTGGTGGAAAAATAAAACCCCTGGAAACACCATTTCTAAGACTTTAAATTCAAAATGTCCATAGATACCTCGGTCCTCAAGAACTTTTCCCTTTGGTAACCGCCTACTATTCATTACAGTGTATCTGCCTGCTCTTAAAAACCTTTTTGACAGCTCTGAGCAAAACACCAACTCCTCACATTATTTTTTGGGTGGTTGTGCTTACAGGAGGTTCGACTGTAGAACCCACATGTGAGCAACTGAATGGTAAGAACAAAGGTTTCCAGGTTTCCATCTTAAATTACACTTTAAAGTACTAAGAGTAACAAATCATTGCATTGATAACAAGTGTTAAGTAAACATTTACACTGCTTTCAAAGACAGGTTGGAAAAACCATGCCTTTGAAAAGGATAAACCATAAACAAGACCGTGCGAACTTATAGCTACAAGTTGTCAGTGCAAATTATTCTGAAGTGTGCTGTAGAGCCCCACATTATCACAAGCTTCTAGCTTCTGCAGATACATTCCAACAAGTTTATAGAGGGCATTCAATTCAGTTTTCAACTGCAAAAACCTTCTGAAGACCTTCACTTCATGGAATTTCTGTCGTACATAGTGGTGACATTTCAATTTTTATTACTGTTAATTCAACAGTGTAATATATATGATCAAGAAAATAGTGAAAACCTCCAGACTCATTTAAAAATTTCCTTCCTGGCAACATTTGGCAGATAATGCTATCCACTGGATAAAATATCACCTCTATCCTTTGGATAATGGAACTACAATCATGGACAAAAGTCTTGGGACACTTTTGCGTTTCTGGGGTGTTTTTCAATTCACACAGGTCCAACCCCTCCCCTCACCCCACAAACAATGTTGGACGCATGTATCCCAAATTTTTCAGAGATTCAACTTTGTATAGGGTGGAGAGAGGGAGAACTGCACGAAAATTTCGAAAATGATGCAGTTTTAAGAGGGAGCCGAGAAATGTCGGCAAAATATGCACATTGCAGTACTGTCCCAAGAACTTTTGTCCAGGATTGTAGTATTCCTATTTCTATATAATATCCACTGGATAGTGATTTATCCGGTGGATGGTACTACCTAACACTTGAGCAAGTGGCGCCTGGAATACAAAACAATGTTATAATACCAGACTGAGACAAAAAAAACAACCACAACAATAATAATAGTTTATATATTAATAAATACATGAGCGTGTAGTATAATTAGTAATAATGGCAATTTTGACCCATGGCAAACCATCTAGACGTCAAAAGAAGTTGACAAACACATGGTACTCCAAAGAACACACGTAACAAACTGATTTGAAAACAATATAATTCAATGCAGTGTTTACATACACAACAAGCGTGATAATCGCTCAAAATTTAACCACACATGTTGACATAGATATAGTGCAACTTACATTCTCGGCAGATTTTCAATCTAGGACTACTTTATTCGACGCCTACAAAGCTTACAACGAGTCAAATCAGTATTTCTTGATGACGCATGTGACTGTACATGCACAGCCAAAGCACGTGAAAGTACGGTTGATTAACTTGAAAATACATGTACTTTATACTAGACACATTGCCTTCTAACCTTTTGCTTTGAATCTGTAGAAGAATTTCTCTGACATTCGGGGTTATTTGCAGAGGCATGCTCGTTTGCGTAGGAGGAATTGACCATGGCCACCAGAGCCACGCTCAAATTCACTCGGAGAAGATACACAACACAAAAACCTGAACAAGACAAAGCTGCTAGAACGTAGCGAGCAGGTGTATAGCATCTTGACTGCCGGCCAGATTTAAAGCTGGTTTTTTGCAGGAGAGGTAACGCCTCCTCCATTGAAGACCACACAGTTTTGTAAAAAGGAAATTTTATGACGTGAAATAAATACTGAAATCACGAGATTTCAGATTCCAGACAAAATTTCCAAATTCGCGGTAATGCCTGGGATCTAGATAGACAAGTAAAGGCTCTGGGAACTAGTTTGCACAGGCCTTCCATACATTTAAGAGCGGCTGTCTGTAAATATCGAGAACTTGCCGTCAAATGGAAATTTCGAAATTCTTCATATTCAGTCAGAAAAAACCCTTTGGTGAAACGTTTTCGAAAATCACAATCAAAGTTCCTAAAGAGTTTTCTTTTTCGAGAAAACCGGCAAAAAGTGAAAAGCTGCCCCACGCCATATAGTCGCCGGTCTAAAACCTTTGAATTAGACCATTTTCAAAGCCCTCGGGAAGAAAGACGGTTCGAGGAAACAAGTTCATCCTTGGCAGGTAAGTAAGGCATCCCAGTTACAATAGTCTGTGGTAAAAATATTGCAAGGTAATGAATTTTTTACTCGGTTAAAAAACGCCCGAAGATTCCTATCTTCAGCACTTTCATAAACAATTAAATTTTGCAAAACTTTGAACGAAAAAGTCACGGCTTGGTACATGGAATTTTAGAAGAATTATTACACCTCAGAAAAGCCTTACTGTTGTAGTACAACATATAAAAAGTCCAGCTTGGGCAATTAAAAAGCAACCTGCCGAGAGAGGTAAACGCGCAGTTCATTTTCGATGTTTTTTTGCACAAAATTTTCAAACAGTCACGCAACCGAGGGTAACACAAACTCCATAAACTTATATTTAATGTGCCCAGATATGCATATTTTTTCAATGAAGATGAATATAATGTAATATAATGTTCTATAATGTAGCACCTAATGAATATTTAAGTCTTCTATCGCTTTTTTTTTTTAATTTTAACGTATAAATGGAATAAGTGAAAACTGCCGGGTTGAATTTCAAGTGAAGCGTCAATACCTACATATTTCCATACTGGCTTAACGAAAGCAGAAACTTGAAAATTCATGCACAGTATCTCAAATCAGGAATCTTTGATAAAATGCATCTGAAAGTTTGTTTCATTCGATAAAAACCTGTTACTGAGGGGCTGGAAGTTGTTAGAGTTCAAATGGGAAAAAACTGCGTTTGGCGAACCAAACAACAAAGGTCAACAAATGATATCGACACCAACCAAGGTACTAGGTACTCCTTTTTTAATTTATTTTTTATCAGTGACCCAGGGGGAAGGTCGCCCTTAATGCGCTCTTCCCACCTGGTCGATAAAATGTTTTAAATCTATTACAAATTGTTAAATTCTTAACACAAAATGTTCAGTACAAAAGTAATATAGTTAAAACAAACAACTGAAGAGCACTCGCCTCTTCATAAAATACGCCATAAAACCGGCCAAGAAAGTAGTCAAAGTTTCCTCTTGTGAACGTTACAGGCAAATTTATCATCAGTGAACTCAGAGGAACAATTTGAAGTACGTCATTACCTGTGTAAAACCTTGCAACTCTTTACAAAGAGTACAGGATCGGCCTCTGAATGGTTCTTTTCTACCATCTATCTCTCACTTGTCGGTCTATTCCCCACCGTAGGGCACACAAAAAAGGCCGTAATTCCCACCCCGGGAATTTTCATCAAGCGCAAAAATGCTGTTTCGTTTAAAAATTTATGTAAAAAATATAGAGAACCTGACTTACATTGCATCAACAAAAAGACGGAATACCCACACTTTAAAAAAGAAAACGAACAACCGGCGTTATTGTTTCACGCGGCCAGAAATACTTCATATACACACACATACACACACAAGAAAACAGTACAATGAAAAGTTTGTTTTATTTGCCCACGTTCACTATACCCCCACCCTCACTATACCCCCAGCCCTCGGGCCCGAAGCTCTGGACTTTTCCCGCAGGCTGCCTCGGAGACAGATGGTAGCAGATAAAAAAGAACAAGGTTTTTAGGGTTTTGGTCACTTGGGTAAACCATTTGATAGCCAATTGTGCGTGTGGGACAATTATTTTGTAATTAGCACGGCGTAGAGAGCAAAGTATTCAATACGATATCGTCTCATCGAAGGTAAAAAAAAGACAAGAAAAGGACTGATGCCAGAGGGTACTAACTCAGGTGTCCGTTAAAGGTATCCAAGTTAGCTGGATAAATTGTTAACGAGAGAAATGGAACTTTTTCGCCTGTAAATCAGCTCGTATTTTTAAATAGATCAAGAACCCACGCTGAAACGAAACATCTGGAGCGAGGGTGAAAAGGAGATTTGCCACGCCCTATGAACGTGTGAGACCCACGCGCGTGCGAAAATCATACAACGGCATAAAAAAGGACCGGCTGTTTTACAGTCTCGGAAATTCTGGTAAATGCTCATCGCATATTCCAACTTCAAAGCGAGTAAATTCGAAAACATCAGGTTTGTGTTTTAATCTGAGGGAAAAGATTTAGAAAATAATATATGCACTTTGCATGTTTACCCATTTTTGACCAAATAAATATTGTGTTTTCCCGTTTTCCAATATACCGGTCCAGCCTGGACAAAAAAGTATTTAACACAGCACGTTAATTCAAACTTCTACGTTTTTAATGTGGAAATGGCTTAAGATAAACGTCCACGCGAGAGGGCGGAGAACAGCAAGAGCGGCTGCGAAGGAGACGAAAACCAAGAAAGAATGAGCTAAAACCAAGAGAACATAATGACTCCGATCAAGTCTCTAGCCAACCTCGTTGCAGAAAGCGTTCATGTGTAAATGACATTTCCTGATCATGATTCATTCCGAATAGTGTCTCCTGTTGTTCACGTGTTTGCTATGGGACGAGCCAGCCATTTATTTTGGGCTTAGGAGGGGTGTTAACAAAAACGGAAAACAAAATCATGCACAAGAAAAGAAGGAGAAAAAATTGGTACACAATGGAGCATGGGAAAACGTTTATGTCTCACCCATTTCTGGGATTTGTTTAACGGGAATGTTAGAAAGGAAATTCTCATATTTTTAATCTTATTCGAATGAAAAGTGTTTAATAGACATAATTTCGTCCTCCCAGCTTTAAATAATATTTCTCACATTGCCGAATCTCCGTAAATCTGCAATGAAAAGATTTCCAGGTTAAGCCCTGGATCAACTCAATTTGTTTTGGCAATGTGTCTAAGCAATACCTGTTCTTGAAAGTGTCCAGGAGCGTAAACTGACTTCCAGTTTAATAAATCGCAAAAATTGCCAGCTTTTTCGTACGGTATCAGCCCTGTCTTTTATACATTTTGTTGTAGACCAGTGTTCGTATGACAAAAGTTTAGCCCTGTCTTCTTAGCGCTTTGTATCCTTAGTTTTTGTTGAAGTGGTATTTGTCAATGTGCAGTTTAGTTTCGCCGTCTTACCAGCCATTTTTGTTTCATGCATTTATTAGTTTTTTCCTCCTCT
>JBBMOI010000001.1:60725000-60870000 GCA_038088405.1 Porites divaricata | reverse complement strand
CGTCAGCGGCAAAGGAGATACCCACAGTTTCAGGCGGTGAAAGGGTCGACTGCTGTACCACAGTAATAGGAACTGTGCTGAGTGAAGCGCAATGATAGCAGCTAGTAGTGGTGCGATCAACGGCTTTGTCCAGTAGAGGGCAAAACGATCGATATCGTTGGGTGACCATCTTAAGCTGGTGGCTAGAAGGGAAGCTGAGGTGGACCTGTAAAGCAGACAAGAGACCGTCGAGGATTTGGCGAAGGACGATAACACACGTTCGTGTAGGCACTAGTAGTTCATTCCGTTTAACAACAAGAAAGCCATCGGAAGCAATTGTGGCGACATTAAGGTAACGTTTTACGTCTTTAATGTTTGTCAACTTCTTGGGAGGGCGTTTGCCTTGAGTAAGATGGGCATGGATCAATGCAGCTATGGACACTGACTCCTCCTAATAAAGAGCAAGTTAGGCAGCTCTGCTAATGTAAGGAAGTTTAGCAGTTCCTGGCAGTATGCTTTGGACAGATGCTTGGGGAACCAAGAAATCATCAGTGCGTTGAACGAAGCTGCAAACTTGGCAAGTTGGGTTGTCGCACTCGGGAACTTTGCGACTGGCAACGTCAAAAGGTAAGATTGCGGCTCCAGCAAAATCATGAACAGAGGCTTGGTATCCTCTGACGGCCGTGGATACGAAATTAGCAATACGAGTGCATGAAGAAAACTTCCGCTAGAGAGCTAGAGAGCTTTTTAAAGGTCACTGTGCACAAGGTTTACTGTCATTGAGGATGCAAGCTGGTGTTTTCGAATGAATGATTTAAGGCCTGAAGTGTTTACTTCCGGCCACAATAAAGCCTGCTATCTCGCAAGGGAGCCAAGTCAGGTGACTCTGCGAACGCGGAGTTTGGCACTGAAAAGAACGGCTAACTGTAGCTTATTAGTACGAATGAATGAATTATGAATTATGAATTGCTAGGCCCGAGAACTTCGATCAAGTGATGAAAAGGTCTGAGATCCAATTCACCATTTTCACATAGACCACAATGCACTTTGCTTGCCCTCCCCCTCCCCCCCCCCCCCCCCCCCCGCCAAATTTTTTTTTTTTTTCTTAGTTTTTTCTTGGGACGGCTGTAATACCCATGAGAGATTGGAAACAATGGTAATATGCAAAATGTTTTTAGGGGGGTAAAAAGGTCTATTATGGTCTATGTGAAAATGGTTGCAGCTGAATTTCGCATTTTTATACGGAACGTCAAGCCCCTTATTTGCCGGCATTCTAATTACACAGGTAACAAAAGGATCTATTCTCTATTTTCCAATTCCTCGTGGTACACTGTTTTTTCACCCAAGTACTACTGGGCTCCATTCCCAGGGGAATTTGAAAACAATAAAGTATGCAAAATTTGGGGGACAACAGAATGCACCATTTGCACATCCCCCATTATATACCTTGTTTGCCCCAAAAGTTTGGATCAGTATGGTCTTCAATTTCTCTTGAGACGTCATTAGAAAATGCAAAATTTGGCGGGGGGATGTATATTACGAGAGATGTACAAATGGTGAATGGGGCCAAAAGAAATAGTCAATTACTTTTTTTTTTCTTATTTACTGCATTACAATTGAAATCTTTCACCATCTCCTGCATTATAAGACCTGTAAACAACCCATTTACTTCAAAGCAAATCTGTTCTTACGGATCCCAAGCGTAAATATCAGTATAATTGCTGCTTTAGAGAAACTTTTGCGTACAAAAATCATGCACCCACCATATGAGACCCTAGTGTGACATATCCACTATATAGCCCCACCCCGACCCCATCCCCCCTCAAACAATTACCGTCCATCAATCCACGTTACGTTTGGTGTGAAAGAATCCTTGTATGACAATCACAGTAATGGTAAAGTGTATTCAACAAACTGACGAGACATGTATGTATCATTCTACTTTAACACTACTTTTTCTTTTAATTTAATCGTCCATTTCAGTGTATTCTCCGACAGAAGACAAAAGTGGTAAGCTATATTTTCCTTTTACTCAGCCTTTTTCTTTTTACAATTAAAGAATTCCAAGTTCTTTTCACCAAGGCTGTTTTCGAAAAATGTTTTCTTTTGGGATTTTACCCAGAGACTAAAGGTCGACTGGGGACTTATTTATTGTAATCGGTTTTCATGCACCGTAAGTGAAGGAAGAACTCGCATATGGGTGACCCCAATTAATTAGCACGCACGGCACGTTGGCAGTATAAACATGTATCAGTCCGACATAAATATTTTTGGACAAGAAATAGAAACACCGAATGAGTTAAAAATTATTTCTGAATAAATTAATAATAGTAAATTAGTAGTTCAACCTAGTGTTTAAGTTAAAATTAAATGGAGAAGGTTAAAAAATGACAAAAAAAATTAAATAAGGCGATTATAGGAGAGCAATAAACCATTTTACTTTTAGTTTAGTAAACTATCTACCCGGATGGTTTTCGTTAATAGATTTAAAAATAGAGCTTTACTAAAATGTTGCATTTTCGAAATATCAGGATCGCCAATTAACATTTATTCTCGAGCACTAAGCTCTCACTGAGGACTAAGAAATCACTCCTTCAGAAACATCTCTGGGACAGCAAACTGCTGGAGACTGACGTGGCCGGTCGTAAGAGGGGATTTTTAGTGGTGCGCAACCCTAACCCCAAACAATACTAAAACAATGGGAAGAATGACATGTCATTGTTTTCAGTGACCAATTAGGAGAGACCTTAGGATCAGCTGCTGCACTACTGATTTTTAGAGTTTCCATACCCCTTTTTTCTTTTTGTAACATCCAACAATGTTGGCCCAACAAAAGTGGAAGTTGTTGGCTCAAAAGTTTGACCGTATTCTGACTTTGCGCAACAACTCCCATCGACATGGTAGGGTGAAACGGACGCAATATGTAATATCCAACAATGTTGCGTCGGTTTGCACTAGGCTTGATATAAATTAAAAAGAAGTGAAACAAATAAATAATGAAAAGTATAAAAATGTAGAAGCTTTTGCTTAAGTTTCCTTAAATGTCGTTATTTTCACTAAACGAACTATATGTAACAACAAAGAGGACGAAAATAAAGTTAACATAGCTCTTTTCTAAACATTTATACTCTTTTAAAATATGGGTGTCCGATTTGACTCGGACCATGTTTATATTTTCGGATGTACTAGACTGATTATCTTTGTTTGTACAGGAGCACGTGCTGTGTAAGGAGATAGTCAAACCGATAATAAGATTGTTTTCAACCAATGACTTTCGCGAATTTAACTTTTGATATGTAACTACAGCTATGAAGCAACGGTGGTAAGAGTTGTGTCTTCATAGTATACCTGGCTTTCAAGCGATAGCGTAGCAGTGTGACATTTTCCAGAGACTTTCATAGCCTCGCTAGCAGTCGGATTAACAGTGTTATTTTGCAGACTTATTCGCATTTCTGTAAGAGCAACGTTGCAAAACTTGTTGTCCTGAAGTTCTACTATCATCTTGGGAGAACTTGAAGAAAGTGAACAAAACCATAATAGCAGATTATTTCAAGCTCAAGAGGAGATTTTGGCTACAGGAACAAGCACAAGGTAAAGTTAATGATCGAAACCGAAAATGTTCCTATGTTATGACCGAACAAGAATTGGGAAAACTGAAAACACTGCCAAGAGCGTTCATTTTGCTATTTTTGCGATACAACTTGAGAACGGGTGAACGATTGTCAGTAGTGGGTTTCGAGGGCGCAAATAATCGAATATTTACGTAGCAAGCCACTATTCAGTTTTGTGGTCCACTGAGGACCAGCTTAAAGTTGTTGCTAAAGTTAATCGACTAGGTGAATATAATTATACTTTTTAAGGATTATAGGCAAAAGATAATGTAATAAGCATAGGTACAGCGAGAGAGGGCCAGAGATACCTTCTAAAGGCCATAATTATAATCTTGCAGTGTGGAACCTCGACATAACAAAGGGCCATGGAACTGGCAAAATTTGTTGGCTATAACGAAGTTTCGTTATATCGAGGTTGTTTTTCACACATCTTACTACTTCTGGGGTAAAGAAAATCGTTGGCTATACCGAGGACGTCGTTATATAGAGTTTCGTTTAGTCGAGGTTCCACTGTGGTGCATATCTAGATACCACTGAGTGAATGGACTACATTTATTTCAAACAAGTAAAACTTAACTGAAAGTACTTTACTACATCAGGAATTTGTTTGGTCTCAATTCATAAAGGTCACAAGAAATTAAAGTCACTACTTTAGTATAAAGAGCTTTCTCTTAAAATGAAATTATATACAGACTTTCCGGGATTTTAGCTCTATTATGAAAGACAATCCTTTCTCCAAGACGTACTTGACGGGTATGTAATCACGGTACAATACAGCTATAAATAATCATTAGTTCCTTTGAACTTAAAATTGAAACAGTTAATACTTCAAATTGAAGGTTTGATTCCTCTCGAAAATACTCTTCTGAAACCGTTTTTCTTACGGTAGGTAAAATCCCTTTTTTAAAAGCCGGTATGGCCAGGTGGGTCTAATGAATACGGAGAAGTTCAGCGAGTTGATCCCACTAAGTGAGTTCTATCGTTACATCGTAAAGAAAAGTATAAACATTACCGATGGGGTTTTACCTGTAGAGGTATGAAAGGTTGCATCCTCCTCTAGAACTCGAAACCTTTCACTATTAGGGGCTTTTATTGCACAATATATAGCTCAAGTGAATCCTTCCGACAGCCCGAGTAGGCAACCTTAAATCAAACAACTCTTTTAAAAATGGCAATTAGCTATTCAGTCCCTCCATCACTTGCGATTTTTTTCCCATAATTTTTTGTGTTCGTGTCTTTAAGGATAAAAAATCCGCTTATTATTTAAGATAATCTACTAGTGGTATCTAATATCCATTCGATTTGAGGCTCGCATTAAGCAGAAATTTTTCTATGGTAAAATACTTGCAATATCATGTATCGACATCTGAGGTTTGCAAGTATCTTTCGCGTGGCAGTGCGCGCGTTTTGAAATGTTTCAAAAACTGGAAGCTCGTCAGAAAAAAAACCGTCACGAGACGAAATAGATCAGAATAGTGTAGAAGATTTTTGACCAAAATTCTTTATTTCCTTATGCAACTAAGGTTAGCATCATACTTAATTAACTTTTTAACTTCGTTGAAGGCATAATTTTATTCTAATGAAGAAACTAAGCTTAATCACACATTTTACTAGATATATTCTATTCCGTCTCACCCAACATTATAATACTTACTTGATGACAACAGAGTGAATGTAAAAACAAATCTCACGTGGCAATCTAGCTTTTCATAATAATCTTTCCTTCCTTACGCTAATTCATGATGTTTTTGTTAACAAAATCCCTCGATGTGGGCCCGAAGGCAAAGCTTTTCCTGTAAGCTTTTCAATTTCATTTGACTATATAGCAGTTTACAATTTTTGGCGGTCTGATATTTGGCACTGTTATACGGTTAATATTCTGAGACCAACAGGCTTTAGCTTGCTTTCAGCATAAGTATGCTTGCAAGGTTACAGGATGAAGCACATTCCTGAGTACTTGGAGAAAATTAGAATGGCCGCCCAGAAATGTCATTTTGAAGATAACATTTTCATCATAGCCAGCCGTGTGGCTTTTTAGGAACTGGATAGTTCCGATAAGTACTGGAACTCTCTTTACATCTAGCCGGCCAGTCCTGACAAATGATTAACGACTAACGTTGGTAATGTCACGTGATTGCGGGTGGCATCCCTTTGGAACAAGAACACGAACTGATTGGAAGGCTCGTAAGCGTGGCACAGGTGGCACCCGTCTAAAGGTGTTTTCATCTTTCAGTATTCTTTTACCACTTCTCATAATTAGATTTATTCTTTTTAAATTTGTTATACCTCTTAAAGCGGAAATCGCGTAAACAATACGTTTCCGTAGTCCACGCTTTACGCCCGAAACTGACAGCTAATTAAAAGAACATTCAGATCAGATGGGAGTTTTAGAATCTGCCCTTCCACCGCCAACCTTGTCGCTTAGCTTTGATTATCTGATAGACGAATGGAAATTTAACGACCATATTCAAAAAGGTTTTATCAGGTTCAAGAAATTTACCTAAGTCTAATGAAGAATAATTAAATACAAACAAAAATATAGAATTAATTTCATCTACAGTGGATTAGGATCAAGAATCACGAAAAGACTTAACTTCAAGAACACGCAAGCCACAATGTAGATACGTAAAAATCAGCCGTTAACATCAATTTTTTTCTGTCCCATTTTCTACAAATTGCTTCAAAATATCTTGTAATTATTAATAGAAAACAAACTTTTTACCCATGAATCGATATTTCGCAAATTGACTTTTCATAGTCGTTGTAAGTTCTAAGCTGTTTTTCTTTGACGTTAATTAGGATTATCTCTTTTATTTATCTTCTGAATAGGTGAATAAGTCTCGAGCTCCATGAAAAACGACTGTGTCAACAAAAGAGTCTCTATTTTGTCCGTGCGCTTCCTTTTTTTTTTTTTTTTTCATGGGATACACCATGCTTCAATTTATGTACAAATGGTGGCGTCGAGCTAAAGCACGCATTATTTTAAACAAAAAAAAGATCAGGCTTAGAGAGGTCATTTCCATCTATACGTAGACAAAACTGTTAGAAACGCTTCAGCTTGATGTTTCATCTGTGCACACGCTGATGATAAAAGCACTAATTGAAAGCACAATGATCAGAAGAGTAATATTTGTATTACGGGTCAAAAATACGACTATATAAAGTGAGCTATGTGTGTGTTGCAGTCAGGTTAGTACCTTCTTGGTCACACATTACGAAACTGGTTGAAAATAAAACGGGTCGAATTCACTAAATTCAAACTTTTAATTTTAGAGCGATCCTTACAAAACATTGTCTCGAAAGAACAATTATCAACAATTATCTCGCTCCTTTATGGCTTTCCAAAACAGATATCATGTGCCGGAATACAAATTATCGCCTCGAGTTCCGTCTGAGCAGAACAAAGAAAAGTAACGTATGTTAACCCTACCCTTATGAGGAGTAAGGTAGTCACATGACCAGCTGAAACCAGCCAGGGTTCTCTCGAAGCAAGAGAGAGAACTTTGGGAACGAGGTTGCGACCGCCGTCCTTATATAGTGACGTCATAACCAAAGTTATTGTCTCCACGGCTACCAGGTTTTCCTGCAAATGTTTCTTTCACTCCGATTTTTCTACTTTTACAGCAACCAGCTTCTTCTTCTTTATGCAACAATTTGAATTAAATCTAAAAACGGTTTAAAGCATTTAGCCCTTACTTTTCAAATCGAGGCACCTGCCTTACGATACAACGTCTTTATATTAAGATAAGCCTTTGGTTTAGTAGTTGTAATTGTAAAGGGTATTGACAATGTCTCATTTTCCCAATTCCTTTGAAACACTCGAAAGTACTTGTCATGCGGCCTGGTTGACAACGAATGGAATAATAGAACAAACAGGCCAGTGAGAAAAGGTAAGGGCTATGGATAGCCTAAGATCAGGTCGGACATCCCATGTCTCAATACACAGCCCAATACTTAAGGTAAAGAATCGTTCCATGGGCATATTTAATTGAGACATTAGAGAGAGGCAGTTTTACAAGGAAATGAATTAACTATAGGTTTTAGCACCGAAGGATACAGTGATCACGGCTAATAACTGCTTAAACAACGGTTGCTTTACGTACAATGCAATAAGCAATGCCATATTCGTTATTCAGGTTATCGATGGCGGCAGGTAGCGCTTGAATATGCAATGGTCTGATACATATCTTGGATTCCGGCAAATCAAATAATGCGAGTTCAGGCCTTACATACATAAACTGTTTTCGTCCATCTTATATTTATTAACTGTAAGTTCGAAAAATTAATTATTTGAAGTATTTTGATAGAATTTTAAGCTGACAATAACAACCTGTTTTCGAGGAATTCATTTTAATCATAACCATTATGAAAAACACAAACTGTTAATGTTTGGGCTCGGGCTCTCCAGGACGTAATTATCGCGTTCGTCAGAACGCATCCTAATCTGGTGTTCCTGTGGCAGAAATTTTCGCGACTGCAAGTTAGCCGCCCCTTTTACATTTATCACGGGCACCTCGACCTGGAAACTGAACTCCTTTCGACTCGATTTCGTTTCCGTAATCAATGATTACCTCTAGTTCAAGTACTATTACTTCACCTGACGACAAAATGGTGCAGATGCCGTAGCTTATTATATGTAGGAAGCTTAGCTTGCTATATAACATAGCTTTTCCTGGGAGGTGAAGATACCTTAATTTAAAGTAGGCTGCCATGGCTAATGATCCTAATAAACACAAGAATGGAACTGTCTTTAAATGCACATTGACAAGAAGTTTGCGCTTTTGCTAAATGTTAAACTAAACTTTGGAACAGACTTGCTGACAACCGTACACCCAGGTCACAGGTCTTCGGAATTCAAGCCTAGCTGTGCTGTTAATATAAATTATATTAAAGGGTAACAAACTGAATAATGGCTGTTGATCTTCAAAGGAATTTGGCAGTGCCTTCCAGAAGCTAGCCCACCCGAACCGGTAAAATTAATTGCATAATCCACCCTATTTAGGTGCTAACAAATTGCAAACTTTTTTTTACCTGGTTGAGGTGAGGGGGGGGGGGGGGGGGGGTGGGTGGTTTGACTCCCTCTCACAGCCTTCACGGTGTGATGTGCCACTGGACAGTGTATTGTTTTGTCCTATATCCTAAACAGGGTATATAATTTTGCGTGGGTCTCTCCTTAACATGGGGTAACAATAAACGAGGTATTGCCTGAGAGTGTATACGAATATTTTGAATTGCTTGATGAGATCTTGTTTGACTTCAAATATACAAAAGCAATGACTGCTATGCGGTAAAGTTTGCTCCATTTCAATTGCCAAAAAGACGATCATTTTGTCCTTTGGGTTAAGGTGATAAAACTGAGGGTGTTGTCCTCAACGGGGTATGTAGCTTTGCTTGTTTTTTTTTGTTTTTTTTTTTTTTTGTCCCAAACAGCGAACAACCCTCAGCGACTCACCTATACCCACATATTGGTAGAGCACCCCCCCCCCCCCTTCCCGCCGAATTCTTAGGTCAATGCTTTACATTGTTAAGGTGGTTTTTAGGCACTCCCTGCGTTAATCCCTCCCTCTTTAGATAAGCGTTCGCTAATGATGATTTTTTTTTTCGGTTCGCTATCAGGCTCTACCACCAAGCTTAAACTAGAACAAATTAGTTGGCATGTTACTAAATGGTATTATTTTCTACTTATCCCAATATATATAGATCTTGGCGCTATCACATTACCTAAACTACATATCGGGAAGCTTAAATCTGCTACTTCACAACTCCCGCCGATCCGCCGAAGTTGGAACATGAAGTTACACACCGTTTTCCTTATAACAATTATTGGCTCCGTTGAATTTGATACAACCACTGGGTAAGCACTTGAGCTCTCGTGTTTTAAATTATTTCTTTTCATTTTGGTAGATTGAATACTGCCTTTTTTAAATCATTCTTTCAGACAAAGAGTATGCCGTACAGTGAATCTGCGACAAATATAGTAAAAGCAGAACACTAGAAGTGTAACGGTTTAAATGCGACAATCTCTGAACAATCCATAAAATAATCTACCAGATTTTGCCTTTTTTTAAGTCTTTGTTACCGCCTCGTTTTGTCACTAGTTTGATTCTTTTGGGTCGTGTTAAGTTAAGCCTGACTTTAAAGGTCTTGCAAGAGAACAGCCCTATAAATGGGTTGGTAGAAAAAAGCATGAAAGATTAGTTGTTCGTTTATATTTTGTTTTTCGACCGAATTCAGTATAAAACTTACCTTACGCGTTTAATCAAGTGTTCAAGTAGGAAAAGATCGTATTCAAGTGGCATATTAGGTTCAGCCACAGGCAGCATCGTGATACGAAAACCGTTTGACATTCATCTGGTTGATATCGATAATTCTTGCAGTTGCATTGTAGTCTGATCTTTGATGCCCAAAAATTAAAATTATTTTAATAAAATTAGATATTAGTTCAAGCACTTGACTACAAAAGTTCCGAGAACCGGTTGTTTCTGAAAGGAATAATAGTCCTCTACCCTCCGCGTAAGCAGATTTAAAACAATTCTGTAATTTATTTAATTTATATAATTTACACTTCATCTAAAAGTTTATTGTGAAGTAAGAGTCATAACTGCATCTGATGTTGCCTTATTTAACTCTGTGTTTTGTCTTTCATCTATTTAGAGGGCAAAGTGAGGTACACTACAGCATACTCCAACAAAAGGTATTAAAAAATGTTAGTTACTCTAGTAATTCTAATTCATATTAATCTCCCACACGCTTGAGATAAACAGGTCTAATAATGCAAGATATCCGGCTGCGTTGCGCCATTATTATTTGTTTTTTACTCTTAATTGTTCCAGGAATACGTAAATGCATATCTTTAACGACACCTAAAATATAGATAGCTGCAGGAAAAAACTAAACTTTCCACTCAAAGATTTTGTATTTGAAGGGTTATTGGTTGCATCCTTATTAGTTAAGAACAAGTAGAGAAACAGAAATAAGGAAACGGATAAAACTTTTTAATCCCATTCAAAATAATTTCTGATCAGTACTTAAACTACTTTCAAGCGGGGCAAAACTACCACCTTGGCAAACTTCGACATCCTGTCGTACTTACACTTGCTTAGAACAAAGATACGTATTGTTAGCACAGCATAATCCGGGACGAAGATATGCGCTTTAAAAAGATTGCGA
Organism: Porites divaricata; assembly: GCA_038088405.1. Lineage (NCBI taxonomy): Eukaryota > Metazoa > Cnidaria > Anthozoa > Scleractinia > Poritidae > Porites > Porites divaricata. The sequence continues at coordinate 60,859,240 of JBBMOI010000001.1, read as the reverse complement.
TCAGGCTTAGGATTAGATCAGTCATTTTACAAACACTTAACAGACATTTCTTTGAAATTATGAAAATATGAAAATCATATATGTGAACTGCGGAGTCAAGAATTATTTGAAGAAAGATCATTGCAGCTATATACGCAACTTATGCAGTTGCGAAAAGAAAGCCCGAAAAAAATTCAGGCTTGTACGGATTCGAACCCTTGACCTCTGCGATATCGGTGCAGCGCTCTACCATTTAAAGTTAACAAGCCAACTGGGAGCAGGTATAGGGCAGTTAATTTGTACCCCTGCTTAAACTTGATACCATATACAGGGTATGAGGCAGCCTCTGTTTCCCAGGGAGAATATGATGGGGGCCTGCGAGGTTGTTCTAACTTTGTCTGTGGACGTAATTCTACGCTTTGATCATTAGCATGAAACCTCCTTGGTACCACTTTGTTTATAATTTTGTTCGTTTTTCGGTATAATGCAAAATGAAATTTGTCAGTTATTATGCGTGATTGCTTGATGGGTGTGTGAATTCAAAGTCTTGAGATGAAGGGTATAAGAGCAGTTAACCAGGCCCCCTTACGTCCCCATATCATCCTTCGGGGGAAAGGGGTTGTATCGTGCACCTCCAGATTTTGAGGGTTTAACAATCCTTTCAGTGAAACCCTTACTGCACAAACTGTTTATATCACACATTACTGTCACGACATGTAATGTTTAAAAGACAACTACTCTTAGTATTCAAAGGAAAGCAAGGCCGATTCCATTTTACCTTAATCTTATTTAGGCATATCCACTGTTATGGAGTATTGTAAAAGCGGGAGGCCATCGTGGACTGCAAGAATGTCAAAGACAGTTCAAAAATGAGATTTGGAACTGTACACTAGACCAGAACAAGCCGGTGTATAAAGAGCTCCCCATTTTTGTTAAAACAACGTTACCTAATGGTAAGGGTTATTTTAGGTAGTTTAAAATACTTTGCATTGCCTTTTTTTCTCAACTTTTCCCTCTTCTCCACGAATTTTGTTGCCTAGGAAAATTTTTGTTTTTCTTTGAAATCGTCTTGGTGGGACACGATATCCTAATGATTATTTTCACTGACAAACAATTTACCACTAGTTAATCGTTTAACCAATGAAAAAAACGCCTCCCGTGTTTGCATATAGCCTGGTATTAATTAAACACTAGAGGGGTTGGGAGAATTCGAGACAGTTATGCAAAATCAACGATTATGACGTCACAACTGTGTTTACATACTCTAAAACAGCAAGCCTCTCGGCCAATAAGAGCGCCCGTACTATCTTAGCTATTTCACTAAAGGATATACACTGATTGTTTCGTTATGACAACGCGAACCCCAATATAAACTGCATGTGGAAGCCTGTAGTGCCTTATTGCATGATTCTCCGTCATATCTGCATCATATTCGTTAGTCATCACAATTTTGCTAGTCAGCTCTCATACTTCTTCCGGCGTAGCTGGGCTGAAAACAGTATTTAACTGGAGCCAAAAACTCTGCTCCAATGACAAAATCTTACTCGGGAAAATATGTTTTATTATATAAACACCAATGAAACACCAGGTGAGCTTTCGGGCGAAAACATAAAACACGTGAAAATGTCACCGTTGCTATGGCTACATAATAAATCGCGCCTTTCGCAGGAAAAAAACTGTTTCAGTGAAATGGTTTGGTTTTTCATGGCCGCTTGGAGATACGAAATTTCTCTTCTCGTGTTGAAAATATTTCAACTTTGAACAGAAATTTCGTATCTCCGCGCGGCCATGTAATATCCTCTATTTATCATTAATCTGCCAACAGTTATTAGCTGCTTACTCCTGGTTATTACTTGCTAACAAATTTTACAGTTTCTAACCTTTTTTATTGTTCTCTAACAGCTAATAAAGAGACAGCTTTTATTCACGCCATTAGCACGGCGGCCATCATATACGAGATCATAAATCAGTGCAGACTAAACAAAATACCTGGATGTGGTTGCGCTGACATTAAAAAACAGCGAGAGGGCAATGGTGACTGGCAGTGGGGCGGATGCAGTGATAACATAAGGTTCGGTGAAAAGGAGACCAAGCATTTTATCAACAGACTTGAAACCGGAGATGACGCCAGAACAGCTTTTAACTTACACAACAATGAAGTTGGAAGAAAGGTACATTTGTCATCTAGTAATTGTTTAACTATTCAAACCAGTCATAACATTTGTTCCTCGGTAGTTCCAGGATATGGGAAGATTTTATTTCTAGGAGATATTCGTAAAATAGTAGTTTTTATTTTTGCAATTCTTCTTTTCGCCTTTTTTAGGTAATAGTTTAGTTATTTCGTCTTTACATAGCAGGTGAAATCTTCCTTCTTTTTCTCCAATCTGACAAATTAAAAAAACTGAGCGACCAACCCGCGGTAGATTTTCAGTAGAAGTGACGCCAATTGGAATATCAAAAAAATCTTGCAAATTTGTAAATCTTTGAAGTGTTTTCCGGGGGATGGATGGATTCAATAGGGCCATTTATACGAGGAAAAATAAGACGGGTCTTATATAGGACGCGTCTTAAATAAGACGCGAACTTTCCGTATAAACGGCACATTTCGTCTAAAATAAGACGCGACTTAGCTAAGACGCGTCTTATTTTAGAACAGCCCTCAACACCTGTTCTTAGATAAGACGCGTCTTAGTTAAGACGAGAAAAACTTCGTATAAATGACCTTCACGTCTTATATAAGACGCGAACGCATAGTACGCATGCGTTAATTTTTGGGGTGCCACGTTGGATTGCCGTTGCTACGGGCAACATTCACATGAAAACGAGTCAAGAACAGAAATAAGACGCTAACCATTTATACGAGCTGTTCTCGTCTTAGATAAGACATGCTCGTGTAAATGGTACAGTTCGCGTCTTACTTAAGACGTGTAAGACGCGTCTTACTTATCCTCGTATAAATTGCCCTAATTATCCACTTTTCAAAAGCTAAAACCTGACAGTTTCTTTGTCGCCTCATGTTAGGGAATCAAGATTCGAGAATCCGGGAAATTCTTGCTTGTGGTGTCCGGAATCCATGAAATTTTTACTTGTGGAATTTGGAATCCTGGGCTTTGGAATCCGGAATACAGCTCCAGGACTTCGGAGTCCCACTAGTGATTGGAATCTGGAATCCAAACTCCACTGATAAAGAATCCGAAATCTAGTACTGGAATCCGGTATCCACGGCGTGGAATCCAGTAGCCAAGGCTGTCTTGGATCCCCTTAAATGGGGCGATTCTTTGAGAGGGAAATAGAGACCTTTAGATTCTAGGACGAGTACGACAACGAGTCTCAGATTTTCTCAGTGCTAGGTAGTGCTCGCGCGTGAACCAGCGTCATTTTGGCGAGAAAACGTGGTAGCCGTACGTCGTCACTCCACTACGAGTTTTAGCGAGAATTTCGAAGTGGCGGAAACAAGTCATCAAATGTTAAAAGTTTTATCATTTTGCGATCGGGAGTGAGCGTAACCATCTTCACTTAAGATAACAGTGCTAACTTTTTTAGTAAAAAATGGTAAAATGAAGCTTTCCGGGGAGTCTATATTTTGAGAATACGCAAAAAAACGTTCAGTCAAATCTCGTACTTACATGTATAGTCATTCTCGTCCCTGAATCTAAAGGTCCGATCTAATATAAAGAGGCAAACAAAGTAACTTCGGCTTTTCGAAGTTATACTTTTCTTGAACTGAAAATGAAAATGCTCAATTTATAACCTCATCCTGTGTAACATAGGCTCCGTTGCTTTAACAATGCCGTTCTTCCTCACCCTAGTCCTCCAAGGTTGTTTCACGCAGGGAAAAAAAGTGCTAAAAATCGGCCACAAGATATGTCCAAAGTCTGTTTAAAAATATGTGTGGAATGTTACAGATATCTCTTAAACAATAGAAGATAATGAGTTGAGACTTTCACTTTGTATTTGTCTTAAGTTGTCCTTTCAAATTCTCCATTTTTTGGGTTAGTAATGCGCATGATCAAAAAGCCCATTTTGTGACGTCATCAGTTGTGACGTCACAAAAAGGAAATTTGAGATTTCAAATCGGACAAGTTCTTCACTTTTATGTGCACTATATTTCTGAACAGTATCACACTTTCAGGTTTAATTCTCTTGCAGGAGAAGTCTTTGGGAGTTCTGATTTTTTAATTGGTCAATAGAGGGTCACGTGACTCTTTACCAACAAAGCGCCTATTCCAAAATTTCCCTGGAGTCAAGTATTGTTGCATGTATTAATTTCAGTGCTATGTCTTTTAAGGAAAGAAAGTTATAGCCCCAAGAACTCCAAAAATGTTTGTGCCTATCACGCCCTCCACTCAATCTTTTGGCCGATTCTTAGCACTTTTTTTCCCAGCGTGTTTTATTTACCCAAAACTGTTGGTTCAACCAACAGTTTTGAGCAACATTAAATGGGTGGGTGGGTAGGGACGACTTTGTTGTGGTTTGATGACAGGGTAGTATCGATCGCGTATAGATGAAAGAGTCGCGAGAGTTTTGTAGGAAGTTAGATATGCCTCTATCAACGTTTAAGTGCTCTCCAATGATGGAAATTACCAGGGTTAAAACCTGTGTGATCTTTTTGTTGTTGTTGTTGTTGTTGGTTTTTCACGAGTTTTTTTTTTTTTTTTTTTTTTTTTGCTTTCAATAACAGGTTGTTCGTTTAAGTCTTAAAAGGGAATGCAAATGTCACGGTGTCACTGGAAGCTGCCATTTGAAAACCTGCTGGAGGCAACTGACGCCCCTTGACGTCATCGCATCAAAACTGAAACTGAAATACCGCAATGCGGTCCGTGTTGTATCTGTTGACAATGAACTTCAGGAGAAGGTCAGGAGTAAAGAAACATCGAGAATGGACAAAAAGCTTGTATATCTCGAAGAATCCCCAGACTACTGTAAACCAAACAAAAACACTGGCTCTCCAGGAATGCTGGGAAGAACATGCAGCAGCGATGACGTAACAACGAACAGATGCAAAACACTATGTCAAGCGTGTGAGCTGAAACCCGTAACAGTGCAACGTTCCAAGACATTTGACTGCAGATGTCATTTCTTGTGGTGCTGTAGTATCAAGTGCGAGTCATGCACGAGAAAGTATTCGGAGACGACGTGCGCCTCTAGGGTCAAAAAAACTATAAGACTTTCAAAAGACCTCTAACTAAGGTAGAAAGCGGGTTGTAAAACAGCAGTCATCCAGCCAATGGTCAAACTCTATTCTCGAACTGGTTTATGAAAAAAGTAATAGCGTCCCCAAAGAAGTTCCATAACGGAATTCGAGACAACACAGGCCTATTCTCACGTTCAGTCACAAAATCCCCGTGATAACGCATTCTGTGATAACGAAGGATTTCTTCAGTCCTATAAAACACTTCCAGAAGGAGTTGAAAAACTCCTTATAGCTTCTCGCCATGGAAACGGGATGAGCTTCGTCCAGGCTTGAAAAACGATTATATCTCTACCATTCATTAACACGTAAATTTGGTCGAATTTAGGTGTTTAAACGACTTTGTCCTGATGAGGATCCTTTATTGAAGAGGGGGAACTTTATCGCCGGCTCCACTCATTCCCATTGCTATTCAATTTTCGCCAACATGCATTCGGAAAAGTTTTGTGGCAGTCAAAGTCATTATAATTCATAGCGGAGTACCGTAATTAAATGATAGCCTATTGGATTAGAGAATTTTTGTGATAGCTATGATTAAATTTGAATTCACATCGTCAGGGGATATCACATTGAATTGTACAGCTAAGGGGACAAACAAAACAGAGATTTGCATGCATATAGTAGTTCCTATACCACTTTAAAGTTCTTTTTACTCCTTTTTTCTATTAAAAGTGAAATAACAGAATATCTAAAGAGGCATAATTCAGCAAACATTTTATTTGCATTGAAATTTCTTGATGGATTAACTAGTAAAATCACTAACGTGAGACAACAAAGTAATGATTCTTTTTATTGGCCGATAGAAAGCCAAGGCGTCTTTGTCCTTTTTCTATAATAGTAATAATGATAATGACAATTAGCAATTATTTAATAAGGCACGGTAGACGATGTGAAAGATTGCAGATCGAGGAGGATGTTATCCACCGACTTGATCGAGGCTGAGGGCCGTCGTGAATAGCTAGCGTCCACCGAGATCTGCGTAATTCTTTACATCATCCGAAAGCCGAGACAATAATTGCTTTCTTATTCATTCGAAGTTATATTTTTAAGTTCCTAACACGCTTACCTCCTCGTAGACTGTCTTCTAAGCTTTGGCTTATTTCACGGCACAGTTTCAGGATATAAACACACTAGGTTAATTCTTGCAGATACTCAAAGAAGTAGATAATATCCATCGAACAATATGTTTTGCGTATTCTTGATTTTCTTCCGTTCAGTTATAGTCAGAAATTTAGCTATTTCTTCTTCGGATAGGATCGGATGGCTGTGAGCGCCTTTATTTCAGTTTACTCGTCAATAGACAGTTTTGAAATTTTCCTTTCTGGAAAACAACATCCTTAAGAGCGTGTCCATGAGAAAACCAGGCAGAACCAGGCAGGGGGTGATAATGCTCAAATCACCGATTTCGCTCAAACTCGGCACAAATGTTAGGTACCAGGAGTTAACTTATGTGACAGAATTTTAGGTCAAAATATTAAATTCCCTGGGAGATCCGGGCATGCCCTGTGAAAATCGCCATTTTGCCCGTTTTATGCATAATTAATTAGCTAACTTTACGATGCCAGTGCAACAAACAGAAAAGCCACCTGGAACTTAAATGCACTGAGAGATGATCTGAGTTCATAAGACTTTAAGCACAATAAACTTTTTAAAGTCGCCGATTCGATTTCCCCCCTCTTAGTCCCCTTAAGTTGGGTCATCATTTCCAAGTTTTGAGTAAGTCGTAAAATTAGGGTATTTTATTCCCCAATATCTCTGATGAGCAACAGCTTATCTTTATAATTTTTGCATGAGTAGTTAAAGCCATCACTTAAGTTTAGAAAAAGATCATAAAAAGTTTGGGCAATTCACTTTCTTCCATGTGTTGACATAAACTGTTCATGTGACTGAACGACTTTTGCATATTTCATCAAAATTCAGGCCCTCACAATATTCGTGCGTTTGCCTCTGAATGAGGAGAAATCGAACAAAAAAACTCCTCAGACAATGATTTAACATTAATAAGGGTAAAATTGTTGAAATTATTGTGCAAGAAACTCTAACGATGATTTTTGATAGCTATATAAGCGATATTTTCAAGGAAAAACAACATACAAAGATTTAATTCACAGTTTTACTTACTTTAACAATTTCGCCCTAAAAACAATATAAACGGTCAATAAAATCCATATACGTATCTCTTGGATGTCTCAACTGCTAGTTTGTGCCCGCTTGGATTTTTTTCCCATGCCACCTTCGATGCCCAGTTCAGCGTAGTTCAAGCGTCGTGACTCGCTGTACGACTAAAATTCCTTAGCCATCAGTTTACGCACAAAAATCCAAATCAAGTTGTTTTAGGAGAAAACAATACGAAAAGTAGAAAACCGATTTGTAATCCATGGAAAGAATTATTTCTGCTACTGTTGTACCTCAATTCACATGTTACAAACAACAACGAAAAGTCCGCCATCTTTGACATTAACTGGAGCCCGCATTTTTAAGCAGCGGTTGGCCACCATACGGAAACATCGTATCGGGAGCAGGAGCCAGGAACCAGGAGCCAGGAGCCAGGAGCCAGGAGCCAGAGTCCAGTGAACAAAATATGAAAAATATGACTTTCCGACATTCTCTGAGATAATTTTATTATTATTGTATGCTAATAAAAATTTTAGAATTCCAAATCTATTGGCAGCCCTATTCAGACCGTGATTATAAATGATCCCATTTCTTTTCAAACTCGGAGATAGAAGTCGCTTTTCTTTCGTGTTTTGGAAAGAAATATTTTTGTCTATTTTAGTTGCACGTCAAATAGCAGCGGAGTGAAGCCGGATCTTGGTGCAGACCAGCTCAAAGGGACAAATAATGCGTGAGACACGTCCAGATTAGCTTGCGACAAGAATTCCATTTTGTTTTCATACTGGAGCCCCCCTCCCCGGGGGGGGGGGGTGGCCAAATTGCGTACAAATGCCCTAAACTGCTGGCACCAGATTTGACTGTCATAAACACTGAATTTTTTACCTAGCACGGTCTTTTGGGGGTCTTATAAAGCCTAACTATGGCAGTAATGTTCCCAAGTAGAATTCAAAATACACCACACTTTCACATTGAGTTAGATCTTTTTCTCAAACAACCGCTTCCATGTGTTTAACACCCTTCCCACATTCCCTCAAGAGCTACTTCAACTGTGATATTTAGATTTCAAATTTCTCACCCTACTCAGGTAAGGTCAATTTTCTCATCCTAGACATCCTCGGAAGGGCCTTTTTGCCTACTCTTGGGGCACCAAAACCAGTTTGGTGCCCAGGTTAGTGTGCAGTGTTGAGGCAGGCAGATGTTGAATTATGGACAGACACAACAATTAAGTTACAGACATTTGATGTTCCGGTCCGTGCGTGGTCAGAAGACACCCAGTAAATAATGCCCGTGGGGTTGCTCAAGGAAAATTAGGGTTTTACGAGATTCGAACTGCAGGAGGTCTCTAACGAGGAAAAGTGCGGAAACATCTACTTTTTGGAGTGAATGTACTGATGCGATTTTTAAGTTACAATATACTATAGACAAATCTATTTTGTTTCTAAAGTCCCTCTGATGCTCCGAGGAGCGCAGGACAAACAGGGAACGCAGAGATCAGACCATTGCATTATTGAAATTAGGTAAAGGCATACAATTCAGTTTGTATTTTCAAGTGTAACAGGACGTGTATGTGAAAAAACGGTAACTCTGAAACGGATATATAAGAATGATTCATAACTTACAGTGACAAACAGCGATATGACTGTGGACATAATATAGAAAAAAAACCACAACATTAAGAGGCGGATACGATTTTCTTCCGGGTGTCTGCTTACGAGAGCTTTAAATCAAAGCTAATTCGCCAGTAAACCCTTTGAGTGTTCGCAGCCGCCTACGGGAATGTAAAAATTCAGAGTCTGTGAGTTGAAACGGGGTTTTGTGATGGCGGTCGTAAGTAGAGCTATTCGCTATATACGAGAGTGTCCGTTAAGAGAATTTCTATACTGTATGAATCTGCAAATGACAGCTTAAATGAGAAGTGAATACTGTGTATTAGTTTGTGTTCAAAACCTGTTCTTAATTTACATCTTCCTTGACTAGCTAAAAAAAAATAGCCTACTCTTTTTGCAAGTATTAGTGTCCCCTTTTGGGTCTTTAGTATACCTCAGAAGTTTTTCCTCAACACTTTTAAACGGTTATTATTATGTTTTTGCAGTCCATAGATACAGATACCATCCTGTATAGTTGTAAGACTACGAGGATTAAAATATAAGTAAGTAAGTAAGTAAGTAAGTATACCCAATGGCAAGTTATTAATTGTCGAAAATTGCATGGCACGGTCTGACTATAAAAAAGGGGTATTATGGACGATTATTATCACGGTAATTAATGTCAACATCGAATAAACTCAAAATTTCAAGTAACACGACTTTCACAACCTATTTTCAACACGCCAGTTATAACAGGATATTGGCGCGTACAAACAATAGATAGTGTATTCCGCATTCCGTAGTCCGATAGTCCAGCGTAACGGATTCCCTCATTTAGGCAGAGTCTAAAGTCAAAGATGGAGGGTGTTCGAGCAGGTGGTTGTTTTCCATAGATATAGACGGATTGTCAGTGATTCTTCTTGTCCTTTGAGAATCATTTTGTTCCCTCTGACTACAACTTATGTCAAAGACTTCGAATGTTCGGTGAAAAGCCGACACTTTTAATTTTGCAATGTTTCAAGATGTTTCATTACCTCGTTACAAAGTAACGCAGAGTAACGCCACAGATGACCAGACGAAGCTGGAGCAGCCAACCTGGACTAAAGCATCTGAGAGACGTGTATGTAACATTTATTCACTATCTTTTATCGTTTTTGGGTCTTGTACCACCTACAAGTTTGACCGATCGAAGTTTTGAACTAAATCTTTTCCTTGTGTTTACTTAAGCGTTCCATAAAATATCCATCAAAACGTCAATAAATAACACAGAAAACATGCCTCAGGTGACACTTTCTAACAATTCCGCTATTAGTATCGATAATGAGGCATCTGATTTGTGACTTCTCGCCAACTTTGTGCTATTTTTGTTTAAAAAAACGAATGTTACGTTTCTTCCAATTTTGGTCAAATGACAAATAAGCGTCAAGTCAAATGTACATAATACGTCATTATTGATAATATATGAGATTGCCCAAATATTTTAGGATTGATTTGATAACCTTAAAGATGTCTTTCAAAGAATATGTGAGAATTAAGTACATAGGTCGTTGCTCATGGGAGATGTTAGCGACTAAAATACCTTAAATTTAGGGTTTGGTCAAAACAGTGAGAAGATGACCTTACTTTAGGCTAAATAATAGGAAGAGATCAATTAGAGAGTAAAAATAAATTACTGAGGATTAAGTCTGATAAACATAGAAGATGATAAAGTTGATTAGATTTGAAGTTGTCTTTTCTACTTGTTGAACAGCCAAACCAAAGTTAGCTAATTAATTATGCAAAAATGAGTAGATTTTGTGATTTTTAGGGGGGGTCCCTGTAAATCCCAGGGAATTAAATATTGCGACCTTATTTTTTGTCGAGGTTAATATCTCACGAAACCCATCAATTGTGCCAAGTTTGAGCGAAATCCGTGATTTGAGCATTATCACCCCCTGCCTGGTTCTCTCATGGACACACTCTTAAAAGCAAGAGATTCGTCTTGCTTTTCTGTGGTAGAACATGAAACTGCACTAACACTTGGACCTAGAATCTTTGAAACTTTAAACACATTTTCTTCCGTAGGCTTTTCGTACTGAAACAATGCATTAGAACGATGCCCTGGCTTTTTGGGAATCAATTTTTCTTCCACCCACCTTTGAACAGGGAGGAAACACAGGTAACGCGCAAACTATGAGCAGTTTTGCGTTTAAACCCGGCCGCCTCGCACATTTCGGGCAAAATCTTGTTCAAGCTGTTAATACCTAAGGGCACTTTATCGAACACGAACTTAGTTTTGGAGTAAAATGCAGTAACTTCCTCTGCATGACTCTCAACTAAGCCTATATAAAATCTAAATATCTCCACAAGGCAAAAATGCTCACAGCCCACTTGTTTTTATACTTAGTTGAAGCTGGAACGGCGTCACTCGCCAAAACATTTTCTTGAAAAGAAGTTTAATCTTAGGAACGCGAAATTTAATTTTAATTTTACTCGTGGCACATATTTAATATCATAAAGACCTCCATGATAAGTTTTGGAGGCATTTTCTTCAAACTTAATAAAATTTGAACCAATCTCAAATTTGTTTACTACAATGTTTCTGTGATCTCCCCCACGCAACCCCAAAACATTTCCATTGTATAAATAAGCTTAAATAGGTCGTAATCAATAACGACTTAGCTGATGTAGCTCCCACCAATTTCCTCTCCTAGAATGTTGCTTCTTGCTCGCTCACAAACTCCTCCTCCTTCTTGCACTTAATGTGAAGCCTTTCTCGAACGCCATCATTCCTCTCGGCATCTAAGCAACGTCGGAACAGGACAAACCTTCGAAAAACAACACACCAAATTCAATTCCAAAAACAGTGCATTTTAAAATTCTGAACATTGCGGTCTAAAAGTTGTCAATTACCTTTTGCCACTAGCGTCCAGGGGATTCAAAGTTTCGGATCCATTTTCTCCTCCAGATAAGGCTTGATCGCACAAATGATACCATAAACAGTCGTAGGAGGGTATCTTCCACCGGACGTTTTAGCTACCTCCATCACGAATTTTGACAACCAATTATTCATCAGCGGCAGAGCATCCATTCCGGCAATATCTGCGCTCAGAGCGGTAACCTTGTGTGAATCGTAGTCCTTGAAGAGACCACCACAATCGAATACCGGAACTTGAACCTCTCTTAAACTCTGCCATTCGGCAAAAATGCTCACAGCCCACTTTTTTTTATGCTAAGTTGAAGCTGTAACGGCGTCACTCGCCAAAACATTTTCTTGAAAAGAAGTTTAATCTTAGGAACGCGAAATCGTTCTGATCCGGGCTCCGATGCAAAAAACCCACCAGATGGCCGCGTATTAAGTGTCATTGTCTGAGAAAGTGTTCCAGGGGCCAAAAGTTGTGGTCAACCGATTTGGCTGAAACTTGGCACAGAAGTTGGGTGTGATGAGATATTTCAAAAGCCACTTTGGCTCGATTATCTGACTTTTAGTTTTGGAGTTACAGGGGGGTCTCATTTTTTGCCCTTTGAGCACCAAAAATCCAGCCTTCCAGGGGGCATTTTGAAACTGTGATAAGACCCCACAGGTAAATTGTGCTGCTAAATGAATTTGAACATGACCTCTACTATAATAGAGCTTTCAGTTCATGCATGTAACTTTGTCCTCAAGATATTGTACAGAGAGGAGCCTGGGGCTAGAGTTTGGTCAAAATTGATGTTAAAATTACAACCCAAAATAGCCATTTTTCAAACATTCACTATATTCACCTGCCTTCTTGCACAACTTCCATGCCTATACCACTGTTTACTTTAGTCACCCAGTTATCAAAATCAGTTGAGAAAAATTTGGCTTATTATGGTTTATTGAATTTTTGGAACAAACACTTCATGCCCCTCTAAGGCGATGTAAAATGGAATTTTGAGCATAGTTCAGGCCATAAACAAACTAAATTGTTGACAAGAAGCTCTTATTCTGTATTTGGTAAGTGAAAATGAATTGTCACAGCCAAATCAGTTTCGTTGTTTAGAAATACACCGATTCTTACCTTTAAATTGATCTAAAACGGGCCTCTGATTAGCACAAAAAACACATGATTTAGCAAAACAAAGGTGATTTTATTCTTTGAAAAAACCTAGTGACACCCCAGAACACAAATGATGATGTTCTGACGTAGATATAACGATCTTTTTTTACAAGATGCTTAAATTTTTCTTTGATTTATATTCAGTTTCACGTCATATTTCTAAGCATTACTCCAAGTATGTTAAGTCTCCATATTTTGTCAGGCCCATTTTTTTATATTTTTACCAGATATATTTAGCTTATCAAACAGTTCGTTAACATATAATCTTCGTCTGACCTTGTAATAGCCTGAATAGTTGTTGTAAATACCCATCTGCAAAGGAGCATGACTATATACATACGTGGATTATACAAACATATACGAGCTTCAGTGAGCAGTATCGACGTGAACTGTGATTTTTCGAGTAGTTTAGAGCTGAAAAAATGAAACCATCCATCCACAGTTAGGAGAGCTGGATAACAAAAAGCTTTTGTTGCTTTTTAAGGAAAATAACCCAAAGAAAACCTTGCATCGAGATGATGCATTTGACATTATAGCAAATTAACTGCCCGTCATTTTGGACTTGGAGCGTGTGGGGACTGAACCGAGTTCCCGTCCAATCCTTCTCCCGTTTCGCAGGACTTTTTTTTGTGTTTTCATCAGGTGTGTTCGAAGTTCTAGAAAGTGATCTGTTTCAGGATAATTTTATGATGGCATTTTATTCCTTTGGAGGGGTGAATGACCAGTGTGGTGTCACGTTGTGGGCTGTACAAGGAAGAAGAATGCTTCCTTTGCTGTCTTGCGATAGCGGCATGACTGCATTGTTAATGCACAAATAGGGGTTCAAGTGTGTCCGGGGGAGAAGAGGAAGACCTGGTGATGCTAAAGCTACAGGTGATTCAAAAGATCAGATAGGGATCATACACACGCACAAATGGCTCTTATCGCGGTTTACGGGACTATTTTGCTTGAAGAGAGACGATGATATATAATTTACGATATTGTTGTTTCAAATTGTTTGTTTATGGTTGATTGATTCCCTTGTTAATTCCCTGGGTCCTTACGAAGACCACTAAACATTCAACAAACTCATCGCAGCAATATCTTTATCAAAAAAAAAAAACAACAACAACAATAATAGGAATAACTGGAAGGCCGGTTTTTGTCTGCTCGAGCTGTTTGTTTACGTTCAGCTTGTCACGTGGACACGCTTATCAAGCAGTGCTAAGTTTGGCAATGCACAATTTTGAGCCTGCTTGCATCGAAACTCCACCGGTCTCCTTTATTTGCCTGTTTCGTCGAAGACAAGTAAACTTAAAATAGGCTTAGCTACATAATTCCGCAGGAATTGTTTTGGGAATTTTAGACACCAAAAAGAATTTTAGAAAATCTCAAGAATATTACAAAAAAATTGAAAAATACTAGAACTTGAATAGCAATATATATAGGAAAATACTGAATAGCAGTTTGAACAATCAACTGAATTTTGGCAACATTTCACAGGCAAAAACGTTGAAAAAACGGTCTTATTTTCTCTATATTTTTTCATTTATTTTTTAATTCAATAGTTAACATTATTTTAAAAAATGTTTTAATTAAACTAATGAAAAATTTTTTCTACAAATATACACGAATCTTCCGTGCTCTTCCAGAACGATTCAGAGTCAATTCCCATTCAAGTACGACATATGTGTGTTCATTGCCTATGCATTATTCCAAGCAAATCCAATAATATCAACTAATTCGGTCGATTTTGCGACGACGTTTTAATGACATTTTCTCGCTGAAAATGTCAATTTCATCGAAAAACTTAGATGCAGCATGTTGTCAAAGATCTTTGACGAAAAGGGTAAATAATGGAAACCAGTAACTGACTTGTGCATTGCATGGTCAGAGCTGAATGTAAACAAGCAGCTCGAGCAGACCAAAAACAGCCTTCAAGTTATCCTTATCGTACTTGTCCTTTTTTTGACAAATTTGTTGAATGTTTAATGCTCTTCCTAAGGACCCAGGTAATTAACATGGGAATCAATCAACCATAAACACACAATTTGAAACTACAGTATCGTAAATTATATATCATCGCCTCTCTTCGAGCAAAAGAGTCCCGTTAACCGCGATAAGAGCCATTTGTGCGCGTGTATCATCCCTAACCGATCTTTTGAATCACCTTTTGCTTTAGTATCACCAGGTCTTCCTCTTCTTCTCCGGACACACTTGAACCCTTCTACTTGCACTTTACCCATGCAGTCATGCCGCTATATTGCCGCTATCGCAAGACATCAAAGGAAGCATTCCTGTTTCTTCCACAGCTTACGACTTGACACTGCACTGGTCATTTACCTCTCCAAAGGAATAAAGTGCCATCGTAAAATTATCCTTAAACAGATCGCTATCTAGAATTTCGTACACGCGTGATGAAAAACACGAAAAATTCCCGCGAAAAGGGGAAGGATTGGACGGGAACTCGGTCCAGACCCCACACCCTCCAAGTCCAAAATGGCGGGCCAGCTAACTTGATGTAACTACAATTTCATTATCTCAATGCAAGGCTTTGTTTGGGTTGTTTTCCTTATAAAAGCAAAACAAGCTTTTTGTTATCCAGCGCTCCTAACTGTGGATGGATGTTTTCATTTTTGCAGCTCTAAACGACTCGGAAAATCACAATTCACCTCGATACTGCTCACTGAAGCTCGTATATGTTTGTATAATCTACGTATGTATGGTCATACTCCTTTGCTGATGGGTATTTACAACAACTATTCAGGCTACTACAAGGTCAGACGAAGATTATATGTTAGCAAACCTTTTGATAAGGTAAATTTATCTGGTAAAAATATAAAAAAATGGGCTTGACAAAATATGGAGACTTAACATGCTTGGAGTAATTCTTAGATATATGACGTGAAACTGAATATAACAGGAAAGTTCAAGTATCTTGTAAAAAGGTCGTTATATCTACGTCAGAACATTTTCATTTGTCTTTTATGGTGGTTACTAGGTTTTCAAAAAATAAAATCACCTTTGTTTTGCTAAATCATGTGTTTTTAGTGCTAATCAGAGACCCGTTTTAGATAAATTTAAAGGTAAGAATCGGTGTATTTCTAAACAACGAAACTGATGTGGCTTTGACAATTCATTTTCACTTACCAAATACAGAATAAGGGCTTCTTGTCAACAATTTGGTTTGTTTATGGCCTGAATTATGCTCAAAATTCCATTTTGCATCGCCTTAGAGGGGCATGAAGTGTTTGTTCCAAAAATTCAATAAACTATAATAAGCCAAATTTTTCTCAACTGATTTTGATAATTGGGTAACTAAAGTAAACAGTGGTATAGGCATGGAAGTTGTGCAAGAAGGCAGGTGAATATAGTGAATGTTTGAAAAATGGCTATTTTGGGTTGTAATTTTAACATCAATTTTGACCAAACTCTAGCCCCAGGCTCCTCTCTGTGCAATACCCTGAGGACAAAGTTACATGCATGAACTGAAAGCTCTATTTTAGTAGAGGTCATGGTCAAATTCATTTGGCAGCACAATTTACCTGTGGGGTCTTATCACAGTTTCAAAATGCCCCCTGGAAGGCTGGATATTTGGTGCTCAAAGGGCAAAAAATGAGACCCCCCTGTAACTCCAAAACTAAAAGTCAGATAATCGAGCCAAAGTGGCTTTTGAAATATCTCATCACACCCAACTTCTGTGCCAAGTTTCAGCCAAATCGGTTGACCACAACTTTTGGCCCCTGGAACACTTTCTCAGACAATGGCACTTAAATTTTCATTTCATTTACCACGAATACGAAACAAATAGCTTATTGAGCACGTCTTCTAGTTACCCATTCTTCAGAAATAATTCCACTAAATTCTCACACTAGTTTGAGAAGCCAGCTCAAAAACTGTCGTGCTTCGGTTTGCATCAGGGGCTCCAAACACCTCGAAACAATAAAAGGCGTGTCTCGGTGTTTGGAACCCCTAATGAACACCCCGCACTCGTTTTTGATCCATTACATGAAATTATGATCTTCTTGCAATATTAACGAGTTGTGATGTTTGAATTCCCTTTATTTAAATGATGGCGATTGTCGTGGGCAATACCTTATGGAAACTCAGTATTGCCAATGACAGAGTTACATCCCTCAGAACTTCAAGGAACTTTATTCCACTGTGTAACTTTGCTTTTATTAAACAATTTCAAAGCTCATTTGTATTTGTTCCTCGAATGCCAAAATATATATAGGTAGAAGGAATTTGTAATTTTGAATAATATGTGAGAATGTTTTTAAAAAACACAGACTAATCTGGAAAATAATTAAGATCATTATTATCATGCGCAATTGTCATTAACTTCCACCTGGTTAAAACTTTTAAATATCACATGTGCCTTAAGTTAATGCTAATGAGGAATATCAAGAGTTCTCGCCACTTGAATTAGATTCGACTCACGGAAAGGTCGGCAAGAATAACAAATACTTCTAGCGCTGACTGATCGCAAAATTTCCCGGCACCGTTCCATTCAGTCAATCAGGTCAGTATTTGTCGGAAAGGGTATTACTAAGCAATGTAGAGAAACCATTAAAAAAAACAAAAAAAAAATATTTTAGCTACAGTATAGTTAGGTTCAAAGGTGTCAAAAGCTACCACGAGCACATGACTAAGTTTCTCCATGGGCAGCAAAGTTCTCGATCGGATTTGTACAGTTTAATACACAATTTTTTGCATTTTATAAGACAAGCTTAGATTATCCATATCTAGTAGAAAATGAAACTGGGAGTTGCATTTTAGAAACTGCGAGTTGCATATTTTTTTTTTTTCTGTTTTGTTGTTTTTTTTTTTCTTTTGAGAGGCGTAAGGTCTCATTCTTCTAAGTTTTGAGAGAAGCATAGCTCATCGATAGAGGAAAAACTCTTAAACCATTAGGTATCAATAAGAAAGACGAAATGTAATACATTCCTTATTTCTTCCGTTTGTTATCATTTTTTTAAACATTATTTTAACATAAAACTAGGAAAATGTTCCAACTGGGCAGCAAAGTTCTCGGATCCGGCGTGAGATCATCTTGTTGTTAACAGCAGTTGAACTCAATTTTTTTTAAATTTCTTTCACATCACAACTTCTATGGTTTTTGTTTTCACATACTTTCAACGTTCACTTTTTTCTTATTTAAACGCCAAATTTGGATATTTTCAGCAAATCAGGGAACCAGTCAGTAAATTAACACAAAACCCAGACCAAAAAAATTCATTCATCCGCCGGTAAGAGAGGGTCCTAACAATGGGTATTTGCAGCTTTAAAAATCCAAAAAAGAAGACAAACCCGACAACAAATTTCCCGAGAAGAGAGGGTCACACTCATAATTGATTGAGTCATTATAAGTGTACGCACTAATAGGTAGTCACAAGAGTCGACAAAAGGTTTATATACAAAAGCTCTAAAAGCTAGTAAACAAAAAACCTCGAACATAAGTCAGAGAGTAGAGTGGCAGACTCGAGTTGCGGGATTTAATGTGGATTAAAAACAGAAGCAAATAACTCTGTACGTTTGCTTTTTTTGTTTGTTTGTTTTTGTTTTTTTCTCATTAAAATACGATGCGGCCATTATATTTCTTCTAAGGTAAAACTAGACAGGATGTTTCATTTAATGCATGGTGAAATTATGATCTTCACGCAATATTAACGAGATGTGATGTTTTAATTCCCCTAAGGGTATAAGCAATGAAGAGCAACCGATAAGCAAACAAAATGTTTTAGCTGCGGTATAATTAGGTTCAAACGTGTGAAAAGTAAACGTAAAATAATTCCCTCATGATGACGAATAGCAAAAAATTTAAAATTAGTCTAAGCTGAATTTTTTGCGTGTCTGTTCTCGTGCACTGCACTCAAGTGAAGGCATGGCTAAATTTTTGGTCTCGACCCCCGCAAAGATAAAGCTTTTTTATTCTACGGCCATGCATTAAATCTAAAAGTTGCCAAAAAAACTTTCGAGAAACTTTCTTTCGAGGCGTTGAATTAATTGGGGTTGAAGTGATGTAGTCACGTGAAACGTGACGTCATAATGATATTCAAAAAGAAATTCAAAATGGGATAGGAATGGTTGATTATAAATAAGTTTGAACCATGTGCAAATGTTTGTTTCACCGTACGAATTTTTTCCGTGGCCGGAACGGAGAGAATTTTTAATTTCTTAAAAAGATATTAACAGGTGAAAAGTGTCACGTGACCTATTTTGCTTAATTACAAATTAATTAAAAACGTGAGTCAACCATTCCGGCCAGATTCAAGCGAGAAATGATGATACAATAACATAAATACTGTATTTAATATATACTGTGGGGCATCTCGACACCAAAAAAGCTGTCGCACTTTGTAATAACATATTATTGCACTTTGTAATAAAACAAGCTGAAAGGTTAGTTATTGGAAATTCCACATGTAGGCAATTACTGAAATTTACCACAAAATGAAACCGTTACTGGCAAGTCTTAATTGTTAACTTGTGTTCATATTAAGACCCGGCCAAGACCGTGACATTTTTTTTGTGGTGAACGCCGGGGCACAATGAATTGTGTTTAAACACGGGTTCACTTACGCTACAAGGGAAGCATCAAGGCCTTCAGTGAAGTGAGCGCGGCTCACGTCAAATATAACTTTTCCAGTAATTTGCATTGATCGAGTGTGTTGATTTCAGAGACTGTTGAGTGGTTCTACTGTGCGCTGGTTTATAAGTTTTTCCAAATAAGTAACATAGAGCTAAATTGGTCGTTTATCCCGTGTAGTCATGTTGAAATGGCGCAGCCGAGCTTCACATTTCAGTAGATTTACTTTGTGGCACAACGGCCCCTGAGCTACACAATTCGGTAAATTTACAGTGGCACAACGGCCGCCGAACTAAACAATCAGGTTTGATGCATGCACCAGGAGTCGCACACATTTTCCAAAGACAGTGACGAACCATGCTGAAAAATATGTAGGCTTTAATAATCCTGGCCAAAGTAAAATGAACAGCGAGGTTCAGATGATTCAGCAAACACAGATTGATAGTAGACCTTCAGCAAACTCATGATATGCACGCTTTACGAAGATTTAGAAAACTTTTCTAAAAGTTTAAAAAAGATGAACGCTTTACGAAGACAGAATAACAGACCTCAGCAAACGTTTGAAAGACAAGATTCAGCATGTGAGTTAGCGCGCCAAAGTGAGCCAAAACGTAAGCAAGCGCCTCAAAGCGAGGCAAATATGTGTCGACACAAATCAGAATCTCAAAAAACCTTGTTTATTAATTGCACAGGACAACCAATAATGCACAGAAAACCCAAAAGAAATTAGGAGTTGCGTCCGTACATCGAACGCAATTATTATTGTTGTTGTTGTTGTTGTTGTCTATGATGATACTTATTATTGGGTTTACTTGTCCCCCGACCATCCATTTCA
Source organism: Porites divaricata (assembly GCA_038088405.1). Taxonomy (NCBI): domain Eukaryota; kingdom Metazoa; phylum Cnidaria; class Anthozoa; order Scleractinia; family Poritidae; genus Porites; species Porites divaricata. Next base: position 60,838,902 of record JBBMOI010000001.1, on the reverse strand, counting down.
AGTTTATAACGAAGTGCGACAGCTTTTTTATTACAAAGTGCGACAAGTGTCATTACAAAGTGCGACACTAATACAAAGTCAGACAATTTTTTTATTACAAAGTGAGACAGAACAGGCGTATTAAAAAAAGGTTAGAACACAACAAAGAATGCACTGAGTATCACCGACAAATTTAGTAGAGTTTCCCGACTGTGAGGCATTTTAATCTGTTTCTAGCCTGATCAATTTCCTTCAGTTTTGCAAACTTTATTACGTTCTCTTTTCAGTAGATACCTAAGTTACGTTTTAAGATTTTATATCTCCGTACTATCACTTTAATATAAACCACATTAAAAAAAATAAACAAAAATAGGGAATATTTCTCAAACCGTATGGTTGGAGATAATGGAGAAGCAGCATGATTAGATGAGTGTAATCGTGATAACACAGACCAGGGTCTCTGATGCTAACTGTCATTTTAACCAAAACAATAATTATTTTTTATTATTGACAGATACATTGAAAACGATGAAAGATCAGTTTTACCTCATCAAACGTCAAATGGAAGGAAGATTAGCTTTGGTTGAATAAATATGGCGTCGTGACAGTGTTAAACTGACAAATTAACAAGTACTCTAGCGTGGATAACTAGCTGATAGCGGCGTTCGGAACGACATGACCGCAAAAAACCACGAAACTTCCTTACCGCTGGTAATCTTTGGATCCTGTTTTTACTTCTTTGCCTACGCGTTTTCGATCGCGGGAAATTGTTTCGTGCTATCAGTTTGTTACAAACGACGTGGATCTTCATCGCTGAGATGGTACATCGCCAACCTGGCCATTGCCGACCTTACTTTTGCATTGCTGAGTATCTTGGACATGATAAGTTTTCTTTGGACTTGGGTTGGCGTTCAGGTAACTTGTAAGGTACAATCTTTTTGGATCGAAGCATGCTATACAACTTCCATAATGACTCTGGTGCTGATCAGCTTTCAACGAATCAAGGCCGTACTCCATCCCTTCAATGCGCGGTTGAGTGATGCGGAAGGCTTGAAAAAGAAAGTGGCCGCTTTGTGGCTAGGAAGCCTTGTTGTTTGTTCTCCTTTGCTTTATGCCTATCAAGTCGTGACACTAGATTATAGTGGTCAGATTATCTGTACCAACAGACCGTTTGGGGATTTAGGAAGACAGATCTACTACAGTATTCACACTGTTTGTTTTTTCATCGTTCCACTAATGTACATGATCTATGCCCAGACGGTTATTTCCTTAGCCTTACGCTCGAGTAGACGCATTATTCCTACACAAGACGCTTTTGCGACGTCATACATGAATCGGCATCACAAAGTTGCCAAAACGTTGGCCGCTCTAACCTTAGCGTTTATCATATGTTGGTCTCCTTTCATGATTGTCCGAACGCTGATTTACTTCCACATGTTAAGCGAAGGACACGGTTGGAGATTGTGTCAGATTCTCGTTCTGTTAAATACGGTGCTAGACCCGATCTTGTATGGAATTTGCGGAGAAAACTTGAAGTTTAGGCGGTATATACGTCGAATCACCACACGTCTCAACAGGTGCAAGTGCTGTTAGGCAAAAACAAATGCACGAGCAAAGCGTTGTCTGTCACAATTTGTAATAATCGTCGCACTTTGTAATAAAAGTAATTATTTGGATTTTGCTAATGAATTCATCAATATGACGCCACATTACGTAATTTTGCCAATCAAGTTATTCCTAGATGTTGTACATTATTCTATGTAATTTTGGTGGCCGTATCATGAGAGGACACCTTGGAATTTCATATTTTGCAGGTTTTTTTTGCTTAATAAGCATCCTTTTATACTCAGGTCAAGTTTTCTATTAAGAGTACCTCTATTTAAACGGTTTTTAAGTAAAAAAGTTTATCAGACAGCTTACTTTTTATTATAAGCATTTTTCGCTTTCTGTCTACTTTGACTAAGACTTGGATTCTGCCAATAAATTAAAAAACAGGACGTCATAATGACGCCAGATTACGTCAATGTGATGAGTACATAATTTTGTGTAATTTTGGTGGCTGTAGGATAAGCTGTTTTACAGTTATAGAGGAGGACCCCTCAGGAAAAGGAAACATGCAAAACAATCCCGGTGTCAATTTTAAGAATTTGCTGGAAGAAATTTGCCACTTTTAAGTGCAAAATATCTGAAGATATATGAACCTGCTTAGCCAAGTAAAATCAACCAGTTTGTATATGTGGGGTACAGTTAAATTAGGATAAGCATTTTAGCCAAAGAGGTTGACTTTGAGATAACAAATTTACATTACAAGGGAATCATGACTGCAGTACTAAAACTGTAATTACAAATAAACGTTTACTGTAATTCCTACATCAAAAACAGCTTTACATAAACAATTCATGGGAACTTCCGTGAAGGAGGCATGAAATGTACAGTTGTGAATAAATATTGTATCTTTGTGGAGCAAACTCAAGTTTCTTTTTTTAGCTTTTTTTTCTGGTAGTCAACACATCTAAGACTTTAAAACTAATTTTAAAAAGAAAGTGGAATAAAAATTAAGAAAAGATAAATGAAACTATGTGTATATTATTGTACTGGCAGTATCGTTAGAGTTAAAGTAATTAACAGAACCAAAAGTTTACGCATTGAACTACTACTCAAATTGTTTCTGAATAATACGTACTGAATTATAATGTGAGTCACTGGTTAGCGATCCAGCTAACGATCTTGCGATCTAGGGATCTAGCGAGCTCGCGATCTAGCGATCCAGCGATGTAGCGATCAAGCGATCAAGCGATCTAGCGAACCAGCGATCCAGCGATCTAACGATCTAGCGATATTTGGATCCAGCGATCTACCGATCAAGCGATCCCGCGATTTAGCGATCCAGCGATCTAAGGGTCTTGCGATCTACCGATCTAAAGATCTAGCAGTTATGCGATCCACCGATCTACCGATCCAGCGATCCAGCGATCCAGCGATCTAGCAATCCAGCGAGGTAGCGAACCAACGATCCAGCGATCTTGCGAGCCAGTGATCCACACATCCAGCGATCTAACAATCTAGCGATCCAGCAATCCAGCGATCTAACGATCTAGCGATCCATCAATATATTGATCTAGCGATCCAGCGATCCAGCGATCCAGCGATCCAGCGATCTAACGATCCAGCGATCCAGCGATCCAGCGATGTAGCGATCAAGCGATCAAGCGATCTACCGATCTATCGATCCAGCTATCTAACGATCCAGCGATCTAACGATCTAACGATCTAGCGATCTAGGGATCTAGCGAGCTCGCGATCCAGCAATCCAGCGATCTTGCGATCCAGCGATGTAGCGATCTACTTATCCAGCGATCTAACGATCCAGCGATCCAGTGATCTAATGATCTAGCGATCTAGCAATCCAGCGATCCAGCGATCTAACGATCTAGCGATCTAGCGATCTAACGATCTAACGATCTAGCGGTTATGCGATCCACCGATCTACCGATCCAGTGATCTAGCGATCCAACGATCCAGCGATCCAGCGATCTTGCGAGCCAGTGATCCAGCGATTTAGCGATCTAACGATCTAGCGATCTAGCGATCCATCAATATAGAGATCTAGCGATCTAGCAATCTATCAATATAGAGATCTAGCGATCCAGCGATCCAGCGATCCAGCCATCCAGCGATCTAGCAATCCAGCGATCCAGCGATCTAACGATGTAGCGATCTAGCGATCCAGCGATACAGCGATCTAACGATCTAGCGATCTAATGATCCAGCGATCAAGTGATCTAATTATCTAGCGAACTAGCGATCAAGCGATCCAGCGATCCAGCGATCTAAAGATCTACCGATCTAGCGATTATGCGATCCACCGATCTACCGATCCAGCGATTTAGCGATCCAGCGATCCAGCGATCCAGCGATCCAGCGATTTAACAATCTAGCGATCTAGCGATCTAGCGATCTAGCGATCTAACGATCTAACGATCTAGCGATCTTGCGATCCAGCGATCTCGCGAGCCAGCGATCCACCGATCTAATGATCTAGCGATCTACCTATCAAGCGATCCCGCGATTTAGCGATCCAGCCATCTAACGATCTTGTGATCTACCGATCTACCGATCGAGCGATCTAACGATCTAGCGATCCAGAGATCTAATAATCTAGCGAACTAGCGATCAAGCGATCCAGCGATCTAACTATCTAACTATCTAACGATCTAACGATCTAGCGATCTTGCGATCCAGTGATCTCGCGAGCCAGCGATCCACCGATCTAACGATCCAACGATCCAGTGATCTAACGATCCAACGATCTAACGATCTAACGATCTACCGATTTTGCGATCCACCGATCTACCGATCCAGCGATTTAGTGAGCCAGCGATCCATTGATCCAGCGGTCCAGCGATCTAAAGGTCTAGCGATCTAGCGATCTAGCGATCCAGCGAGGTAGCGATCCAGCGATAATAATAATAATAATAATAATAGTTTATTGACACTTCTGGCAGATAATATAACTGAATAAACAGTGAAATTTACAAAAATTTACAAGATAATACTAAAACCATTTACAAGCCCAATGATCAATAATACAGTAATTGTATAATTGTATAATTTATCCAAATCTAAATGTAAAAAAGTCATTCGCTCTCTTAGTCTTTTTCATTGTTCTTGTTGGTATTGTATTCCCTGATCTTAATTGATATGGTAATGTTCTTATTGTCTCTTGCGGAGCCAGGAAGGATATTGGGTGGCTCACATCCCTCATAGCAGCCATTAGCTTTTGACATAAAAGTTCCCTACGACTAGCTAAAGATGTAAGCTTAGCCTGATACAGCGCTTGCTGGTAGCTAGAGTTAGGAAATATTATTCCCAAGGCTCTTCTTTGTATTGATTCAATAGCGTCAGACAGGTATGCAGGGATATCCTGCCACACCTGCACAGCGTATTCTAATACTGACCTAACATTACATAGATATACTTTTAGTATGTCTTTTGGCATTACTCCTGCACGCTTCAGTAATCTAAGTGCATACAATCTCTTAGCTGCTTTGGCAATTACGTATTCAGCATGCGCATTCCATTTAAGGTCATCACTAACTATAACTCCTAAAAGCTTATATGTTCGTACACGTTCTACTTATTTGTTTCCAATGGATATAGGTCGTAAAGTTGTGATTGAATTTTTCATGAAATCTACATACATCTCTTTACATTTCTTTGGATTTAGCTTCATCTTATGTTCAATACAATAATCATGAATTTCTCGGACAACTATATCTAGTACACTAATGGAGTTCCTTGGGATAATCTCGAATGCAGTAGTGTCATCAACATACTTAGTACGCATATGCCAGTTCTTGAGCAACTTGTTTATCATGACAGCAAAGAGTGTTAATCCTAGTTTTGTCCCTTGTGGCACACCTCCGTTGACCTGTTTCCATGGTGACAGGGACGAACCAACAGCGATCTAACGAGCCAGTGATCCACCGATCCAGCGATCTAGCGATCTAGCAATCTAACAATTTAGCAATCTAGCGATCCAGCGATCTAACGATCTAGTGAACTACCGATCTATCGATCCAGCGATCTAACGATCTAGCGATCATTCGACCCAGCGATCCAGCGATCTAAGGATCTAGCGATCTAGCGATCCAGCGAGGTAGCGATCCAGCGATCCAGCGATCGAGCGATCCAGCGATTTTGCGAGCCAGTGATCCACCGATCCAGCGATCTAAAGATCTAGCGATATAACGATCTAGCGATCTAGCGATCTAGCGATCCAGCGATCCTGCGATATACCGATCTATCGATCCAGCGATCAAGAGATCTAACGATCTAGGGATCTAGGGATCTAGCGAGCTCGCGATCCAGCAATCCAGCGATTTAGCGATCCAGCGATGCAGCGATCTACCGATCCACCGATTTAGCGATCCAGCAATTTAGCGATCCAGCGATCCAGCGATCGAGCGATTTAACGATCTAGCGATCTTGCGATCCAGCGATCTCGCGATCCAGCGATCCACCGATCTAACGATCTAGCGATCTACCGATCTATCGATCCAGCGATTTAACGATCCAGCGATCTAGCGATCCAGCGATCCAGCGATCTAACGATCTAGCGATCCAGAGATCCAGCGCTCCAGCGATGTAGCGATCAAGCGATCAAGCAATCAAGCGATCTACCGATCTATCGATCAAGCGATCTAGCGATCCAGTGATCAAGCGATTTAACGATCTAGCCACCTAGCGATCCAGCGATCTAACCATCTAGTGATCTTCCGATCTATCGAACCAGCGATCTAACGATGTAGCGATCTAGCGATCCAGCGATGTAGCGATCCAGCGATCTTGCGAGCCAGCGATCTACCGATCTAGCGATGCCGCGATTTAGCGATCCAGCGATCTAACGATCTTGCGATCTACCGATCTAGCGGTCCAGCGATCTAACGATCTAGCGATCCAGCTAACGATCTTGCGATCTAGGGATCTAGCGAGCTCGCGATGTAGTGATCCAGCTATGCAGCGATCCAGCGATCCAGCGATCCAGCGATCCAGCGATCCAGCGATTCAGCGATCCAGCGATCCAGCGATCCAGCGATCCCGCGATCTACCGATCCAGTGATCTAGCGATCTACCGATCTAACGATCTAGCGATCTCGCGATCCATCCGCGTCAGGGCTTATAGTGTCCCCCGCCCCCTTACTAGATTTGACACTCAATCCATCTAAGATGGCTGCCCGTAACGCAAAGAGCTCGATCTCGACGATCTGCCTTTTTAAAGAAGGTTGCAATAATTAAAAGAAACCTCCATGGGGCTAAACTATAGAATTGTTGGTTTTCACATGACGTCACTAAAATTCAAATTAAAAAACTATCGATCCCACCGAGATTTTACTTTCACAATGAATTAGAGCAGCTGAAAACTAATTTTCATACAAATTTTCGCTTCAAAAGGGTTCTTGGTTTTGTGATAGAGTTCGCTTGAATTTCTAAGCTTTTGCGTGACGCGGCATTTACACGACAGCCAAGAGAGCGGTCATGTAGGTTAAAAAAATGACTTATTTCAGGAAATTTTGCTATCTAAACAGTTCATGTATTAGAAAAAGTATTACTTTAATGTTTATGAGTTTCTCGAAGAATAAATTCACGCTTTTGTAGAAAAACTCAGTAACAGATGTTTCTGTTGGTTTCCGTCCGCCACGTTGGAGCTCATCCAGGTGAGCACCAGCATGGCGTCTCCATACAAATCTCTATAAGTTTGGATAAAACATTTCTTCGGATATCTCGTATGCGAAATATTCCTCTGACCTGAATCTTGGCGAGGGTCTTTGTATACGTACCTCCTTTCATTTCCCAGATTCTGAACTTTATCTATTGAACGGTTTTGATTTTTATTTTGATCTATTTTGAATAGCGTGACACTGAAAACCAGCAATATGGCGCCACTTATCTTTAATCAATCCTTGTTTTAGCTCGTTTGCTCCTTGGTAGTAAATCAAGCTGGCTCTTTTGGGTCGGTTGCTTTTTGGACACTGTCATGGTAAAAACTAGCCTGCGTGCAGACCATAACTAAACTCCGATTAGTGCCTTCTGCGAAGCAGCGCAGAGATCCTTGTTCTGGACCCCCAACGGACTCAACGAATTACCGGAAGTACGTTTCGAATTTCCCTTCAACCTGATTGGTAATCACGACAAACAAGCCAAAGGCCTTTTTTAACTGGCCAATAGGGGCGCGTACTCAAATCTGGGTACACAGCTGGAATTTTGGCGCTGTTTCGCAGACGGAGTTAACCAGAGTTTAATTTCGTCTGCGCGCAGGCTAGGTAAAAACTCATGCGGCTCATTTGTCTCGTCCCCTATGTTCCGTAGTCGTTCCCTCTAAATAATAGCAGAGCAGTGGATCCTTGCCTTGGGAAAATTCATCATTGTTTTCTTCGTGGCAGGGAGCTCAGAAGAACAATTGAGTGAGCAAAGTTTTTTTTAAGGATTTAAACGCGAAATTTAAGGTACATTTTGTGTTTTTATAGGAGAGAAAATTTTGTTTTGAAACCAGTGGATCGTCAATTAGCATTGTGTTATTGAATTTTTAGCCAAGTTGATGTTAAATTCAAGCAAATGTTTTAGGAAACGCGCTCAGATTCGAGACAGTTTTGTTATGTAGCTCAGTTACGGCCACGGACACATTACTCTGGAACTTGTAGTGAGAATTTCATTAAATATGAGTACAGAAACATTTGGTTTTATTATTTTGTTTATGTTCATTCATAACAGCAATTCAAATAACGGCCATAAGACAACAGCATCTAAATTGCTTAAGCATTGCTCAAGTGCCGGCTGTGTCGGCGAATTTTTGCAGGCATGCTTTGTTTACGCGCGGGCGGATGACAACCCCGGTGGTAGGGGTACTTAAAGAATTTTTGAGTGGGGATGTGTCGCTGGGTCCCTGGGACCCTTAGCCTATACCAGAGCTCGTTCAAGTGAATTTTGCTACCCTCGGTACTAAACTAAACTCCCAAAATCCCCCCTTCTCCCCCCTCCCATCCCAGAGTAGCTGTTTTCCAGAAACTACTGCGGTCACAAACACAGTCCAGCCAAAACAAAACCGATTTGATTTTTCAGATATTTGAGTGGCAATTCCCGGTTTCCCTAGTCTAGACTTAACTCTTCAACCAATTGATCAGTTTCTTGGAAAATGACACCCTATTCTAGATCTAAACTCTCTGATTTATATACCCTATCTAAGAGTAAACTGCTTGAAAACCATACCCTTCTCAGCGGCACATACCAATATATGGCAGTACCCCTCCCGAGATGACAGCAAACACAACTCGCACAGTACCGATGACTGACTCAACCGAAGGCAAATGAAAATATTTTGTCTCTTGATTATGTTATAAAAGAGATGGTAAAAGTTGCAGCTGTGCAACCATCGAGTTATGCGATGCACTTGGGAGGTTTGCTAAGCACTCAAGAGGCTAGAGTTACTCGAGGCGTAACGCTTTTTTCGTGCTTAGCAACCTCCCAAGTGCACGCTCGACGTTTACCATTTCTTAAACGTTTCTTGCAGTTAAACGGAAAATTAAGGCGTGGAAATGAGGGAATTGTTCTTTCTGGAAAGAAACAAGGACATTTCAGTACACCTTTACACACATCCGCCAAAAGGTTCATGGAAGTTTACATGTACCTTCTTAGTCAATGTGAAGCGAGCACTGAGGTACATAAAAAAGGACGTCAGAAAATAATAAAAAAATGTTTTCGTTACTTTTTGAAAACTTCTACATAGCCAGATGGAATTTTAGAAACCAAAAGTCTGTAGTTTTTCCGAATATTTGTCCATTTGGGTACGACAGTTCCCCCCCCCCCCCCCCCCCCCGGTGATAGTCTAGTCTACCTTGTCCATCAAGGTCTCCATTTCCTGCTTGTTTGTTTTCTTTTTCTTTCCATTTCTGTTATTAACCGGTGAATAGTTTGGCGGCTGTTTGCTCTCCAGTACACTGACGCATTTCAGCACAAGGCGCGGTAGATGCTATTAACATCAGGTGACCTGAAATGAGGCATTAATCAAGCCGAAATAACCCGTGATCGCTCTTGTTTTAATGTTGTGTTTTCACTAGGCCGATTTACAGGCTGGACATTCTTTCCGGGGTTTGTTTAACTGACTTTTACTAGTTAAACTAGACAACTGTTTCCACTGTGAAATTTAACCAGCCTCTAACTCGGAGGATTCAAATTGGGGAGGAAGCCCGGGGGGCACCTTACGAATTTTAGGGTGGGGATGTGCCGCTGAGACCCTGGAACTGAGCTAGTTTACTAGACTAAACTCGCCAAATCCGTAAATTTAAACTTTCTGAATTGATCTTTTTTTATATTTTTGAGTGGCAATTCCCGGTTTCCCTATGAGCCTAGTCAAGACTACTGAAAATCTTCAACCAATTGATCAGTTTCCAGGAAAATTATACCCTATTCTAGAGCCAAACTCTCTGACTTTTATATCCAATCCTGGCAGTTTACCGCCCCTCCCCCCCCCCCCCCCCCACTCCCTCGGGGGGAGGAAACACTTGTAATGATTTCTCTTGTGCTTATTCTTGCCGTTTTTTTGCGTAGGAAAAAGGAGTTTTATTCAGCGAATGGGGCTTATGTCCTTGTAAATGAGGATGCGACGAAATGTTTTTATTCTGTCAATCCAACAACGAAACAACATTCAGCGCCGTAAGCGCAAGACTATGTGGATGTGGGTTTATCCAAGATCACAATTCTGATTTAAGGACCTGACCGAAGAACTGGAGAAATCCAATGGGGTCGGTGGGATTGTAAATCGAAAGAAATGATCGCTGCCGGGGATCTGGATTCATGTGCCATGTTGAAGTTATCAAGCTCAACCACGAGGCGATTGTCTGGCAAATAATATTACCAGATTTTTTGGCAGGCGTCTGTCACTACGCGCGTCCTAATTGGCTGCGTTATATCAAGTTATTTTCGTGCTACCTCAGAATACATACGTGCTCTATCTGAACAACAACAAAAGATAAATGTTTACAAATTAGAGTAAGTTAAAATCAATTATTTTCCCCCTGCTCAAAGCTAAAATGGCGTAGAAATGAACACTACTCTGAAAGCAGTCTAGTTACCAAAGCTAAAAGAATTGTCAAAAATATTTATATCGCTGATAATTGAGAATTGGGCAACCTTATCTACACCTTAGGGATAACGAAACGTCCGCAACAAAAAAAAAGAAATCAATAGTGGCTTAAATCATGAATAAACATTTTATTTGCGTCAAAAATGTCAATGTTTTATCTGAATGTATCGATGGATTCACAATCTGACCGACTTCAAACACTTATTGCTAAATACACTGCACAATCATTTTACGTTTAGATCTCGCTTAGAAAAACAATGTTAGAAAAACGTCACGTAGTACCTCTGAAAATAAAACAATTCAGCATTGATCATTTACAGATATAAAAAGAATCGAAAAGCATGGACTAAATATTTTTTGCACTGGTACATATACGGACCACTGAGGTCAATAATACCCCCTAAATTTTGCATTGTCAGTGCAAGTTGTTATGTAAGGCACTCTTTTGCATATTTTGCACTTAACATAACAGCACCAATGAAAGTTGCAATTGCATTTATATTCCTCGACTTCACCCGGTACCGTTATATATTTCAGTTTGCAAGAGCTGCACTTGTCGATGAAAGACTGACATCTGGTTGCTTGGGCGTCGTAACTCTTGCATGTCCTTCCCAGCATTCCCAGCGAGCCCAGGGTGTCGTTTCGTACACAGTAGTCTGGGGAGGGGTCGAGATAGACCAGCCTGTTGACGTCACGTGAGATGGTTCTGAACTGATCATGCTCAACTCGCTCCTGAAGTGTGTTATTTACGAACCACACTCGAGTGGCACTGAGGTATTTTTCCTTAAGCTTTGCTCCAACGACTTCAAATCGCAGCATCCCGGGACGTTTCCTCTTAAGATTCATGCGGCCTGTAAGCGCTCGAATAACCTGCACAGGAAAAGAATAAGTGTAAGAAATGAACGCCGAAAGGTAAAGTAAGGTAAAATCTGCGTTGTTCAAGCCAAGTGCCTCATTAAATAGGATAAGATGCTGCCAATGATGAAAGCAATTCTTTTACAGGCATTGTCAATATGACATTCCTGATCAAAAGTTTGGTTGATGAACTCACTACAAGGCAGGCTTAAAGCTGGTGCTGCATCTACCTAAATGTCATGTTACACGGGACGATTCGCAAAGACGATTTGTTGGAACAATGCTGTACCAATTCGAAACAATGTTGCAACGCTGTGTTGCGCTAAAAATCGTCGTTGCGAATCGTCTCGTGTGACATCACTTAACTCATGGATAACACATATATATTTAGCGACTTTTTGGTGTTGCAGTGAAAACCAGATACCTTTAAATTAATTAAGAGGCGAAACTAACGAACAGCTGTTTAAGCAACGCACACGCAACGCAAAACCGTATTTCACCCGGTCTAATGAATTAAATAAATTAAGCATGGATAAACTATGCAAGTTCTTGCCACTGCAAAATATGGACAGTAGGAAACTATTCTGCTCTGGGGAATAATCCATTGTGATAATAATACAAGTAGACAATACAGCGTGCACTCAAGAATTTTATTGAATGATGCGTTTTCATAACGCAACGTTACCATGCATAGTTACCTCCCTTCCTACTCTATTGTTATGCTGATTCACAGCCGTGTAAGCCTCGTTTCCACTTTCCAGCTTGTCAAGGAAGAGTCGAGCCCTTTTTTGGCCAAATTCAATTGTATCCTTGCACTGTGCATTTCTTCCGCAGTTGCGAGTAAATTCGAGAGCGATGGAAGCGGATCCAATAGCCTGCACAAATGCGATCTCTCGCGTGACTGTAATATGAGAACAGTGAATTCATTGTTAAGGAAACGCTTATGTATATACCGAGTGGCAAGGATTTCAGCACACGGCTTTCTATGCGGGAGGTTCCTTGTTCGATTCCCAAGTGTCACCCTTAAATCTTGTTCGAACATCTCTACTTTCCGAGTACTTTTTACAGTTGGTACTTAATTTCGGGAGTTTGGCAAGACAATATTTCGTGGGTTTTTTAATCTCGGGATTTTGGCAAGACAATATTTCGCGGGGTTTTATTTTGGCGATTTCAAAAGGCAAACATGAAAGAGGGCATTAAATTTCGCGATTCAAGGGTTCTCAACATGATTTTAGTTTTCAGTCATATGAACTTTTAAAAATATCGAGACAAAAAGAAACAAGCAAGACGCATATTGACGTTATTTCACAACAGAAGACACAGTTAGGGAATGGAACGTACTAGTAAAACCAGCTGATAACTTGTCGGTATTTGCCGACACATAGTTTTCTGTTCGGATATATGGGCATTAACTTCCGCGAGGATTTTTATTCTCGGCTCTTTAATTTTGCGATTTTCCACAATCGCGAAAAACGCGAAATCAAGTACCAATAAGGCAGCTTTGAGCAGCTCAATCAGAACTGTAAAACAGTGCACTGCTAGATAGAGAGAGGGGTGTGGAGATGGAGGGGAAGGAGAAGGAATGGAATGACGGGATTTAAAATGAGCTCAAAGTCTACCTCAGGTTGTCAGTCAAATGATGACGTAAAAGAAGAATTTTGAACTCCCTATTACCTTTTTAAGAAGGAGGGGCGACGTATTGCTCATGCGCAGGCAGATGCAATCATTTTCACAAGCTCATTACAATTAGAGTAAAGATCGAAATGATTTCTTAAAATCCACTCAAGTTGAAAAAAAAAACAACAACAACAACAAGAGCAACAACTATCGATTACATTTGTTAAAAATAGTTTAAGTCAAAACGATAAACCTTCGAAGAAGCCTCAAAAAATCCTGTTACTCGATATTCTGGACAGGATGGTTACAACAAAGTCTTGATACGATAATCAGCGTGCAATCTTACCGACTGGTAACGAAGTATTGAGAAAGAAAGGCACTCCCTCTGGATTTTGTTCATCACTTATTGAGCAGTTCCAGATATCGTCCTTGAATTGCCTCTTGCATTCTGTCAGTGCTTGTCGAGCGCCTTCCAGTACGACACTTAAAAGCTTTTGATAAGGTGAAGTCACCAAATTAATATTATATCTATCGTTATTGGTTCGGAAAAAGCAAGAGGCTGTGCTGTATGAAAACAACAGTACTGCACTTTGAAACAGAAAACAATTTTTGGTAACCATCACCAAGAAGTAAATCTTCTGACTGCACAAAAACAGATGTCAGGCTGTAATGAGGGACTGGGGGTTTATCAGTTTATCTATTTACTTAAGATAGAAAATTTTTCACATTTTATAGGATACTATCATTCTTTTGGTAATAATTAGAGTCCTTTGATATAAGTGACAATTGCACAAAAAATAATGTAAAATTAGAACAAGTAGTTTGGTACATTTATATCGTATTTGTTAGTTTTCTTGAGAAACAGTGATACAGTGACTGATTTAGAACGTTAGGAACGTGGACACTTTTCGTGCTTCTTCTTTATGATCAGGCTTGTGGTCATCGCCTTTACTGTTTAATTTTAACTCCCTGATTCCTGTGTAGGGTTATCTTTTAGGACTTTCAAAAAATAAAATCCGGGCGATTCTAGAAATTAATACAAAAAAATACCCATGAAAGATCAACCAAATAATATTGGGTGTGGCTCTCCATAACACCCTTTCCATCTGAAAGGTTATCGGCTAATTAAAAGCGTATTTACCCGAGACGTTTCTTCGTTGCTTCCCATTGTCCTGTTGTATCTACAATCAGAAATGCAGAGAATTTTGATAAATGCACGAGGATATACACAGTACTGTTGACGCACCTTCATCGTCCTTGGCTTTCGGACAATTGTTCTTCCCCCAAAACTTAAAGGAGCTGTGTCACGAAATTCAGCCAAATTAGGAAATTACAAAATGCCCGTTAAATTAAGAGAAACATAAAAATAACCGCTTAAAACTTCAAAGGAAGGCTAAAATAACATAACATAAACAACAGATGCCACGGATGGGCCAAACTGACGAAGATTGAAACTGGCATTGAAATTAGGATTTTTGGAAACTGTTCAGCCTAACAGTTTTTCAAAGTTGATCCCTCCTGCTTGCAACTTCAAAAATAATGCTCAGGAGATATATTTGTTTGTCTCGGATCTCTGATTTTGTCATTTACATTTAATTTCTTTGCTTACTTTAAGTTCCATAGCGATTGAGGGCGAGTAATTGGCAAAATTAAACAAAATGAACCGGATCGACTGCCGTGACACAGCCCCTTTAATTGAAAAGGGAGGGGGGTTGAGTCCTTGCAATTGTATTTAGTAGCCTAGAGTAGAGATTTTGTCCTCTGAAACGAATAGCACCAACGTTTCTAAAAAAAATCGTCCTCGTGGAAATGCAGAGTGGAGCCCGTGGGCTTCGAGCCCCATGAATTCTCTGATATAGAGTTGGGAAATCCTGATTTGGAAGATCTAGTCCTAGCTAAACGCCCTTGGGAACCTATACTGGTAAAACAGGAAACCCTGGAAAGAGCAAAATCAAGCATCGCAGGTTTCTTTGGTAAGGGCTACAGATAGTGGATTTCATCACGGGGATTTTTGACATAAAAAAAATAAAAGCCCAAAACAGCGCGTGATTACAAGCTACTGCAAAGTGATTGCCCAATGTTCCATATCCGCTTCTGTCTCTTAATCTTCTGAACATACTAACAGAAAAAAAAATGTTGAGTGTCAAATCGTACCTTTCAATAATGGAGTGAGGCCTATGACGACTTTCCAGAGGTGACCTGCCTGACTCCACCAGATGCATTGACATCATACCAACAAGAATCAATGAAAACAGCGCCATATTTTGAGCAGTTCCACGACTCAATGAAGTTATTTCGTGCCGAACAATTGTCGGGCTACAAACTAGCTGTGAACGTTTGGTCTGCAGAGTTCGGCGACTGGCGGTTCGATCAACAGACCTTGTAATTTATCAAGAAATGTTTTTGAATAGGTGCCAATTGATAGTTCCTTATCCCATTCAGCTCTCACCACCATTTATTACATATCTAAGTGGTCACTTAACCTAATCCACCCAAATTTTATCACATATATCCACCCCTATCGCTATCTATTGTATCCAGAACATCTTTATCCTCCCAAATTTCGCGACATATTTGGTGCCTTAGATATTGGCAAGCAAAAGAAACTTAAGAATGAGGTATTTTTGAATGGGCAAAAACAACATTTGGTCCACAGATTCCATTGTTTATATTGAACAATTTGCGTGCATCTGATACGTGACTCTGAGGAATGAATGGGATTATCTTCGCCAACTCCCTTTCATCAGCTGAAAACATAACATGATTAGTGGGAACAAAATGAGTAGATTTCCTGTTGCATTGAAGTTTAGATAATCTTTAATGGAAAGTTTCTTAGAAGATCTGGTGTTTCCGAACTAATAAAACCGCATTTTGATCATCAATAAGCTCGTTTTGAGGGAGGAGGGAGTGGGAGCTTTAATTTATTATATTTTTCCATCCACTTTGAAGCGGGCTTATTACCGTGAGTATTACTGATATCACAAATCAACTTAGTGAAGGGTATTTAAATCGTTTTCGTAGGCCACCGTTATCTCATAGCAAGTCTTTGGGCCAGTTATTTAATCTGAGTTTAGCCAGGTTTAACAAAACCGCGTTTTAAGCCATTTTCATTTTGCCGAACACTTTTATATAAACACCATTTATCGTGAACAGTTTCTTAAAATCAGATGGCCTATATACTAGAAAAACATTTGTCTTCTTAAGATAATCTATGCAATATGGACGAGATCTCGAGGTCTAAAGATTTCCTAAGCGGCGGTGCTGTTCAGTAGTCTTTTGGCGGTGAAACGGCGGGAACAATAATTTATTGAAAACAAGTCAAATTTAAATCTCGTAATTTTAAATTCCTCTTTTTTAAGACTTCTACATCGATGAATCATCGTTCCCCGTTCCCCTTTCTCTTTCCCCGATTTCCGTTCCAGTCTTTTTTATTTTATTTTTTTTTTATGGATAACCGTCTCCAGATTGCTGCAAACGGGCACAGTCGCTTGCTCACCTGAAAAGCACATTACTGAAAATTAAGAGCGTTTATAAAAGTAAAGATAAGACAATCTTGAATTAGACAGAGACAATAATGGTGTCTGAGTGGATTTAACACCTGCATTCAGGTTAATGATCAGTGAATGATGAGTTGAGTTTCGGATCGGAATGGATGAAAGGTTACTTTAACAGCTTCATTGACTTCTGCCTCAAGTAGTATTTATTTTAATTCACACTGCACAGAGGATTTCCCATGAATGCTAAATTTCCGGCTATTCACAATTCACGAAATTAAGTTTTGTTTCAGCCGCGCCAATGCCAATTTGCCCCTTTTGGTCTCGGTAGTTGTGAAAGGCTATGAAACGGGATTTCTAACAAGGTTTTTAATCACACTATACTTTATTTCATGAACATCATTTTGCTATCTCTACCCGCAAATAGCAAAAGCTAGACGAGGCGGGCAGAGAGGAAAGGTTACAGCAGTCATAACAGATAATATAACAATTGTAAAGTAATTAAATAAACTATCTGGATAAATAAGAATTACTGAAAAACAAGCTAAAGTTACAAAAATATATAGTCTTACAGAATGATATTACAAGCAAATTTACTACTAACAGAACTATTGATTATTAGTACATTGAGTCAAGGGTGCAGAATTTGCCATTTTTTGTAGGAGAGTGGGCACTTCAACATAATCGTCCTCTGCTTCCATTATCGAGAGCAAAAAGTCATGAAAATTTTTCTTAAAAGCTCCTTTGGAGAGTTGACGAAATTCGTTAGGAATTGCGTTCCAAAGTTTAGCTCCAAACCTGGAAAAAGAATCTTGATTTAGATTCAGTCTTGAAGTTTGGACATAATAATTTCCAGACGAAGAAAACCTGGTCTCATGTTTGTGCTTTGAATTAGCTTTAGTGAAGAAATCACAGATGTTAGACGGAGCATTCATGCAGGAAACGTCAAACATTATAGAAGATACTTTTTCAGCATATAACATTTGTAAGGGTAGAATTTTCGAGGAAATAAATAAAGGCACAGCATGGGCTCTAGGTTCAGAAAAGTACATCAAACGAAGGACTCGTTTTTGAAGCACAAGAATTTTTTGTAAATGGGTTTTGGCAGCTTGACCCCAAGCCGCCAAACCATATGTCAGATGAGGCAAGATCAATGATTGATAAATATTTAAAAGGGTTGTACGTGGGACGAAGTGCCTAAGACGGGCAACAACACCAACAGTTCTGCTTATTTTTAATGCAACATTATTAAATTTGAAATTTCCAGCTTAAATTGCTGTTCAATAGAACGCCAAGATATTTAACATGGTCCTCGCACTGAAGCGTGGTAGGAATTTGAGTACAGTTATCGATCATTTCAATGTTAACCGAGTAGTTCAGCTTACGTTGATATGGACGAAAGATAACATAGTTTGACTTTTTAGCATTGAGCGTTAACTTATTTGCATTGAGCCATTCAGAGACTTTGAGCAGTTCGCTATTGACGGTTCTTTCAAGAGATTTCAAATTAGAGTCAGCATACAGCAAGCTCGTGTCATCAGCAAAGAGATGGAATGACAATTTCGCTGAAGAATTGTGAATATCGTTAATATAGATTAAGAATAACAGAGGACCAAGCACAGACCCCTGTGGGACACCACATGAGATCATACATTCGGTAGATAAGTTAAAACCCACTTCAGTTACTTGTGAACGACCAAGAAGGTACGAGGCAAACCAAGCATTAATAATTCCTCTGATGCCATAATGATTAAGTTTTTGAAGCAAGATTAAATGGTCGACGGTATCAAAGGCCTTTTTTAAGTCTAAAAAGATCCCGCAAGTGAAAAGTTTTTGGTCCATATTGTTTTGTATGACATTAACAATATCAATAATGGCATGTTGCGTGGAGTGGTTTTCGCGGAAGCCATACTGTGACTTAAATAGAATATTGTTTTTACCAAGATAGGATTTGAGACGGTGGTACATTAATTTTTCAAATATCCGATTGAAAATAGACAGTAATGATATCGGACGATAATTACCAGGCTCAGTCTCATCGTCATTTTTGTGCACAGGAACAACTTTCGCTTTTTTCAGTTTGGATGGAAAGATGCCCTTCTGCACAGATATGTTTATGATGATGGAGAGAGGGCCCGAGATGACGCATCTTGCGTCAGTTAAAATACGAATCGGACAAGAGTAGAGACCGTAAGTTTTATTTTTAGGGATCAAAAGTATCTCACGCTCAATTTCCTCTGGCGTAACTGGGTCAAAGAAGAAAGAGCTTGGATTATAATTGGGAGACAAGTATTCGGTAAAATAGCGAGATGAACGAGGTACGCGTGAAGCTAGGTTTTTACCGACCGAGGAAAAGTAGTTATTGAAGATGTTAGAAATCTCAAGAGGATCATTAGTTAAGCTGTTATCATCAGGACGTTTAAGGGAAGAAATGACTTGTTTTCTATTCTTTTTGTCATTAATTAGCCTATTTATTCCATTCCAGGTGTTTTTCATACGGTGGCCCATATCTGCAAACACAACAATCAATTCTTGAAACACAACAAACACTTTTCCAAACACAACATAGTATTATCTGAACACAGCAAACTATTATCGAAACACAACACAGTATTATCGAAGCACATCACAATATTATCGAAATACAACACAGAATTATTGAAACACAACACAATATTATCGAAACGCAACACAGTATTATCGAAGCACATCACAATATTATCGAAACACAACACAGTATTATTGAAACACAACACAATGTCATCGAAACACAACACAATATATCGAAACACAACTCAGAGTTTGCAAAACACAACACAATATTTGCGAAACACGACACAAAGTTTTCCTGATTACGTAATGCAGGATGTTACTATACAAGACATAAACCCATCATTGCTCAACCGCTGACATGCTTTGCAATTTCCCGCCATTTTTGATCGCCATTTTGCGTGGAAAAATGTTTTGTGCGAGCTGTGGAACTGGTTTGAAATCTTTTTCAAAATTTTGCCCTTTTTGTGGACAAAAGGTAGAAAACGACTCTAGCGCAAGTGAAACAGATAGAGGTGAAACAAAATGCTTGAGCTTCAAAAACTATGCTGCAAAGAAAAGCGAAGAGAGGTCGACTCATTTTCGATCAAGTGGCTCCAAGAGAAGAGGGCAGAAGAAGAAAGAAGAAGATCTCTTCGCGTTAATTAATGTAGGCGTGATGCGGTTTGTTGGCCCAGATGTGACAGCTCCGATCCGTGGAAAGACATTGCCCTTGAAAGTAAGAAAGGATTGTGGATATGCAGAAGTCTTTACAGAGGCCTTGGTGAAACGCCAAGCACATGACCAGTCATTTGACTCGAAGACAAGCTGGAAACTGGTTTACCCAGATGGACAACTAGCCATGAATCTTCCAGGTCAGCAAGAAGAAGAATTCACTCTGCGAAACTACAAGGAAGATTTAGGTAAACCTTACAACAGAATTACTTTATACCTGTGCCCAGAGGAACCGGAAGACGAGTTTATACAGGACAGTGAAACTGAGACGGAGCCCGATACTCAGGGTGTTAGGTAAGATATTTAAAAGTCACTCTCAGCTATTTATGCCCCTGGGTTTTTTGGGCCCTAAGAACAAGAAGAGGAGGAAGAGGAAATTACACCAAAGGGGAAATTAAATTAGCTTTTATTTGGACACTTCACTCTTTTTGGAACGTCAAAAGCTATATCCTTTTCCAATATATTTTTCAGAAGCTCAAGCTTACATTATTTCAGTTTAACATACTCTTATCTTCATCATGAATATTTAGTGGGATGCTATACTAGATAATTACTATTAGGTGTGTTTATTGACAAAGTCTGACTTAACTTTCATTTAGAAAAACTTAAAGAGTTTGGTTTACTGTAGTTGAATAATACACAAGGAAAACCCCAGATTGTATATCTGAGGCCTTACAATCAATTTAAAAATACAAGTTAATGAAATTTCGAATTTGCTGTTTATCAGGAAAAAATTCCGATCAGAAGTGTGCAAAACTACACCTGACCATCAATTTCCATTTCAGCAAAGGTAAGCATTAGGCTAAACAAGAAACTGACTTGCCTTATTCTACTGTTGACCTGTAGTTTTAGAATAATTGATCATCTTTCGTTTAAAAGTGAACTGGATGTAAAACATCCATCACAGTTCAATTTGTAATAATACTCACTGCCTTTAAATTCGTTTGTAGTGCATTTGCATTTCCAAAGACACAAACATACCCTGCAACATCTGATGTTGATGTTAGTTTCAGTAGTGATGCAGATCACCTTACCACTCAACAAAGGTAAACATTACACTGAACAAGAAAACATTAACCTGGTTTTCACCAAAGTTAAACCTTAGGCAAAATTTGGGAGTGCTGGAAACTGTCATTTCACTTCAGTTTTAGCCATGGTATTAAGATAGTTAATGTGATGTTTGAAACTAAATTAGCAGTAAAACATGCACCACAAGATGGTACAAGAATTCACATAGCCTGTTATCTTTTTACAGTACAGGTAATGCCTCATCTGGTAGTGTTCCTCACACATATGCACATTCTGTAACATGTGATGATGGTCCTAGTTCCACCAGTGATGCAGATCTCCTTTATGCCTCCTTAATCCCTGGCACTTTGCTATACAGTAGTGATTCTGAAGGAGAAAATGTCCCTGTGGCAGTAGATGATCCTCAAGTGTTTCAAACAAAGACGAGCTGGTCATTACAAGAGATACTAGAAAAACTAGCTCTTAAGATTAATGAAGATAAGATATCAAAATTTAATATAAGTCGTAGTCATCTTTGGGAAGGAGCTTTAAGGGGGCTTACAAGAAAATCGTTTTCTCCAGATAACAAGGTTTCAGTTAAGTTTACTGATGATTGTGGAACATCTGAGGGTGCAGTTGACTTAGGGGGACCAAAAAGAGAATTTTTTACCCTAGTCCTGGATTGGATTGTTAACTCACAGTTATTTTGTGGTCAAGAAAAAAGCAAATTTTTGTCATGCAATGCTAACTATTTGGGAAATGATTACTTTTTTTATGCTGGTGAGTTCATTGCTATGTCCATAGTTCATGGTGGTCCTGGACCAAGATGCTTTGGTCCTCCCTTGTATGATGCATTGACAAAAGGAGTTACACAAGCAAATGTCTGTCTTGAGGATGTTTATGATTTTGACCTCAGAAATTCTCTGCAGGCTCTAAAGAATACCACATCTGTTCAAGAGGCTCAAAAGCTAATGTCAGATCATAATCTAGAAACAGTCTTAGAGCTTGCAGGTACCCTGCAGATATTAAGAAAACAGGAAGACATTTTAAATCTTGTTGACAAGACTGCTCATTGGTTTGTAATTGAGAGGGTCCATGCAGCATTTGAGCAATTTAAAGGAGGGCTATCGCAACTAGGTGTCCTTGAAGCTATGACAGAAAATTACGAGAAATTTAAAGAGGTTTTCTGTTATTCTGAAGTAACACTAACTGCAGAATTATTTGGCTGTCTTTTTTCTGTCAATTATAGTGAAACTGGTTCAAATAATCGCCAACTTGAAGGGCTAGTGTTGTCACGGTGGAATGATTTTTTACAAGATGTTGAAGAAAAAACAGTAGAATTGACTTTTAGAGATATATTTTTTTTTGTCAGTGGAGTTAGGGAAGTTCCCCCAGGTGGTATAGAACTGCACATTGGCTTCCTTCATGCACCTGAGCAATGTGGTGAAAAATCCAAGTTCCCAAAAGCAAATGCATGTTCCTGCCAGTTGCTGTTACCAGTGGTGCATGACACATATGACGACTTTAAAAAAGACGTCACCTTTGCATTTACAAATACCAGGGGATATGGATATGCATAACATTTTAAAACTCTTCCCCAGATTTTTGACATTAACCGAGGTCCTAATAATGTTCTCGTTCATGTTTAATTGAAAAGGTAAATGCAAATGAATAAGAATGTCACCTTTGCAATTATTACATAAATACTAGGGGAGAGTAAATGATGTTTTAAAACACTTTCCTCAGTCTTTTGAAAACTAAGGTTGCGATATCGTTCTTGTTCTTGTTTAAGTGAAGTAATTGGATATGAATAAAGTTTCACTTTACCATATTGTATCTCATTTCTAAATGTGAAAGAGTAGAGCCTCTGTTGAGAAAGACAAATGCCCCATCAAAGTAATCACAAGTTGTACTTTTGTGTACAACCAATTTTCCAATCTTGTTTGCACTTAAAGTACTGAATAGGACGTATTACACTTCATCTGAAAAATTGGTGGAAGTCATTTCAATCTGCTGCTTTTCCCTTGTACCATTGGACTGTACTAAACTGTCCTAGAATGACCTATTGTGATACTTGCATTAAACGTTGGAAAAGTGTTAATGCCTCCCTCCAGTTTGTCGGACGGTGCAAATTTAAACTCTCTAGCGCATAATTAAAATACTCCAGAAAAATGTTTCCTTCTTCATCTGTTGTACAGTACACAGCCATATCATCAAGTTGTTGTTCTGTAATGGGACATCTGAAATCTTCAAACCCACTGTTCTCTGGAAGGTAGAAAAGCTCATCAGGCCTACCAGGGACTGTATCGTGACGTGATTTTCGAATGTAATGGGTGTTCCAGTGATCCCTTACATGATCTAGGTCCGCCTGCAAGATATCTTTAAAACAGAACCACAAACAGCACATACTTAATTCACTTGCATTATCAACAATATTTGTTTCAACTAAGTCTTTAAAAAAATTAATCCACCACGTTGATCTGTCATGCCGATAAAATGACCACCATCCTTCTATGCGCTGGTTTGCTGGGGACGATCCGTACCTATGTGCATTTAATCCAGCTTGGTCGTCGTTACCATTTCCCCGAAAATAACACTGCATGGCCGCCATGGTCACATTTTCAGTCCCACAGTCTGTTCGAACAACTCTTGGGCAACCTCTGTTTGATTTAACACAATCGTAAAACAACGAAGCTACGTGGCATGGGTCATTATTCGAGGGGCAAATTTTCAACCACATGACTCGACGACTGAAACCGTCCACCGCACCATGAATAGGAAAGCCGTATGGCTTTAACTTATCGTAGCCGTCAACGTGCCAAGCAAAATTCGGGCCTGGATTAGTGTACGACCTTCTCCTTAAAGCATGAGCCTTTCGCAAGGCTGTTCCTTCAGGGTCAACTTGTTGTAAAATCCCTTCCACCTTTCTTCTTGGTGCTTGTATTCCATAATCCAAACGAAGGGTGTGCCACATAGCTCTATAACCCCTCATGCAGCCTGGCCCGTCCAATTCTTGTTGAATGGCCTGGTAAATTTCGGCATCGTCACTGTTTGCATTCCTTCTTCTTAATCCGTACTCGCGAAGTCTATTGTGCAACGTACGCATAGACATTTCTGTTGCATGGTACTTTTCTAAAAAGAGTAATATAACCGAGTAATCAAACCCACGCTGAAAATAATAACGAATGAGAACCTCCTCTTTGTCCACGGCTGCTCCACATCTACAGCAGTATTGGTAAGTTTCCTCGAGCTCTTCTGAGCAGTTCAAGCACTTAAAAAACACATTCATTCTCGGGACAGATCGCCACATGCGAAGATAACAAACAAAATGGCGGGAATGATGCAGGCGCATAACTTGTCAGCGGTTGAGTAATGATGGCTGATAGCTTCATGCTTTGTATCGCTTTGTATAGTAAGAAATCTAGACCGGAAATGCGTCTGCTGTCCGAGGGAATGCGTTTCGCAAATATTGTGTTGTGTTTTCTAATTCGTGTTGTGTTTTGGTAAAATTGTGTTGTGTTTTGCAAATACCGGGTTGTGTTTCGATGACATTGTGTTGTGTTTCGATAATATTGTTATGTGCTTCGGTAATATTGTGTTGTGTTTCGATGACATTGTGTTGTGTTTCAATAATACTGTGTTGTGTTTCGATAATATTGTGATGTGCTTCGATAATACTGTGTTGTGTTTCGATGACATTGTGTTGTGTTTCAATAATACTGTGTTGTGTTTCGATAATATTGTGATGTGCTTCGATAATACTGTGTTGTGTTTCGATAATATTGTGATGTGCTTCGATAATACTGTGTTGTGTTTCGATAATAGTTTGTTGTGTTCAGATAATACTATGTTGTGTTTGGAAAAGTGTTTGTTGTGTTTCAAGAATTGTTTGTTGTGTTTGCAGATATGGGCCACCGTATTTTCATATTGTTTAAATTTTCGGCAAAGAATGCATGATAATAATTCTTTTTACTCAGCCGAGTAAGATTAGAAATTTTATTTCTGTATATTTTATAATTTATATGATCACCCGATTGGAGGAGAGAATTTTTTATTTTGATGGATTTTCTAAGGCCACTAGTTATCCATGGTTTAGAGAACTGCTTAAATTTGCGATTCGAAACCGTCCTTAAAGGAGCATGTTTATCAACGAGTGCCAATTGTTTCACGTATATAATGACTTATTTGAAAAGAATCAAATATTAAATATCAGGTAAACGCAGTGCTGTTTAGTTCGACTTGCTCATCAAAGTCTAGAGTATTAAATGATAGTGGTGCTTGTCATACCTTATAGGAGGCTTTTATTTTAAGTTCTATTTTATTAGAAAAAGAAAGATACAGGATCGTTTTTGTTGTTGTTGTTTTTACAATCGTGATTCATTCATTTCATTTCGCGAATAGAATTACATTTTTTTTTAAAAAGAGAAACTAACGTCATGGAAATTAATAGGTAAAAATAGGTAGAGGGTTGCTACATGATTACTTTGATTTAAAAGTTTTCAGTCTGTTATTCAAGAGCATAATTTGCAATTTTTAGACTACATACTAGGTAATTTTCGCTGACACTTACAAACACTGTCGAACTGCTGTTTAAAAGCCCAGCTTTGAACAAAAAAGAATAATCCGATTACACCCTCGGCCCCTTCCAAACTTAAGCCATCCTGTAGCACCGATCGCGTCCGTACATTGCCCCAGGCTCTAAATTCGATTTATAATGAAAAGAGAAGCCCTTCCTCGCGCCCCGAAATTCCTCGTTCCCACTGAATTTTTTAATAGATAGCCGTCTCTAGATTGCCACAAAGGGCGTAGCTAAAGCCGCTTTATACTCCTTGTTTTGTTAAAACCTGAACAATTCTGTAAAGTAGAGGAAAATATCCCATCTTAAAGTGAACAAAGCATAATTCGCCCCACAGTATGTGGGGAATTCAATACAGTCTTGGACTCTGTCTTCCACGCACTGAATTCCAGATTCTTTGTCAGAGGAACTTAAATTCTGGATTCCTTGAGCTGAACTACGGACTCCAGGAGCAAACATTTTTCGGATTCCGGAATCCAGATTCCCTTACGTGGGTGTTTAAATACCATTTATTTAGCATTAACATTTACCCACTCAGGCTCCACAACAATTTTCTGGGATATACATGTCTGGATGATTAGTTCGAGTTCCGGAAAACCTGCTAGCAAGCTCTCCATTGATGAGGGAAGCGAGCAGCAAGAGAACTCGCCAACGAGCAGCGAAACCGCGAGAGGCGGAGGATTTCCCCGCCTCTCGCACTCGCGTCTCTTTTCGCGTGCTGTTCTCGCATGACTTCTCGCGACTCCCCCAAATGGAGAGCTTGCTCACTGGCTAAGTTACGGACGTTGATTGATTTCTGTCCGACGTGTCTGACTTATTTTGCAGTTTATTACTAAATTTCCGGCAATTAACGTGATTAAGTTTTCTTGGCGTGGATCCACACCGGTTTCCACAGTTTTACGGAAATCGGTCACATTTTTCATAACAAATTTATTTTTTAATAATATTAACACTTTCCAAGTTGAAATCTGGCCAATATCCTATCTGAATGACTCGGAAAACCAGGAAAGGGGACTTATTTATCCTGAATCCGCGCCTGTTTTCCGACAACAGCAAAGCCATCGTATTGCCACTGTCTCAGGGGCACCAACGTCAATTTTCGGAAAACATCTGTTCGGAAGACGATTTGAGATCTAGAATTTTTGGAACATTTTTCGTAAAATTTCTTGCTTGCCTGCCTCTCCTAAGATTTTCGAACATCTGAAAAATGGTATAATTGCCCATTTTTAACGGATTTTTACCCTAAAAAGGTCACCTAGAATTTTCGGGAGCCTCTTTTGTGGCTGAAACTTGTTTCGAAATGATAAGTTTTGATCCCTATAATTTTCGGATCACTAGATTCTCTCTTGCATGAAATAACTATTCTTAGGAACGTAATGTTTATTAATGTGCGTTTTTACGTGGTTAATATTATTTTACAGTTAGCATATCCTCCCCCTTTGAATATCTTAAAATTAGGGCAGTGGCGGACGTAGGATTTTGTGATTGATTAGGAGGCCTAGAGATATAGTATAGGGTGGTGATAATTATTGGGTGCGATAGCGCCCATCAGGACTGCGAATGGCCCCTTTTATCCTAGGGAGTTTCGGGCGCATGCTCCCCCAGGAAAATTTTTGAGATTGACGTTCTCTGAGATGTCAGGAGCTGAAGCGATTGCGGCGAGAGCACAACCACCCGGCAAATGTGGCAAGATTGTCTCCCTGAAAAATTGTCAAATCCGATTTTGTTTGAGACGGATATTTACTGCATGCGTTCTGGGCCTGGGAGCTTTGCTCATTTGCGCGACTACCCAAAAATGTAGGCTTTGGACACAAATTATTTTCTTATGACACTGTTTATTAAAGAAAATATATTTAAGTAAATAAGCTTGAAGTACCATCCGCCACACGTTTACAAAAAAACAAAAAAACAATTCACGAACAAAAGGGGGGGGGGCGCACCCCTACATCCGCCCTTGTAGGGGCTCATCGTGGAATTCCGGAAATCAGTTTGATAGCGATAGCTCCTTGTGGAACTGTACATTTGACTGGAAGTGCGTTGATCCAGAATTGCCCATTTTTTTTTTTGTCAACAACACACTCCCTAATGGTATTTTTTTTTTTATTTATTTATTTTTTTTTACATACTTATGATATCTCTGGAAAGGAGGGGGGAGGGAGATGCACATACTGAATTCTGCAAATTAAGCTGATAGTACTACGTGAAAATTAACGTTGCAAGTAGGCGTGGACAGCTGTTTCGCCATTCTTGTTGGAGCACATACCTGTTGAGTCCAAAGAAGCCCCCCCCCCCCCCCCCCCCCCTCTTCATCGTCATAGCAGCTCCGCCCGTGACAAAAACAGATTGTATTCTTTGTTTTTTTTTTTTTGTTGTTTTGTTTTAACCCAGACCTCTGCTTCAATTTAGGTCATTCATTGAATGGGGAAGTCTCTCCGGAATTAATGAATAAAAGAATTTACGACAATCGACAATGGTTGAGGTTATACCAGAGAAAGTTGACCATAGTAAACAGCACCGTTATTTTGACGGGTATTTTTCAGTTTTCCAAGGAAAACTTTACTCTGGTTAATTTTCATTACTACGGCGGAAAATAGGTGGGTATTTCTCTAGTTTATTTAAACTTTGCTCGTTTTGTTGACAGTTAGTCGCGATTGCGGAGGAAAACGGTCTAAAAAATAGTCACGTTCGTACTCAAAGCCGTAGCTAGGTTTTTTTTTAACGTAGGGGGAGGGGGGGGGGGGGGGGGGGGCACCATCGCGAATGCCAAACCCAAGAGCCTTGTAGGGGGGTCTGGGGGTATCCTCCCCAAGAAAATTTTGAATGTACCGAAACGCTATTTTCAGCACTTGTCGTGAGATTTGTCTCCAAAAACTCGACCTTGAATATCAAAATGGCACACAATTGCAAGTCGCTATACGGCTGTAGTACTCAGAAAAGCTTTAGCGTGTCAGGAATTTTCTATAATACCATTGAGCTTAGTTAGGGCGGCCGAACAGAGTAAAATTTTCTAAACTACACCAAATTGGTGCGACATGGACTTGAACATGGTAGAGTTGAAAAGGCTTCTTTTTTTTTAAGTTTGTTATGTGTAGTATTTTTATAGAGCAGTTTGATTTGATAAATACACTGCGAACCGACCGGATGAAGACGCGAAAATATCTTCAATTTATTCAGAAACATATGCTTGAGCTCTCATGGTATGTCATCATTTGTTTAACTTTTCACTCTCACGTTACCGACCACGCAAAAGGCAAAAAGCAAAAAACAAAAAACGTATGGAATTATTAAGTTAAACGTTTCAAGGAACTGTCAGGTTTACTACGGTGAAGTCCTGACAGTTTTTAAACTGTCAGGATTAAAATTTGTCTAAATCTGTCCCGTAACAAAGACGTTAAGTAAGTACCCTTTTTACCATAGCTAAATCTCTAGTGTCAATGGGATATCAGACATCGACACGAAAATAACTCCAGTTTATTCAGAAACGTATGCTTTGAGCTCTCATGGCATGCCATCATTTGTTTAACTTTTCACTCTCACGTTACCGACCACGCAAAAAAAAACAAACAATCTAAATCTGTCCCGTAACAAAGACGTTAAGTAAGTACTTTTTACCATACGTAAGTCTCTAGTGTGACCTCAATCAATAGGATATTCAGAAATCAGACATCGCGTCATATCACATGTCAGCGAAAGAAAATACTATCAACAAGCAACAGAGCAGAATCTAGTGAGTTATTTTGCACACAGCCACGTGTACCCCGATTCATATTTTGAGACGTATGTCAGTACCTCTTATAGTCGGCTAAGACGAGTAGAGTTTGAATCGTATGAAGAATTCTCAAACAGCTACAACTCTGATTGTATCATGTTGTCTGCAGGTTTCTTTCTTTTTTTAACTGCCTTGGCCTCACAGGATTTAGTAGACGCATACTTCCCATATACGGCATAGAAGGCAAGTTTGGCACGATTGAAAAACACTCACCCGTTTCGAATTACATCGTAAGTAAAGCTTTTATAATTAGCTACTGATGCATAACCCACTAGAAATTTTGATTTTTATGGTTTCTGCGTGTCATACTAAAAGCAGAACGCAGTCGGGTAATCACACCACAGTGTTAACGCCAAATCTTTTGGAAATGAAGTCCAAAATTCGCGGAGAATTCGGCAATCAAGTGGTTTGTTCGTGTACTTACATGCTGTACAGTACCGCAAATGACATGTACCGCAAATGGTCCCGTGAAAAGTAAAAGAGTGGAATGGATCTTTGTTGGGTATTGGATAAAGAAAGAGGCTGCGATAACGTATATGACTTGCGATTTTCGGAGGTTGTGTTTTCACATTTTAATATCAAGATATTGCGAATATAAAGACAAAACGTCCCCTATAATGTTCTATGAAAACAAGCCTACTTCATCTCCTCGAACTTTCGGCCGGACCCATGATGGCAGCTAACACTTTTGGATGAGACGAAAAAGTCACCTAAAGCTTTCGTGAAGACCAAAGTTCCCCTAATACATCCGAACAGATAAATAGTTTTTAGGGTAACTCCAAATTGACCAAACAGGCCTCTAAAGAATAGGGAAAATCATCTGAAACCCTTTTCGGACTTTTCGTATACCTTCCGATTGACAAGTGGTACCTCTTTCACATACCTTTGTTTAGAACGTTTTTGCATCCCTTTCTGAACTGCTGTAAATGCACTGTCTTTAAAATATGAATAAATCACAAAACCAGAAAGTTTTCTGGACTTTGCACAGTCGTAAAATGCATCGATCGGTTAGCCCATGTTTGGCCTTTTTACAGACCGAAATTACAGATTTGAATTCCCTACCCTTTCGTAATGACTTCAAAAAGTGAAATCTCCACCAATTCATATACCTGAGGCCTGAAAAAGGTAACCCTTTCGGTTTGAGAGCCTCCCCGTAGTGGCAGTTATAGGAAGAAATCCCCCCTCCCCCATCCGGGAACAAAGCCTTCTTTGGTACTTGATGAGCATGTAAATGAGATTTAGATGTGCCTCAGAAGAACCGCTGCATAAGCCGGCCTTGCAAAATTCAAAAAATCACCACAAAATCTCCTCAAAAAAGGGCAAGAAATATCTGGATTATTCTTTTTGTTTGATGATTTAAAAATCCTAACCTTTCTTTTTTTTTTTTTTCTACCTACAGTGACAACAAAACACAAGCGGTATGTCAAACTCTAACTTATTGTTTTCTTCTCTTTTCCTTTAATCCTGTTTTTAATTTATATGTCACTAATATAAACCTTCGACACAGTTTCATCTTTTGACCTCTTCAGTTAATCGCGATCAAATTATACTTACCGTATTTATTCAAAAAAGCGAAAGACCTCAAATAAGAGCCTATCTAGTTGGGAGAAAAACTTAATAAGATCCCAGCCTCGAGTAAGCGCCCACCCTCAACCCTCTTACCCCCCCCCCCCCCCTCCCCCCAGAACAATAATAACAACAACAACAAAACATGAAGTAGACAAGAAGAGTTGGTTGTTATTTGTTTGTTGCCCTATCTGCATCTCATTTGCAGACATTACGATGTGAGACATCTACGAGGCAACTCCAGAGAGTTCGCTTAATGATCTTACTGACAATGAGATAAAAATTGACTAGGTACAGTGTTACTTAAAGATTTCCCCGAAGACCGAGTTTCTTAGTATTTTTATATAAAAAAAAAAAGCTTTCAATGAACAGTTAAAATTCTGCTCTGGCATATCTTTACGTTTTGATATTATTCACTGCTATGCTGGAAAATTAACTTACTTCTTGCTCAGAATAATGAAAATTTAATGAAGCGCCCACCTCGAATAAGCGCCCACTCTCAAAGCCCAATTGTTTATTAAATAAGCGCCTGGGGCGTCTAATCGAATGAATACGGTATTAGGTTTTTCTTTTCTTTACTTTGATATAGTCAGTTTCTTCCACAAAAGGTCACTTGCAAATAGCGTGGCAAAGCCCCTTTTACAAAAATATACAGTGGAACCTCTGTTCAGGGGACACCCTCGGGACCAAAGGAAGTGTCCCCTGAATGTAGGTTGGGCTGGGCCTTGTTATAAATAACCAACAAATAAAATACTTTTCTTTTATTTTGCCTCGGAATCTGCAGCAGTCATTATTTCAAGCAGTTCAGATGATTTATGAAAAAATCATGATTCACTTATCTGTGATGTTGTGTGTTAAGTTCCTATCAGTGCTGTACATCTATTTCAGTGAAATAGTTCACGTTTTGAAAGCTGTCGCCATTTTAATAAGTGGACACTTAAACTTATCAACGATGTTTGTGGTCAGTCACTTATTGATTGCTTATAAGGTGTCTCCTGAATGGAGGTTAAACCTATTTTTCGGGACCCAAAAATAGTGCCCCTTTCCCTTGAATAGAGGTGTCCCTTCAATTGAGGTAAAAAATATAAAGATTATGTGAACATTTCTTCGGGAAAAAATCTTCTCTCCCCTGATCACGGAAGTGTCCCTTGAATAGAGGTGTCCCTGTAATGGAGGCGTCCCAAAGGAGAGGTTCCACTGTATTACCCCTTTCTTGGCCCCATGTAATGGAATTTGGATTCCAGAATCCGTGAAATTTTTACTTGTGGAACCAGGAACCCGGGAAAAGTTTCGCTCATGGAATCTGGAATCCCAAGAACGATTGAAATCCAGAATTCAAGGTTCCACTAACAAAGACTGGAATCCATTACCTGGAATTAGGAATCCACGGCGTGCAATCCAGAACCTAAGGCTGTCTTAGGTTTTCTTATATGGGGCGACCCTCTGCTCATGTGCACTACATTAATTTGTGGGCATGTAAGAGTGCGTAGAGTAACCATTCTTTCACGTGGTTTATATTTATAGGTAGGTTTTCCTCCACCTTTAACTAACTTCAAATTAGGGGCTCACCGGGGAATTCAGGAATGTAGAAATCAGTTTGAGAACGATAGCTCCTTGTGGGACTGTACATTTGACTGGAATCACGTTGATCCAGAGTTGCCGTTTTTTTTTTTTTTTTCACCCAGCCTCTCTTTAAAACATGAAAAGTTTGGAACAACTAAAAAATGAAAGGCCTTTTCTGTTCTATGCCAAACGGTTTCGTTTTGCCATTAGCAGGAACAGTTCAGATTAGTGCTCTTCCATCTATCTGGGATTCCGATATGTTTTAGTCCAGAAATTTGCTCGATTTTGCATGTTATCAGTCATTTTGTACAATATCAGTAGATTTATACGATATTGTTATCAAGTGACTAGAATGTTGATTACAAGACGTTAAATTAAAATTATTATAATAATAAAAAATTATAAGAGAAAAGCCCTGATGAAGTGGTTGTTGTTCTTTTTCTCTCTCTCTCTCTCTAGTCTCTCTTACTTTTTATATTATTTAAAATAATATTCCTCCCACAATCCTTTTGCTTTTGTCGGACAGCACTTAATTGGAAGGAGATAATTCAGAAATTCTTTTCTTCTATATAACCATATTCATTTATTTACTTATTTATACTAAGAAGGAAAGAGAAGCCCTTCCTCGTGCGCTGAAATTCCCAGTTCCCATTTTTTTATAGATAGCCGTCTCTAGATTGCTAAAAAAGGGCGTAGCTAAAGCCCCTTTAAGCTCCTTGTTTTGTTAAAAACTTAACAATTCTAAAAAGTAGAGGAAAATACCCCATCTTAAAGTGAACCAAGCATAATTATATTCGCCCTATGTGGGGAGTCCAATACAGTCCTGGACTCTGGCTTCCACGCACTGAATACCAGATTCTTTGTCAGAGGAACTTAAATTCTGGATTAATTCCTTGAGCTGGAATACGGATTCCAGAAGCAAAAATTTTTCGGATTCCGGAATCCGGATTCCCTTACATGGGTGTCTAAATAGATGTTACACATGCACCCAGGCTCCACACAGGCAAGCCCGCGCTATACATAACAGCAAAGAACAAAGCGACTTGAATATTCTCTAGTATTCATAACACTCGTCATAATATGCGAAAGTAAAACGCGAAAAATAAAATACTTCCGAGTATTGAATGCACTCAGGTACGGGCACGAGGGTATAACAGAGCTATAAATACAGGATTGGAGCAGAACACTCCTTTTTAGCTTAGGGCCTGTTTACATGAAGGTGGAGGACCCCAGGAAGGTTAGGTAACATGTGGTAGATTACCCCACCTAACATGTAAACGTGATGACATTAAAATGAGAGATTATATGGACAGGCGGGTTACCCCACCTAAGCAGTTTACCTCACTTATCTGGGGTCCCACACCTCCATGTAAACAGGCCCTTAGTTTTCAGCCAGCGGAGCAGTCAGAAGAAGGCATTATTCAGTCAAGTCCCACGAGAATGTTCTTACTCATGGCCGACGGCGCAGTTGAAGAACAATTTCCACAACCTATAGCGGCTGTTGAAGAAGCCCAAGTTGCTCCAGGCCGGGGCAAGCGGCGCCAGCTTCACAACCTGGACCTGCACAGGCAGCTCAAAATGAGGCGCAGAATGGTTTTGTTAGTTCATAATTTGGGAGTATGTTTCCACGGTACATTATGCAGTTGCCTCTTTTGTTAGGTAGTTAAAATCACTTAGAGTATAATTTTTCAGACGTCCTTTTAAGCATTTTTATGCATGCATTTTCGTTGCCTGCTTCCACGTGTTCAGTGGGAATTTTTTCTTTAGTGGTTGGCAAGTGTCCCTTCGTCGTTCCAAATTATGTCACTACATTTTATTATTGTCTGGTGGCTAGATAGTATTTTATTGTTTAATTTGTAGCGAAATATATATTTCTTAGTGCACATTTCGTTACCCCCGTCGATTTAGTAGCACCAGTGTCGCGTTACATGGGTGTAGGTTCATGGGCGGTTCGTGACGACTTACATACTTCCCCTTTCGGTTCTCCTTGGGTTTCGTGGGCGCTCTTGTCTATCGCTACGCGCGCGTTGTTCGGGGCCTGATCGTGATTGGTATAAATCCTGTTCCTGTACGCGTGTAGTTTTACAAGGTTATGCGGGTGTTCGCGTGTCCCTCTAGTTTCGCTTGGATCCGCGTGCGTCTAGGGTTGTCTGTGGGTTCGCGTAACGCATGCGGCTTAGGAAGCTTTAGGAGGCCGTGACCGTGACTACACAGGACGTATAACCCCCGGGGGGGGGGGTACTCCCTTATAAGGGCTTAATGGGGACGTGCGGCCAGCCAGGGTATGTTTTTCGGGATTTTTGTCTTAAACAGGGTATCGAATTTATCGTTTTTTGTCATAATCAGGGTATCGATTTTATCACCTTTTGCCTTAAACAGGGTATCTTTTCTTGAATTGGACGATTAACAGTCTGCGCGTATGTTCGTTGTTTCGGGTTAAATGTCTTCAACAGGGTATCAAAAATTGGAGTTCTGTCTTAAACAGGGTAGGAAAATAAGTGATTTTTGTCTTAAACAGGGTCAGGGTATGAGGGGCGGGGCCGCACCTCCCCACCCAAGGATATATCGAGTACCCCCCCGGGGTATAACCCCATCTATAACAACTTTAATACAGAGTGCCCGTGACCATACGCGGCCTATGATTAATTCAGAAGAAAACTCAAATCCCCCCTCGGGGGTAAAGGTTCCTCCCAAGGATTAATGCGCCCAAGAACAAGGTATCCAGGTCTACAAGTTAGGCAACTTACTACGCGCTCGCGACAAGGCGCCATCCACGTGCTTCGTCACAGGGATTTGGTCTCTAATTTGTTACAGATGTAATTGTACGCCATGTGTAGTCACGGGGATGCTTTATCACCAGGATTTGTTGTTACAGATGCTAATATACGCCGTGTGTAGTCACCGGGGTGCTTTGTCACCAGGATTTGGTCTGTAATTTGTTACAGATGCAATTATAGGCCGTGTGTAGTCACGGGGGTGCTTTGTCACCAAGAGTTGGTCTGTAGTTTGTTACAGATGCAATTATACGCCGTGTGTAGCCACGCGGGGGTGCTTTGTCAACGGAATTCAGTCTGTAATTTGTTACAGAAGTAATTATACGCTGTGTGTAGTCACGGGGTGTTTTGTCACCGTGATTCAGTCTGTAATTTGTTACAGATGTCATTATACACCGTATGTAGTCACGGGGGTGCTTTGCCACCGGCTTCAGTCTGTAATTTCTTACAGATGTGTTCACGCCGTGTGTAGTAGCGGGGATGCTTTGTTTCCAAGGTTTTAGTCTGTGATTGGTTACAATTGCATTTTCTACGCCGTGTAGTGACGGGGGTGAATTGTTACCTTGTACTGACTTGGAGGGGGTGAATGCCACCAGGTTATAAAGGGTTATTCCGAAATTTAAAGAAAATGGTACAGTAACGGCGATCTTTTATTCTTACTTGACTGTTGACATGGTTTTTTACTCTTTTAGAAATTGAAAGGAGAATTGAAGAAGCTTCATTAGACAGTGGAAACTTTGACAAAGTCCTCTATAGAAAGTTTTGTGCAGGGGATTATGAGCTACGCGTCTCGTCCCTCGATCGACTTCAATAAGTACCAAGCTTTGGAGATGCTGGTCTCTTCAGCACACAGCCAAGGACACCAAACATGAGCAGCAGAATTTTTACCGTTTAGTGTACCAGACGGTACGCGGGAAGATGGAAGTACCCCACGACCAGCTGAAGAGTTTAATCCTTCGCCTTTTGGGCGACAAGGACCACGAAAAAGTATTTGATGTAGTAGCGAAAGTAGAAAGCAGTAGAAATAGTCGTGGGGGTCTACGCTGAACCCTTATGATAGGGGACTTCGTGTGCGTAGCTCTCGGGGATCGGTACGTAGACAACCGCTCCGTAGGTTGTTTTTACTGTGGTAAAATAGGGCATTTCACAGACTCATTGCAGAAGGAGTTGGAAGCATTTTTGTCCGCTCAACCAGGGCGCGTATCTCTAGCGGTGACCACCCAAGATTTGTGTCGGTTTGCTTAAATGATTTAAGGACAAAGATGGCAGGACTCAAGTTCGCCGTAAGAGTTGTGGGGCATTCATTTATAACAGAAATGGCCGTTTTCACACTAGAGACAGATTATTCGTGAGAGATGGGTTATTCGTTTGATAATTCGTGTCAGATAGGTAACAGGTCTTAATTTGAAAATGGAATGGTTGTAATTTTAAATGAACAATCCGCCTAACTTTATCCATCAATTAATTTTGACGGACAGTTTGAAGATAGATTATCCGTTTCAGATAGCCTGTGTACAGGCGCCCCCTCCCTTCACTGGAGAAAAAAATCGGAGAGGGGTGAGGTGTCTGTGAGGGAGAGGGCGACTGTGCACAGGCTAGTCTCAGATGGATAATTCATTTCTAGCTCTAGTTTGAAAATGACCAATAACAAAATTCCCGTGTCCAGTGTTTTAATGATAGCGAAGGACTTTACAGAACGACTGTCTCCCGTTGCCTTGTCCATAGGCCTCATTATTCCGTGCTTTTCGGGTCTCGTGATCCGAGCGAGTTTTTTTCTCAGATAAGCCATCTAGATTGCGCGGGAAGACGCCGAACAGGAACTAGACATGGCAATGCCTACCGTAGCGTCAGAGAAAACAGGGAATTGCTGTTTATCGGCAACGTGTTTTACAAACAGTGACCTCTCCGTGGCTGTTATTTCACTAAAAATAGTACTATTTCGAAGGCAAAACCTCCTGAAAATTGCAAATTTTAATCCTCAGCAAGAAGCCAGATTTTCGCTATGGAAAATAATTAGTTCCCCAACTCAGCGGCTGAAATGGAGTCTAGGTCTAGGTCAAAACTAAAAGGCGCTTGGCCTAACGTGCGTACGGAGTCAAAGTAGCGGCGGGAAATAAATAACGCAACCATAAGTGGGTTTCGCACCTTCCTTAAAATTAACAAATCTAGGGAACAATTTCTTTTACGGTTAACTCTTTTTTACTCTTTTAAGGCTAACAGTTAGAGCGATTTTCGTATGACCTTGAAAAAAGGTTTCGGTAAGTGTTCGTTCTTTGTTTCATCAGCCAAGGGATGAAAAGATCAAAACATGGCCTCTTCGTTTTCCCGCCAAAGAAACCCTAATATGGAGAAGGCATTGTTCAATTGGTCAATCGTGTTGTAGTATGACGTCAAAGCGAAGTATCGGTTGATTTCTAGAGAGTTCTCGGGCATGAAGTTTTTTCACCTGAGCGTTCGCTTAACCAATGAAAACAATGAAAAGCCAGACGCGTTTGTCTGTCCGTTCGATAAACCAATCAAATCGCTCTATTTCCGTTCGTTTGTTGTTTCTGTTTTGTTGGTGCGCTTTCATTTCAAGGTCATACGAAAATCGCTCTAACATTTTTCAATTTCTAAGGCTATAGACTAAATTTTTGGCCGTTTTACGCCTATCGGTTAACCCCATTGCGACCCTCATTCTTGTGGCTGCCCACTTCGAAGTACTTCACATAGTACTGTCGTCGATTCTTTTGGGAGGGATGGTGAATGGGACAGGAGGCTGGGATCGTAAAGGATTTTCTCGAGTGGTAACTGCGGAGCAATGACAAGCCAGAATAACACCTAAGCAGGCTACACCCTTCTTCGTGGAGAAGCTCACACAGTTATCTCTCCTTCCCGATAGGCAGCTCGGTGAGCCTGACACGCCCCTACAGCGGGATCAGGCTTACTTTAAAACGGCTTTCTTTAGTGGTGATCGGCCTGGTGATTTAAGCCAGGTGAAAGTACCTGAAATCTTGCGTTTTCCCAATGATGATGGTTTTTGTTTAATCATATTTGGGGGAAAACTCTGCGAGATGACGATCACAACGTGTTTGGAATTAGACGGAACCCGCAAATGACTATCTGTCCAATAAGGGGTATTGAGCACTATCTCGATGTTGAGCGACAGATCAAAGTCGATCTTACTCGTGGTTATTTATTCTGGCCAACGACACCCAAGGGTGGTATTTTGGACTCCTAGCTCCTTTTCTTCGGCGGCTGCAGAGGCCCGGCTTAAACTTTATGTGAAGGAAATAAGGGGTAGATGGAGGGAAAACACTTTATGGTTTCAGATCGGGTTGTGCTATAACTTTAGCATTGTCGGGCATAAAACTATCGGAGATCATGGACCATGTTGGCTGGAACTGCCGTGACATTGCTCTGCATTATTTGCAACTGGCGAAAGTGCTAAACCCTTCTGGAGCGTCCGCAAAGCTGGCGTCTAGGAGGTGATGAGCGTTAATAGTACATGGCAGGATATCAATGAACTGAAGCGATTTGTGCGTGCTTTACCATCAGCCTGTTCACGGAAAAGACTTCAATCGGACTGATTACTGAACCTGAACGTTCATTTATTTACCAGCAGGACATCTACTTGATTATTTTATTTTGTAAGTTTTGGGAGATTTGGGGAGAATTTTGTAAGGATTAGGGTAATTTACTGTGGAAATGAGGTGTTATAAGAGGGTTAGGATTGTTACGGGTTGTTTGTAGGGCCTATAAAATTAAAAATGAACAGTTTTGGTTTGAGGGCGCTGAGCAATATTATGTCCATATCTTATTTAAACTAAGCATGAATGAGAGTGTTGTGAAATAGATTACTATTCAAGTCGCTTTGTTCTTTGCTATTTTGGTATAACGGTTTTAACTAAAATTGGTCTTTGGATAGCCGTCATTATTACAACAATTTTCTGGGCTATACATGTCTGGACGATTAGTGTGGGGGGGGGACAGGGGGGCGGGAGCCCGGGAGAACAGGGGGCGGGAGGGGTACGGGAGGCGGGAGAAGAAAGGGCGGGAGGCGGGATCTCTACGATGGCGGGAAGCGGGAGAGAAATTCAAAAAGTCAAGCTTTTTTTTTGTTACTGCTTACTTCCAGTCAAAGAAACGAACCCAACAACGTTTCTTGACTTCCATTTAACGTTTTCCGAGGCTTAAAGCAAAATTTTATACACGAGAAAAGTCAAAAAACGAAAATTCGTGCTCGGGATAAAAAAAAGACGGCATTACTTCCTGTGAAATTGGAAACCTTTCCAAGTCGCTTACATCATAGGACATGAATGAGATAGCATGATATATGTACACGTGTGTCGACTGTGTCAGTCGTGTCAGTGTCTCGTCTGTCTCGAAATTCTCCGTAAGAGCGACAAAGCGAGTCAGGTCAAATGTCGTTAAAGACCACTTTGATCGGTCTTAGTATTTTTCGGTTTGGTGGGGAAAAATCCTTCCATGGAAGACCTTCCTTGGAGCTCGCTCCTTACGACTGTAGCTCACAAAACACTGTCAGTGAAGATTTTGCCGCGTGGTGTAAACTTGTGTCGAAGGAATTGCGCTGGAAAGTGCGGAGTGGTTCGATTTCAAAAGTAGGTTGAGTTTGATCGTCCGGGTGAACGTAGTCCTGAATAGGACTGTTTTTGTTGACAGTGACTGACGTTTCGACAACCTTAGACTGCGCGCAGACGAAATTAAACTCTGGTTAACTCCGTCTGCGAAACAGCGCCGAACTCCTTGTTGTGGACATCCAGCTGTGTACCCAGATTTGAGTACGCGCCATGATTGGCCAGTTAAAAAAGGCCTTTGTTTTGTTTGTCGTGATCGCCAATCAGGTTGAAAGGAAATTAGAAGCGCACTTCCGGTAATTCGCTGAGTCCGTTGGGGGTCCAGAACAAGGATCTCTGGGCTGCTTCGCAGACGGTACTAATCAGAGTTTAGTTATCGTCTGCGCGCAGGCTACGACAACCTGTGCGGTAGTCATCTTCAGAGTTAAAGTGAGTAAGTTTGATCTGATTGGTCAATTACGTCACGATGTTATTGGCTATGAAGACTCGTAATCAGTAATTGGTGCATCCTCGGAGACCCAGGGGCAGACAGTAGGGGCGAGGGAAAGTCTAAGCGGGCGGAAAATAATGGCACGAAGAAAAGTAAAGAACGGCGAGAAGAGCCCCTGGGGACAATGTGTTTTCTGGCACCAATCAGAAGCCAGAACGGCGGCGACCGTTTGGAACTGGTCTGGTAAGACATTGTCCCCAGGGGTTCTTCTCGCCGTTCTTTACTTTTCTTCGTGCCGTTATTTTCCGCCCATTTAGACTTTCCCTCGCCCCTACTATCTGCCCCTGGGTCTCCGAGGATATAATTGGTGCGTTTCGATCCGTCTATTGTCACAGTTAAACAGTCGTCTGTTGTTAGTCAAAATGTCAGTTCTCCAGTCGTTCTCTCGTAGTTAGTTCTGCTTGATCTCGTCAATAACTTGTTTGTACGGCGCTGGTAACTGTTGGCTACGATTCAGTGGCGTTTGTTCTAAGTTAGTAAACCAGCTTTCTAAAGTAAGACGTTGATAGTAGTCTGAGTACCAGTCAATTTGATGTTTCGTCTGTAAATGATGCTCAGCAATGTGATTGTTGACGTCACCATTCCTCGTCACTTTTTTGTGTTCTGTCAGTCGCGTGCTAAGCAGGGTAGTAGCAAGGTATATGGGATCAGGGATCAAGGGTCTGAAACAGGGTGGGATCAGGGATCACATCCTTAGGATCAGGGATCACGGCCTTGGGATCGGGATCAGCGCCGTTGTTCATAGAATCAGGGATCAGACTGATAGTGTGATAATGATTAAAATCACAAAAAAATTGGGATTTTGGATTTTTTTAATTTTTTTTTTTTTTTTTGCATCTAGAACGGCTTATTACATGTTATTAGCGCTATTCTCCGTTCTGGCTTGTCACGCAGTCGTTGATAATTTTCGAATTTCCGGCATTCGATTTCATAATTGTCTCTGTTGTCTCGTCTGTGCCCTGGATAACATCATTTGTACCATGGCACACATAGTGATCAGGTTGGTCCATTTATAGATGTTGACCTTTTGTCTCACCGTTTTCGGCCGTCGAGAACATTGTGGCAACTTGTTCGCTATACTTGTGTGTATTTCGTTGACAAACCATGGGGAAAAAGAAGGACGATCGCTCACGTCGAAGGTAAAGTGATTTTAATTTTGACTTACCGCTTTGGTACTTGCTGAAATCTGCAGCATTTTTCGCTAAATTTAATTTCACGAACTTTTAAGTCACCCTACCAACGAAGTTCGAGGAGGTCATCAAGTAGGTTAGTACAATACTTTACTTTTCCATAGTATCGATTTTTTTTCTTTTTGACAATATTACAATATTAAGACACAAGTACGCAGAGGATCGCTCGAGAATTTCTGAAGAGACTCGCCATAGCTCTGCATACTCTGGCATACTAGTTCATACTGAGAACAGATCCTAACAATTGATCGCATCGGGAGTGATGCATTATCTCTTTGACCTATCATTAAACAGTACCCTTTCTTCAAAGAATATAAACTATACAGATTTTTTAAATACAGGTGAATACTGCGGCGGTTAGGATTGCTTGGAAATGACGATTTTAACGTCCTGGCATACTGGCGAACCACGCTAAACTCAAACCCCCAAGGGAGGATAAAAAACATTTCGGACCAGTAGGGGAACTGGAGGGAACTTCCAGTTATCAGGGTAAAAATTACTGAAATATGGACAGAAGGCAAATTAAATTTAGTTCGAATTAGCGTGGATTTAGAGTCAAGCGAGTTAGAGTTATGGAAGTACTACTTTAAATGCTTCAATAACAGTTC
This sequence comes from Porites divaricata, assembly GCA_038088405.1. NCBI lineage: Eukaryota > Metazoa > Cnidaria > Anthozoa > Scleractinia > Poritidae > Porites > Porites divaricata. The sequence goes on along the minus strand of JBBMOI010000001.1, from coordinate 60,796,933 downwards.
ACAGTTCAAACCAAATGTTAACTGGGTCACGTGTCATGTTTGGTGTCGTTCCGAGCTGATTTATCCGTGATTTAGGCGTCATTTTGCGAGATGATTTCTCGAGTTTAAGCAGGCCGTCGAGAAAGGCAATTATGATCTCGCGAAAGAAGACGGATACAGCAATTAAAATTGGCTTTGTAAAACACCAAATCCGCGTCGAATTCCAGAATTTTACACCCTCACTAAGATACACAAGCCGACCCCAGTTGGCAGACCGATTGTGTCAGGGTGTGATGGCCCAACAGAGAAATTATCATCATTCGTCGACAAACTCCTTCAGGCTATAGTACAACAAAGTCCCTGAGGACGTCGTACTTGTTTCAATGGACGTAACGAGCCTTTATACAGATATACCTCAAGAGGAGGGAATACACACGGTATGTAGAGCAATTACGAAACATTCAATTCTACATAAACAAACCTCCTATCCCTACACAATTACTAGAACAATCGCTAACGCTAATTCTTGAAGAAAACTCATTCCAGTTTTATGGAAAAACTACCTTCAAACACATGGTACAGCCATAGGCACGAAAATGGCAGTCGCCTTTTCTAGTTATATTGATTCATGAATGAGATAGAGAGCGAAATCCTAAGCCAAAGCGAACTAAAACCGCCCGTTTGGAAACGTTTTATAGACGACATATTCTCGCTCTGAACTATAAACAGAGACAGAATAGAGCAGTTCGTTGAACATGCGAACAATCATCATCTTACGATCAAATTTACGGCTGAAATTTCCGATAAGGAGACAAGATTCCTGGTCACCTGCATCTACAAAGCCGCAAGATTCGAAAGAGACGCAATCCTTGATGTGCGGATTCATTTTAAACCAACGGAGACATTTCAATATTGATACGCATTGTAAATCCTGCCTTTCAAGGAAATAAAAAAGGCTTCATTTGTTCATTATTATTCAAAGAGGCCCTAAGACTTCTCAGAACAAACTCTTCTAAAATAATGTTTGAAGAGAAAATTGCAAACTTCAAATCACATCTGCTACAGAGAGGTTACCCAGAGGATCTCATCAACACAATCCTTTCAGAGGTTAATTTCAAAGACAGGAAACTGGCCCTTCAACAGAAACAAAAGAGAAACCTACGAATCTTGCCTTCTGTCACACAATATCAACCACCAGTGCTTGACCTAAAGCAAATTCTCATGAAAAACTGGCATTTAATAGAACAACAACCATTACTGAGCGAAATCTACAAAAATCCGCCCCTCATATCGTGCAGAAGAGGGAGGCGTTCAAAGACATACTCATGAGAGCCAAACTATGAAAAAGGATATTTTAAACACGCACTGGGGAGTTGTGTAGGCCTGTCAACCCCATTTTACGCAAAATTATATGGGGAAACTTGTGGGATCAAGTATTTTTACGGGATCAGGGATCAAAATTTACAGCAATTTTGGGATCAGGGATAAAAAAAATAGGTCAAAAACCGGGATCAGTTTGAAAAAAATATACCTTGCTACTACCCTGTGCTAAGGTTTCTGCCGGTTTCACCAATGTAAAAAGCCTGGCAGTCGCAGCATTTGATCTTGTATACTGCTCCCTGTTTGTCCTCCGGTTTGTCTTTGTCCTTGACCTTAGTAGGAAGACGTCGTAAGGTGGTTATGGGTTTGTGTGCAACGCGTATATTGTAATAATATAGGTGCCTCTGATGTACGGTAAAGTCGCTGTCGTAACAGGGCCAGAGTTGACGTTCGTCTGAGTGTTCGAATTACAACACATTTTTTTATTTTAAACAAGACCAAAGCACTCCTAATAGAATCTGAATAGGGAGTCAAACAGCGTCATTTACACGATAACGGGAGAAACACAATAAAGGGCGGGAGTCGGGAGACAAAGGGACAAAAAGGTACGGGAGGCGGGAGAACGGGGTACGGGAGGCGGGAGATTGTGACCCCCCTGTCCCCCCCCCACATTAGTTCGAGTTCCGGAAAGCCTGCTAGTAGCAAGCTCTTCATTGATGAGGGAAGCGAGCGGCAATAGAACGCGCGAACTAGCGGCGAAACCGCGAGAAGATCGAGGAGGATTCTCCCGCCTCTCGCACTCGCGTCTCCTTTCGTGTGATGTCCTCGCATGACTTCTCACGACTCCCCCAAATGAAGAGCCTGCTCACAGGTTAAGTTCCGGAGCTTGATTGATTTCTGTCCGACGTGTCTTATATATTTTGCAGTTGATTACTAAATTTCCGGCAATTATCGTGATTAAGTTTTCCTGGCCTGGATCCACACCGGTTTACGGAAATCGGTCATATTTTTCAAAACAAATTTATTTGTAATGATATATACACTTTCCAAGTTGAAATCTGGCCGATATCCTTTGTGAATGATTCGGAAACCAAGAAAGGGAACTTGTTTATCCTAGATCCGCGCCTGTTTTCTGACAACAGCAATGCAATCGTTTTGCCCCTGTTTAACGGCATACACCCGTCTGGACGAAACAAGGGAGTGCCCCCCCCCCCCCCCCCCCGGGCTTTAGCACCATATATTGTAGCAGAAACGTTTTGTTTTAGTGCATCGTCTTGGTAATCCACCAAAAAAGAGATTGTACGTATTGCCCTTTTTACCGCGTCTCTGCTAACAATTGTGTTTTCGATTTTTCTTTCGAGACCTTTCGACGAGCGGTCAACTGATTCTATTATGGCGCTATTATGGCGGACAGATCGTCACATCACTGCAAGCAACACGTGGGTGAAAGGAAATATCAAATATACAGAGCAGAGTTTTGTGAGTTATTTGGCACCCAGTCAATTGTAACCCTATTCATATTTAAGAGTCGTATGTCAGTACCTCGCTCAGTCAGACAGCTAAGACGAGTTCAGGAGTGAGAGTACAACTATGAGTATAACGTTTGTTGCGAGTTTGTTTCTTTTTCTGGCTGTCTTGGTCTCAAAGAATTTGGTAGACGCATGCAGCGCGTCCTCGCTGTGGATGGAGCAGTGGATGGAAGAAGCTCATCCGTTCAGACATACATACCAGTAAGTAATTCATGAGTAATTTACCCAGAGCTTTAAGCTCAACTGGTGCATAACCTTACTACTGCGTCGAAAACCCTCTGTTGGCAGGGCCAGTAGCACAACCTGACAGATTTACTATGAACGTTTGCTTCAGCAGGAGGTAATCACAGAAGACTATGTGACACTGGATAAAACGTCAAATCCTTTTGAAACATAGCCTGCGTAGCAAGCGTTTTTCCGTGTGGTTTCGGAGCAAAGAAAGACCGAGGAACGACAAACTCCTGGACGGCATTTTTTAAATTTTGGCTGCGCGAAAATTGACTCTCGTTCCTCAATCTTTGCTCCGAAACCGCACGGAACTGCTTGCTACGCGGGCTATTCAAATTAGTGTCCAAAATTCGGGAATAAAGCTGTTACTGACCTTAGTACCCGGGAGGAGGCACTCCCAAAACACACTGAAAACGGGTATGTCCCGCTGAACAGGCATGATTTTCAGGATCTTGACTCTTGATCTTGATATGAAGGAGTGGATCTGCGAACAATTTCTTAAATTTTTCTTTGCAAAGTTTATCGTTTCAATTCCAAATGAGTAAGAAAGAAAGAGAAACATGCGAATTCTTATTTTTGATGTTCTCATTTAAATTATGATGAAATAATTTCTTAGAGGCCAGGGGCCCGTTTCTCGAAAGCCCCGATAATTAACGGGCCCGTAAAGCTGTTGTTGTTTAAATGGAAGATAGAGGTTTAAATAGTTTTGCATCTAACATGATAAAACTCTCAGTTAGTGAAACTTGAAAATGGAGTAGTTTGCTAGCCAGGACCGGCGCTTTTAATCTTTACATTTCGATTTGAATATTTGATTCGGGCCCGAAAAGTTACCGGGACTTTCGAGAAACGGGCCCCAGGTCTGAAAACGAGTGTGAAAAACGACTGTTTTTGGTTGAAATAAGGTCAGGATTTGGAGAACCGGGCGGCTCCCCCCCCCCCCTCCCACCAAGAATTCCCAGGAGTGCCCCCGGGGTCCCAGAAACCCATGCACGCGATTTGGAATTTGTAATAGCGCTGACTAGGTTAAGAACTGGACGGATTTAAGAGAAAAGGCGGACTGTAAGCAGTTTGTTAAAGGAGTGTAAAGGCTGGCGATCTCGGTATACATACGTTTGTCTCCAAGATGTTAGTTTGAGTCATTACTAAATTTTGTATGTAAAAGGCAACGAATCAGGGTCATAGTTTTAGTCACTTGTCTTAAAAAGGGTAGCGAAATGAGTAATTTTTATCTTAAAGACAGCAAGGATTTGAAGATTTCCGCGGCATTTCCCCCTCCCCCGCCGGAATGCTGCTCGCCACAGATACGTGTAGCCTGCTTCGCGGACGTAGTTTAACTTCGGTCAGTAACGTCTGCTAAGCAGCGCCGACATCCTTGTTCTGGGCCGCCTCCAACGGGCTCAACTAATGAATTACCGGAAATACGCTTCGAATTTCTTTTCATCCTGGCCCCGGTTGCTCGAAAGATGGTTAACTCTTAACCAATGGTTAAACACGCTAACCGATGGTTAAAAATTAACCGTAGGCAGGAGCCCATAGGTTAGATTCGGTTGCTCAAACGCTGGTTAGTGTTAACCGTGGGTTAAATTTCTTCTAACTATGCGTTAAATTTAACGTACCTCGCTACGAGTGTTAACTTCTTAACCATCGGTTAAAATGACGTGCGCTGCAAAATCAGCATAACAACATGGCGGTTGATTTGCTTTTTCGCTTCATTTTGTTAGTGGTTGTTAATCTTGGAAATGTTCACTGTTGCTGAATCGTGAGTGATTCTCCTCAAGTAAACGCCGAGAATCGCAAGCTGCAAGAGACTTCCCGATGTTTTGCGAGACACTTGTCGGCCCATATATGTTCTTCAAATGCGACGGAATGAGTTAAAGTACGGCTTTTACTGTCAAAAACATGCTTGTTTTTCTAGAATATATCTTTCAATTCTTGATAAATAAAGCTCTACTGGCTTCAAATGGCGTGGACCGGCAGAATTTCATTGGCAAAAGAATCAACAGCAATAAATTTTCAGTCCTATTTAGTGCTGGCTTTCGTGGCTCAATAGGTAATGCGTCGGGTTAATATTTCGGAGGTCCAGAGTTCATTACGTGTCTTAGGGGATATATTTTTCCTTTTTTTTTTTTTTGGTCCTTTTGTTGTTGTTGTTGTTTTTTTTTTTTTTTTGTATTTTTCGTAAAACATGCTTTCATTTTTTGACAGACTTAAAATATACCGGTAGATTAATTGCAGATTCATTTTCAGATTTCATTTCTAAAGTACAGTAACTAATAATTAAAACTTGTCAAACCTGTTCGGAGCAACCTCGTTCCCAGGTTCTCTCTCCACCCCCATCGAGAGACCCTGGTTGGGTCTGGTTACGTGTCTCCCAGAATCTGGGAGATTACAAACAAACGATTTGGGGGAGGGGCGGATAAGTGTGAGAGGGAGATCTGGGTACGAGATTATGGAAACTGTGTATCTGACCTTGTCTAAACGGTCATGTTTTTTATAGTTCCCGGACTAGTCAAGACCAAACCTCGATCGCCGAGTCCTTTGACAGCGAAAGCGTAACTTCCTGCAGAATATCTGGATGTTTATCGATGTTGCAAAGGAAATCACGGATTCACCACTTGTGCAGTCAAAAATATTTTAGTCGGTTGTGTTCATACCGAAACGCAGTAGACTTGAACTGCCATTTCTATGTTATGGAGGCCACCTTTAGAAAGCAAACGTATGTATTTTCAAAACTATGATTATGCAGTTCGAAGGAGGGCCGAAAAGATGTATCAAGCGTTGCCGTCCTCACCGACCTCGAAAATATTAAAATCAAACAGAAGCAACAGGAAGAGAGAATAAGCTGCCCGGACTCAGTTTGATTGTTCAAATGAAAAGAGGTAAACAGAATTTTGGAAGAATATATTTTTATCCAACGGTTCTGTGTTGTTATAAAAGAAGTGTTCAGTACTCGATGGAAAGAAAGTCGACTAAACGGCGTTTAAACCGGCTGTGGGACACAGAGTGGCTATGAAATAAAGGTAAGGGAACTTTTTGAATCAATATTTCGCGTGATCATGATTTTTTTTCTTAGCGTTTTAGATTCGAATACATGTGATAAGACTCGAACATTAAGGGCCCGAATCACATGTAATAATGCAAGAAATATCGTCCTTCGTTATCATAAAGGCTACTAGTACAAACAGACAAACAAGAAGACGTCATATCTTTAAGATTTTTGCATTTATTTAGCATCAGATAATAACTAATAATTCTAGTATATTCCGACCAAATTCGACCAAATGACCTCTGAAGCCCGAACCCACACATATTGCGCTTGGGCTGCCTGTGGAGAAAGCTGACGTTTCAGACTACAGCTTTCCGTTAAGTCATTAGAGCTAAAATATTTTTTTGACCGTGAATGTAAAATGAATCCTCTGCTCTCAACGTAACTGCTATGTTTTGTCACCGCTAATGGTTTAGGCTTTGCATGTACTGATTCGGGCCGATTACCAGCCGCTGTCACCGACGAACTTTCATTCTTTCAATACAAGTTCAACGAAAAGGGATTTTCCCTTCAATGCGGATAAACACGCGCTTGCGTCTTATTTTAGTATCTAATTGTTGTCATCGGTTTAACTGCGATAACACGAGTTTTTTATTTATCCGCTGGTAATTCGCTTGTTTATCTGGTGATAGCTCTGTTTAAGCAGAAATTTCCCGAATTTCAGTTATAGTTGGAGGCTTAGCAAATCTAACTTGCCCTTTCGATCTTTGTATGAACGGTGAAAAGGAACCAGACAAACAAATATTATTCATATATTGAGAGACAAAGGACTCCTCCCTCGGAATTGTTCTGTGACCACGTGACCAGACCCAACCAGGGTCTCTCTCTCTCTCGCTCCTTAGGGACGGGTAGGAGAGAACCCTGGGAACGAGGTTGTGTTCGGAGATGGTTAAAGTCTGGCATATTTTATTTAACCATTGGTTAGCTAACAAAGGATTAGCGTCAGCTTAACAGACCTTCGAGCAAAGGGAATTTAACCAACAGTTAGTTAACCCACGGTTAGCAAATTTAACCAACCGTTACCAACTAACATATGGTTAAATTAACCATCTTTCGAGCAACCGGGGCCTGATTGGCAAATCAGCGATGGCCTATCATGGCGCGTACTCGAATCCCAGTTTAGTTTCGTCTGTGGCACAGGCTACGAGGATGCCACTCAAACATAAAATGGTAAGAGTCATGATCTGGAGGGTTTGCCATCGTTTTTTGCTGTTTGATGAGATGAGATGAGATGCACTTATTTCCGGGTCGGTGGAGCCGGCATGTATTATCTATACCCTGTCAAGGACAGAGAGAACAAAAACTAACCCCTGTACAAGTATATACAATCACATGTATCCCCGGGGGGTACTCCTAGGAATCTTGGTGGGGATGTGCTGCCCGGTTCTCCAAATCCTGACCTTATTTTAGGCCAAAATATTCCATTTTTCACACCCGTTCTCAGCCCTGGCGTCTATAAACTCCATACCTGTTCTCAGACCTGACCTTTAAGGAATTATGTCATCATTACTTAGATTAGAACAACAACAAAAAATTTCTTAAAATCGATCCATTTCGAATTCATTTCTCCTTCTTCCTTACTCATTTGGAATTGAAACAAGAAATACGTTCGTCCACTCCCCTAGTTCCCTAATGAAAACCATACCCGATTCTAGACCAAAATGAGCAAAGTTTATACCCGTTTCCGGACCATAACGGCGCAAAAACCCTACCCTTTGGGGCGGTACATACCTATATGGCTAATATCTCCCAGGGCATCTAACGGCACATCTTTGCCACTTATAGGCCATATAATAACAACACTCAAGAGATTTACACTGCCATTGATATAGATAGCGTTGCACATAAAGGAAAAAAAAACAGTAACTAAATAAAAAGAATACTAAAAAAGAAAACCAATTATAGTTGCGTTCGATTCGAGGTACGAGAACGCAACCCCTAATTTGTGTTGGATGTCCTGTGCAGTTTATAAGGGAGGTTTTTTTCGAGATTGCATGTTCGTCGTCGTCGTCGTCGTCGTCGTCGACACATATTTGCCTCGCTTTGAGGCCCTTACTTACGTTTTGCCTCACTTTGACGAACTAACTCACGTGTTGCGTTCATCTTTCAAAGGTTAGCCGAGGTCTGATATTCTGTCTTCGTAAAGCGTTCATCTTCTGAATCTTCGTAAAGCGTACATCGATCTGTGATTGCTGAATCGTCCAAAGCCTTCATCTTTCAGAAGTTTGCTGTTAAATTTTGCTTTGGATTAAGCCTTCATATTTTTCAGCATGATTCGTCACTGTCTTTGGAAAATGTCTGCGACTCCTGGTGCATGCACCAAACCGGGTTTAGTTCGGCGGCCGTTGTGCCACAAAGTAAATTTACCGAGTTGTGTAGCATGGCGGCCGTTGTGTCACAAAGTAATCTACCGAGTTGTGTAGCTCGGCAGCCGTTGTGCCACAAAGTAAATCTACCGAGATGTGAAGTAAATTTATCGAGTTGTTTCGCTCGGCAGCCGTTTTGTCGCAAAGTAAATCTACCGAGATGCGACGCTCGGCGGCGCCATTTGATCATGACTTGTGATATTTTGGCACCGGACAAACGAATTAACACTCTAACTCCATGTCATTTATCAGGAAAAACTTATAAACCAGCCCACAGTAGCGCCTCTCGAGTCACTGAAATCAATACGCTCGACCAAATTGCTGGAAAAGTTATTGACGTGAGCCGCACACACATTCCATTGAAGGCTTTGACAGGGTTAGTGCGAAGTTTGAATTCAGATGTGAAAGCTTTGAAAACAGTAAATTCAATGTAATTCATTTTGTCAACGAGTTGATGATTGGATACTCTTAAAAATAACAGAGAAAATTATGCGAAGAAATGTTTTTGAAGAAAGAAAAAGAATACCGGGTTACGCACTAATCGGCCTATGACCAACTGCGCCCTGTAATAGTGCCAGTAAAACACAATGTTCTATTTACAGGCCCGACGCACTCTGGTCAATGTCCCCTCCGATTACAAGCACTTGACACCGAACGATACGATATTTTTCAAAACCTTCTTATAATATAATGATACACAGTTTAAATAGAGGTTTCGCTGTACGCAACCCTTACGTTCAAAATATGCCATAATCATATCTATCTATATCGCAACCACTCTCCCCCCTCAACTGCTACCTGTACGCCTAACAAACATTTTCAACGCACTCTTCTAAGCTCCGATTACTCCTAGTAGATAAGTAAAGATAGGATACTGACACCGGAAGTATATAATAATACAATTGAGGTAATAGGGACAGTGATAGCGAAATAAAAAGATGATTTTAAATTTAAAGATGATTTAACTGATGATTTCAAAAATAAATTAAGGTAAAGTTTTAACGTTGCAAGGCGATGGAATTGTGCTAACATTTTGTTTCCTTCCGCAGCAACAAAACACACGAGGTACGCCTTTATATTATTCTATTTGTGTTTTCCCTTATTTTGAAATATGATAAAATGAGACCAAACCTTCGACCCATAGAGTGTTTCCACTCACGTGGCCAGTATCAATGCAAGGTGAGGTCACTGGAACAACAACAACAAAAAAAGAAACATTTAAGTGCCGAAAGAGTTCAACTCCAACAGAATTTGTTTGGAACACCAATATGGCCGCCGTCACGTCATGTGAAACCATGCGAAAAGGCTCTCTATATGTTTGTTTGTTTTTATAGCTCCTCGCAGGAGATAACCTCTAGTTCCATTATTTCACTCTTTTGATTGGGTGCGGCGTTTAATCCAGTGATATCATGATTATCATATTCTCGTACGCATGGGAAGCTTTTTTTAACCAAATGGAGGCCGGCACATTCAAAAAACGTATAGTCAAATCCTCTTTGACATGAAACAAGAGGGAATGACTCTCTCTTGCATGAAATAACTATTCTTAGGAACGTAATGTTTATTAAAGTGCGTTCTTACGTGGTTTATATTATTTTACAGTTAGCACACCCTCCGCCTTTAAATATCTTAAAATTAGGGGCTCATCGTGGAATTCAGGAATGCAGAAATCAGTTTGAGAAGGATAGCTCCTTGTGGAACTGTACATTTGACTGGAAGCGCGTTGATCCAGAGTTGCTCATATTTTTCAACAACACACTTCCTCATGGTAAGATTATTTTTTATACTTGTGATATCTTTGTACATTCAGTGGAGAAAGACAGTTAAAAACATCACAAGTTGCCACAAAACTCTGTCAGCTTCAGCTGTCGAAGGGCTCCCAAAGTAGCTAGAAAGTTTGAGAGTAAACATTGGTATGCCTGTGGTGCGGACGGACGGTGGGGCCGGCGGGCGGTCGTTGTACGGTCACGTGATTACCAAATTTTCTCGGATGGGTAGTTTACCACATTTTTTTTACCCATGGTGCTCCGCAGGCGCTTTGCGCGCCAGAGCTCCGCTATAATGATACAAAAAAGTTCGGGTACGTATCAACTGGGGTTCATCTTCCTTTAATTGTTCACAAACGAACGGTGATTGCACATTACAAAACAAGGATCCTTTCGATTGGATCATCGAATCGATCGGACGTTGAAGATTGCGCACCAGAAAGCTCTTATTTGCGGTGTTGATGTAAGTGACACTGTCAAAGCTTCTGGCGTAGAAATAGATTAAAATCCCCTCACTTTAACTGAACACTCACCGTGTATTTGTTACTGTTACAGTTTCTGATATTGTTCTGTTTTTAATAAATATTAAAGTTTTGTTTTTAACATTCGTTTGTTTCTCAAAAAAGAAATAAGCGCCCTGTCCCGAATAAGCGCCCTCCCTTGAGGTACCAAAAGTAAATAAGCGCCACGGGCGCTAAGTCGATTCCATTTTCATCTTTAAGCTAGTAATTTTGCTATGCGGGTTCCTTTAAGTTTTAGCTCATAATTAAAGGACAATAAGTCTCATGACCGTATATTTCTATCATCATCATCATCATCATCATCATCATCATCATCATCAACATTCCCCAAAAGTAATGACAGCAACGTTTCAGGTTAAAACACGGTAGTTTTCAATTGCATTTTTGTCCTTAGTATTGTCAGGCCATTTTTTACATGAGGAAACTTTCAAAGTTTGATTTTAAGTGACGCGACACGACGAAACATTTCTTTTTCAAAAACGTAGTGTTCCGCGCGTTTTTGCTTTTTGTTCCTTTAATTGCTTTAGGAACAACCTAGGAACGCACAATAAAGGAACTTTTTTTGCACAATAGGAACAAAGGTCGGCAAATTTCGGAACAATCTGGTCCGTTAGCAGCAAATTGGAACACAAAGTTCCTTTTCATTTTAGTGAAAAGGAACAACTGGTTCCTCTTTTATCCTTTCAGGAACAGAAGGTCCTCTTTTGACAGTTCCGATTTCCCTTCATGTTCCTTTCGAAGTAACTGGGGAACAAATGTTCCCAATCTAATTTCTCGCTCTACATAGTAAGGAACCAATTGTTCCTATTTACCGGCATATCCACTGCTGTTCGGAACGCCTTGTTCCCTTTCGGTTCAAATTGTTCCTATTCATGCCCACAGGAACAAAATTGTTCCTAATCGAGGTGGTTTTTGTTCCTCAAGATCAGTGTTATGTTCCGCGTATAAATGGGAACAGGTTCCGAATTTGTGACAAAGGAACTAGCGTTCCATTTTGCGCAAAGTGTAAAACGGAATAGGGAACAATAGTTCCTATTTATCGTAGGCTATCTGAAACTACTGTCCATCACCTCCGCTACAGAAATTTATCAAAACATATATCCTTCAACAATCAAGCAAAGTACCAGACTTGCCCGCTACATGCATAATCTCGTTCGGGCTGGCTCGCGCAAGTTCAGGTTGTGTCTTTGTTCCTTTTGATTAATTGTGTACCAAATACGGACAAGGAAACAATGGGGCAAGAGGCAAGAATGACCAAGTGTGGGCAGAAATAAGTGAACAAATATCTCATTGGCCAATAGGATGATCTCTTGGGGAACCTTTTGCTAGTATATATGTGTGAATTCTTTAGAAAGATATCGATTACAACCTTATGCTTAAGATGAACAAACGAGGCAAGGATATGAACTGGTCAAAGTTAGCAAATGCATCGCCTAAACCAAAGAGACTTCACTTAGAAGAAGATGACTGTGATGGTCTTTTTCACTGCCCGGTGCAAATTTGTAACCACGATGGATTTACTACGCAAAGAGGCTGTAGAAAACACGTAAAGAACGAACACAGTTGGTTCTATTACTTCGACGAGAAGCCAAACAGTGCTCAAATGGAATCGTTTCATAATCAATCCGAGAGATTTGAAGCCAATGATCGGACGATTCCACGTACAACAAGAGCAATTGCCTCTTTCGACTTGAAAAACAACATTGCTACAAAGACTACAGGGCGAGAGGGGATCAGAGCTAGAAATGGACGTACGCTCTAGGCTTTCTGAGAATTCAAGTTTTTCACAAGAACAAGATGTTGGCAAAACCGATACGTCTTCTAATGATGAAGAAGAAGACGTAATTACAGATACAACACGCGAGCCTTTGGTAGGAGTGCCAAAATTGAGACGAGAAAATGCGTTCAGAGTGACAGAAACAAGCGCGCGACGGAAGAGTTTAATGTTCACCCCCGAGGAAGACAGATTTCTTAAGGCTGGACTTAAGCGACACGGATTTGGGCAATGGAAAGCGATTCTAACAGACCCCGAATTTCAGTTCCAAAAGGGAAGAACGGCTAACTCTCTTCTGAGCCGAGCCGCTCGAAGATTTGGATCACATTCAAAATCGTGGCAGCGTTAATTGACAAGGTCCTACTTAATGAATGAACTCAAGCTGTAGCTATCTTAAATTCGTGGAGTCAAATACATGAATGATTGCAAAATCTAGCCCTACATTAAATGCGAGAAACAACTATAGAAACAAATGACAATGTAAGCTAGATCCATAGCGTCAATATGACATATTTAATGACTGACTTTCTCGGCATGACCATGCCATCATGGGGCGTCGTGCAAAAAAAGCAAAAATGACGTGATATTTGAAACTGACAATATAGCATTAATGATACAAGTGTTCTGTGGCGTAAAGGCCTTAAATTTAGTTTAACTTAGTATTTATTATAAATTGCATGTAAGGGCACTTAAGTTGATCCTACTTTGTTACATGTTTCTGCGAACTAAAAAAGCTAGTCACCCGCTTCTGTCCCTTGATCGTTTGGCTTCTCGAGAGTCTTGCTCGCTTCGAGGGTCTGTTGTCAGGTGAGGGTACTCGCCTTAGTAACGGTGAAGAGCCTGTGAAAATGTTTTCATCAAATGAGGGCTCGTAACAAGGTGTCTTCGGTGTAATGAACTCGTCCTCGCTCTCCGATTCGACGACCTCCTGGCTCGTAGGTGGAGTGAACATCGTCTGGTGCGTGTTCTCAGGCGGGTCGTAAGATGTTGTCGAGGCAAGTGGCAGTCTCTCCGCTACACTCGTGACTAGGTGCTGTTGGCGCTGGTCCAGAAGGCCGAGAAGCGTGCACACCCTCTTCCGTTCCGCCACAGCCTCGGCAGTTCCAAAAGTCCCCAGAGATACGTGATGGTCCCTGAGTCTGCCTGTCAATTGCTTTATGTAGGCCTTCAACGTGGAACGCTCCGACGAGTCGTCACTAGCCTGGTACCGTTCGCAGCATCGCTTTAAATCCTTCTCGGTGGATCTCAACCAAGTTCCCTGAAACGCTTCTCTGGCAGCCTCTCGACTAGCCTGTTCTTCGGCCGCTACCCGTGCTTGGTCATACCGCTGGAGATCCCTCGCAATTGGACTAGGAGTGGGATCGTCGAGGTCGTCGGGTAACAGGCTCAAGTTCGCGTTTGACACGCCCCTGGAGCGAAGGAAGTCCTCCCTCTTTCTGCGTCGTTCCGCTCGTGACCTTTCTTCTTCCCTCTTTTTGTGCTCTTCCGTCCTCAGCATCTGCGCTAGGTGTCTGTGGCGCAGGCAACCCGGCACCACCTTTTCGAGCTCATGGCGAAGTTTGTCGATGTGTTTGTTACCTTCATTTTCATCGGAGCTCTCGCTTTCGGCTTCTCTCTCCTCTTCATTCGTGAGTGAGATTTCACCGCCTTCCGTGCTGCACTCGGGAGCGTGGTCGTCCAGTAGGGAAACGGACAAAATTCTCTGAATGTCTTCACTTTGTAAACCGTCCTCACGTTCTCCTAAAGTCCTTCCAGTTTGTGTGGTAGTGGAGTTTGTAGCAACCATCTTTTGGGCCCATACGATGCAATCCATTGCATGTTCTCGTAGCCACTGGTTGGCCTCCGGGTTAACTTGCGGCAAGCTTCTGAAGAAGTACTTGTGGAGTCTCCGGTTCATTGCGTCATTGTGTGCCTCGCCAAAGTCCATCTCCTGTTGACATGTAATGTACATACTTGCACGGCAGTGGAACCCCTGGGCCTTCTTCCATTTTACATCGTGGGATGTAAAACCGCCTTGACAAATTATCTTCCAGTCATCTATGTCGAGCAGGTTGTTGTATGCCTCGTCGAGAAAGATCACTTCTGTGGAGGTGTCAATCATCGACTTGTTAAAGCTCTTCTGTTTGGTGACGCGAGCGATTCTGTTTAACGGTACAATTTGAAACACTGGGCTGAACAGGCTCGTTTTGCCGCTGTCAGAAGCTCCGATGGCACATGGCACAGGTCGCTTATGTTCTTTATCTCTGAATAACGCGAGGAAATCAGCGCAAAACTGTTGTATTTGCCCTTCAGGTAGGCTATTGGTTAGAATTTGCTCGAAGTATTTAGGATCGGGCTCCTGGAGGCTGTCATAGGGGACATATGCTCTTGGTGATCTGATACCTCGCTGTAGAAAATAGAAAAAAAAAAGAATTGTTAAAACATACAAACATGTAATAAATAGGTAAAATAAGAAGTAGAAAGCTTCACCCGCCAACAAACAAAGAAAAGACAAAGAAAAGAAAATGGTGTGATTGGTCTTAAAGGATCTTGCAAAAATATAGAGTTGAATAAATAACTAGGACTAGGTAACTCGAAACTGAATAGCACTTGATTTGGCATATTTTAAGGTTAATTATGTTGTATAGTTATAGAAAAACGACTTTTCTATTGAACAGATACATTGTCATTTTAGCCAGCAGATAAATTGTAGCCAAGGAAATTGTGATAACGGAATTAAAACAACCTTTACTGATGAAAACGTACACTCTCACCTCTGATTCTGGGATCACTCCTTGTACAAAAGCTCCTACAGAGAAAGACCAAAACCAGCCATTCTGCACTTCAACCAAGTTTCGATCTATGTTAAGTTGGCCAATCAGGGAACTTTCTGGCTCGCTCAGAAGAGGTAGAACTCGTTGAAACTGTTGGACAAGCCTGTCTTTGAAGCACTCGTTCCCCATAAGATTTAACAGAAATGACTTCATGGAGCAAAGGAACTTGAAAGTAAACTGTGATTCTGCGACTTTCTTGTAGACATCTCCTCGGTAGACACTGAACTGAAGCTTTTTCATCGCGGTATGGATGTCATTACAGAGAACTGTTAGTGGGCAAGACAATGGCTTCTGTGGTGTACATGGTATTTCTACGCCCAGGGTACTGCTTTCGTTTCCATGGAGACCAAAACAATCGATTTTCAAACCAGCGTGGCGCAATTCTCGGGTAGATGTAGACATCATCGGTTTGAACTCTTCCCTAAGCACTCGCACACGAACCACATTTTCGGTCGACAACATTTCTTGAGACTGTTCGTCATCACTAATATCTATTTCGTCTTGAAGGGCGCTGTCAATAAAGAATGAAAAACAAAACAGAAAAGTTTACTATCTCAGAAAAAATTTTTGACTAGCGCGTCAAAGTTTGAATTAACGCTCTTTTTCGTGTTGAAAATCGAAGATGGTCTAAATCGCACTTCATTAGTCACTTGCACCCTTGCATATTGTTATGTCTCAAAATGACTTATTTTAGTCAAGACAGTTAATTAGAGACATTGCTTGTCTACGAGAAGATGGCAACAATAAGGGTGGACTCCTAGGTGTTGATTTCTTTGGTTAACTATGGCCTTTACTGTTAGTAACAGTTTTACCTTGAGTTTACTAACCTGAGACAATGCTGATAAGAAGCCTCCACAAAATTCATCAGGCAAGGATTCTTGTGATCTTTTAAAACTTGGCAGAGTTGGTTCAGGTCATGAGAATTGTTTTTCCTTGATGCCCTGGAAAGATAGAACTCGAGGCCGCATTTCCCAAGAGCACGTTGAATTTTCATCGGATTTACAGCTGAACCATTTGGAGTTTGGCAAGCCACCCAATACGAAATTGCTGGGAAAACTTGCTTTCCAGGCGTTGAAATTTGCGAAGGATTTATGGCAGATTCTTCGTTCGACTCGTCGGTTTCTCGTCCTTCATATGGTGTTCTTGACTTTTTCTTTTTGCTGTCAAGCTTTGAGGTGCTTATTGCCGAAAAGAAAAAGCAAACCTCGCTCAGTTTCGACAATTCCAAATCACATTCATCTCGCTTTTCGCAGATCCAATTCCAGGCTTGTTGAATTTCTTCGTCGCTTACTCTCCAAACACACTTAAATGCCACAACAGAACACGTTTTCTCAATTGCTGCTACTATGTGACACTCCACTTTATCCCTTATAACTTTGCTGTTTAGCTGCGAACAAGGCTTGCTCATCTTGACTGGCCAACGAAGTCGAGTGAAAAGAGATTTTTCAAGGCTTTTTAGCCATTTTATCTCTAGCACAATACTTACGGGAATAGAACAAGTCTGTGCCATTGGCTGGATTAGCTGACTGAAAGTGCGAGCATCAATTAACCTCAATCGGACTAAATTATTCAGTCCAAATACGCCTTACACGCTATAACCGGTATTCCCTTCACACACAAAAAACCATTAGCATACTACCTGTGGAACTAGACCTTACGGTGTGTAAAAAGAGATAAGCGTAAACCACGGGTATGATCTCAAGACAAATAACAAGGATCTTGAAATCAGTGTCAGATGTTAAAGTGTACAGCGATTTAAGCGTAAACTACGGATATGGTCTGAATATTGATATCAAGGATCTTGCAACTGCTTTTTAATGTTAAAGTGTACAGCGATTTAAGCGTGAACTACGGATATGGTCTGAATATTGATATCAAGGATCTTGAAACTGCTTTTTAATGTTAAAGTGTAAAGCGATTTAATCGTGAACTACGGATATGGTCTGAATATTAATAACAAGGATCTTGAAATTGATTTTTGAAGTTGAAGTGTTTAGCGAGTTAAGCGTAAACTACGGGTCTGGTCTGAATTTAATTAACCATAAAAACAAGAATAATATAAAATAATAATAAATAATAATATTTATTATTTTTATTATTTCTTTATTATTTATTTTTTTTAATTATTATGTTTTATTATTTATTTATTTTTTTATTGTTTTTTTTTTTTTTAAATTTTTTTTTCATTTTCATTTTTTTAATTTAAGTTAATTAATTCAGTCCATACCCGTATATCACGCTTATCTCGCTGTACACTTTGACAGCAAAAAGCATTTTCAGGAACCTTGTTGTTAGTATTCAGACCATACCCGTAGTTTACGGTTAAATCGCTGTTCACTTCAACATCAGATACTGATTTCAAGATGCATGCTATTAGTATTCAGACCATATCCGTTGTTAACGCTTAAATCGCTTTTCACTGTAACATCAGTAAACAACTTCTTTACCTATCTCTTTGGTATTCAGGCTATTCCCGTGTTTTTCGCTTATCCTATAATACACTCTGGAAAAAGTCTTGAGTAACCCATGCTTGATAAATAGAAGTATTAGTCTAGTATAAGTAGTCTTAGTAATACTAGTAGTAGTTGTTGTTGTTGCTACTTTTAATTTGTAGCAAAATCATTGGAAAATTGAGAGAAATTGGTAGGGTAGGAATTTTTCTTGTTAGACCAAGTGAATACCGTGTTTAACGTGAACAGCGTGTTTGCTTTTCCTAGGCTCCTTTTACTTTAAGGACGGAAAGAGGAAAGGGAACTAAAATTTTGGGGAATGATCATCATCATCATCATCATTATCATCATCATTATCATCATCATCATCATCATCATCATCATCATCATCATCATCATCATCATCATCATCATCATTATCATCATGTACAGCGGGTTACTAGTAACTAAGGGTCACAATGGTCTTGCCATCTCTCAAATCTCAAGAACTCTCCGTAATATTAGACGTCTTCACACTAGAGACGGATAATCCATCTTTAAAATCAGTCAAAATTGACGAAAAAAACAGATGGATAAAGTCAGGCGGATTGTCCATCCAAAATTAAGATCATTCCATTTTTAAATTAAGACGTATTATCTATCTGACACGAATTATCCAAGGGACAACCAGTCTCGGACGGATAATCTGTCTCTGGTGTGAATAAGGCCATTCTTGCAGTTCCTAGTAAATGCCGTCTTCTCTGCACTTGCCCTGGTCTTACGGTTCTACCAATGCAATATTCTAAAGCGACCTACTAATATTGCCTCCAGAGCTCCTACAATAACCGGTATTACCTCCACTTTTCGCATATATAGGTCCCCTTTTAGTTAACTCTGCAGTCAGCTGGTACGGCAACATCGATTATTTTAGACTCTATCCTCCTTCTCCACAACGATAATATCTGCTCTTCCAGCCTCTACTACATGGTCGCACTGTATGTTGAAATCCCACAACAGGTTTATCTTATCTGTCTCCAACACTTTTAATTTGAAATCCCTCCATTTCTTGCATTTCCTTACAGCCACTCCAGAGGCAGCCTTTCTCCATGCCATCAGCGCCGCCGCCATTACTTACGAATTGACCCTTAAATGCCGGTATAACATAGTGGGATGCCATTGTGTGACACGTCGAGTATCAAATAGTCGGTCGGTAATCTCAGGATGTGGAGATAATGTTGAGTATGGGATGGAGCAGACAAGGCTTTTTTTCGACGAACTAGAAACTGGAAACGACGCTCGGACAGCAGTGAACAGGCATAACAACAGAGTAGGAAGAGAGGTACGGGTAGTTGTAGTTTCGAGAGTCTGTCGCCCGATGTAAGGGAATCCCGATTCCGGAATCTGGGAAATTTTTATCTGTGGAATCCGAAATCAGAGAACATTTTGCTTGTAGAATCCGGGATCATGGCCTTTGAATTCCGAAACACAGCTCTAGGAATCCGGAATCTCACTAATGTTTGGAATCCAGAATCCAAGTTACACTGACAAAGACTGGAATCGAGAATCCAAGACGGTCTGCAATGCCCTTACATGGTATAGCGGCTGAATTTCAGACGAGACTTTGAGTCGTTTTCTTGGTTGCCGAGAGGAAAAAACGACTCGAAGTAATCGTCCAAAATTCGATCAGGCTACTTACATGGACTACATGGGGGGAAGTCTGGGGAAAAGATTTTAAAACAGGTTGTTAAACTAAACCAGGATGCTCTTTGAGCCGGTGGAAAATTTGTGCGGCGTCGTATGAATTAGCCTTAATATCATTCAGTGCTGTTGTCCTCTTTCAAGGCACATCTTGGTGTGAACCAATTATAGCGACAGTCATCTGCTATAGTTACGGGATATATCGTAGTTAGGGGCATGTGTTCTAATCATTTTAAGCTTTTCTATTAAGCCGCTGCGTCATTTAAAAGGATGCAACTTTTTCCCTTCACAGATAGTCCTATCAAGTCTTATTGTCTGCTGTAAATGCACTGGCGTCGACGGATCATGCCAGTTGACGGTCTGCTGGAAGATACCGCCTCCTTTTCAAGACATCGGAAAAGTGCTAAAGAAAAAATACAGCGACGCTGTGCCGGTGTGGTTAGTGGGCAACAGGCTAATGGAGAAGATTGACGATAATATGAAGGCCATCAAAAAAGAGGACACGAGGCTTGTCTATCTTGATCCTCCCTCAAAAGACTACCTCCAAAATGACACCTTGACCCCGCAAAATAGCGAAATGTTTCAGAAAAAGTCGTGTACGAGCAAAAATAGCGCCAAAACCAACTGCCAGTTTTTCATAGCTTTGTGCAGCTATTTTGGTTTGAGACAAGAAACAGTGAAGGAGTGCGAAAGGTGTAAGTTAACACGTACTTGTAGACGTATGAAAACTTGCAAGTTTACCACAACTTGCTACCGTAAACCTCAGGGTTTAAAAAAATGATTAACAGGTTCTGTTTTTTTTTTAATCCTTTTCCAAATGTTTCGTTATTGTTTTCAGTGCTTATAAATAATTTTTTATGTCACCCAATTTCGAAGCCAGTTTCTACGGTCAAACCTCTCGGAAGCGACTATACCCAAAATGCGAAGATTTAGTGGTCGCTTACGAGAATTGAACCAAAGAGTTCTCTTCCCAGAATAGGACCGATCACGGATACATTTTGGAATAGAATTCACTGCATGAACTTACGATATGTGTAGCAGGTTTCATGCTGAAGTCGATTCGCCCGAAGGCGTTCGCTAGGATTTAAGACGATCCGCCCGATGACAAACAACACTCTACAACATGGTGAACCTATTTCTCCGAGATGCTATTTTAGTTCAACTTGGATTCCACGTGCAAACACTGTCTTTCCATGTTCTCAGGCTTAAAGAACGACAAATACACATCGGGCGGACCGACCTTCGGGTGAAACGACCCGATACCTCTCTTAGTAGTATAGCACATAGAGCGGGCATAGAGTTCAACCATGTCCACGTTTTCGCTACAGGAAGATTGGTCGTCGTCCAAAAAGGGGTTGAGGTCGCCTACGAGAGGTTGCAATTGTATAGTGATTTGAATGGGGGAATTTTGGTGCTTGGAATAGGTAGTCGCTTATGGCTGGAGGTCTCATACGAGAGGTGGTCGCACATGGAGGTTGTATATAACTGAATGTGCAAAATTTCGTGATACGGCAGCCCTAGGCACAAAGTTCAGGGGCACCTTCAACGGTTTCCTCCTAAATACATTGAAAACACTTTTCAGGCTATCCACAACACTTTTAGATCTCTACAAATCCATTCTAAGTGTCGCTTTAAAATTTGTATCTGTTCTGTCATCCCAGAGCAACTTAAGTCTTTTCGAAATTACAAGGGCTTAAGTGTTATTTCGCAGACAATTTTAGATGCAATTAACGTGTTTTCACGGAAGTAAGAATTTTTCTGATTCCTCTCGCCATTACATTTTTTAATCCGAAAAAATTCGGTTTCTTTTTTCATACGAAAAATAGCCTAATCCGGGCAGTGAATTGTGAAAAATTAAACTTAAAAACATTTATTAGATAAGCTTCGAAAATTGTACATGAATGGAACAGTCATCTAGAAGTTTTTAGCCGTCCTCAAGTAATAGAAAATTCTAGGCAATATTTGCTTCCCCGAACAGATATTTTACGGAAAACAGTCGTTGGGTGCTCCTGGAAGTTTTTTGTAATGGCGATTGAAAGTTGAACTCCCTTCCATACTTTTTAATATTTGGGATGACATTACGGCTTAATAATGAAATACTTTCCGTCTTTGTCGGTGTCGTCCAATGCGGATTTACTCTGACTTTTCATCTCTTCACCACAGGAATGACCCTCAAGAATTGCTTCAAGATCGCTTCGATTTAATACAGGGTGTCCGAAAAGTTCGTTCCTCTAATTTCATGCACTATAACTTTTGACCAAAACTTTTTTTTTACATGAAATTTCTAGAAGACGTTTATTTGTCTAGTATCGAGTACGTGTATTCAGAATTCCGGTAACAGGCATGCCCTTCATTTTTCCACTCATTCTGTAGCCATTGCGGCATGAAGTGGGATACAGCGTGTAGACCCACAAATGATCCATTTTGAGCTTTTTTATCACCTGGTGCGCAGGAGCCAGTTCAATCCCCAAAACAATATTTGCGTAGTTTAGGCAGCTGAAAAAAATATATTTTAAGCATTCATCCAAAAAAGATAATCATCCCCACCCCCTTCCACAGCAAGGCCTTTGTATTTCGTTACAAATTTGAGACGAGCTGGGCGTTACTTGGCAGTCTACGCGGAAGTTTTTTTGCCATCTCAGGGGCCTATAATTTTAAACAGCTTTTCATGACCCTTTCCGTACTTGGCTTGCTAACTATGTGAGAGCTTCCTCGTCCGAGTCTCCTATTTTCTATCTAGCCTTCTTTAAAACTATTTTTATTAGCTGCTTTATTCAGGACTTTTGGTCTTCCTCTTCGTTTCTTGCCTTCAAAACCTTCATTTCTCCATGATCATTTTACCACCCAACAATCGGATTACTCCATTTTTTTATCAGTTTCTACATCAGATAAGGCAGTAAATCGAAGTATACATGCTTATGGTCTCACGTAGATGAATGGTTTTACGTTAAGGGGGTTTATCTTTCGTGATATTCCCAAAAAAAAAATAAGAAAGGAGTCGAGTAATTCGGGCTCTGAAAATACAACAAATGTGGGTGGAAAACATACTCGCGCACGCGCACCTTTGGCGCGGAAGTACACAAATGGAATATCGAGTCAAAAGATGGCACAACAAGTATGAAAATAGTGAATTAGATTGAAAGACACAACCTTTGTTGAAATGATTCGCTTGCCAAGTCCAGTCGTTCCGAAATACAGACATAAAGTAGAGGAACGAACTTTTGGGACACCCTGTAGTTTTAAATCTGCTATTCAAAAGTATAGTTATGTATTTTGTTTCATGGGTAATTTTCGTTTAGACTTGGAGACAAGTGTGCCAAAAAGTTGGGTTTTACCATTAGGGGAACAGAGCATATTATTGATGCTTTTCACATGATTATCTGTGACTCCGATACGATTTGGTCTTGCAATATGCTTGCTTATGTAGGTTATCAGTCATTTTATAGGTGTCAGTAGATCGATTTTTATCGATCGATATTTCGGAAATCGACCTTGATCGACAATAATTTATCGATTAACTACGTCTGGAGAAATGAACCAGAAGGGAGAGAGCTCTTCTCTTCAGTTATGTAGGTTATCAGTCTTTTTATAGGTGTCAGTAGATCGATTTTTATCGATCGATATTTCGGAAATCGACCTTGATCGACAATAATTTATCGATTAACTACGTCTGGAGAAATGAACCAGAAGGGAGAGAGCTCTTTTCTTCAGTTATGTAGGTTATCAGTCTTTTAATACGTGTCAGTAGATCGATTTTTATCGATCGATATTTCGGAAATCGACCTTGATCGACAATAATTTATCGATTAACTACGTCTGGAGAAATGAACCAGAAGGGAGAGAGCTCTTTTCTTCAGTTATGTAGATTATCAGTCATTTTATAGTTGTCAGTCGATCGATTTTTATCGATCGATATTTCGGAAATCGACCTTGATCGACAATAATTTATCGATTAACTACGTCTGGAGAAATGAACAGAAGGGAGAGAGCTCTTTTCTTCAGTTATGTAGGTTATCAGTCATTTTATAGGTGTCAGTAGACAGTAGATACGTGCGATTTTGTTATGAACTGCTTAGAATGTTAATTATGACGTTAGTAATTAAAATACACCTTTCTTAATTTCTTTGTTTTTTTGGTTCCTGTTATTTAAAGGGATGAAGCCTGTAAAAATTCCTCTGTTTTTGCCCACAGCCATTAATTGGAAGGGGATAATTCGAAAATTATTTTCTTCTACTTTAATCTATATAACCACATTTATTTATTTACTTATTTATGTTTATAACATTTGAAAGGAGTGCGAATAAAATTCCTATCTATGGATGTGAAAAAGACCATGGACTGTGAACAGGACTATAATATTTAAACACGGTTTCCAACCATGGTCTACCATGGTTTGACAGTGGTAAGACCATGGTAAACGCAATTTTCATACCTGCGCGAGTTCACCCCAAAGCTGTAGTTCCCTTTAGTGGCTCTGTGTTCGTTCGAAAATTAATGTAATATTGGAACGAATCATATATACTGGTACCAATATTACTGCAGTTGCTGTTTCAGAGCAAAAATTCCATTCTGCCTAGCGAAAAATCCCCCATTAGAAATGACTGAATTCAAATATTTAGTTCACGATTGAACTACGTACTCAGGAGCTGAGTAATCAGTTTCATTCCAATATCATAACTAAGTCAGCCTGCTAGTTGGACTAGGTTAGAAAGAAATAACTTGTTTCCCATTCATTTATCGTGTAGATGGGATGGAATGATCTTGAGATAACACGTAAACTGTATTACTGCCGAGACAACTATGTTAGCCTGTTAGTTGGACCAGGTTCGTTAGAACTAACTTAAGGCCCTGTTGATATGGAGAAAACCTGTCCCGGGTGTGAGGTTGACCCTCCCAGCCAAGTGCATTTTCGCGATCGAATATAAGAGAAAAATGTTGACCCCTTGGTCCAACCAAACCCAACAGCACTGATTGTCTAAAACTTCAAGTGCCTTGACCGAGTTGACACGGCTGGGTGAGCCAAAGTGATGGAGAATAGTTCGCCTCTAACATCACAGAGGGTTGACCCTACTAGATGGGTCAACCTTCTAACCGAGCCAAGTAAATGATATTGTTTCTTAATTAAAAGGTTTGCCGCATTTTGCCAGGACAATCATTAGGGACTTTCAGATCCAACGACGCGGCGGCAACGAAAACGTCCCTTAAAAAGTAAACTTGCGTTCTTTCAGTCTTTATCGCAATTATTCCTATCCACTTACTTTGTCAAATGTAGGCGAACCCTTCTGGAGTTGAATTCCGAGGGACCATATCCAAGTTCAGGGAGAGAAATAAAATTTCGTCGTTGTTTGTTTACGTACTCCATAAAACGTGAAATTAGGCATTTTCACGTCGCAGTCGTGCAAAAGCGGGCAAAGAAATGTACAAAAAAGCGTGATGCACGAGCAAAGTTGTTGTGTTTTTTTTTACAAAACCTATTGTTTTTTTGACGTTCTCGTCGCCGTCCGTGTCGTTGGATCTTAAAGTCGCTATTACGTATCTCAGTGTATGAAAAGTTGGCTCGTCCAGGGTAGCTCGGTTGAGCGGGTGATCCCTCTACCCGGGACAACTTTTCTCCATATGCACGGGGCCTAACTATTAAATTGATGCTTGAACAATGATGTTGACTAAAGAAAAATTAACAGAACAGTGTTGGTAGAAATATCACCACTATATTAGCCTCGTTGTTAAATTTGGTTCGGAACTGGTGTTTACCAACTTTCTTCTGAGGCGCCATATAACCACTGAAAAAACAATGAGAAGAAACCCCAATACTGTGACTACAGCAATTAAAGCGTCCTCCGTTCCTGCAAAAAAAAAAAAAATTGCTCAATTAATTATGATCAAACAAGGTAAGACACATGCACACGTTGCATGCAAAAGAAAAGTAAAATAAAAAAACAATCCAAATACAACACAAAATTAATTTCTTTACCACAAGAATAATGCCTGAGAGAGGACGGCCGGTGGAGTAAACGGATTTAACGTTGTAATCAACAAATTTTTAACAGTGGACTGAACCGAAACAAACTCCTCAGATTAAATCTTCATTTCCTGTGTTTTTACCCATGGTACTTCTTGGGGCCTATAGTAACCATAAAGGGTACCTCACAAACACTACAAAACGGAACCCCTTCTTTTACTTCCCGCATAATTCCCTCTTCAATTCCTTTCCCCTTTTGAACGCCTAACCCACAGCCACGTAGGCTACGTTCTTTCTTGAGCCCGTGACCTGATCCCAGTAATGACCCTCCTCAATTGATTATCGTCAAAACTGAATATCCAACCTTTGTCAGTACTCGCTTCCTTTGGTCCCGTTGGCGCTAAGGTTGCTGCAGTTGTAGGTGGATTAACTGGAATCATAGTAGGAACAAGTTCTGCCAAAGAAGGAACAAATTTGTTCCAAAAGGCCATCTTTTCAGGAAGCATGTTCCTTTGAACGGAAGATGAAGGCTTCAGTGATACGTACTGTTTGTCCCCAAGGGTGTACTCTGGCCACGAGATATTTTCTGCAGTTGGTTTTCTACAAATTGAATGTTAAAAAAAAACGATAAAGGAGCACACGAGCCAAAGACCCAAACGGCCGGAGCTTATCCTAGTTTCCTTAGCATGAAGCATGCCTTCTAGTATTGCTACTCCTCCCTGGACGTGGTGCTGGTCCATCGCAGGGTTACCCCCCCCCCCCCCCCCCAGGAGTATGTCACCAGTACCCATTTATATACGCCTGGGTGAAGAGAGACAAAGTGGAGTAAAGTTCCTTGTCTAAGGAAACAACGCAACAGGCGAGGCTTGAACACCAGACCTCAAGTTCCTCAGTTCGAGGTGTTAACCACTCAGCCACACAAAGCTTCCAATAAATTGAATGATACAATTTAAAAAAAAGTTAAAAACCTGACAAATACAAGTTGAATTAAAAATTAGAAATAAAGAGTCAGTAAAGGAGGAAGACAGTGATAGCCAGTATTTAAATTTATTTTATTGAAAAAGCAATTCGGTTTGATAAAAGTTGCTTTTTGAACATGGAGGTAACAAAATAGTCTGGGAATCTGTATTTTGCTCAACCTCGTCCAATAATTGTTAATTATTTCACGCAGGGACCCAGGTTTACGCGGCCATACAAGGGATTTAAGGATTCCAATAGAGAGGAGAAGTGGTTACGTCACGTTGCCTTGGTAGCAAAATGTTTGGATGACAACAAACCGAAAATTCACCAAAAAGAGAATTTGCACCGCTTCAAACTTCATCGATCTTACTTAATTTCATTTAATTTGTAAAAAGTTGGCGAAATTTTCTTGGTTGAATCCGAAAGGACCGAATCTAAGTTTAGAAAAACGAAAACGAAAAGTTTTGAGTTAGTTCACTGACTCCATGAAGTGGGCACTTGAAATTAGGAAGTTTCATGTCGCAGTCGTGCAACCACGGCAGAGAAATGAACAAAATAGCATGATGCACATGAAAAAGAATTTGTTGTTTCGTCAATAAAAACCTGTTACTTTTTTGCTGTTCTCCTTCCATCGCCGTTGTCGTTGGTTTTGTTGTCATCTAAAAATAGTGCTACCATGGTGACGTGACGTCACACTTCTCTTTATTGTTCAGTAGCACGTGTGCGTGAATAAATTTCTTACACTTACCCATTCTTGGCAAAGTTGCTCCACAAGGTAATAACCTGCTTTGAGAACAGCATTTCCTTATTCTGTTTATTGGGCAAAAGCCTTGTATTATATCCCTTGAAAAAAGCTCCGAACACATAAGGAAGATCAGAACCATGGAAAACTCCAGCCCATTCTGGAAAACCAGCTCTTGCACTGTCAAAGTGATCAAAGCAGTAGAAGAAAGTCTTGATCGTGTTTTTCACAAACACCTGTGCAGAGCGAGCAGCTGGAGCCTTAAAAATTGCATCTGTGATGACATCCATATATTTTTGTCGTACCACTAACTGATTTGTCTGGTTTGTCCAGTCTGTGTATTGAAATATCACAGCATCCAAGACTTTCTGAGTTTGGTTTCCGACCCAGTGGCCATCCTTTACAAGCTTGTCAAAATATGTTTTATTGAGTCCCTTATCAATACCAGGGACTCCAGGGGATAATCCTAATAATAACAAACAAATGCACTTAACAGTGAAGTACGAACTTACAGAATATCATTTGAAAATTATCAAATAATAATGATAACAACAACAACAACAACAATAATAATAATAATAATAGAGATGTCAATTAATAATAAAAATAACAATAATAATAATAGCATAATTATAATAACAAAAATAATAATAATAACATCTTTGCCTACAATAAGTAATGTTCAAAATAAATATGACAGACAAGAATGAGACAAAGAGAACCATCCACTGCCAGTCATTTGGACAGATCTAACGTCGGCTAAGGCACGTCAAAAAAGCAATACCTTCAGTAAGCAAAAGAACAACTTTGTACGTGCAGCACACTGTTTTGTACATTTCTTTGTAGCTTTTGCTCGACTACGATGTGAAAATACCTAATTTCATGTTTTACGGAGGATGTAAACAAGCAATGACGAAATTTTTTTTTCTTTCTGAACTTGGATAAGGCTCTGAGAAATTAACCTCCAGGAGAGTTTGGTTATAATAATTATTATTTAACAAAGTAAGCGAGTTGGAGTAGTTATGATGAATAACAGCAAATTAAGATGGAATCCGCCACGTAATTGAGTAATTTTAATTTTCACTGGACAAAAATCTTGCACCAGAATAAATTAACACCAAAGAAAATTTCTTATAGGAGCCCGAGAAAATAAATGTTAAATTTTACAAAATGACACCTTACACATGAAATTTGTAGAATTTTGCCTGAGTGTTTTGAATTCACAATATTGTTGTGAAAATTGACATTTACTTTCTCGGGCCCCCATGAGAAATAGTCTTTGGTGTTAGTACAGATATCTAATTACATGTTTATCTATAGCCCTGGTACAAGGTTTTTGTCCACTGAAAATTAAAATTACTCAATTTCCTGATGGATTCCATCTTAATTCACTTTTTAAGTGACCTTTTTCTCTGCCTTCATCATCCTTGCATCTACAGTTATGCTCTTGCAATGAAGTATACGGTGTCAGCAATACTGCAGGTATTACGATAGTTTAAAAGGCAAATGTAGTCAAATATTCGAAACTGAATGTATATCGCTTGAAAGAACAGTTACTTTTCATTTTGTCCTGGCAAGCTGTGCTCAAATTTTGCTTAGTCCTGGATCAAAGGAGCCTTGAGTCAGTTTATGATCTAGTTACATGTAGAAGATGACTTGCTTGCTTTGTCTATCTGACAAGTGAGGATTAAACGTTATTTGCCTGATGTCTGGGTAGGCAAGCTCTGAATTAAGAATTTAAGATGTATACTGTATAACCTTTCATATGAAGAACAAAAAATCCTCCTTCATTCTGAGTGACACCAATCATAGCTGGAACTGTCTGATTAAACTGTCCATTGACCAGAAGATTGAAAGGAAGATCTGCAGATTTAACCGTTACAGCAAAATAAATACAGAAACCATATTATAAGTCAGCAGGCATGTTCATACAATAAAAGTTTACACCTTTT
This sequence comes from Porites divaricata, assembly GCA_038088405.1. Classification (NCBI taxonomy): domain Eukaryota; kingdom Metazoa; phylum Cnidaria; class Anthozoa; order Scleractinia; family Poritidae; genus Porites; species Porites divaricata. The sequence continues at coordinate 60,767,851 of JBBMOI010000001.1, read as the reverse complement.
ATATACATGTACATGCCTGGAAGTTTATTGCTGTTGCTGTAGCTTAATTCCCAAAAAAACATCCAGTAATGATCCTCATGGTTATGAAATAAGATGTGACAATATCATACTAATGCATGCACGTATACAAAACATGGACACCCAGTGGACCTAGTCTATGGACCCCTTTGTGGACCCGGTCCGTGGACTACCCCCATGGAGCACCCCTGATGAATTTTTACCAGAGAACTTGTTATCACTAGTTCAATACATGTACATCATGGCTGAGGCTTGACATTTCCCTGTAATGACTGAACAGAAGAGGTTAATAGTTATTTATTTTTCAGCCTTTTCATGATGGACCTGAGCCTGTGATAAATTAAAACCAACAACTGGCCAACGGATAACCTTAAAAACACATCACCTCAATGAGTTGTATACTTGAGCCTGCAATAAGGATGCCATAATGATGTCCACTATCAAGTTTAACAAAGATTGTATATGCCTAGATAGCTAGATGTCCAAGCTTGAACACCCAGCTAGTAATACCCAGTCATTACAAGAAAACAGCCAATCAGTGTGCATACTGTTGTAGCCATTTAATAATTATCTTTATTGAGCAAGCTTCACCTCATATCCATAATAAAATTAACAATTAAAAACAATTTATAACACTATGTATCAAACTCACCATAAAGAAATTTATGATCAACAACAGGCAGGAATGGTTGGCCACTGGTTATACTACTTGTTAAATTTTTCTGGGCTTTAAGTATCTCACTTATACTCTTTTTTTTCAAACAGCTTTTTAATCCGTCCATACTGCACCCAAGAAGGTTTGCAATTGCTCTGTTGGCAAGACAACAGTCATAGATTAGAATTTGTACATAACAGAGATTGAAATAATTTATTAACATAAAATCTCTATTAACCAGTAGTGATTGTATATTGGGCTGCCTGTGTAACCCATTCTTGTTATGCATTGTGGGTGAGTGTGACAATACAACATGGCAGACTGAAACGTGTGTTGTTCCCTGAGTGTATAATCCACCCCCATCAAGGACTGATCTGCCGTACAGACATTTACATTAGCGACAAAGATAAAGTTAACAAGATTTCCCGGCGACATGGCAGGAAAATATTTAACTGATGGATACTTCAGGATCAAAATCAGAATTGAGTGAGCAATGGCATGTTTGGCTGTGAGGATTCACATATCTTGCCAAAGGCAAAGCAAACCTACAAAATCCCGTGAGAAAGACAAGCAAATTACTTTACCGGGCCACTTCTAGAGTGCAGGATATAATTATTTGAGAATCTTGCAATAATTGTTCTCCTGGAAGATAAAGCCGATGACGTTTATGAACAAACCGTTCAAGCTCTGAATACATACTTTCATGTGTAAGAAAATGCAGCAAATGAAAGGCACGTTCTTTGCCAACTACGTCAAGAACCCGGCGAAGATGTGAACGCGTTTCGTGCTTCAACTAAGGAAACAAGTGAGAAACTGTGGCTATGGAGTTGAGAAGGTCGAATTTTCAGTAAGAGACCAGCTGCTAGAGAAAGTATTGTCCCAAGAGTTATTGACCAAGCTATTAGAATGTAACACAGGGAGAAAGGTGTTATTTGCTTGGCGGCCAAGCTGCTAAAAGGCTACAAGTGCTGAAAGTTGGACCAGAAATGGTGAACATGACAGTTTATTTCATAGGCAGTGATATCAACAGTATTGTGGGGTGTTTCCCAAAGGTGTTTTCTGGGGCTGGAAAGTAGTCCGAGTACCAGCTTAACTTGCACATCAATCGTGAAGTTACAACAAAAGCACAGAAACTGGGGTGGATCCCTTACCCTTTGAAAGACAAAGTCCAGAGAAAGATTGACAAGCTTCTTAACCTTGACTTCAACAAGAAAGTTTCAGGCCCATGCAACAACCATGCAGGGTCAGCCCAGCTGTGACACCTCCTAAGCCAAACAAGGATAAAGTGCATTTGTGTCAACATGAGGTGTGCCAACGAGGCAATTCAAAGGGAGAATTGCCAATTCCTACTGTGGATGAGGTACTGGAGGAAATGAATGGAAGAATGCAGTTTTCTCCAAGTTTGACACGAACATGGGGTTTCATCAAATTGAACTTGAGGACTAGGATCGACGGATATCACAACATTTTTAGCTGGTGATTCACTGTATCATTACAAGAGGTTGAGTACTGGTGTGAACACGAGTGCTCCACACCTGAACAGTATCAGAACATCATTAGACAGACAATTGCTGATTGCCCGGGTGCCACCAACATATAGCTGACAACATTGTTGTATACGGACAGGAAACTGAGGAGCATTACAATATCTGGTGACATTGCTACAGTGATTACAGGAAAGAAACCTGACCCTTAACAACGACAAGCACAAGATTGGAATGATCATGAGACTGCTTTTAAGTGAGCATGGCTGGGACCAACAGAGGAAAAGGTCAGAGCATTTCTTGAAACAGACCCCCTACTAGTGTTGCCGAGTTGCGGAAATTCCGGGGGCTTATCATTTTCAGCTTAAGGTTCTTGCCAAATCTTGTGACATTCAGAGTACCACTATGAAAGTCGGGACAAGATACCAGGTGGCAGTGGGGCAAAGAGGAAAATGAAGCATTTGAGGCATTAAAGCAATTAGCTGAGGCAGTCAATGATGTAAGCCAAGTCGCACTTAGTGCAACACTAGTGCCGGAGCAGCGGGGAATAAAGAGAGCAGTTGCATTCACAAGCTGTAGCTTAAGTAAGGTGGAGTGTCATTATGGAAAGATGGAAAAAGAGAAGCTAGCCGTGGTCTGGGGTTGTGAGAGATTCAATCTTTATCTATCAGCAGAGCTAAAGTCGTTTCAGCTGGTTGCCACCTGTAAAGCTTTAGAGGCTACCTATGGACCGGAGTCCAAACCATTGGCCAGGGTGGAGAGAATTTCCACTAAAACGTTTACAATGTGTCCAGCTAGTAGCTGCTAGTTTTGTCTTGAGCAGGTATGTAAATGACATTAATGATAATTGTTAAGATAGGGTGATTACCAGTAAGACAGTAAAGGGACTTCCACGTTATCAAACTTGTTCACAAGGCTTTGCACTCCCCCAGCTGGCCGTCTTACATACCACTAGATACAGTGAAACATCTGCAATCTTTGCAATCAGGTGCAGCAACAAGATTACATGTAATTATACCAATGGAGAGGGGCACCTTTCAAGACTCTGCTGCCTAGTTACTTAATACCCTTCCGTCAAATATTAGAAACTGTGGCAATTTTAAAGGAAACTGTAGGGAAGTTAATGCCTACCCATTAAATAACATTTGTAAATGGCTTTTAAATTGCATATAGGGTTGTATCATTATTACTAATCTCTGTCACATTTATTATTATTATGGGTGTTGTGTCTCATGCCTTTCAAGTCCACCAAGGTCAGGATATTGCTGACTGCCTAAGTACATGTAAGAAAAAGATACCTGCTTTATCACACTGTAACAGCACAGCTGAAGAGTATGTGAGGATGGCAGTAATCAGTGCAACCCTACATGCTATGACAGCCAGGGAGAAAGGAGAGCATTGACTGAGGACAAGGAACTAACCCAGGTCAAGAAGTGTTAGAAGACAGGAGATTGGTCTAGTGCCCCAAGCCCCTACAAGTTGCTGCATGATGAAATTTCTGGGGTTTGAAGGCTGGTCATGAGAGGCATGTGGATTGTTGTGCCATTGAGTCTGTGAGAGGGTGCTAGAGTTTGCTCATGACGGGCATTAAGGGATCATTAAAATAAAAGATGGTCACTGAAGTAAAGTTTGGTGGCCAAAGATGAATGCTATGGAGGAGAGACATTGTAAAAAATGCCTTGGGTGCCAGGCGGTGACCCATGCTACCTCCACACCTCCTGTGAAGACAACAACCATGCCAACCAAGCCTTGGAGGCACCTTCCAGTAGATTTGATGGTTACACAGCCAACAGGAGAGAGCTTACTTGTCACCGTCGATTATTATAGCAGATAGATTGAGATGGATGTTGTTCGAAACACAACTAGCAGTAGCTTGATCATCAAGTGTCTAAAGAAGCACTTCACCCACCACGAAATTCCAGGGACGTTACAGATGGACAATGGGTCAAATCTGGTAAGCCATGAGATGGAGGAATTCTTGGATGAGCTGGGGATCAAGCATGAGAGGACTATTCCTTTTTAGTATAATTACATCGATGACTATCGAAAATAGAGCACTGTGATTGGCTAGGAGCTTCGCACTATCCCGCTATAATCACCGCGCAGTGATTATAGCATTGAAGGCTAGCAGTTTTCAAAATGGCAGCCAGATTTTTTTATGTTTCGGGGTCGAAAATTGATCAATAATTTTATTTTCTCGAATAATCATCACTGTAATTATACTAAAACAATTAGTCGCCTCAGGCGACATGAATATTGGCAAATAGTCACGCCAATATTCACGTCGCCTTCGGCGACTAATTGTTAATTAGTATCCCCCAACTAGAGGACTAATGCAAATCCTGCATTTTAATTGGCTATGCTACTAGAGGACTATTAGTAATAGTCCTCGAGTAGAGCAATTCGCCGGTTTTGAAAACCTACCAAAACAATGGTGGCCGCTCCGCGTTTTGTGGAATGCCACAGTCTTTCAGCTTTCACGGCTGCTCTGTTTCCATTGTAAACAACAACTACATGCGACTGAACTAAAAATCAACAAACTGTTGAAAACTTGGCCCAATCATCAATCGCCAACTTGATCTACTTCACTTTAGCTTTCCTTGCGGTTCATAAAAGTATTGTGGGCCATTGCATGCAAGATGTTTTTTTTTATGAACAGTTTTGGTTGGATTTTTACCAACTTCACATCTGAGTGAATGAATGAATTTTCACAAGCTACGCTTTTGTATCACGTGTTTTAAAGATGTGACAGTTATGTAAATTTATGCAAATTTAGCGCAACCTTCTTTTGTTTTATTCCCAAATAAAATTAATATTTCTTCAAGTTACATTTGCTAACTTTATTACTGGCTTTTCTGTCTGACTAGTCGGCTGATACTAAAACAATTCGACCCTTCGCCCTCAAGGGCCACGGGTCAATAGCCCATTCGGCTTTGCCTCATTGGCTATTACCTGTAACCCTTGCGGGCTACGGGTCTAATTGTTAAGTAGCCTAGAGCAAATGGAGAGGTGGAGAGACAAAACAAGTCACTGCTTAAGGCAATGTGTACACATGGCCCATGCTGAAGGGAAACCATGGCAATGAGAATTGCAGAAATATCTGTTAGCTTACAGATCAACACTTCAAGCTAAAACTGGTGTTAGCCCTGTAGAGCTGTTGTATAGAAGGAGAATCTGAACCAAAATGCCAGAGTCTGAAAGCACTGAGGAGGAAGGAGAGAGACTTGGTACCACAGACCACCAGGCACAAGACCAAGATGCTGAACGGAAACAAGGAAGTGCTAATGGTACAAACAAAAGACCTATGGAGTCTGATGTGTCAGAAGGAGACAGAAAGAGAACAAGTTGTCTGCAATGTATGATCCAGAGCCATACAGTGTAGGTTCTAAGAGAGGAAATCTGGTGGTCACTGAACAAGGCGAAACCCTTCGTTTAAGTAGGAAAATAGAGCAGACACCATCAATGGAAACAGTTATCCTTACTGACCCTGAAGCCAGTGTCATTCCAGCAGAATGGCATGTGTCTGAGTTTACTTCTGAGCCCGGCTTGCCCCAGCCTAGTGCTGAGAAGCAAGAACAGGTCATTGAGCCTCCACATGAATGCCGAGCATGAAAGATTGAGCCAAGTTCAAAAGCTGGAGTAAGCACTATTCTACCAGATTAATCACTATCCAGCGGATGAGTACTACGGAAAACAAAAGTTGCACCATCCACTGGATAGAGGTATTTTGAACAACTAGGGCCAGGACTGTACTATTAGTAATAACATAGACTCCACCACGAAGGGAATTAGAAATTAGGGGGGGGGGGGGGGGAGGCCATGAGGTTAATGTAAAAATTTGTTTGGACCTTAGTTCAAACATTGCTTCTTATCGACCTCCACAAACAAACTTTAACTATGTCACTTTTTCCTTTCTTCCAAAAGTGTTTTGGATGCAATTTCATGGGAATTAGACCGACTACAACACAGTTTATCGCATGCTCATAATATTATGTAGATTCAGCTGCCACCACCCATTAGAAGTCTCCCTAAAGACATCAACGCATTTTGCTTTACATCACGTTGTGCCAGTCAATCGAAAAACAGTGAGAGATAATGCCTCAAAAAACAGGAGGTACAACTGTACAATGTCACGATTTCAGAATCTAGAGTTAATTTTCTCTGTCTCCTTTTCATTTCTTTCCACCACTCATTTTGCTCAAAGTTCAACTTAGTGGTGTGGGAGAGGGGTGCACTTGAGTTTTACAATGGGAAGGTCCCAACATGTTTTACCTCTTATTGTAGGAGAAAATAATGTCAATTGTAGAAGGTGGACATAAATTTAAAGCAGCTTGTGTTAACTTACGTTGCACTCTCAATTGCTGTTTTGTTGTCCATACTGGCAAACATTGAGGCTGCTGTTCCACTTTGAAGAATAACCTTGTGGTAAAGACCTGCACTCATTGGAGACATCATATGAAGAGCAACACTACAAGCTCCAGCTGACTGGCCAAATATTGTCACATTATTTGGGTCACCTCCAAATCTAACAAAAAGATTTGAATTGGGAAAACTAAATTGCAAGTTTGCATTTCCTATCTCCACTGCAATTAATCAGTCATAATACAATAATTAACTTTCAAAGTATAAAATTTTCAGGTGTTTGCATGTAGTTTTATTATTATTTAGTTTGACCTCCCTACCTTCCTTTCTTACAACAAGGCAATGCTAAGCTAGGAAATGTTAATGAGAGTTACTACCATGTTAAATTTGGCAATGAATTTGTAATGTATCTTGCTGCTTCTCAGGTTTAAACCCATGGTTTGTACATTAATTATTATTATTCCTTCAATGTTGAGTTCCTCCACATCGTACTGCACAAACTTGCAGGGCCCCACTCTAGTATACTTTTGGGCTTTTCTGGATACTTCTAAGCTCTTGTATATAAGCCATATAGGTATGTGCCACCCCATCCAGTAGGTTTTTTGCACCTGTTTGATCTGAAAATGGGTATACACTTTGCCCATGCTGGTCTGGAATCGGGCATGGTTTTCAAGCCAAGGGAACTACAGGAGTGTAAGAATGTATTTTGTCGTTTCAATTCCAAATGAGTAGAAAGAAAGAGAAATATGCAAGTTCGAAATGGATGTGGTTTAGTCTGAAAACGGTTTCAAATTGGGTCAGGATTTTAAGAACCAGGCGGCACACCCCACCAAAAATTCCTAAGAGTACCCCCCCCCCCCCCCCCCCCAACCAAGTGGTGATTTTTGGGTTGAACAAAAAATGAAAACATAAATGAGGTTTAACAGGGATAAAAAGAGCAAGAATGTCAGAAGTAGTGTATTTTGGAAACTTGAACAGAACGAACAGAACTACATTTGAGCTGAGTGTGGGGTGTCACAGTTTGAGCTGATGAAGGGTCACAAGACAAGCAGCCAAGGTGCATGTGATTGATGATCAACTTGGAAGCTATCGATTTTACCATCATAGACACTTTGGTTTATTTCGTTATTTCATTCTGAATATGTTGACACTGAAACAGTTTTAATTTTTCCAATCCGACGATCAGTTTACAAGTTCTCCTAGCACGGCATTGCCCTGTTGTAAGATAGGAAGGCAGGGAATGGAGGTATAAAACTGCATGGCATTACATTTTCAGAGTTAAATAAAATAGTTACAAAGCCAAGAATCAAATTAAAATACTTCCTTTGTAACTCAAAATGCCTTGAAGTACACTTTTCAGAGCCCTCAAGATAATTTCCCGAGAGAAACTCCCGGGATTTCTCAATGGCCCCTCGTACCCCTCCCTAGGCTATACGAAAAGCGCTCCTTTCGGGCCTTCTTGATTAAACCCGGCTTAATATATGTGTAATTAAAATAAACAGTTTACGTACTTTTCTATATTCTCCTGTACCCATTCTAACGCCTTTACTTGATCCAAAAGCCCAAAATTTCCTGGTAGATCTTCTGTTCCCGTAGACAAAAACCCCAGCACACCGATTCGATAGTTGAAAGTTACGACTACAACTTCACCCTCAGTTGCCAGATACCCACCAAAGAACATTTCATACGCTGAAGTACCGACTTGAAATGCTCCTCCGTATATCCAAACCATAACTCGCCACAGCGAACCCTGACCTCGTGCTTCATTGTTCCCGGGAAGAAAGACATTCACTGAGAGACAATCCTCTTCGATCTCTGTTGAGTTTAAAACTATGCTTGGCAGCTGTGGACACGAAGCACCGTACGAAGTAGCGTTTTTTATTGTTTCCCATCGCTTTGGCGATTCAGGGGCTTCAAATCGCTTGGCCCGGGCAAACGGTATTCCAAGATACTGAATGACTGTTTTGTTTGTTTTCAAAGGGATGACTTTTCCACGAACTGGGCCATTTGTTGTGTTCACGATCGCCGCGTCTGAAGAGGAGACTAATGACACTGAAGCTAATAATAAACTGATCATCCCAAGGAAAATTGCAATGGTGTGACTCATGTCCTTCCAAAATAAGGATGAAATATTCTCAAGCGAAGAGGTTTGTTGTTTGCAGGCACTGGCGACCACCGACTCGTAATGCTCCGATTTCGTGGCGTGAAATGGCGGGAGAATGGGCCTTGACAAACCGGAAGCTAGAGCAAACCGGTTGAAGAAAAATCACTAGTTTATCGAGACAAATAAACAGAAAGGTACGCCGGCCAACGAACTTTAAAAGAAAACGGCCGATCTCGGAACAGCTGTTTCAGTGAATGTCTTCTTTCTCCTCAAACTGTTCTCGGCTTCATAGCAGGTTGCCAGGTTCGGGGAAATATGTACAGGGTACCGGTTAACGAAAAGTAAGAAGAGTGAACTTGTAAGATCGCATGGGTCTTCTAATGCACGGTATCGGACCAGAAGCATATTATATGCCTTGATCGGATTCATAAAAGTTGTTCTAACCAGGGTACCACCTGGAGGCTCCCCGCTCCCCCTAGAACTGAAAATGCTTGCTGGAATATACTGTACCCTTTCGTGCCCTATAAATTTCAAAAAGCCTTGCAACATATTAAGGTAACAGACCTTTAGACTCGCCACAAGTCAACTAGCGACGTCTCCCGACTGACCACCAAACCAGCAGAAACCGGAAACGGGCTTTGAGAAAGTCAAATCCTTTTACTATGCAATTGGCAGCGTCGCAACTTTTTTTATACAAGTCTTGGAAGATCGTAGGAAGACTCTGCTGTCAGGGTTCAGTAGGGAACTTAAGATAGAGACGTTTTCGGGGCGACGGCGACCGGGCTGGCAGAGCAATCCTGGAACAGAGGTAGCTGTCGCTTCCCTCCAAAATTCGAACATTAAGATCGCAGTGAACTCAGGAGGACGGCGCCGTGGAAGACAACCGAAGAGGAAAATATAGCTTCACATAAAGAACTAAGAGAATTAATGCTTAATTGCTTGCATGCAACAACAACAACTTTATTTCAGTATTCCCACGTTAGTACGTTGTATTACCAACTATTCTGAACAATTTTAAATACATACGTTTCATTTATACGATACTCTAACGACAAAAGTGAGCTAAAAACACACAATTAAAATATCGGAGTTCATATTTTTTGTCCGGATACTTTCATTTGGCTCGAAGGACAATTTTGTCCATGTAAAGCTCACTTACGGTTTGCTGTTTGCCATATTGGATCAGATTGCATCTTGACTCTGTGACATGAAACATAGAAACATTATAAAGATGCAAGTTTAGTTGACAGAGCTTGGAAATCGAGCTTGAAATGTGACTCAAAGAAAACAAGGACAATTTAAGGACGATAATCTGCAAAATTCTGGTTGCTAAATGCAGCAAACCTGATTGAAATGAGAGTTAAATACTCACGTTCTCGCCACAACGCCAAACAGACCAGTTTCACGTCGCCGACGGGAGCACGACGGCAATGTGGTGAGTAAGAGCATGCGCAGTTTTGCACAAATCATGGCGTCACGTCCGGTTGAAGTTGCCGTCGCCCCGAAAACGTCTCCATCTTAAGTTCCCTAGTCTCTGAGGGTCGCCAGCCTGCTGAACAGGTTCGGTTTTTTTTTTTTTTTGCGTCTTTCGGGCGACCTTTGTACGAAGTGGGCGTGTCCGCACTCCGCTTTCACTTCGCGCACCTGTATAAAAACGCCGAAGAAACTAGCGCCTGTTTTGCAAGCTGTTTCGCCACAAATACTATTTCATGTAGTCTCTATAACGCCCGCATTTTGCTGAAGTTCCTCCTCTTGGTTTGCACATGCACATTCACAGTTGACATTGCTTCATTCACACGTAATCTATGCGCACTGGAGCATTTTTGTGGCCGGCAAAAATCAGAACGGCTCTTCAGCTTGTTAATAGACAACTTTTATTATACCAAAAGGCCGCGACATTTAACAAACGACCAGGTAAAATACAGGTAATAAGATAAAAATCATCACTTTGTCCCTAGATTATAAGCCAGCCCATGATACACACTTTCCTATTTAGGACAAATGAAGAAGCGAAATGCACTTTAGATTTTTACCACGAGGGGTCGCCTAGTCTGATCTGCTACAAAAAGTCGTTTTTAGTGTCGTCACACAAGGAGCGTTGCGTGACGACACTATAAACGGCAGTGTAGCAAACTAGGGCGAGGGGTCGCACTGAGTTTAACGATATTTAAGAATTATAGGACGACATAGGTAAATTGCAGTAAAACAGTTCAGTCAACTGTCCAAAATCGTCCTTCGACCTCGACAGGGGTTAAAGTAGCCTGTTCCAGGCTCTCAGATAGCGGGGAAAACGCGAAAGTGGAAGGTACGCGAAAAGTTAGCGGGTGGGGAAACAGTTTCCTCCCTTTTTTTTCTTTGTTTTTTATGTTCGGGCTTTCTCAATTCAGCGGACTCGACTATCTCGGAGCCTGGAAATGGGAACTAATCTAGTGACTAGGCTTTACAGAACGATGCGTTCAAAAGTATCATGTATTTAATGGAGATGATGAATCAAATCATATGTCACACACAGCTAATGGAAAGGATCACCAGCTTTGCCAAGCTTCTCTGATTCTTTCTATTTCAGTTGTGTGCATATCCCGGTAAACTGCTTCACGTCTTGATGCATGGCAATGAAAACAAAAATCAAATAATTCACTGATACCTGTTTTACAAAATTTGGACGGATCACTGGTGTTTATCGTTCAAAAACAAAGTTAAAAAGAATCATATTTATCTTATAAAATCTAAATCATTATCTAAAATACGACGTAAATTGTTTTAAAAAGTCATATCAATATATTCTTGTACGCGTGAGGCTTACTTTAAGGTTGGGCAAAATAAGGGGTAATTTTGCAAGAACATATTCTAAGATAGCCCCAACAACAGGAGTCACTGGACGCACTCAAGTGGCGCGAAGCGCGGAGTAATTCAAGGGATAGGACGCAGGGGTTATAGTCTACTTACAGGGAATTTGAATTTGTCCTCTCTACATGTCGCACGAAGTTCAACTTGATGAACATCATGGGGCATGTAGCGGAGACATTTAAGATTGTACAGTTCCCTGTAAAGAAATCAATAGTTTATCCAACCAGAGACAAGGATCAAAACTCCATGCGTTGTAGCACTGCGACGAACAGCACCAACAACTTTTGCCTGATCTACAATGTCGTGTGTTTGTGTGTGTGTTCAGCACGTGATTTTATCGTGGTTACACGTTGCTATGACGTACTCCAGCAAAATAAACCGGTACTTCTCACCATCAAACTAGTTACGAACAGGGATCATACCCTGATATATAACTCATGTATTGCCTCCACAAGAGGCATGCGAAACAGCATTTTAAATGGAAACTTTAAGATTACGATCTTTTTAAGGAATTTTCATCCTCAAATTAGCTCAGATTCCTTGGCCCTTATCTGAAACAAACGAAAAATGAATCGTTTTAGTCACAGTTGAACCCCGATTGTCCAGACGGAAAAGGGACAGAGCGGGCTCTTATTATTAAAAGTAGATTTGCGCAATGAGGGGTTCGTATAAATCTTTGCCTATTGTTCAGGTTGCCTTTTTGGACGACAGTAGTGCTTTTGTTTCTCGCATTCTTGTGTGTTTCGAGTAGCGGCGTTCCACCATTAATCGGGTATAATCGGTAAATTTTCGGTGTGACATTTTGTTGCTCAGTAGTGGTATGGTGGGACAAAAATTTTAAGCGGAACAAAAAATGATCAAACAGCCACAGCTGTATGATTATTACTTCAGTCATCTCAATAGAGGCCAAAATTAAAATACAACAAAATTACCAAACCTCATTTCATATCGTTACATCTAAGACAACTATCACTGGTCACAAAAACACTTTCATTACATTACTTAAAAAAGCCTGTTTTTCGGCGATATCAACAACATGAACGTATAAATCATTCAGGCTTGCCAAGTAATGGCGAAAATGCAGTGAGTTCATAAAAGCAACGGTGTAATGCTTTGCGAAGTGCGAGGGATGACCAAGTTTATTTTCTTAAGATAGTAACATAACAAATCCGGGAGAATATCAGTATTGGAAATCAAACACTTCTTTAATCAATTATAAGTTGTTTAATACTTACTACTCTGCTACGGCTACGGGTGCTGGCGCTGCCTCTGTCAACGGGAAAACAAAGAAACAAACGAGAAAAAAATATTTATCAAATATCACTGGTCGTAATTAACAGAACTCGGGTGGGATTGGTGGGATATGCAAAAATCAAAAAAAAATTTACTCTAGCCAATGAGAGCAAGAAAACAAGCCAAAGAACCAATAAGAATTCAGAAGAAACATTTGCCGCAGGTAAAAAGCGCGGCAAAACGTACACTGGTTTTTCGCTTAACCTTTGATTGATGGGGGAAGTAGGGTAATATTTAAAGCGAATCACAGAGCGTGATAACACAGAAACAAACAATGACAAAAAAAGTTGAAACACTCTGCGATTGACAACTGTTTCAGTGGTACATAATAATATTGAAGGGCGTTTTGAGAACTACATTTTGCTGTGTTCTTGTATCAGCTGGCGAGCGAGCGCGTTTAAAAATCACCACCCACGACGAAGACGACACGCGTCTTGCCTCTCCTCGCGCGCTGCGACTTTCACGCGCGCTAGCGAATTTCGCTCGCTTTGCAGCTATCCCTGAGGAAATGAGACACTACTCGCAGCCTAAAAAGAACACAACAGTGAAGTCTACCTGTCTGCTCAACAACAGGTTTCTCCTCATCTTTCTTTTCTTCTCCGTTCTCTTCTTCTACTCTAGGTATTGCCTCCATTGGTTCTGTTCTGCGGTTACCTAAGTTTTGAACACAGCAACATGAAAAAGTGAGCAACCGAGACATATTCAAGCCTGCTGGAACTATGAATTATGAAACTAGAATTTTTCTAGTTTTGTTCTGGAGACTTACCTTCAAGAACTTTCGACGAAAATCGCTCGCTTGACACTCGTTTAAAGTCTGGCTGAGCCCGGTTCACCTCCTGGCTGTGACGGGCCTGGTGTTGAGTTCGCCCACTGAAGAAAACATTAAAAAACAGCTTTTTAGGGTTCTTAGGACTCTCTCTCCAAGAGGGTCATTCCACAGTATTCCGTCTGTTGCGGAAGCGAAATTCAGAGACACTAATCATGTTGTAGTGTAATAAGTTTTTTTCATTATATTTTACGTCTAGATATTTAGGGGGGGGGGGGGGGGGGTTATGTCTTTAAGGGAGCTATCATTTATAGTCTCATGCTTGTCTCTTAAATGCATTATTTAGATCGCAGACCATCAAAAGAGGGCTGTTGCGGAGGGGAACAGAAAATAAATTATTGTGTTTAAAGTTTTCTAATTTCATTCTTAATTTTCTCTGAATTCTGGAATGGTATCCTAAGCTCAATTGCTTTTCCATTTATCAACTTATGTTTATTACAAGAAACACAAAAGGAAACTTAAATGTACAGCTCTTTTTCAAGACCATCATCCACTGTTGCGGAGGGGAAAATTTGTGCACATTTCAGTATTCATAAAACAAGCCATGAAAACCTAATTATAACAGCCGTATTTTTATATATGAACTTCAACAACTTAAAAAATACAACTGTATCTTAAGCTCCCCAACCTTTATAGTAACCTTTCTTGCAACTTGTTACACTGTTAATGTGTAGTTTGTGCGAATTCTTCTTAAATCTTAAAACAGGCATGAAAATACAAGTTGTACACATGACAAAACTGTCAATGTTTATCAACAAGTCATATAACAACACCAACAGATATTGTGGAAACAAAAAGTAGTCAGAAAAAAAAAAAACTGCTGTCATGATCTTGGTAAATGTTCATCTTTCAAATGACCAACACTACTTCTTCAGAACTGTTGAATACGATAGAAATACCTTTTAAATTATTGCTTCTGGAGATAAAGGAAAACTTTCTTAACATGCTCGTGCTCCAAAACTGTGAAAGGAGTATTGCCCACTAACTGGACAGGCCCATAAAACACACAACTCATATGAACATTATCAACATCATCTCTTCTAGGTCAATCGAAGCTGTCAGCAGCATTTGCACCATGTCGAATAGGATGTAGAAACTTGAATCGGATAAAATCACCTTGAATGCTCAGAAGCTCTGCCGAAATAGTAATGCCCTGACATAGTCAACTACATAATATTCATCTACTTTCATGCTGAGTGGAGGAATTGGTAACATAGCATTTCTGTGCAGTTCAAGGATCATGTAACTTCTAAGATCGGAAATGCTGTGAACAGTTGGGGAAATCATAGGGCTTAAATTGACAAGACTTCTGGCATACATGTAAAAACACCACAGTCATAGTCATTTATTTGGCTTGGGATGTCTCCAGGCTTGTTGGCATAAAACGACCACTCTTCAACCTTGAGGTTTCCATCAATTTCTTTCATTAACTTAAAGACCTTCTCAATAGCTTTATAAACTGTTGGCTTTATGAAGCTACCTGGCATGCTCTCTAGGGCCAATACACATTGCAGTGGTGGCTGAACTCCCAAAAGGAACCAGTGGTGCTTGTTATCAATACTTCTCAAATCAACAAGGTTGCAATATTGAATTTGAGCACATGGTTTTAGCTATCCCACAATGCATTGTTTGAGTATAATCTCACAACAGAATTCCCCTCCGCAACAAAATTTCCCCTCTGCAACAGAAACTAATCATTCTTCATCAAATTCAGCTAAAAACGTGAAATCCATTAGAACGCAATAAAATTAAGCCTTGGTCAAAAATTTGAAGATATGAAAACAAGAAGTTGATTCAATTATTTAATTATTTGTTAGCCTAAAAATAAAACTACCAGGCTTCAAAATGTTGCGGAGGGGAAAACAGCATCCATGACATTGTCTGCTGCTGTCGTAATGGTTAAAATGTCAATGTTGGTCAATACTATTAAAGTAACTTTGCATTAAGTAGTTTTTGTCCCATGCCAGCTCAGCAAAATTCCTGTTAATAGTTTGTTATCAGAAACACATTTAACTTTCCCCTCCGCAACAGCTATTTTCACTGTATATGGTAATTAATGATAATTTATGCATACGCAAAAACTGACAACAAACAAAGTTTATCATTTTCATATACTATAACTAGTATATTTTCAATTTGTTAAGAAATTGAGTGAAACAAACAATTTTGATTTTTGATATTTTTTGTCCAAATTACTGTGGAATGACCCAAGACTAACTGAAGTTAGCGCCCAACAGTGCATTTTGTACATAAGCATAAAAATCTCCTATATCAAAAGACAATTTTTTTAACTTCGGAAAAAAAAAACACTACTAGCTCAAGTCATCTATTTTTGTTTTGTTTTGTTTCGGAAAAGTTGGACATAAGAATTAGTATTTCATCCTCAAAAAAAACATAGATTTCTACTAGGCCTTTTAGTGGTCAAGGGTTATGACTTGCTCCCCTAGCAAATAAATCGGTATGAGATCAGCCAGGACACAAGACAATAATAATAATAACAACAACAACAACAACAACAATAATAATTTTTTTTTTTCAAACCTGTATCTAAACTTGGAGCCAAGTTTGATGAATCCAACATCCTTGGGTGGCAGATCAGCCTGTGAAAGTCTGAAGAATGAATGGTGTTCCACTCCAACTTTCCAGAGTCTTTTTGTTGCCCTTAAGCTTGCAAGTTTAAAACTTAGTACTGTCCCTCCGTAATAATCGTTCTGTGGAATTAGCATCAGATACAAGTCATGTTGTACATATACTATCAGATGCCGCTTTAATAAAGGGTGAAGTGAATAGAGGGCCCTTTTGCTACGTCAGTAGCTCGACCTAACCGACAATGGTTTCAGAAACACCAAAAAAAACATATCATTTCACTTACAAAAGTGAGGCCTACGATGCGCTTATTTGACATGACTCTTTCCATCACTGCTTAACTCATCACTTTAGAGCTACTTAAACGCACACGAACACAGAAAGTTAAAACAAGATTTTCAGGTCACAAACGGAAATTGAACTCTGGACTTCCTGCAGAGGAGGCTACATACTCAAAAACTGTACCAATCCTGGCATCTAAAAGCATTAATAATGTGTGAATAGCACATGACCAATGATTTTGACAAATGTTAGGAGGGCAGGGATGTAAAAGAGAGGGGGATGGGTTCAACAATTATTTTCTTGTTACAAAACGAGTGGCACTCATGGGGATCAACAGTTTCTCTCTCCAAGGCATTCACCATTAAGACTAAGTGTCTGTCCCAAAGAAGTGTCCAACTTAGACAAAATAAGAAAAAAAT
This sequence comes from Porites divaricata, assembly GCA_038088405.1. Classification (NCBI taxonomy): domain Eukaryota; kingdom Metazoa; phylum Cnidaria; class Anthozoa; order Scleractinia; family Poritidae; genus Porites; species Porites divaricata. The sequence continues at coordinate 60,750,975 of JBBMOI010000001.1, read as the reverse complement.
ACATTTTATAAACAAAAATATAACTGATGATCAGCAGGGATCAACTTTAAGTCCATCTGGGATCATTATGCACACTTCTGGGAAACTGCCCTAGCTTAAGCCAACATTTTGCCTTAGGTGAGAAGTAAGTGTTAATGTTGGCTTAGGGGAGGGGTAGGTGCGTAGTTTCCCAAAAACGTATAATAATCCCATATTTGTCCATTCTTATGGGTTTTCCGTTACTGAGAGAGTTGGGAGGGGTGAGAACAACTTATCTTGTTGTCAGGGTACATAAGAGCTCTAACCTCACTTGCTGGCCTGATTGACAATGTAAACTTCTTCTTTTTAAATGCAATTTTCACTATTTTGGGCCTGTTGAAGTTGAGTGAACAAAACAGTTTGAACATCACGTGATGCATAATCAATTAACTGACAGGTCAAAATCAAATTCAGGTTAAAATTGTTTTAACAAGGTTGACTCTTAATTTCCTTTATCTCATAGCCCAGATTACTCATGAGTTAGGGCTAGGAGCCAAAGAAAATTGAGACTAAAATTTTTTAACCAAAATTTAATATTGACCTATAACACATAAATTATAGTGATGGCGGGCTTCTAAGTTTAATTTGCTACAAGTAATCTATGCAAATAATAGCTTAACACTAAATGCTTAATGCATTGCTTGTTTCCAGAGTGTGTTGTTAGTATTTATAGTAAACTAAACAGCAAAAAAAAAAACAACTGAGGAGGTTTATATCTCATATTGGAAGAACATTTTTCATACTTTAATTACTCCACCTTTCAATAACACGTGAACTTAAATAAAAGTCAAAAATTTAACCAGCAGTTGTGTTTTTTGCTTCCATCAAACATTATTGCCACAAGACAAAAAAAATGGATCAAAATCAAGTTACCAATTACAAGCTACAGATGTGAAACCGCTGAAGTAACCTATGTTTCCTGAGAAGCCCGGTAGGGCGATTAACAGAAGCGAAAAACGTATAATAAGAGTTTACATGTCATTGAAAAGTGAAGTAACATACCATACAACTGCATAAGTTGCGTATATAACTGCAATGATCTTCCTTCAAATAATTCTTCACTCCACAGTTCACATATATGATTTTCATATATTCATTTCATACCATACAAACTTGTTGATCAATCGATTGTTGTGAAAGATATGAATTCCCCAGGCTGACACTCCTATGATTACATTCTGTCCTTCTGCATCCTAGAAAACAAACAACTAAGTCAAAATCAAAGTGAAATGAAACAGTGAGTTTCTTCCATGCAACAGGAATAATTTATGTGGATAAATAATTATAACCCATAGAGCGCTTTGATCAGTTTCTTGTACCAGTAACCAGAAAATAAATACTGTCAACGGGCTACATGGACTTTTCAAAGCTTTTCAAAAAATGGAATGTTTTTCAAATGTATCAACAACATTCATAACTGTATCAAGGAGGTTCTCACAAGAAACACAGGGCTGAAATTTTTAACCTTAAGTCAAAAAACAGGAAGTACCTTCAAATACACATAAACGACAATCACAAGATCATATAATTACATGGTGGGGTCCCAGTCATACATGTCTTGTGATGGTGGTTCCTATTAGGACAGCTGATTATACTTTTTTAGCTTTATTTGAGTAGCTAAAGGTATCAAAATAAGACTGTACATGTACATACCACAGCTGTATGCAGGTCAACTCCATAAAGTGGGAGCTTCCTTGCATTGTCCAAATACTGCAGCTCTGCATCCTCAGGTGTCATCCCCCTATGGAAAGCCAGTGTGAACAAAAATCAAAAAAAAAATGTACTTCACGTTTTAGCAAGACTCATGTACTAATTGAGGACACTAATTTTACATTCACTACTGGATTGGATCTACACGGCCTTTATTTTTAGGGCATCACCTAAGCTACACAAAGATCTCGTCCCCTATTTGAAGAGCAAAGGCAGTACCTTCATTTCTCAGTTATTTTAACACTCTAAGTCAATCAGACCCCAAGAATCAAACCCCTTGGTATTGGGCTCTGCAGATGTCAAGTGCTCTATCGACAGAACTCATATTGCTATACAGAATAGAGTAGGCAGTAGCTGCACATTATTGAGCCTACACACTTACCTATGTTTTTTGTGAAACTCATGTACCTTCTGAAGCATCTCATTAGGCTGCATAAAAACAAACAAACAAACAAACAAACAAAACATCAATAACCATATTTCAAAGGAGCAGTGTATACTGTAAGTACCAAAGCTACAGTTAAAGTAAAAGCCACAGAGCAGCATTGTTCATAGTTTTTAACTGCACTTGGCTATGTACAATCTAATGCTCTGTATTAAGCAAAATGATCTTTTCTTACTATACCGTAAATCCTCTATTAAGCTCCCCTCTCAAATAAGCCCCCTCCCTCTAATAAGGGTATGTAAATATGGCAAGGAATGTTTAACAACAAAGATTTGTCTACATAGCCCCCGTGTGCTGAACCACACTCTACATTGCAACCTCGCATCTTCTGTGACAACGTTGGTCAAAGACCACAATACTTTACTAAAAATTACATGTCTGTTACACAACAACCCTCGAAGTTAAATTTTTCTTTTGGTGGCCATTTGGCGACCAACTCTTTAGGTTTAGTCGCCAAAGGATTTTTTTAGGCGCCAAAAAGTGAAGATTAGCTAGGAAAACGGCAATCTCGTACCCAGAGTCTTCAGGCTTTTTGGACAGCGTTGCCCCGCTGTCCAAAAAGCCTGAAGACTCATGAGATTGGGAAAACGGCCGACAGGAGTGTAACATGTTTGAAATCGTGCACGTGAAAATTAATTGCGTAAGCACTGTGACCGTGTCTCCTGGTGTCTCATATTTTCCCGTAAACATTCTTTTTAACACTGGCGAAAAGTACCAGGACGTACAAAACTAACAAAATGTTGAGCTAAAACTGGTTTAAAGCTAGTCTTGTTTCAGTATTTTAGTAATGAAACCGCACATTGAGAATTTGTTTACATCTGTCCTATGAAACAAAAATTGCCTCAACGACGCAGCCGCAAAAGACGGCGTGATCTATAAATATCAGCCAAAAAAACCCAAACAAAAATACCGCTTTTGCTTTACTTTTGGTTAAGACGTTTAAGACAATTGTTTTTCGCGAAGTTTAGGTTCGTCTGGTGATGATGTTGTGTTGGTCTGCAAATGGTCGCTTTTTATTTTATATATAATAAACGATTCAACATTTCATGTTACTCAAATTTATCTTAAAATGTTCCATGCCGACTTAAACTTTCTGCTTTTCCATTTATTTTAACCCCCCCAAAATATATATTTATTTGGGTTGTAGTCCCAGTCTAGCCGCACACGCTGCGAGCGCGATCCATTCAACCAAAATTTCCGGAAATTTCGGTCCAAAACCCAATGGATCGGTTCGGTCCAACCGGAAAAGTTTCAAAAAAACGGGTCCACCTTTTGAGGTGGACCACTTTTCCCGGTCGGACCGGTTGGAACTTTGGTTGAATGGATCGTGCCCGCAGTTTCCGAGAGAAAATTATGAAAAACAAATTGATTGCGCGCTGCTTGTCACGCGTTACAAGGTTAAAAATTTGTCACGTGCTAGGCAACGGAGCTGTGCTCAGTGGAACAGAACAATATTTTAGTAGAAATCTTAGCGAAGTAAGCGTTCGTTTGAATGAATATCAACGAGATCTTCTAATCTTTCCCCTCTGGGATATCAGCAGAGGACCTTATAATCATTTCAGTACAATTCAGACAATTGATCATCTTTTTCGTTTCTTCAGTTTTTCTCTGGTCGCCAACTTGGCGACTATTTTCCGAATCAAGTCGCCAGTACCAAAATTTTAGTCGCCATGGCGCCTAAAGTGGTCGCAGCTTCGAGGGTTGCACAATATATTACAATAGAGGAAGGCTTGGCAACTGCACTATAATAAAAATATTTATCATTCGATGCAAATGTTTCTTCCTTTTCATTGGCCAAGAGCCCACCATGTGACCTGCAAATAACTGCCTACAAATAATGGTGTGCTCATGCGCATTGTCGTTCAACTGTTTTTGGCTGCAAATACTAGGGACCTTAAGCAACCTAGACGACGAGCCGAGTGGACGCCGAGCGGAAGTGTTCTCACGAAGCCGGCAACTTCTGTGCATGTCAGTGATGTCGTCCACATGGCATTCAGGACGTGACATCTGTTGATTTGCCGTCCTCAGGTGAACGTGAGCATTTAAAGCAATCTTTTACGTTTCTGTGCCCATTTTACCTTGTTTAAGACCAAGATTTGAAAAAAGGATACCTTTTTTGTACTTTTTTGCCGAAGGTTGGGCCGTTGGAGGAAAGATTTCAAGAGATTTTCGGTAAACTGTGAGCCGTGGTTTTCAATGGCTTCGGTGGGAACGAACCTGTGAGTAAAAGTAAAATGTTTGTGTTCTCGTTCTCCTTAAATGCTTCTGAACTTAATCCGTTTCCAGAAGCACTATTTAACTGGAAAAGGAAAAGGCGTTGATACTCGGGACCCTTGCATGAAAGAGGCCGGTTAAAAATCCCAAGGAAAATCTCTCGAAGCATTTTCATCCACACTGTTTTTTTTTTTTGTTTATGTGTTTTGAAATGTATGTCTGCCTCTCGAAAGCAAGACTTTCACTACATTTCATATATACTGTTTCCGGTAAACTTGATCAACGTGAATAGAGTCGTCTATCCGTATTAGATAAATGAATGGGACTGTACGGAAATCGTGCCTCCGGCAATCGATTCCTGTAAAATGTATAGGACAACAAAACCAGCTCTGTACTGTTTGATTCTCGATTGATTCGATTCAAACCTTTTCATTTGATAAACAGTTTACTGATTTAAATCCTTCGGAGAGTAGGAAAAGTTCTTCCTCGTTAATTGTGTTGTTCTCAACACTAAACTGAAGAAGTAGCGCTCATATTTCTTTAAACGAAGCCATTCAGTGCAGTCTACCTACTTCAGTGACGAGCCGAGACGGGAGCTTGCTTAAACACTTGTTTTTCCCGCTTTAGATGACGTTCTCGACCCAGACCTAACTCGTCTTCTCTCGTCGTCGTCCACGAACCCATCCTGTCTGCTTAAGGTCCCTACTATTCTGCTCATGCGTAAATGAAATCACGCTTGCTCCTTGCTCGTTTATGTGATCTCTGTCATTACTTCTGGAAGGCAGCGCGCACTAACCACTTTCCGAAGATATTACTTTTATTAAAAAACAAACTCAGTGGTTGAATGATAAAACAATTATTGAACTCGGTTATCGCAAAATATTGTGATTTGTCAGTGTCTCGCAGATCAATTATTTGCCTCAGCCTTTGGCTTCGGCAAATAAATAAAAAAAATTATTATTATTATTAAATTATTATGCTCGCCACTGACAAATCAAAATATTTTGCTCAACCTCGTCCAATAATTGCTAATTACTACATTATATAATCATTCTATCCTGTTATTCTTACATTGTACAGTTTGTACTTAGGTTAATAAAATATTCCACATACTGAGAACAGAACTTAACAATCTACCTGTTTGGGACAGAACTTAAAGTCTGAGAGATAACGTGCACCTTCTCCGTGATCTTCGGGTTCATGGTCTCCAATTTCAGCTATGGTTTAAGGGGGAAAAGAAGAAGAAAACAAAAATGTGTTGAAATACTGGTTTTATCTAGTGACAATGCCAAAATTGACACTGCAAGAACAAAGGGCTCCTTGTTTTTTACAAATTTTGTAAATCTACCTTGTACAACAAATGAGCCAAGAAGAGCATGGATTGGAATAGAACACTGCAACCTGAGAATGCAAACCATAAAAGATAGAGTTGATTAATTAATAAATTATTTATTTAGTTATTTCTAATTTTATTTTGTCTAGAATAATTATTGTTTTTTTAATTACTTGAGCATCAGATTTCCTTTAAAGTCCCGATGATTGGATCACTGATCAAGACTTCAGAAGGAATCCAGACATTTTTTCCAAAATTCTCTCACAATGCACCTTCTTTGCCCCCCAGAACACAGCTTATACTTTTTTATTTAATACACTGGTTTTCTCACCTTCCTTTGAGAAGATCCTCTCTCAACTGCAATACCATTAGGTACCTAAAGAATGCAAGTTAGTAGAAACATTAAAAACGTTACATTATTTTCGGTCCATTTTAGCAAATATCCCATTGCTGAAAAATTACCCGCTGACAGTAGATCATGCATAATTATATAACTGTTTCACAGAGTTCAATTGATCAAAATATATTAATTTTTTGCATCCATCCTTCTTCTTCTTTTTTTTCCCTAATTGACAATAATATGCAATTTATGAACACTAATATTTTCTTTTAATTAAATACAGGATATAATTATTAACAAATAAATTATTCATTAATTCATCAAAGTGAGGGAAAACAAGCCACCCCTTGTGAATCAACAATGCGTTGTGTATAATTTTCAGTGTAACCTGTGTGATGCAGGGTATGTCAGCTATACGTGCCAACATCTTCATCAACGGATTGAAGAACACAAGGGATCGGCCATTGGAAATCACCTCAAGGAGGAACACGATATAGCCCCAGGTGACATTGCGCAGTTTTTTAAAATTTTAAAAAAGTGTCAGAGCAAGTTTGATTGCCTTATTTTTGAAATGCTTTTTATCAAAGAACTGAAACCAACTCTAAACAAACAATGCGATTCCATCCGGGCAAAATTATTTGTTTAGGTCGGTTTTAATTACTTCAATTGTTTTTAATTGTTTCCGTAGAATATTTTGTTACTTATTTTTACATGTTTACATATTTTATCGCATTTTAGCGTTCGTGACATTTTTTCCTGTTTTTACCATTTTAATATATTTATGCTAATTTCAAATTTTACTCGCACTTGAAAATGGCCTCGGAGAGGTCGAAACGTCGTGACCTTTTAGCGTTAAGTTTTATAACAAAATAATTATTTTGTCTTAGAAATAAAGCTACATTTGTACCTTGTGATATCTTCCACAAGTGCTGTTGGGTTTGGAGGGTAAAACTTGACAGCAAAGTAGAAATGATAAGGTTCTGTCGAGAAAGAAAGGATGTCATGATCTACAGCTTTGTTCATGTAAAAGTACATCATTGGTGTAAACGTGTTTTTAACTACGTTGAATTTTGAATTAGTTCATTAACTATGCAGTGTTCTCCTTATCAGGAAGTAATCGGTAAAATTTACTGCTTGAAGCAACACCTCTTATCACCCACAACCACTTGAAGGTTCACTAAAATTAAAAAATACACAAGTTGCGATCTGTTCCGATCAAGGAAACTAATGAATATGGAAAAGTACTGAAGTAAACACAGCTTTTTTTATGGGCCACGCATTCTTGGAAAGAGAACATTGAAGACAGAGTAAAATTATTGGGATTAAACATAAAATAACAACAGCTGATTTGTATAAAATACAATGTAGGTCTTAACTTAGCTCCTCCTAAGGGTGGGAGCCATGCCCCTCACTCCACTGCAGGGCCTTTGATATTACGTGATGGCGCAATTTCACACAATTGACCTCAAATCGCATCCGATCGCACAATTGAGGAAAATAGCATAATTCGCAAAAAAAATTAATGCTAAATTCAAGTAAAGTAAACAATGACTTAACTTAAATCAAACATTTTCCCAATCTTAATGTAATTTAAGGTGATTTACCTCTAAATAAAGCCTTGCAAGACATCTGAAACCTTCAATCGCCATATCTAGGCAGCCATTTTGATTTCAGAGACAAGCAGTGTGCTCAGCGGTGTAACAAATTCTATTGAACAAGTGTCCTTTTTCTTTCTTTCTATTTGTCTTCTTTTCCGGGTCAAAATAATTGGACAAATTTAACTGTTTTGTTTTAAAATAGATGTTCTATTATTAATTTACATTCAAATTGCCTGTTTAACAACATAAAATTGATTTTCGTCCTTTCAAACCTGGCAAAACAATGTTAATTAGCTCTGCAAAAATTGCATAATTTATCGCATGATAGTCCTATCTTATCGCACAATCTACCCTGAAAATATCGCACAATTTCTGATTTTTTTTTTATCACACCCTATAAGAGGCCCTGTCCAGTACCCGCTTTCCCCCAGGAAAGTCCACCTCTGGGGCATACTTTTTGCCTTACTGCCCATACATATAAATGGCCCCTAGTAACCTGCCGAGCTAAAATTTAGGTAGAACACTCCTAAGTGAGGATGCTGAATGCCCCAGTCTGAGTCTCCGTAATTCAAGAAAACCAGCAGTTGCACAATATGCTATATATGATATAGCATTCCTTTGACCAGCAGACCTTAACCCTTTAAGCCCCAGTATCCACATACAAATTCTCCAAACTGATCTCCATACATTTCCTTAAAGAATTAGTTGAGAGAATTATTTTGTTCAAAGATCAAAGTATTTTCTCTTGGGCGGTCATTATATTGATTCTCATAACTTATCTCTTTACAGTGTATGGATAATAATTATGCTAATTATTAATTATTATAATAATTATTATTGTAAGGAGAAGATTGATCTTGGACACTATTGGGACTTAAAGGGTTAAGACCACAAAGATAACTAGGAACCTACACCTATACCAGTGGATAACTAAAAAAGGGCCATTAAAAACAACAAGAAAAACTAGGCTAAAAATAAAATTTTGTTCACCAAAGGTCTGAGAAAACCACGATGGATGGCACAGTCACATGCGGTCAAACTTGGGCTTCAACTTCAAGTCTTAGGCCACAGAGTGCTTTCTATTATGAAAGAGTTCACCTACCATGCTTTAATTGTTTCTTGATGGGTCTGAGTGGATCTAACCAATTGTACTGTAAAAAATGATAATTAAGGCTCAGTAAATGAATAACATAACGCAAATAATGTGCACATGACATTGTCACAGGCCAAAATTAAATTCAGGCCTGTTCAATATATTACATGTGAAAACTCTAACAAGATTCGGAGGCATTCCAGTCATTTTACTATATTTGGTTTGCTTTTCTTTGTGCTCAAGTTTCTTCTGTGAATATTGCAGCTTTGTCTCTAAACTCTCAGAGTCACATTAGCATTTTAATATCATTTTTTATACCGCACATGGGCTATTTCCTTCGTCTCCTAGCCCTAATATCATGAATACATGTAGGGCTAGGAGACAAAGGGAAACGAGAATCAAACATTGTTAAATGTAGGTCAAATTAATTTAATTTTGACCTGTCACACACATAGTGTAACTACAAGAAATGTGTAAGCACTTTGTAAGACTTGCAATGTATTTCCATATACTACATCTTCAGTGACAAAAATGGCGGCAGATCATTAAGAGGGTAATTTTTAATCTTTGATTCCTTCTCTACCGTTAACCACCAGAACTGCACTGCACTGCATGCAAACCCAAAGAAGAGTTATTCCACCTTCTAGGATATTCTTGGTGTTCTAAAGGATCTTCCTCCCTCCATGTAACAGCATATAATTAAGTCATCCCACAGGAGGGCAAGGGTGGCGCAGTGTGTCGTAAGAGCACTCGCCTAGCTCCCACCAATGTGGACCAGAATCGAATCTTGGCATTGACGCCATACGTGGGTTGATTTTGTTGGTTGTTGTTGGAGGTTTTCCTCTGGGTACTCTGGTTTTCCCCTCTCCTTAAAAACCAACACTTCCAAATTCCAATTCGATCTGGAACGCACAGACATGTTTCAACGAGTTCTTAAGAACTCCTAAGAGCTTCGTGGGTAAACAAGTTACAAAATCACAAAAAATTACAAATTCATCCACAGCAAAAATCCAGTAATTGAAAGACTTTTGAAATGACAAATCTTGAGATCTAGACTATGAGATTATTACACACAGGGTGTTCATTAAGCATATCAGAGAATTCTCCGTCTATTACACAGAATTTTCCGGGTAACGTTCGATAGCCTATGATTACTTTTTATACAGACATGGAGGCCTTTTCATAGTATTCTCCTGTAACATTACACCTTTCTCCTATTACAAGAAGTCTTCATGAAAACCCCGTTATACAACGCTCTGGCAAGATGATGTTTGAGTGTGGTGTACAACTGTACCTGACCCTGCCTCACCATGTAGTATTATTTTATAAAAATGTAAGTATGGCTACTCCAGCTATCTTTCAAGCCAGCAGCCTGTACCACTGTTCATTCTTGACATGTCAAAAAACCACAATGGATAATGTAATTTGCTGGATAACACAACGGCTACTTATGATGACTGTGGTATGCTCCCCGGTGGCTGAACTTGGTACAACACCAACGTACATACCAAGACATTGGCCTCCATGGCTACTTGTGGAGGACACATTACAGTCCCGTCCGAGTATACCTGTGTCACTGAGAATGTGGTTTATGCAATTAATTGCCGTACCTGCAACAAAGTGTACATCGGAGAGACTGGCAGACACTTGGGTCACCAATTTCGAGAATATTTACGCTCCGCTCAATTACCGCCATTGGCCGCCACTTTACATCCCCTAGTCACAGTGTCAGCGATCTGTTCTGGCTTCAGAAGTGTGACAGAAAGATGCAGTTTTGAAGCCAGAATGATATTCAGACACCAGACACTTCAACCACCTGGATTGAATGCAGTCTTTAACTTTACTTGAACTTCTCAAAGTCAGCGTGCGCATGTAACATCGGTCTTTGTTTTGATTTTAATTTAAACATTACATTGCGCGTGCTTTTTTTTAGTTGCTTTAAACCACTGAGGAAGAGAGAGCACCCTCGAAACGTCTGGTTTTCAAACCCAACGCCCCGACCTTTTTGATAAAGTCTGTAAAACTCAATCAAACATTTGCATAGCCTGCGTAGCTGGCGGTATTGTGTAGTAGTCGAGTGAGATTTGGCGGCGGAGCCGTTGTAATATAGTCGAGTGAGATTTGACAGCATAGCCGTCACGAGCGGCGAAGCCGCGAGAAATACCGCCTGCCAGAGAACCATGATTTTTCGAATGCCACCCACATTCATCACCTTAGCTGATCCCAATTAAATCAGTCAATCAAAGAGAAACCTGCAATTTGAAACTTCCGATTATTATCGCGCGAGACAGTTTAGAAATATAAAGTGTTGACAGGCTAAACACAACTCCTAAGCTCGTGATAATGTGAAATGTGACCTTGTGAGTTTGCTTGAACAGAGGTTTTTTTTATTTTCTCAGCTCTCGCACGAAGGTTACTAGCACTAAACAATGCATGTATTATTCTAAACTTTGACTGAGTAAATCTTTGTTGCCACACTAGGCTTATCATTAAAAGGTCATGAAGCTGGTTTGTTACATGCATACTGATGTGTAACCATTTCCTGTGGTTTATTCTTCTGTAGGTGTTCCTGATAGGATTTGATCTCAGATGCAGTTGTAAAGTCTTTTTTAAAATTTTCTTTGACCTTTGTTTCTTACGGCTAAATAAAGACAATTCTAGTGCTGTGAAGTTTAAAGACGCCATTTCAGCAATTTGGTCATTATTAATTATGCTCTTTTTAAAGGGGAAACCACAATCACACATGTCTTTTCTGATCGCAATTGCTCCTTCGCAATGGCAAAAATGGTGAATGTTAGGCTTTTGCCGAACCCTGTGGGCAAGATTGCCATGACATCCCGTCCAGCAAGCAGCTCCTTCACAGCCGCTCAGCCGTTTCCTGCTCCCTCTTAAGAATAATTTTCTCCATCTCTCTACTCACATTGAGACATTCTAGCGCTTTCTCCATGGTTAATTTGGCCGACTCCGCCATTATTTTTCACAGTCTACCATCTGCTCCCTTGGGAAATATGAGAAAGATCATGCGAAGGATCATCTACTATGATTGACATATGTATAGCCCTCGACCAATCAGTTTCTCCGCACACTGGTGTGCGGGCTATTCAAAATACCGGGGTTTTCTGGCAGGCGGTATTTCAAACGCCTCGTCCCCACTCCTTTTTTGGGATCGCAGTTCCACCGCCAAAACTTTAATCTCACAATACTGCCAGCCAAAATTTTTTAAAATCTCACAATACCGCCAGCTGCTCAGGCTAACATTTGCATCATACAGTATCTTCCAATTTTTTATAATGTTATTCCTGCTGTTACTGTACCTGGCCATCCTTCTCGTCGATGTAGCGCAAACCAAAGTAATCCTTCTCAGCTAATTCAATTTTCTCACAGATCTTGTCAAACAAAACTTGCCCCTTTGCATTTTTCTACATAAAAAATGAACACAATATTGACAGAATAAGAAGATACAGGTAAAACATTAATGGGGACTCTGATATTATGCAATGGTGGTATTTTACAAAATTGACCTCAAATGACATCCTGGCCTGCTGTTTTCACAGGCTACGTATCAGAGAGGTGCCCACCCCACAGTACATAGCGTCAAAGAATATGGCTCACAAAAAAATAGGGGCCAACACTGGATATTCATTATAGTGAAAGATGTCTATTGCGTATGACTGTCATAGAGTTAACTGCATATCATCACTAGCCACTTTGACAATTCAAAGGAAAAGGTTAAGGTGAAATGAGGACCAACAATGTTTTTCTCAACCTGTATATTATAATTACAATGACACAAAATTCGTGGCACAATATTAAATTTTATAAACTCAGTAAATACACTGTATTCCTCTTATCCACCCACAAATTTCAGACATGTATATTGGTAATATTTCTATACAGCCCCATATACACATTTGTTATGTAAACATTTTTCAACTCCATGAATTCATATTCACTATAGGAGCATGAAATTGCTGCATGCAAAAATATTTGCCAAATATTTAAAAGATCGCTCCTGTTAAGAATTTGTACAGATGTAATTGCCCTATCATGGATTAAACAACAACTTTTATCACAATCAACACGAAAATAATAACTTTCCAAACGACTGCTTCGGAAAAAGAAACATCAAGCGGCTATTTGTACTGTTCTGTAAAGTACAATAGGTAACCAAAATATTTATAAATACGGTTTAAAAACATAAGCATCGTGAAATAGTTGTAAAGACCTCAGCAATATAATAACGGAAAATAATGCAAATCTACCGTAAAATTTTCGTATTAACAAGCAACGAAAGTTTCAAATACACAGAAAATTATAAATCATTGCCACAATGGCTTCTTGAAGTGTCTTAATTGTTTTTTGTTTTTAAATCCGTTAAAATGATTCATTTCGATCGTCTGAGAAACGAGGACTAGAGAAAAACTATAACAACCTGGAAGGACGTAAACATATCTTCAAAATTATAAAACGTCAACAAAAAAAGAAAGGAAGTAAGTAAGCAATTAACAATGCGCGGGTTCCCGAGCTTGCAGAATCAAATTTTGGAATAATGAATTTCCCTTTGGTCACGTTCAGGTCATTGACTGATCACGAGAGAAAACAAAACTTAATTGACCGAGTGTTATCGATTATGGACCTTCTACTAATCTTCCAATAAACAGGGAAGTTTAGAAATTAAATCCTTTGGCTCATAAAGACCGTTTGATCCGAATGACAGACAATAAACTACAAATTATTAAAACCATAAATAAACAGACGTTACAGGACTTGCTCGACTCGAGCGCCACTTTAGAACTCGAAAGGCCCCGTAACAAAACGTAAAAACCTTACGTCTAAGTCCACAGTGGTGCTTTCATCATCTAGCAGTTGAACTTCACAGTGCAAATCGTGAGATTTTACCATGTTTGTGCAGAATGGAGAACAATAAATTTATAGGAAGCGAATTTTACTGTTTCGCGTCTAGTTCAATCCACTCCCTCGCAGCCTCGATTGCAATCTGTCTATATAGCTCCGTTGAATTGTGGGTAAAGTGCTTGTGTTCGGGAGAACGTCCGTGGATTCGTGGAAACTTCGGAAAGAGGCGAAAGCAAGCGGGGAATCCCCTTCGGGCCCAGCCCACGTGACGTGCTATCAAAACAAACAGGCAGCGGCATATTTTTAAAGATTTGAACACTTTAAAATAGGCGATCGAAAGTTCATTGCATAGATATTATTCATACTTTGTATTATTCGGGTCTTTAAAAATTGGAGTAACTTGACTAGGAAGAGAAATGACAACTTGTTTTCAAGATTTAAAACTAGAAGAAGGTAAAGACAGTAACAAGTTGATCGACGGTCCAACAAAAAAAATTGGGGAAGCGAACGACGGCGGAATTGGAAAAATAAAGCAAGCAGGAGGCGATGATGCGTACGTTTTCGACGTCGATGCACGAGTCATGCAAATTGGACGAGAAAATGGCATATTTATCGGTTCAATGGACACGATTCCTGCTTCTCTTAGTGGCACAGACGACGAACGTGAAAATGAACCGACCCTGATAGAATATTTTAAACCCGACGGCTTACTGCGCGTGGGACGAAGTCGATGCGGCTTCCCTGATTGTAAAATCGACCACTTGGTTCAGCTCTTAGTCTGCAAGAATCAAAAAACCAGAGAAACACTCGACATTTCAGAGAATTACTACATAGCAGTGACAATTGCTCGGAATGATGGTCAACTCAGTGATCCAGTCGACTGCGACTACATGCGTATCAAAACTGAAACCAAAAATGGCTTGAAACTATCCATGACAGGAGTGGCCGGGTTTCTCTTCCGTTTTTATGAACCAAACACAAAGTACTTGGTCACGTTCGCTCTGAAAACCGGTCCAACGACGAAGATGAGTAGAAAGAAACGTAAAAAACAACAAAGCTTGTGGAAAACGGTGAGCGAAATTACTATCAAACTGGAAACGGGGTCGAGACAGTGTAACTCACGGAAGCATAGAAAGGCTCTGGCAACAAGAAATGTGACCCCACAGCCTGAGTTCGACCCTGCCTCGCTTACTCAAGAGGGTATGGAGCTTTTTAGGCGATCTATGTGGGTGATGAAAGAGTTACAATCGCTTCGTGACAATGCGAGGTGGAGTGATTTCGACAATCGCGCAAATGAACTTTTGTTATCATATTCAGATACGGACACAATTGTTGCCATTAAATTGGAGCAGAGTGTGGCGGCCTGTTACAAGAACGATTTGGAACACTCGTTACAGCTAATAAACGAGTCCTTCAGTCTCATGTCGGGAGCCACCAACGTCCGAGTTTTAGCTGGAAGGGGCTATGGCTACCGCGCTGGTGTCAAGAGACGTCAGCGGAGTCTTGGCGAAGCGCAACAAGACGTTCAGTTGGCAGAGCAAAACATTCACGCGTGTCACATGAGCCTTGATGCGAGCTTCATTGTTTACGAGAGAGCGAGCGTGTTGCTAGATTTCATCGGCCTCCTGTCTCAACGGAGCCCCAAACAAGTCGAGGAGGCTTTACGTAATTTGGAAAAGTGTATCGATGTGTGTTTGAGCGTTGAAATGCAAGATGAGGAATTGTATGTGAAGAAACATCACTTTGCTTTCATAAAAATTGCAATGCTTTTGCTCGATTGCCGCACAGAGGCCGCACGTGAACGTGTTCTGAGCGAAGAGTTCATCGCAAAAGGCGAGAAGTGTCTGAAGACGCTGGAAACCAAATACTGGTCGCAGATCGCAGAAGGAGTCAAAGTTCAGTTCTACCTGGCAAGTTCAGACTTAGAATACCGAAAGGGAAACTATCAAAACGCTGCAAGTTTTGCCAGTTTAGCGAAGGACAGAGCCGTAGATCTTGGTTTCAACACGGAAATTTCTCACGCACAAGAACGACTCGATCACATGCGTGTCGTCACGCGTGGAGCTCATAACGCCAGGCCTTCGTGCGTGGCCAGTGGCGCAAGTGCTAGTGAGGGAGAATATGGCGATATCAGCTCAGATATTAGCCTATCGGGTTCTGAATCGGATTGGCAAAAGATTTTGAAGCCTACTGATTAGTGACCGGTCATACAATGCTCGTTTACCTGCCAGTACTAAATAAACCGTCGCAAACCAAAACGATGGGGGAGATTATTGGAATACATCTTCATAATAGCCATCATGTGCATAGTATTTGACTCTAGTAAAAAATATCAATCATGACTGTAGAGCGAACGATCAAACAAACATTAATGATTTAGCAATGCTGAATCAATAATTGCGATACGTTGTAATCAGTGTCCTCGATTACAATCAATAATTTTCCATACCAGGAGCCTGTTATTAACTGATCAAACAAAAGCCGCGGATAAGTTTTGATAATCGAGGTTTTTTTAGGGAACAGTTATTACTGCCAAAAGCTTTGATACTTTTCCAGTGAGATTGGTAACTAAGGACCTCCCCCTTCCAGCCCAAACAATGTTGAATTTTGAGCAAAATAGTTGTAAATGAGTCCTTTTTGGGCGCATCATTGCTAAGAGGAGTAGGGAGGGCGTAAGCCTGAAGGGACGAATCAAAGCCATATGCCATAATATAGATATCTATCAATTATTTTGGATGACAGCTGTTGAGTAGAGTATTGGATGGAACTAGTAATCAATATCGATCGGTTCCTAAAATGAATAAATAATTAGTAAGATTGGTAAAAGGGACGCGACATTTTTAGTATTCACAACTGATCATGAGACAGGGTTTAAAATAACAATAAAACAACGTACGTAAGAGGAAAACTGTAGAAATTGAGTCAGAGGTAACTTCTGGGGCATTCTAGGTATATATATTGGTCTTGACAAATCACGTCTGACCAAACTTTACTGGCCGGTTTCAAATGTTGTGATACTGCCGTAGGTCGAGTGTGTGGCTGGCTCGAATATCACGACTAATGCATGACTGATTCAGTCGAGTAAAACAGATTTTGCCCAAAACAAATCAACTTTAAGTCAGATGTTCTGCTACTGCCGTGCTTAAGACGAATCCGTTAATTCGGTCTAATGACCGCCCGAGTTCGGTCAGAAGAGAAACCAATACTGACAGGATGGAAGGCGCGTTGCATTTGCTTGAAACGAATCTAATTCAAATTAGCGAAAAATAGATTTTCCTCATTACCATGAAATTCAGCCCATGTGAAATGGGCCTTTCTTAAAGCAAAAACGACGGTGATGGCAGCGACCACGTCACCTAAAACATAATTTTCCGCTGATTCAAACATCATTTCTCTTCATTCTATCTCGTAAATATTGTCAAATGTTGGTGAATTCAGTCCTAGCCGGTGGAATTCGAAAGTATCGTATCCCGAAGCTCAGAAAAAGAAAATGAAAATCTTCGTACGGCTCGAGTTTACCTTCTCCATAAAACATAAAAGCAGAAGTCGAAAGACCCATTCACACCAAAGGTTAAACATATTTAAACAAGAAAAAGGGTTTATAAGCCTGTCTGCAAGTTACTATTATTAATATTGGGTATCAAAAGTTAAAAATTTAGATATAAACAAGTTTTTTTTAAGGGATCACAACAAGATGGCGTGACATTTCACTCTATCGTCAGTTTTTCATAACGCTGAGTACTATTTACAGAAAATAGGGATTTATTAAATGTGTCTTTATTGTCATGGAGGGGGCTTGACATACACGAGTGGGTTGCACTAAATGTATTAATCCAGCCATCTGAAAGCCTTTGGACTGAACTTTCGAATCATCTTTCGAATGCGGTCGCGACAGATAATGGCCTGAATGTGGTTTTTCACTTTGACATTGCGCGCGTGCGGGGAATCCCCGAGCAGTGACGTCATTTTAAGAGTTAAAGTCTCGGCTAAAATATAAACAGAGCTCAGTCTACGAGTAAAGTATTTAAGCGCCAAACACAAGTCAAGTTCGTATGCATTGGAAACGAGTCGGTGCTTCTAAGCCGTCTAAAACAAATTGTTGTCTTTCAATTGAAAGAAGGAAACAGAAACGAGCGAAATACAAGGTTTGTATACGTGTTTCAAACTGACAGACTACCGTAGCTATTGCGTAGTAAGAAATGTCGCTTCGACAAAGTGGAAGTAGGACTTTGGTTTGTGCGTCCTTCCCAGAAAGGAAAATAAGAGGACAGGTAGTGGAAGTTTTACTGCCCAAATGCAAGAAGGAAAATGACAAAGAGCTCTTACTGCTGAAAAATCAACGAGGACATATTATCGTCAAAGCCCAGACTGTTTGTTTACAATTGGGAGATCATAACAATTTTCATGTTAATGTCGTTGACCTCGCAATGCCCGATGATATTTCCGAACTGCTCACGAAAGTCTCCGACGACGACGAATTGGTTATTCGTGTCTTACGGAGAGATGGTGAACCTGAAGAATTTATCTTGCAAAGAGATCCAAGCGTTATTTGTCCATCGATTAACATTTGTGCAGACTTTTTCAGGATTATTCCACCATCCTATGAAAATCCTTATATAGACTCTTCCTTAGGGATTACAGTTGATTGTCAAATCCACACCAGCAATGCTCAGATCGGGGACTGGAATAAAGCTGCTATTAACCCCCGAGAGGGGCTTTGCGATGTGTTTGACAGTACTCGGCCAATTCTTCGCGTACTCCGGCCGCCTCAGAAGTTTGTTTCAGTTTCTCTTAATACAAAAGATTTTCCAAACTTCGAGAGGGACCATCGGGTAGTGCTTGAAATTTGCAAGAATCGCTTTGATGGCCGAGCTTTTGAATACTGCTTTGAGGATAAAATAAAAAGGCAACAGGGAATAATCTTTTGTAGAAACTTGTGTGGCTTATCTTTGGCCGGATCGAAGAAAATGAAAGCTTTCTACGATATTGACGTGACGGTAACAGAAATAAGTCAAAATGAGAAAATGGTAGTTAAAGAAGGAGTGATGTTCAAACGTGATGCTAGTTTCGAAAATCTTCGAGGTTTAGTTGGGTTTTGGTTTCGTTTCCACACCGCCAGTAAAAGATACATCATTACTTTTTCATTGTGGGAGAAAGAAACTAGTAGTCAGCAAAGTGGGATCCTTCTGGATGAGGTACACATTTCTGTCGAAACAAGCAAACGAAAGCGTCCACGGCCATCAAGAGACAGAAAACTTTTATGCCCCGACAGGGAGGTCAGTGAAGGGGAATCAGTTTCGGGTGAAATTCACAGGAGACCTACGTCACTTCCGGAAGGAAGTCGTGATGCTGTTGAAGGAAACGAAAAGCTTTTACCGAAGGATAACGGAAGGTTACCGAGCTTGCCCTTTTCGGAAGAAACAAGATTTTCCGAGAAGAAGCTTTGGGGATATAATCACATGACGACTGGAAAACGCATTCAAACGCCACCTAAAAGGAAAAGACACAGAAAAGTCTCATGCCCTGCCACGGAGATGCCTGATGAGACATCACTTCCGGGTGAAATTCACAGTAAGCCTACGTCACTTCCGGAGGGGAGTAACGAACTCGAAGCTGTCGAAGAAAGCAAACAGTTTTTACCGAACGAAAACGAAAAGCAACCGTGTCTGCCCGTTTCGGAAGAAACAAAATTTTCCGGGGAGAAGCTTCCGGGATATAATCCCATGACGACTGAAAAAGATAAACAAAAACGTGCACCACCTAAAAGGAAAAGTCAACGAAGTCATTTACTTAAAATGGATTATTGCGATGGTGAAGCGCGGTTACCGGGTCAAGCTTCCCAATTTATGTCAAAAGAAATGTCACTTCCGGCGGAAGTTGACGGTTCGGTCCATGAGCAGAGCCTGCGAATTATGGAAGTTTTGGGAGATTTACGCGATAACGGAAAATGGGAAGAATTCGATTGCGAAGCTGATCAGTTGCTTAGGAAATTTTTTAACTGCAATGACCTTCTGATTACTGTCCTTCTTGAGCAAGGAAAGGCTGCCTACTTTCGAAACGACCAAACGGCCGCGAAGGATTTTATTAAGAAAGCATCGTTGAAAATTCCGCAGGCATCTTCTAGCTTGGTGACCCTGTGGAAAGGTCGGGCAAACACCTATCTGGCGGAGATTTACGGAAGAGATAAGCTGGCATTTGGTAAAGCACAGGGATTCATCGAGTCTGCGAAGAAGTATCTAGAGAATACATCCTACCTTTTAGACCGTGCCTGCCTTGCTTACGAAGAGGGCAGCCTACTTCTTCAACAGTCTCACTTGTCATCCATGGCGGAAGAATCCAGGCGTTGCTTTGATAGTTCTATCGAGTTATGCAACCTTGGCTTAGAAGAAAGCCCCGACAGTCGTCTGCTTCTAAGAACGCACGACCTGGCGGTAACGAAGAAAGCTATACTTCTTCTGGATTTTTCCAAAGATTACGAACCGGGCGGAAGCTTAGTGAATGAAAAAACACTTCTTGAGGGAAGGCAGTGTCTCGAGAGTCTAAAACTCACCTCCGTTACGGAAATGAAAAAGACTGCACAAGTTCAATATCATTTTGCTCGTTCGGACCAATACTTCCGGGAGAAGCGTACTGTTGATGCTATTTCACATGCGCAAACTGCATTTGATTTGTCACGTCAGTTTGGCTTTGACACCTGTTCTGCAGCTAGAGTTCGCCTAACTTTTTTATTGAAGTTTCGCAATTCCAATTGAACCTATAGCGATGAATAAAACTTGACGGAGTAGCAGTAATATTTATTTATTTCATATAGATATTTGATATAGTTGTCATGGAATAGTATAAGTTTCATATTTATATTTAGAAGGTCTTATTTGAAAAATGTGTGACAAATATGAAAAAACCGCTCAAAGCTGTTCGCTGAATTAAAAGAGTAGTTTTGCACGAATGAAGGACACTTTGTGCGGTCAGTTTTGGTCTCTTTTTCCTGACAGAGGACCTTTCATGAAATTTCGAAATTCTATGATACTTCATTCATGTACCTAATTTGATAGACAAGCAAAAACAAAACGCTGGGTATTTTTTCCGAGATCATCATGAAAAATGATAATAATTGAACGGTAATGATGATGATGATTATAATCATGCCATTTATAATTAGCCATTTGGCCCCTTATTATTTATTTTGGCGGCCATACCGTGACGCTATACCCGATAGCTTTTGCTCTCCCTTGAAAATCATACCGTGCATTTAGGGCTTCTGTTCACAAACAAGTTAAGAACGGTTGTGGCGATACGATTTCTGTGACCGAGCAAAGCTGACGCCCTGCGCTGCGCCGATCCCGAAAGTGGAACGTCACACACTGGATACTTTAGGTTTTGTGCCACAAAGTAAATATGTAGGAGCGAGTCCTGGAACCAACTGAGACGGAAGTAAATATCCAGGAGTTTAGTGCTCCAAACCCTTTCGGCCAAGAGAGCCGTCACGATGTTCGATGTGTATACAGCTATTTCGAGAAAGGTTGTCGGAAAAAATGTGCACGCGACAATCCCGAAAGGCAATATGGGATATGATCAATACACTGTTCCTGACGTCTGTAGCTGCCGAACCTACTTTTGTTGCTTTCCTTTAGCACTAGAAAACACATTTCCATGGCCTTTCGTGCCAATTCTTTCAAACTTCTTTGAAGAACGGAGAGCTCAAAACCACCCATAATACCTTTTGGGATTGTCGCGTGCACTTTTTCCGACAACCTTTCTCGAAACAGCTGTATCCTGAACGACTTGTACCGCCCCAAGCCGTTGCTGTTCACACTATCCCGGATAGCGTTTCGTGGCGCCACGAAACGCTATGCAGTATAGTGTGAACATAGCGTGAGTGAACTTGCGTTACCACGTTTTGTCATTTGCTCGAAGCGCTCTCTCTGGTGGTTTTAAAGGAGCTGTGACACGAAATTCAGCCAAATTAAGTTATTGCAAAATGCCCGTTAAATTAAAATAAAAATAAAAATAACTGCTTAAAACATTAAAGGAAGGTTAAAATAACACAACAGATACAACAGATGCTACAGATGGGCAAAACTGAAGAAGACTGAATTCGAAAAGATTTGAAAACTGTTAAGCCTAACAGGTTTTCAAAGTTGATCCTACTGCTTGCAACTTCGAAAATATAAATGCTCAGGAGACATATTTGTTTGTCACGGATCCCTGACTTTGTTATTTACATGTAATTCATTTGCTTACTTTAAGTTCCATAGCGATTGAGGGCGAGTAATTGGCAAAATTAAACAAAATGAACTGGACTGCCGTGACACAGCCCCTTTAATCATGAGCCAAGCTTGTCAGTGGTCATTGTTACATACAACTCCCTGTTCCGACCACGTGCTGGGCAAATGACTTTTAAACTTTCTTGCCTTATCATCACATAAGAAAGTTTTAAAAATACACGCTTTTAGTGACGACAACCAGCAGGAGCATGACTATTGAAAACCGCCCACCCTATACGAAGAAAATCAAAATTGACGAACCCTGCCGAAGGCAGGCCGAAGACAGGCTAGGCCGAAGCCGCAGACAGATAGAAAGAATTGTCGAACAACGAAAATAGGTTTTGACTTCAAGTATGAACAGAGTGGCAAAGGCAAAAATCATTTAGTATCCAAAACACGAAAGGACTTGAGTTTGGGTCAATATTTGGACTTCAGTTTTAATGCACCTGTTGATTTTCTTGCCTAGTCCCTAGGCCTCATTATTATGCGCGGCCGATGCGTTTCGGGTCACGTGGTCCGAGAAAGTTTTTGAGGCCTAGACAAACTCGGAGAAGTGAGACATTTTGTCTCACTTGGGGCGGAGCTTTTATGGGAAGCGGGCGAGCTGTCAATAACTTTTCCGCGCTGATGATATGTAAGATGTCCAGCAGCCATGGAGAGTACAGAGGATAAAGAGCTAAACCGAGCATTATTATTCCATGCACGTTTTCATTGTTCAAAGTCCTTTGGCCTTTCTTTTTCATTTATCTCATTAAACTAATTTGAACTTTATTTCGTCTCAAAAACTATTTGTAGGCTGGGCAAAACAGCGTCGCAAAAGAATTATTTGATCAAGAATCGGAAGGTAAGCTAAAGAAATAAGTTTATATTTATTCTTGGATATGAAAAGCTATCTTTCGTTTCTCTATTTTCGCTTGCTCCTATAAATTTCTTATTATCATTTCACTTCGAAATATTTTATGTAATTTAATTTTTGGATTTGGAAGCTTATCAAACTAATCGGACAGGCTGTTGAATTTGGTTTCTAAATTTGGGTGTAGACAAAACGTGGACCCTCCCTTCTGGACCCCCCTTTTGGACCCCCTTCTGGACCCCCTTCTGGACCCCTCTTTTTTTAAATAAGAAAATAAATAAATAAATATATTTTAAAAATGGGCAATTATACCATTTTTTAGAAGTTCGGAAATGCTAGGAGAGGCAGGCGAGCAAGAAACTTTACAATAAATGTTCCAAAAATTCTAGATCTCAAATCGTTTTTCGAACAGATATTTTCCAAAAATTGACGTTGGTCCCACACACACACACACTCACGTTGGGTGCCCCTGCATTATTTTTATTACAGTCTTACCAAACCATCAAATTCAGATAAACGTGAAAACCTGCATAAAAAAATGCAAGCAAACCACAAACTAGTTCTCAGTCTCGCGGGCTCACACGATACCTTAATTTCTTACCTCGATAATCTGCACTTCGTCATCCTCTGCAAATAAATTGAAGACATTCATTAGTAACTTAAGCCAACTACAACGTACAGGAGGCCTTTTGAAAGCCATGACAAAGCAAAATAATAGGATGCAAATAGATTCTATACAACTTACCATCCCACGCGCACGCCGACGCCATTTTGCAATCTGCGACACTCGGGCTATGTGACCCCGTTGGTATCGGGCAGCGGTAAAACCAAGATGGCGGAAGAAAATGGCGGGAGTTTGTTGTTCATGCAGTTGTCTTGTTTAGCAGCACGCAAAGTTTTGCGGATACTGGCGATCTATTAGTTTGTAAGTCTTTATAGTACAAGCATAGAAATTTTATTTGTATCTCCAGTTGAAAGCACTTTATCGGGTCACCTTTCGAGCTTCATGTTAAAATGTGCAAGACCGCGGAGTGATGGTAGGAGACTTTCCTATTTGTTTGCTTGCGTTTTTAAAATATTTATTTATTTATTTAAAAAAAAAAGAGGGGTCCAGAAGAAAGGGTCCACGTTTTGTCTACACCCTCTAAATTTGGTAGAATGTCAACAAACTACTGTTTGAAATCTTTTTATCAATAAAGAAATATCATTTTAATGGTACATTTGGAAATGAACTAAAAGAGAAATTACTTCGGCACGTTATACAGTAGTATTCTTTCCGATTTGTTCTTTTATAACACGAAATAGGCTAGTTATTTTTGTAATAGTGTCAATAGTGCCGATCTTTTATAAGAGAAGGATATTCAAGCGCAAAGTTATTTATAGATTATTTCGGTTGACCGTGAGAACTTTTCAAAAATGCTCACGCATGCGCACTCCGAGATTGTCTAGGCGTCTCCCGGCGGTTCGTCTCGGATACGTCACCGAAATGCATTGACCGACAGGGCCTGGAAAGACGCCGTATAGGGACTAGGCAATTGATTTTCTAGAATGGACAAAGTCCTCGACTTACGAAGACGACGTAAGTTTAGTTATTTCGTCGGTTTATTTGTTAACAATTCTTTGGCAACTGATATCCCGTCATGACTGATTTTCTACTGAATAGCAAATACAAAATGCGCTTTCTGCTGGGTGATTGTCTATGTTTAATTGGAGCACTGACGCATACACAACGCTCCTGGATGCTTTCGTCACAAGTTAATATTTTGGTGGTTGTAGAGAACAGGAGGGGGGGGGAGGAGGGGTCCTATTTGCCATTAGATTTTGGTTTTGAGGTCTGCCCAATTCATTAAGATTTTTCCTTTCGTGTTTCAGCGTATTGAACGGCTATCTGCCCAGTTTCCATTTAAGGCAAAGTGCAGGCTTTTCGGTTTGTCAAACAAAAATGATTATCACTCTCTCAAGTTTTCGTGTCAAGCCGAATTTTTAAAAATCCCTCTTTCTGATTCTCTTTTCCGTTCCTGCTTTACTACTGTGATTTTCGAGCTTTTCGGGCGCGACAAAAACCTGCGCATTTCGGTCCTTTTTCACTCAAATGGCTGCAAATTTCGTTAGGTTCATTTTTTAAAAAAAATCGGAAAGATATTTGCCTCTTTTTTTTGCATTGTAAGTCCAGGATTAATTAACAATTGAAAGCTACGGGTATCGTATTTCAGCTATTAACTAAAGGGGAAACTGAAGGCAACATGGGATGTTGCCTGGCGTCATTTTTTTTTCAAGTTATACAAAATCCGTGCTCTCACGGCTTGGGAAATCAGAGCGAAAGGTGTTTTCATCCCATCTCGGTGCAAAAGGACAAAAACAGCAGGCCAGGCTGAATTTTTTTTTTTATTTTAATGCAGTTTGAGAGGCATTGTCTTTATGGGGTTGTAACGAAGGGCCTAACTATGGTCATGATTATTATTGAGTTGAATTATTCACAGGCTACCCGCTGAGGTTGAAACTTTGTTCACTAGCTTTGGACGGAGTTGAAACAATAAAATGTTTTTGTTTTACGTTGGGGCTAAATGAAGACCATTGCGTTAGTCAGATTAGCTTCATGTCGTCATGTTAACAGCTGCAAACTTAAAGTTGCGAGAAAATTCTTCAAGACAAACTATTCACTGACGTCGTATTTTGGAAACGCTGTAAAAAAACTAAACGCACGTACAAAATAGTACAGAGAGGCTAGGAATTGTTAATTTTTGCTTCTTACAATATTTCTTTGATCATTTTACCGAGATTGTTTTTAAGGTGGATATTGAGTCTCTCGAAACGGTAAGTAGATGTGTTTCATACGGGTTGCTCAAGATAAATGACTTATGAAACTAAACTGACGAGAAACTGTGTTGTCTTGTGACAACACGGCTCGAATTCTAATGCAGCGATTGATTATAATAGAGGAAATTTCAAGAACAAGGCGCACTGAAAAACTAGTCCGACGAGACCAGGAATACTGAAAAACAGCTTGCGACTGAGAACTGAAACCAAAAAGGATTTGCAAAGCAATAGAACAGCGGAACATTTTCAAGTCAGTTTAAAAAATTGTCAAGACGCTTGTTATTTTTAAAATTGTTTCAGCTTCAAATTAAAACAAACGGAGTTCAGGAAAAACAAGAGAAATTAAATCAAATCAGTAAAATCTTCAACAATTTTAAAGACTGTAAATCACGTGAAATTCTTGAACCATTTACAGTTTTGTAGGTCTAGGTTTGCA
>JBBMOI010000001.1:60637500-60720000 GCA_038088405.1 Porites divaricata | reverse complement strand
ACCATTTATGTAAGAACCTGTTTAGGCTAACTTGGCAAAATGAAAGCCTTTGTCGCCGGTTTTTACTGTATTTCTCTGTTAGTTTACTCTCCTCATTCGCTTCTCCTTTTCTTTATTCAAGATATCGACGAGTGTACAGCCAACATTCATTCGTGTAATTTAAATGCGTCATGTGCAAATAACTTGGGATCTTTTACGTGCAACTGCTTTCCTGGATTTTCTGGAGATGGTCAAACTTGCAGTGGTAATTACATTTCTGGGCTGTGGTTTTTAAGGGTTATGTTATGCAATTTGCTAGTTTTGAAAAGCTAAAATCCATCTTCGCATCATTTGGTCCAGGTTTGTTTGAAAACTATATTTAGGCCCTGAATCTGTTTCCTACCGTCTGTTGCTAAAGATGGCAAGGATAAACATGGACTGAAACGAGTTGCGTCAACCTTTTCAAGTCCCCCTCCCCCCTCAAATATTTCGATTTTAGTAAAATCCAACTAGTGGCCTATCATCAATGCTGCGTCCTGATTGGTTGAGCTACTACTAGGCTATATGTTATAGCCCACTAGTAGCGAAAAGCGCGGGCTTTTTGGCGGCAAAAAAGGATTAAAGACTAGCTTTAACTAGCTAAACTTTTCTTATTCTCGATATTTTTGACCAACTAGTTGGATTTTACTAAAACAATTATTCCTCTCGCCCTCATGGCCTCTGAGTCAATAGCCCATTCGGCCTTCGGCCTCATGGGCTATTGACTCAGAGCCCATTCGGGCTCGAGGAATAATTGTTAAATAGTTCTCCCTGATGAAGCTGGTTTGATATCTTTTTCATAACTCTCAAGGAACACTTTTTATATGGGTTATGAAGGCATTGAGTAATGACTTCACCTCAGAATTGACATAAAATAGCAACATTTGGGTGTTGCCCTTTTAAGCGGCTTCCCATGCATTACGAAAGTCACCCCTAGTTGCTCGATCTTTTTGCCAGAGTTTCGACGGATAAGCCGAGTTCAAAATGCATTTGCGAATGTATTTGTAATACATTATAGTATGTCACCAGTCAAAAATATGCTGGAACAACAATTAAGAACTTATGTACAGTACACTTACTGTTATTTTGGTTTGTTGATTTTATTTTGTTCTCTATGAAGTTCAGATCTTCTCAAATGAATGGTCTATCAGTGTCTAGAAAAGTCAGGAGATCATGCCCAGAAATGGGGTCAACGTGATATATACTCAAAAATGCGGTTCTCATACATTGCACCCGCTTCTGCAGGTTATTACTCAAACTCAACGCATGCAGTTTACGGTCTCATTCACTCTTAAATACCTTTGCTTTCTTCATTTAAGATATAAACGAATGTACCAGCAACACACATTCATGTTACGCCAATGCAACATGTCAAAATACCATTGGGTCA
Organism: Porites divaricata; assembly: GCA_038088405.1. Taxonomy (NCBI): domain Eukaryota; kingdom Metazoa; phylum Cnidaria; class Anthozoa; order Scleractinia; family Poritidae; genus Porites; species Porites divaricata. The sequence continues at coordinate 60,718,592 of JBBMOI010000001.1, read as the reverse complement.
CATTACTGCGTATGCATGTCTGGATATACCGGAAATGGACAGAACTGCATCGGTAAGCTAGTCGCCTTATGTTTTCTCTTCGTACAGTTTTGCAGCTTAAACAAAAACACTAGGTCCTATGCTTTGCGAGCAACAAATACCGCCATAAACTTGAAGCCCATGCTACCTATATGCTGGCTTAAGCTCCTCCATGCCTGATGAGAAATGCAAGAACTATAGCAGCAAAATCACTCAGAACAACATACTTAAGCTTAAGCACCAAAATGAAAAGAAAATTTTGAAACTTAATTTTGACTAATTACAAGGCGGCTGTAGGATGGGTTAAAAACCAGCATTGCCGGAATGCTGAAGCTGAGCGTGGACTTCGGCTGGCTTAGCGAACGTAATGATTATACAGAAAAGCAAGCTGACTAAGTACTATTCACTACATCCATACATCAAACCCATCATGGTCCTTGCCGAGTTATACAAAAACTGTTTCGATATTAAGATGAAACAAACAAAACAAGGAAAAAATGACCATCACGAGTCGGAATCCATACCCCCTTCCTCTTGTGCGTCTATGGATTAAATGCTGAAACGACTTGATATCTCTTTTTGCGAGGCTATTCTTGATTTGTCAATCTGTCATTATCATTGACCCATACTTCTCCCTATAGATGTTGACGAGTGTGCGACCAATACCCATTCATGTGATACCAATGCTTATTGTAATAATACCATTGGATCATACAATTGCACCTGTAATCCTGGATTCAATGGAACGGGAACATATTGCAGTGGTGAGTATTGCCTTTACTGGCTCTTAAAAGAGAGATTAGGCTCCCACGAGTCGGATGAACAACTATCCAGCGAGACAACAAAGACATTTGGTATCAACATATAAAATAGCATTAGCCGTTTTCACACTAGAGGTCTACGGATTATCCATCTAGAAGTGAAAACGGGAGGATGTTCAATTTGGACGGCTAATTCGTCTGATTTCACCCGTCTGTTTATCCGTCTTTTTAGACGGATAATTCGCACTACGACTCCTAGTCTCCAAGTAGATTTAAAAATTATTATGATAATTAAGACGTTTAATGACAGTTTTATTGTTTTATATACTTAGCCCTCGCTCACTAGTTTAGCAAGTTTAATAAGCCAAAGTAGTCCTCAGATCATTATGAAAATTCATGCGAAATAAAGTGCGTTTTTATTCTATGAACTTATTTTTCTAGATATCGATGAGTGTGCAACTAACGCCCATACTTGTAGCCATGCCAATGCTGTTTGTAATAATACCGCTGGATCTTATTACTGCACTTGCAGTCTTGGTTTCTCTGGAAATGAGACAACGTGTGCTGGTAACTGTCATTTAATTCATATTTTGAGCTTTAGCTTGTTTATATTTTGCCGGTAAAAGTTTTGGTGTGCTGAGTGGTTTATGATCTCTTGGAGCGTTCTTTTATCTGCAAGGAAAGTTGATTCTTGCAGCGCCAAATCTCTTCAGTAAAGCCTACCTTCATGAGGAGGTTAGAAGACAGTTTAAATCTAATCTGTGACCAGATTAGGTGGTTAAATGGGCTATAAAGATGTAAGGGAACTGAGGGAGGACGTCAAAAAATTCGAATTTGTCTTGTTCAAACTTTAGGGCTAACTTCGAAGTCTTACCATTATCACCCCTCCATGAAACTTGTTGAAGAATTATAATAATGAATGTCCTGGCCCTGTAAAATTGATTGTTTTAGGAAATTCTGCCTTCAAAGGTCCTTGAAAACGCCTAATTAATTGTTTACTTCTCAAAAGCTTTTACTCTGAAGGCCCTTGAGAAAGAGCGCAGCCTCAAAGTCCTCTGAACAGATGGTTGACTCTGGGTGTAAAAATGAACAAACATCGAGCAACAGAAACAACCAGCCAGTTCTGAAAAGAGTTTCGTAACAGGAAGAACGAGTGAAATTTCAGGGTTTTAAACAGTAGAAGAAACAGCCTTAAAACTTCGGCGAGGCTTATAAATTAGTGTTAGAGTCATTTATTTCGCTCCTTTCTTTTTCTTTTTAGACATTGACGAGTGTGCAACCAACACCGATAACTGTGACGTCAATGCTTACTGTAACAATACCGTTGGGTCCCACAACTGCACTTGTAATCCAGGATACACCGGAAATGGAATAACATGTGAAGGTTAATGAAAACAAACGTGTTCATCGTAATATTTTTTGCATTGGCCAAATGAAATAGAATATACATATGCCCAATGTTCAGCATTGCGCTACTGAGCGCGGAAGGTGTGAGAATGAATTGAGTCCTTGTTTTGTGTAGTCTTGAAATGTTTAACTCTAAGTCTTGAATGAAGTGTCCGAAAATTGACTTTTGATGGAAATGTAACTCGTCTTGAAACGCGTTTAATGGTATAACTGTTTCTTTTTTCTCTTATACGTGTGATTGATAGGAAGCGAAAGACCCAAAAAGTAGTAATATTTTTATTCAGGAGACCAAGAATAACTCAGAACTTAATGTTTATAGTCTGCGGTGGCAACTTTCACCAAATTTAACATCATGAGTCAGATAGGACTTTTCTGACCATCAGGTCAAATTCATAAAAAAAGACGAAACACGATGACTTTATTTTCACGTTCCAAATCGAAAGACATTTTTTTTCATTGTGGGCGAAATAGCAAATAATAGGAAAGTTGGCATCAAATACTGATCATGAAGTTTAGGAAAACTGTTTGACGGTCACCTTTATCCACAAACCTTGGATTCAGGCCACTTGAATCGGATGCTTAGTTCAGCTATTGAAATGGAAGGCTTAATACGAAGCAATCATTCAATTAATATGCATGCTAATATGTAATGCATATCTTTTTACCTCCGTTTCAGATGTCAACGAGTGTACAACAGGGTATCATAATTGTGACTCCAATGCTTTCTGTAACAACACTGTGGGATCGTTTAATTGCGCCTGTACGGAGGGATACTCTGGAAATGGAACATCATGCAGCGGTAAAAATGATATTTTCTATCGGTAGATCTGACGTTCTAGAACAAATCAACTATAAATAGACAAAATCAAACTCAACCGAAACAGCGCTTTGGGTAGTACAAAAAAACAAGAAACAGAGAACAAAAAAAAAAAAAAAAAAAATTAACAACGACAACTGAAAGTACAAGAGGGGAAATTCTTATAAACACTTATTGAAAGCTCATTTATCACTTTCGTTACTAGTGATTAGCACTTAATTTTTTCCTGCCTAAACAAACGTCACAAGGACGTCAAACTTGGTGGAAGCAATTGCAAAGCCAAAAGGAAAAACAAAGATAAACATTCATATTTATCTAAACATATATGTCTTGATGAGGGTGGTATGTGTTCCTCATAGGAAATCAGCGAAGATTTTTTAACAAAAGAACCATCTTGTCATCATCAATTTCACCCAATTCCCTTCCTCTTGTGGTTTATATTAGCAACTACTGCGATGCGATGCATTTGCGCGATGTCAACATTTTACTACTACGACTAAAATCCTTTTCTTTTTTCTTTCTTATTTAAATTTTGTTTATATCCCAGGAAGTTTTAAATAACAAAAGCCCTAATATGGACAAGAAACCAAAACCATGGAGGATTCTGGTCCTATTAGTATCAAAATGACGACAATATGGCCTAATGGCCTATTAAAGCCGTACTATTTTATCACTCTGCATTCACATTTAATTGCTTATTAATACTGTTTAGATATTGACGAGTGTGCGACCATGACCCATTCGTGCCATGTCAATGCCTATTGCAACAACACTGTTGGATCGCACAACTGTACCTGTCACGCTGGATACACTGGAAATGGAAGAAACTGCTCTGGTAATTAAGAAAATAATTAGAGATCTTATCCCTCGTTTCTAGTTTAACTTATTTGTTTATATTTTGTTTCACTAGAGTAAAACTGTAACACTTTGTTATAAAGATTGTGAGGCTTCGATTCGATTTTACATTCCTGCTCTTCATCAAGTAATGGTATCTCCGTCTCTCTTTTCTAGATATTGACGAGTGTGCAACCGGCAACCACTCTTGTGATGTAAATGCCTATTGTAATAACACAGTTGGATCACACAACTGTACCTGTAACTCTGGTTATACTGGAGATGGGCATACGTGTTTAGGTGAACGAGGATCATGTTTACTGTCAATGGAATTTTATAGCTGACACACTTCTTAAACGCCTACTGTTACATAACCAATTGTCAACTTACACAAAATGTTTACAAAAACGAAAGAAATTAAATCGAAGTGTTACATGGAAGGTTATCTTTGATTTTCTGTTTCCGTCCAATTCAAATATATTGTTGCTTTAGCTTTTTCTCTTCTTTAGATATTGACGAGTTCATTTAAGTTCCACCTCCTGTCTGTTTACCTACCTGTTCTTCCCTTTGTCTGTCTGTCTGTATAGTACAGCGTGAATAGTTCTTATCAGCTTTTTCTCTGCTTTATCATTTTCTTTTTACCTTAAATTTTTTTTTAAAAAAGAAATACTAGAAAAAGAGCTGTACATAAGATAATTCATCATTCAGCCTATGTTTTATGATTTATTTCATTTTAGATGTTAACGAGTGTACAGCCCAGACCGATAATTGTGACGTTAACGCTTTTTGTAACAATACCGTGGGGTCATTTAACTGTACTTGTATATCTGGATACTCTGGAAATGGGACAACGTGTGTTGGTGAGTACCAATTCGTATTCTTTTATAGTTATAAGAGAGTGGTCTGGCAAGGCCTACCCTTGTAAAGTTCTGGGAGACGGCCTCAAACTCGAGGTTACCATGCATGCTGAGCTAGGGGAGGGTTACTCCGAGTTTTCCACCAACCTAGTCCCCAGGACTTTTCCCGGGAAACGCCGTGGGGACCCTGGGGACAAGGTTGGTTATATTTCCACTCGTTCAAGAGATCTGACACGTATTTATTGTGGTATAGTACTTGTAAAGCTTTAGAGGGCTCGTTATAACAAAAAGTGTTAAGTGCGTTGTGAGCTCGAATTTTCTTTCTTCACATTTAGATTTCATGTAATGTGTTATGTGCTATAAAATCAACGGGTTCAGTTATTTTGTGGTTTAAATAAATAAAGAACTAAATAATAGATAAATAAATAAAGATACTAGATAGATAAATAAATTGATATGTAAGTAAATAAACAAATAAATATTGAATGGACCTTTACATCTGGCCCAATGAAATCGATTTAAGATATTTTACACTTGTTTCTTTCATTAGATGTTAACGAATGTGCAGATGATACCGATTCATGTGATACCAATGCTTATTGTAATAATACCATCGGATCTCATAACTGCACTTGTTACTCTGGATTTTCTGGAGATGGACAAAATTGCACTGGTGAGTTTCTTCATGAAAAGGGCTGCCTTTATTCAATCTCGTCTAGCTGGCATCATCTTTAAATGGTAACCACGACTTCGTTAAATGACGACTTCGCCGAATGTTCTAAGGTTTTCATTGCTACCATTGCTACCATTTCTGGGCGTTTCAATAGAAGTACAGGCTAAAAATTGATTTCAAACGAGTAGTGTTATTCCTTTATTTGCATGTTAGTGTATTCGTTTCTGGGCGAAGGTATTAGTTCCGGCCGCCCCCATTTAAGGGAGTTCTTATTCCGGAATCCGGGAACTTTTGTTTGTGGAATCAATCCAGAATCAGAGAAATTTTTGTTGAGGAAGAAACACTAACAATAGAACAGACGCGTTTAATGTTTATTTCAAAGATCCAATTAGAATATGACGTAATGTTTTCTAGAACTTTCTGTGACAAGATAAGAACAGGATAAACAGGTTTTTGTCTTCGCTTTATATAAGCAGTTTCAACATACCAGTTTGTGCTCTTTTGTCGTGGATCGATCGGTAACGGAGTTTTCCTAAGTTTCTGGTAGAAATTAAAGTTCAAGTTGCGTTTAAGAAACTTGTGGGTCACAGACGTTCAAGTTGAATCTTAACAATTTTTTCTTGTGGAATCCTGAATCCGTAATTTAGCTCAAAGAATCCGGTCTCCCGCTAACGGTTAGAATCCGGAATCCAAGCTCCACTGACAAAGAAACCAGAATTCAGTACCTGGAATCGGGTTTCCACGTCATTGAATCTAGAATCCAAGACTGTCTTGGATTCTAGCTCTTACTTGAGGCAAGAAGCTCATTACTTAAGTTTTCAAACTCCCTCGCCTTTCCACTGACTGATGCCCATAGTTCCCCTCATGATCAACTAACAAAACAATTCGTCAATTTTTAACTATTACTTTCGTTTTTTCTTCTTTCTAAGATATCAACGAGTGTTCAACCGGCAATGATAACTGTGATCCTGACGCTTACTGCAATAATACCATGGGTTCTTACAACTGCACTTGTAATCCAGGTTACATCGGAAATGGGACATGGTGCACTGGTAAATGAAAATGATAGCGATTCTGTGGAATAAGGCGGTAACAAAAAGTTATTTTCTAGTCACTGCTTTAAAGGCATCCATTTTCTTTTAGCTTTGTTGTTTGCTTTTTTATAACATGTGCAGTTCCTGTTCTTCAAAGTACTCAAGCAAGGATACAGTATGTGAGGTTATGTGGTTTAAACGTCGGCAAGTCAATTAGCACCTCCTTTTTGCTATAAAACTGTCACAGTCTTCAAATTCCAAATGACTGGATTGCACAACTATCGCCAAAGTTAAAGAGAATCTCCAATGCGATCGTTTCCGTTTAAAATTTACCTTACTTATTGTCTCATGTTATCTTGACAACCTCGAATATATTTCACTTGATTCGATGCAGAAACAACAATTTTTGTTCCTTTCAGATTTAGACGAGTGCGCAACTAACACCCATTCTTGTGATGCCAATGCCTATTGTAACAATACAGTTGGGTCCCATAACTGTACATGTTACTCTGGATATAATGGAACTGGTTTACTTTGCGATAGTGAGTATATACAGTAAACGTGGGTTTCACTATAGACATTATTACTACCAGCTAAGCTGTTATTTGGAATGAGTATTTACCTAACTCCATGTCAACATTAATCGAAAAACCCAATCATACGAGCCATCACCCTCCAAAATCAAACACTTAGGAGCGGTTTTATGGACATTTAGTGGCCCAGTTGCCCGCTTTAATTACTTCCACAATGGACGCTTCGCATACTGAACTCAGTTAGAGCGATTTTTGTATGACCTTGAAAAAAGGTTTCGTTAAGTGTTCGTTCTTTGTTTCATCAGCCAATGGATGAAAAGATCAAAACATGGCCTCTTCGTTTTCCCGCCAAAGAAACCCTAATATGGAGAAGGCATTGTTCGATTGGCCAATCGTGTTGTAGTATGACGTCAAAGCGAAGTATCGTTTGATTTCTAGAAAGTTCTTGAGCATGAAGTTTTTTCACCTGAGCGTTCGCTTAACCAATAAAAAGCCAGGTGCGTTTGTCTGTCCGTTCGATAAACCAATCAAATCGCTCTATTTCAGTTCGTTTGTCGTTTCTGTTTTGTTCGCTCGCTTTCATTTCAAGGTCATACGAAAATCGCTCTAGTATCAGATTCAGAGATTTGAGGGTATTAAAAGTTAAGGTTCGAACGATCGTCTTGCTGCCATAGCAGCCTAATGACCCCGGTTTTCAAAATGAACTAAAAGCTTTCATAAGCACTCATCTTGCCAATTTCTCATATATTAAACTAAAAGAATTGCGTGACATGTTTCACTTTTCCAAGACAACCACTCAGCGAGTTAACATCATACCACTGCTTTTGAAATCATTCTGGATAACTTTCAAGTAACCGAAAATCCAAGATGGTGGATAAAAAAAGGTGGTCATATTGAATTATGACGTATTCGTTACACCAGCTAGCTCCACCAATTGAAGTAACTACCATGGCGTGCTTCGACGTTTTCGAATCTTAAATTAAATTTAATACTTTCATTTTCAAAAGCATTTGGGCGCATGTGCAAGTTTTAAAATTTATTAGTCGCTCTCTATGAAATGATAACCCGATCTCATCCTCAGAAACTCATATCCGATACATAACAGTGCTGTTATTCAATCATAGAATTACTGATGATAAATATTTGGAATGCTGTAATCCCAGTGAATAATTTTGCGTCATCTTCTCTAGACATTAACGAGTGTACAACAAACGCCGATGACTGCGATCCCGATGCATTTTGCACCGATACCAATGGATCGTTTAATTGCACCTGTAATCCTGCATACACTGGTAACGGAACGTCATGTACTGGTGAGCATAATTTAGTGTAAATGATATTGCCACTTTCGTTTTCTTTTAAAAGACACCTTTAAGCAGAAACTTAACGATTAGATTTTTTGCAGTTGTTTTATTTGTCTTTTTGTTATTATAAAGTCAAACCCCACCCCACCCCCAAGCCGCCGTCCTCTTCACGAACGCCTGTCTATTACAAACAGTTCAATCCCAACACTGTACAGGACAACTTAATTTAACTGAGCATGGTTCTGTTCCCTTGGTTTCCTTTATAAGGTGGTTTGACTGTGTTTGGGGGAGTTGGCAGAAACACATTATCTATTGTACAGCAATACTCTTACAATTATAGTAATTTAAGTTTAGAATACTGTACTTATTAATGAAAAGGTGCAAACTTCAATCTTTGTTTCTTGTAGACCTTGACGAATGTGACACAGGCAGAGATTCATGTGATAACAATGCTTTTTGTAATAACACCATCGGGTCCCACAACTGTACTTGTTATTCTGGCTACACAGGAAATGGAAGAACATGCACTGGTGAATGTTCAACTATCAGTAGTTTCGTAGTTTGACTTTCGCACAAGGTGCCATTGCCCCTCCTAAATTAGTTTACCGCAATTCATTGTTTTTGGTTTTGTTTTTTAACAGGATAATTATTTTAGCTTTTAAATAAAGTACGCATCTCTTGCTTTTCAAACTTTGGCACTTTTCAATGTTTACTATTCAATGCTTACTATTTATAATGATGCATGAGATGTAGTGACATATGTGATGTAAGTCATTACAAAAGTCCTCTTTACTGCCCGCAAAAAAAAGACACACCCACCCAAAGGTCTGTTTTAAAAGCTATCTTCTAATTAACTATACGAAAACTAAGATTATGTTTTCCCTCTCCCCAATGTGTAACTCACGCTTTTATCTCTATAGATATAAACGAGTGTTCAGACAACAGCGATGACTGTGATGTCAACGCTCATTGTAATAATACTGTGGGATCTTACAATTGCACTTGTAACCCTGGATACATCGGAAATGGAACAACATGCACAGGTAAATATGTTTTTTTTTTCCGGATTTAGACTCGGCATAATGTACAACAATTTGTGTATGAAGAATTTAAGAAAACTACTAGACTACCGTTACACATTTTTGTGAATAATGACATTCAGGATGCAAAAATTTGTCAAATTGAACTCTCAGCCCTTAGAAAAATAGTGGATAAAATCTGTAATGCTCACATTTCTGTAAAAGACCGATTATAAAAAAAAAAAAAAAAAAAAAAAAAAACCTTTTATCAGGGCTCTTTCCCAGTAGTTAGAAAGGAGAAGAAAGAAGGAAGGAAAGAAAGAAATTGAAGAGGTGAAGCTCTAAGTTAATCCAACGATTAAATTTAAAAATTAATGAATGAGGCTAAGTATCAGTTATGAAGAATTATGGAGATCGAGGAGGGTGTTATCCGTCGAGGCCGTAGGCCCAGGAGGATAACACCCTCCGAGATCTCCATAATTCTTCATATGTTACGAAAGCCGAATTCAATAATTGTTTCACTAGTCATTCAAAATAATTCCTAGTTTAAAAACATAGCTAAAACATGCTTTCCTCCATCGATGTTAAGTTCATTTTCGATACTGCACGTTTAGGGTTGTTCAGCTCCGCAAATATTCTCCAAATAGCAGATGTCACCCTTCGAGTTGTCTTCTTGCTGTTCTTGCCATGTTTTTAGCTATTATTTCGCCTAGTTCTAACTCTTGAACCGCGTGAACTGTTCGCCATTTTTGTTTTCAGAACCAAAACAACTCAACCTGGTTCCCAGGTCTTTTCGGTTAACGGTGCATTAACCTGCAAGAAAGCTGCACTTTTGACGTCATCGGTTCATTAAACGCAAAATTCTTCCAAATTTGGTCATCAGTAGCTGGTTATGGTGAATTACGCGTGTGCTTTTAGCCAATCAGAATGGGGGAAATATTTTGAATGAATAATAACACTTTTTAAGTTCACTTCTCAAGATATTGCAACAACTAATGCTGCGCTTAATCGGGAAAAAGGTTTCTTGTTTACAGCAAATAACTCGAGTCTTCTGATTCATCTTTCAGACGAGGATGAGTGTGCACTCGGCACCGATTCATGTGATGTCAACGCGTACTGTAACAATACCATGGGGTTCTATAACTGTACTTGTTACCCTGAATACACTGGAAATGGCACTTCATGCACAGGTATATTCTTGTATAATACATCTATTTTTTTATTGTTGTTATTGAAATGCTACTCGCTTCCAAGTGCCCCTTGTCTGATGTTTTAATTCGAAAGTTTTTACGTCTTTTATTTGGTGTCTGGGGGTCCATCCTTTTGTCCCCATGTCTTAACATTTACTGTTTAATCGGCAATATTGAAATGGCCGAAATATCAAAACACTCATTGTGGTAAAATGTTTCTCCTCAGCCTCTGTCTGATATTATTTTCTCAGATTTTGACGAGTGTGCAAACAACACCGATAATTGTGATATCAATGCTTATTGTAACAATACTGTGGGGTCCTTTAATTGCACGTGTAACTCTGGATACATAGGAAACGGAACAAAATGCACAGGTAAATGTTTTTTTTTTTTCCCGGATTTAGACTCGGCATAATGTACAACAATTTGTGTATGAAGAATTAAAGAAAACTACTAGACTACCGTTACACATTTTTATGAATAATGACATTCAGGATGTAAAAAGTTGTCAAATTGAACTCTCAGCCCTTAGAAAAATAGTGGGTAAAATCTGTAATGCTCACATTTCTGTAAAAGACCGATTATAAACAAAAACCTTTTATAAGAACTCTTCCCCAGTAGTTAAAAAGGAGAAGAAAGAAGGAAGGAAGGAAAGAAATTGAGGAGGTGAAGCTCTAAGTTAATCCAACGATTAAATTTAAAAATTAATGAATGAGGCTAAGTATCAGTTATGAAGAATTATGGAGATCGAGGAGGGTGTTATCCGTCGAGGCCGTAGGCCCAGGAGGATAACACCCTCCGAGATCTCCATAATTCTTCATATTTTACGAAAGCCGAATTCAATAATTGTTTCATTAGTCATTCAAAATAATTCCTAGTTTAAAAACATAGCTAAAACATGCTTTCCTCCATCGATGTTAAGTTCATTTTCGATACTGCACGTTTAGGGTTGTTCAGCTCCGCAAATATTCTCCAAATAGCAGATGTCGCTCTTCGAGTTGTCTTCTTGCTGTTCTTGCCATGTTTTTAGCTATTATTTCGCCTAGTTCTAACTCTTGAACCGCGTGAACTGTTCGCCATTTTTGTTTTCACAACCAAAACAACTCAACCTGTTCCCCAGGTCTTTTCGGTTAACGGTGCATTAACCTGCAAGAAAGCTGCACTTTTGACGTCATCGGTTCATTAAACGCAAAATTCTTCCAAATTTGGTCATCAGTAGCTGGTTATGTGAATTACGCGTGTGCTTTTAGCCAATCAGAATGGGGGAAATATTTTGAATGAACAATAACACTTTTTAATTTCAACTAATGCGGCGCTTAATCGGGAAAAAGGTTTCTTGTTTACAGCAAATAACTCGAGTCTTCTGATTCATCTTTCAGACGAGGATGAGTGTGCACTCGGCACCGATTCATGTGATGTCAACGCTTACTGTAACAATACCATGGGGTCCTATAACTGTACTTGTTACCCTGAATACACTGGAAATGGCACTTCATGCACAGGTAAATTCTTGTATAATACATCTATTTTTTTATTGTTGTTATTGAAATGCTACTCGCTTCCAAGTGCCCCTTTTCTGATGTTTAAATTCGAAAGTTTCTATGTCTTTTATTTGGTGTCTGGGGGTCCATCCTTTTGTCCCCATGTCTTAACATTTATTTTAATCGGTAATATTGAAATGGCCGAAATATTAAAACACTCATTGTGGTAAAATGTTTCTCCTCAGCCTCTGTTTGATATTATTTTCTCAGATTTGATATTATTTTCTCAGATTTTGACGAGTGTGCAAACAACACCGATAATTGTGATATCAATGCTTATTGTAACAATAACGTGGGGTCCTTTAATTGCACGTGTAACTCTGGATACAAAGGAAACGGAACAACATGTGCTGGTAAATATGATTACAGAGGAACCTCGATTTAACGAACCTCCATTTAACGTAGTCCTCGATATAACGAACGATATCCTATGTCCCAGGCAAAGTTATAGTAAAATGTATGGAATAGAACCCGATATAACGAACCTCTATATAACGAATTACAATGTCAACAGGCGACAGAAGATAAATGCTGAACAGATCAACAGTCACAAATCCTTTAATCCTTATGATAAAGGGACAGCAACCTTTCAGACGAAGGCTTATTTTGTCACAGACATTGGCGCGATAGTTAACTCGAGGTTCCACTGTACTTTGTTCTCGATAAAAGTTCTTCTATTCATTTTTCATACATTGCTCAAAGTAACTCAAGAAGCAGGTTTGGCAAAAACTACTTACTGATAACATTATATAAAGTCGCCTACAACCCCTAAAGACTAACAGAATACTTACGAAATACTGCACTTAAAAAAGAATTAAGAATAGGTTCGACATTAAAGCAGCGAATTCGAAGGTATATACGATGGAATAACAAAATTTCGCCTTTTTAAACGAGCATAGAACATAAAAAGATATTTTATTTATGCGGTTTAATGCATTAAAAATATTATGCAGTGAATATGATGGCCGCCGGAAAGATCTTTATATGACTGTCTAGTGCAGTGCTATAATAATCAGGCAAAACATAGTTGATAAATGATGTTGGTATGTCTCCTGTTTTTATTAACGGAAATCCAATGTAATTTATCTTTCGGACGAGGATGAGTGTGCACACGGCACCGAGCTGCACCGATTCATGTGATGTTATGCTTACTGTTAATTTTCGTTTTAGACATTGACGAGTGTGCAGAAAACACCGACAACTGTGATGTTAACGCTTACTGTAACAATACCGTGGGGTCCCATAACTGTACTTGTTACCCTGAATACACTGGAAATGGCACCTCGTGCACAGGTAATTTCATGTACACGCATCTCCCGACCATATTTTGTTGTTACTCAGTTCTCAATGTCCTTTGTCTGTTCTCCAAATGCTATAGTCTGCCCTTCTTACATGCGTCTTAGTTTTATCTTTTTGTCCGTCCCTTCGTCTGTCTAGTCTCTGTCTGTCTGTTTGTCTGCCGGTCTGTATATTCATCTGCCCATCTGTCTATCCGTCCGTCCCTCTGTCTGTTTGTTTAGCTCTGTGATCATGTGTGATCATGATGTAAGCACTTAATTTCCTCTCGCTACTGTAACTTGAAATAATATTTGAAGTTGCTAACATTACATAATTCAGCGTGGTAAAATGCTTATGCTCAACCATATTTCATTTCTTAGATTTCGATGAGTGTGCAGCTGACACCGATAATTGTGATCCCAATGCTTATTGTAATAATACTGTGGGGTCCTTTAACTGTACGTGTAATTCTGGATACACAGGAAACGGAACAACATGCATTGGTAAATATGTTATTTTCGATAATGGGCTAAGAAACCTCTAATTAAAAAAAAAAAATTCTTTAATAAAACTGATTTCTGAGTATACGTAGGCAAATCATTGCAACAAATAGAAACCTCAAAGTTGGTACATAATGTTTTTTTTAGTTGATACAATAGATTGACCACCTTAGCAGAAGCTGACGACGTTAGTCCATTGTGAGAGGGGGTTGCGGGTCCTGTGCGGTTTATTTAACGAATGTTGGATCTATGCTTTTGCATTGTATGAATATGGTAACGTAGAAAAGAGGAAAAAATAAGTTCCATTAAAATCGTTTGTTGATTCCGTGAGGATAAAGCCTAGGGTGTCGATTGGAAAGATTTTCTTGTTTCCTTCATGACGGAGGGAAGATTATTCGGTTTATGAAATTGAAATGATAAAGATCAAACAGGCCCATTTTCACTTCAAGGAAGAAGGCAACATCCGGGAACTTTTATTTTACATCATAAATTACACAGGCACTGGGCCATACATGTTAATGAGATCATCCTAACACCCACACTTGATCTCTTACTATGTATGTCCTCGAATTACATGAATATTATAATATCACTAAAACAAACGTACAGTGCATTTTTGTCAGTTGGTAAACAAATAAAGAGTTTACAGTTCTGAACTTTTGTAATTTAAACTTTGTAGCTGGCTTAGTCATAACATCAGCAACCATATCGGTGGTGGGTCAATACTTAATGATTATCTTGCCTGCATTCTGCACATTGCGAATGAAATGGTAACTTACATCAATGCGCTTTGATCTCTGTCTATTGACTGGATTCTTAGACAAAGCAATTGTACCCTGTTCAGTCCTCAAAGATCAAAACAGGATCACTTACCTCACTGATGTCACTCACTATTTGGGTGAGGTACAAGCCCTCTTGGACTGCTGCTGCCAAGGCAATACACTCAGCTTCACACGATAAGAGAGCCACTGTCGGCTGCTTAACTAGACTTCCAAGAAACAAGAGGACCAGTTTTATTCAAACTGAAGCAGTAACCACTAATACAACGTCTGACATCTGTAGATGATGCCCAATCAGCATCACTGTAGGCTATCAGTGTGAGACCATCATCACACTTTCTATGGCACAATTCGTAGTCCACTGTGCCCTTTAAGAAACGCAGCACATTCATCACTGCCACCCAGTGTTCCTTTGTGGGGTTAGTAAGGAACTGTGACAACTTAGCAACACCCCAGCATATGTCTGGCCTGGTGCATGTCACAGTATATACCAAGCTGCCCAATGCTTCACCGTATCGCCTGGGATCAATAGGCCGGGGTTTCATTACCAAACTCAAGTTTTTGCTCAGAAGGTGTAGGCTTTGGCTTACAATCAGACAAGCACCTTACTGATATAGCTTTTCTGGTTCATTTTCACAAAGCCATCTCCTTGCTGAGAATGAATACCCAAGAAGTATGAAAGTTTTCCCAGATCTTTCATATGGAACCTCTCCTTCAACATTCTTTTAGCTTCAGGCATTAGCAGCATGTCACTTGCCGCTATAATTATGTCATCTACCCAGACAAGCATAGCACTGAGTCCACTGTCATCCTGTTTGATGTACACACAGCTATCAACAGGATTCTGAACATTAAGTCGTTCTCCAGCAAGAAACAGTGTGTACTACATGGCTCCAATAGTCCAGTTTCGAATTAAAAATCACCGCTGAATACAAACATTAACGACACATTCATACAGGGTTAGCCTCGACGTAAAGTAAAATATTCAGAAATTCTGGCAAGTGAGTGTTTGAAATTTGAATATACACAATAGACAGAGTAATAAACAGGTCTTTTTCTCGTTGGAATTTGTGAATATATTACTTCAGATGGAGGCTAAGGATGTAAAAAATGCGTCTTCACTTCTTTAATTCAGCGGTCATAGCGAACTCGAAAGTGGGCTATTCCTACCTGACTGTTTCAATCCATACAGTGTCTTTTTCAACTTATACGTAGGTCTCCCTTCACTCTCTAAGGGAACTTCAAAGCCTTCAGCTTGATCCATATAGATCTCACAATCAATAGGGGCTTTGATGTATCCAGTCTTCACATCCATCTGGTGCAAAACCAGATCATGTTGTGCTGCTATTTGCATTAGCACATGCACTGATGTGAGATTGGCTGTAGGTGCGAAGATCTCCTGATAATCAACACCTTGCACTTGACTGTAACCCTTAGCAACATACCTTGCTTTGAACGTTTTAGCATTCAGTAGAGCTTCCTTTCAGTGTATACCCAGCGACCCCCTACTGAGTTTTTGCCTTCTGACAGGGTACACAGAGTAAATATGTTATTCTCAATTAGAGCATTCATTTCTTCATTCATCGCTGTCTCCCAGTTTCTAGACTCAGGTGATTCTTTTGCCTCTTTGTCTGTGGTATAATCTCTTAGGTAGGCAGGGGGTTTTCTCTCCCTCATAGAACGTCTCACGCTCTCATCAGGACGCTGAGAAGTAGGATTTACTTCACTCATAGCCTCAGGTTCTTTGGCAAGTTCATCCGGACCCTTTTCGGACTCACTTGTCGATATCAGATACACTACAATTATCAGGTTTAACAATGCGTTGCAAGGGCATGAAATCATCTATCGATAGACCATCTGTTTGGGTTGCTGTTCCACCCCTTTTCTAGGGAACTGTACTTAAAAATCTTACCTGTCTCTGGGATATATAGGAGATACGCAGGACTCCCCTTATCGTACCCCATGAAAATCCCCTTTATGCACCTGTGATCCAATTTCTTCTTATTCTGCTTATATGCATAGCATTCATAGCATGCATAACACTCTCATGTTAGACAAATTTGGCTTCTTGCCAGTGATAGCGAAGTACGCTGTTTGTTTCAAGCGGTTGTTAAAGCATCGATTGCGTACTGATGTACGGAGCCGCCATTACTGCGTAAGGCCAAAACTCCTTACCTATATTAGCCTGCAGGAGTAAACACCGTCCCATTTCAAACAAGGTTCTGCAATATCGCTCTGCCGTCCCATTTTGGTGGGGTGAATAGAGTGCAGACATTTCATGTTTTAACTTATTTTTCTCTAGCAGAGACTTAAACTCCTTAGAAATATAATTCACCACCATTATCTGACCCAATACATTTTACCTCACCATATGGTGCTGTGTCTGCTAAGAATTTCTTTGTTGCAGCTACGGTGTCACTCTTATTCTTCAGAAAATAAACAAAAATTGCTCCCGAATAATCATCTGTAAAAGCTATAGAATATCTGAAACCCTCTCTAGAAGCTGGATCGATAGGTCCAGCCAGACTCGTTCCCAGTCGCTCCTGAGGCGGTTTTGACTAGAACGCGTTGCATCAAGGGAAGGCCGTACGAAAATCGGGGAGCGACCCTACTGTTCTTTCGCCCTTCCCAGCCTGCCCCGCGACCTTGACATCATTTCTCCCCAGTCTTTCGTTGCCTTTGAAGAACAAATAAGTAGGGACTGGGAACGAGTCTGAGGTCCAGCTAGGTCAATGTGGACCAATTCTAATGGTTTTGTTGCGCGCGCAACGGGATTCCTATTCCTACTTTAGGTCATCTTCCCTTCAATACAAACATCTCAATCCTGTGGCTTATTACAACTACTACCGCTTACTTTCATACCTTCTACTACATCTTTACTACATCTTTTAGTTTCAAGATGTCCTCATATAATTACAATGTCCTAGTATCTCATGCCAACCCTGCAAATCACAGGTATAGTTAACAGAGTCAGAGTCATTCTTGTCGTACTAGGTACTTAGATAGTACACTCAGTCTACAATGCTTCTCGACGTTAAACTTGATACCATCCTTGTAAACCAATTCAGCAGAATCTGGTTTGAAAGTCACTCTAGCACCTCTTTCAGTCGCAGCCTGCACTGAGAATATGTTCTGAGTATATTCTTCAGTGATGCATTGACAAGCTTTCCAGTGGTATCCATGATGGTTATCTCAACGTCTTCCCTCTTGAGTGCCACATTGTTAGATCGTGTCCCATCTGCAAGCTCGATGTAATGTTTGTACGGTGTGAAGTTGTCGTCAACTCTATTGAATTTGGACTCGTTACTGATGATGTGGGCAGTCGCTCCAAAATCCACTAGAAGAGCATTCGCCTTCCCAGTAGTCCTTTCACTTGCATGGGCGTTGGTCTCAAATACAAATGAATGCTCCACTTCCTCATCATGATCTCCCGAAGTCCCAGAAGCTTTCTTTACTTTGTCAGTCTTATTCTTCCCTTTGAGTAAACAAGTTTTGTCACTGTGTGAGGAGTTATGACACCTGTTGCACCAGTGCCCCCCTTCGTTCTTCCCCTTGTCTTTACTATAGCAGAAACGAGCGATATGCCTTGGTTTCCCGCATTGAAGACAGGTGACATGCGGTTGGGATTCTGGCTTGTATTCAGTCTTCCAGGTGATCTGTGACGTCACTTCGGGGGCCTGGGGAAAGAAATTTTAATGCCGTATCCCATAAACCAAAGCTGACGAGAACAGATTGAATGGAATTGAATTGGTGCGCGCGTTGGTTTACGGGATACGGCATTAAGATTTCTTTCCCCAGGCCCCCGCAATGACGTCACAGATCACCTGGTTCATGACTGAGTGATTTCCGGTCGCTATCTTGGCTCGCTCAGTGTCTTCGAAACTTCGCAAGGCGACTTTGAATTCCCTGAATGTTTGTTGTTTCTCGCTCTAAGTAGTGACGACAACAAACGATTTGTATTCTTCTGGTAAGCCTTTCAGTACCGTCGCTATTAGCAGGCTATCCGTCACGGTTTCACCGGCATTTCTAAGAGCTGTGGCCGCAGTTTCAGCTCGCATAACATAATCAGTTACTGTCTCGTGCGCCAACTTCACAAGCGACGGCAGTTCCGTGTACAGAGAAATCACTCTCGGCTTGCCTGTACTAGCGTAGTGTGCTCTTAAGGTCTTTAATGCTTTCCTCCTGTCACCCTGTGCATCTCTCATTACGTGAGCAAGGCTTTTATCGGTCTAAAAATTGTATCAACTCCGCGACAGCTTCTTCATTCTTAGCTGCTTCATGGTCAGTTTCTGCATCTTCAGACGCAGTGATCGTATCCTTCAAGTTTTGTAATCGCATGATGTATCCGAGAAATTTGTTTTCCCATTTTTCATATTTTCTCTCATCTCCGTCGAAAAGAAGTCTCCCATTCCTTGTCCTGGGCCCATAACCTGTTTCGTTCATGACGGAGGGAAGATTTGTCGGATTCTCAGATTGAAATGATAAAGATCAAACACGCCACGTTTTCACTTCAAGGAAGAAGGCAACATCCGGGAACTTTTATTTTACATCATAAATTACACAGGCGTCCCATACATGTTAATTAGGGAATTTAGGAACCACGACGAAGTTCACGACGACGACGTCTGTTGACTGGGAAAAGACTGGAACGAGAACGTCAGTTTCGGCGGGAAAAAGGAAACTTAAGATGCAGTCGGTCGTTAGGTTGACGACGACGACACTGAATGTAAACACAAATGTAAAACTGTAATGTCCGTTCGCAACAAACTTTTCCGCAATGGCGTCTTTTAAAACAATGCAAGATTTTATTTTTTAAGCCGTACGTCTAATTTCATTGACGATCAAGAATTTTTTGTGTTGTCTGACCTTTTCGAGTGGAAAAACCTGCTTTCCGCACGAAGATAATTCAACTTTCAACTGAATGAGATGACCGAGTCCGAGTATCTGTCAGAGTTTAGATTTGGAAAAAGAGACATACTGATGTGATAGCTGTTTTCCATATAAAGTTTATTTCCTCTATATTAAACACATTTGATTTGCCTTACCCTAACCCTATAAATAAATTTATCACTTACGAGTTCGCTCGCTCGGCCTCCACAGCTGTTGTCATTCTTCGAAGTAAAAACAATTCATTAGTCGAATTTTCAAGCAACATCGCTTGTTAGGAGAAAAAAAGAACGATACCTGGATTTACGAGAATAAAGAAATGCAAAAGACTTCAAAAATCGCTTAAAACAGTGGATTTATACCTGCCGAAGTTTGTGGATTGCAGGACGACGTGATTCTTCTTTGTTTGGCGTCGTCGACGACACCACGACGACGAAATTTACTAGTCACGCTTGCGCAGTACACTGTAACTGACTTCCGGTCGTCGTCGACAAAGCCGTCGTCGTGGTTCTTAAGTTCCCTAATGAGATCATCTTAACATTTCTTTTACGCCAGACTTTTGCGGCTTTCCCTGCTGCCGTGGTGGATCAGCAGAGAAACTGTAGATTGTCATGTTTTGGCTGGAATGACTGGAAACATTCTTTGAACTGTATGGCGAGCTACTGGTTTCGTACCGGCAATGTATATTGTGCACTGATGACAATGTACAGGGGCGTAGCCGGGATTTTTCAAAGGGGGGGTCATAGAGGCTACTCACCAGATCACCATCCGGGGATCGCCGACTATACATGGTTTATACCGCTGCTTTCCCTCGTGTATCAGCGGGCTCAGTCGTATTATCGCGGCATGAAGGCCCTTATTAACTAATGACAAAAGCCGTTGACGAAAATACTTTACAAAAAAACAAATTTTAAAAAAGTGGGCTTTTCTTGGCTATTGTTTTCAACTCTTGTGATTGGTGAAAATCTTTTAACACAAAAAAACACCCTTTCAAAGTGGAGTGTAAATGCATTTTATTGCGTAAACGGCCTTCATGTAGGTTTATGCATTCTCTGTGTAAAAATAAGAACATTTCTATTTGGGGAAAGCACCGTTGCCGCATAACAAAAGAAATTTCTATCCACCTTACCCGGCTCATTACTTAATTATAATGCCTTGGTTGATAAGATGATACTCGGTAAAGAATTATCAAAAAGAGTCAAATGTTTTAAAAAAAACACAAACGCTTCTGGTTTATGACGCTCCTTCAGTGTGAGAAAAACCGTCGTACAGTACTACGCATATCATACACATCATAAAACTGATCGAAGCACGGTTTTTTCTCACAATGAAGAACGGTCATAAACACGAAACGTTTGAATGTGTTTTTGAAAACATTTGACACTTTTTGATCTTTCTTTACCAAGTATCACCTTATCAGCTATTGAAGTACAATTGTCACGCATCCCTGACGGTTTTTCCGTTAAACATGCCTTTATAGTTACTGATGGTTTTCTTTCCACTTCTCCTAGATGTTAACGAATGTGCGGAAAATAGTCACAACTGTGATGGCAACGCTTACTGTAACAACACTGTTGGATCATACAACTGCACCTGCAATTCAGGATATTCTGGAAATGGCTTCAACTGTGCTGGTAAAAAATATAAGCGTTTTCAATAGATATACCCGTGAGCACTGAACAAAGCGCTGGAATTCACTACGTTTAAGCCCCTACTAGAGGTTACCTCCTCATAATCCAGGGGACAATGCATCGGTCTTCAAGCTTGTTTTTACCTTCCAACGACGGCCCCTAGAGAAGGGTTTTAATTAGAACCAAACCAACGGTCGCAATAAGGTAAAACCAAGTTATTATAATTGGCTGCATTCACTGCACATTATTCCTCTACTTCCCAAAATGCGCTTCAGATACAGTAGCCACCTGGGGCGGATCTAACTTTTATCTGTGGGTGGGTTCGGATAAATGTCCCCCGAAGGCGGACCATTCTACCCGAGAAAATTTTGAAATTTAGTTCCTCGCGTAGAAGTGATTTCCCGTGTATTAAAAGATAATACAGACCAATATCGTAAATAAATCTGAAATAACGATTAAAAAATTTATATTTGCCAAGTGCTCTAAAAAACTCTTGAGTTTCTTCAAAAATGGAATCAACAGGGCATTTAAAACCAGGAATAGACTCTCCCCTATCAATGCTTTTTTTTTTTTCTTGCAATCACAGTCTAGTTTCAAAAAATAACATGTAGTAAGTTTTTTTTGTCATAAACCGCTCTTGTTAAACGTTATAATTCCGGTTTAGGGGGTTTGAACGAACCATCCGAACCATCCCTGGATTCGCCCCAAATCACTTACCTCTGTGAGTCTCCAGGGTTACAAGGTCCAATGTCATTTCCAAAGAGAGCGGGACTATCATTGGGCAGACGACTCAAACCAATCCTATTGGTTCTTTCTAACTTTTTGGAGAAGTCTATTATAGAATATTTTAGTATTTACCAAATCAGTGAATAGCACTTTTCGCGCGTTTTGATTGGCTCCCGTAACTCGGAATATTCTTGGCTATTCACTGTTTTGCGACCGGAGCCAAGATGGCGCGCGTCTCGCTTCGAAACATTTTCGGAAGGCAAAATTTGAGGGATAAATAAAGCAGTCGTACAAAGAAAGAAAGAAAGCGACTAACTTTGACTTGTCGCTGTTTACTGGTAGATAGAAAATTATTTTCACGCTTAGTTTACAACAAAATCGTAAAAATGCATTTGACAAAATGCCCGAAATGTTTGTAAATTGTAAATGAAGTTCCTACCAATTGAAGTTTTTAATTTGTAAAAAGTTACTTTTTTCATTTTTATCCAACTAATTTGGTAAATACTAAAACAACTATCCCCCTCAGGGTCAGTGAACAGCGCTAAATATATACCTCGACGCTTCGCGTCTCGGTATAAATCCATCACTTCGCTTCCCCTTCGCGGATAGTTGTATAATATTACCTATTGGTCTTATACGAGTTAGTTAGTTACACCCTCGAGGCTGTAGTACTGATTTTTTAAGCAATCAGTTAAATCCTTTATTTGAGGGTTTTTTTGAAATTTTCTTTTTAGACATTGACGAGTGTGCAAACAACACTGACGACTGTGATGTGAACGCTTACTGTAATAATACCGTGGGGTCTTACAACTGCACCTGTTTTACTGGATACACAGGAAATGGAACGACTTGCATTGGTGTGTAAACGTTGATATTTTGGTTTTTAATGAATAACAAGCTATTTCACTGAGGATATGGTAGTTAACTAAAAACTTATTTACACTGGAATATGGCTTTAATTTATCATATTTTAGATACAGTGTACGACACATCTTTTCAATTGTGGTGGAAAAGGAAATTGCAAACAACCTAAGACTATTTCCCAAAACACCTTGTTCCTTCGCGTCCGGATATTATTACAAAATTTTGCGCGTTCACTTCACTTGAAATAATATAATAAATTATAAAATGAAAAAGATGTGTCTGAAAAGTAAAATGCTATGTAATTTTGAAACATCTTAACTCTGTTAATAGATGAAAAAATATTCTGGAAGCCTCAGACCGCTTAGGAAACTCTTTAATTCAGTTTGAATATACGTGTTGGTGTCAGTGGAGCCATATTACGAAAATTTCAGGGTAAGCCTACAGGCGGTATTTTTGTGGATTACTTCCACAAAAACACTGCCTGTTTATTAAAACACTGCCTTTTTATTAAAAATATAAACTACATTTCTTTTTGTGCAATAGATATTGACGAGTGTTCAAACAACACCGATAACTGTGATGCCAATGCCTTTTGTAACAATACGATTGGGTCCCACAACTGCACATGTATTCCTGGATACACCGGAAATGGAACATGGTGCACTGGTAGAATAAAGCACTTCTTACTTCTCAGATATTATTAAATTACATAAAAGGTGGATTTAAGTCAACTGTAGCTACTTGAACAGATTTTGTGTGCCGTTTACTATACAATGCAACTCATAAAAAAAAACCTGCAAAAGTTCAGTAGTGATGGTAAGTCAGTCTTTCAGTCAGTCAGTCTGTCTGTATCCCTGTCTGCCTGCCTGTCTGTCCGTCTGTCTGTCTATCTGTCTGCCTGTCTCTCAGTCAGTTAGTCAATCTGTCTGTCCGTATGTTTGCCTGTTTGTACCGCGTCTGTCAGTCATTCATTTCGTCTGTCTTTCTGCCTGCCTATCTGTCAGTCTGTCTGTCTGTTTGCCTGTCTCTCAGTCAGTTAGTCAATCTGTCTGTCCGTATGTTTGCCTGTCTGTACCGCGTCTGTCAGTCATTCATTTCGTCTCACAGTCTTCTGCCTGCGTATCTGTCAGTCTGTCTGTCGTGTCTGTCTGTCCGTCTCTCGGTCTATCACGCAGGCTCCGGCTCGATCGATCTGCTTACTACCTCATTGCTTGAAGATAAGTTCGTTTTCTGTGCCCATTCTTCCTATATGACTTTATCTCTAGGTCTCTGACTGTCCGTAAAAAGGTCTGTTTGTTGTTGTTTAAAGTTTCTTCTATTCATTTTTTTTTTAAAGGTCATAAATCGTGTGCAATAATCTTTCTTAACACGAAAAGCGTGTTTCCGGTGAGTTTATTACCTCATTCATCAAATATTGTATTTTCTTGAATATTTCAGATATCGATGAATGTGCAACCAATACCCATTTATGTCATTACAACGCGACATGTAATAACACCATTGGTTCTCATAACTGTACATGTAATCAAGGATACACAGGAAATGGACAAAATTGTACTGGTAAATATTGGGCGATTTTTTCTTTTTTTTTTGAAGAATATTTTTGTAGGTGACATGTCAGTGGAAATAGGTATTTCAGGAAGACTTATGATAACGTACATCTTATTATCCGAGGAGATGAGGTTCGTACTGTTGGTTAGCTCTTTAGCCTTATGAATCTAGGGTGACCAGGGGAAAGGCAAGTCTTATAATGAACAAGACGAGAAAAGAATAAAAGTGGATAAGGAGTTTATAGACTGCTAACTTTTTTCTTTTATTTGGATAAAAATTATTGCGCTAAAATGTTTCATATTAAAAAAAATTAAAAACGACGACGTTTCGACATTGAACTAACGTCGTTATCAAGTCAAAAAATGTGTCTGTTGCAGCGTATAAATACTAATTTGTTTCATTAAAAACTTCATAGAGTGTCAAGAATGTTACATGTATTTCAAATAAAGAGTTTTGCACGCGATTAAATCGAACTGGGTGTTTAAGCTTGGATTGATTTCTTTTATGAAGAGCATCTCTTAAATCAGGCATTCAAACTTCGTTTAGCACTTGCGAAATGCAAAATAGGCCACTTGCACTAAGAGGTCACGTGACCAATGCTTCCTCTAAACAATGAGTTGGAATCTTGCTGATGTCAAAAATCGACAAAGCAAATAAGAATTATCTTACACTCAAAATTTGAGAGGAAACGCATTTAAGGGAGTTATTTTATGGCTCTTTGATTTTTCAGCAAAGTAGTATGATTTGTATTGGCCGCCATGTTGGAGGGCATATTCTTGCCCTCCAACATGGCGGCCAAACCTACTTTTTGCTTATATCTTGTTAAAAGTTTGATAGTTACCCTCAGATGTGCTGTAAACATTACCACATCATCTTTTCAACATTTTTCTTGAAGTTTAAGTGCAAAATTTGCGTTCAGAAAGAGGTAATTCATAATTTTAAAAGCACCGGTATCGCGAGGTCACGGGTTCAAACCCCGTTGAAGTCCTGAATTTTTTTCAGGCTTCTTTACGCAATTGCTTAAATTGCGTTTCACTGCGAGGATCATACCTTCATTTCATTTCATTTCCGCAGTTCATATATGATTCATTTCATATATCATTAACACTCATTTCTTTCACGGGAACATATGAACCCATAATTGACCTGCTCCCAACGTCAGTGGCTTCATAGCTCAGTTGGTAGAGCATCGCACCGGTATCGCGAGGTCACGGGTTCAAACCCCGTTGAAGTCCTGAATTTTTTTCAGGCTTCTTTACGCAATTGCTTAAATTGCGTTTCACTGCGAGGATCATACCTTCATTTCATATACAAATAATAATAATAAAAAATTATCTTTCAAGATTTGAGAAATAAATAATTCTATAAATACTAGAAAAGATTTTATAAGTTTACCTCAATTTCCAGTAAAGTTCTCTTTCAGTGACCACTTAGAGCTTTTCCAGTTTTTAATGTCTGCTTACGTAGAAAAGTATATTACGCTCAATCTATGTACATTTTCTCCCTTTAGATGTGGACGAGTGTGCGGACATTTCCCACAACTGCCCTGCGACATCGGTGTGTAACAATACCGAAGGCTCTTTCATCTGCACCTGCCCTGCACTTTTGTTTGAATGGGATGGAACAAACTGTTCTGGTAAGCACAAATATTACTTGTATATACAAAAAAGAGCAGCTGAAATGGGCAAAACTTCACTCTAAACTAAAGTGGCCTTCGCCTGTTTTAATCACAAGCGATAGTCGCTGCAGGTCAAAATACTTGACTCACAGACGAAAGGAAAAGGGAGGGGGTTGGAGTGAGCTAGATATGATCAGTAAAACTTCAAGCATCAAGGTGGCAAAACAAGATAATGACTATTAAGAATGATGTCACAGGTTGGCTGAAGAGTGATATACAGCATGTCGCAGAGCCCATTGCAGGCTATCCATTCAACTTTAATCTGTGCATAATTTTTTGAAAACTGAGAAAAGCGCGTTTTTAATTTAACAATTTTACCCTGTAAAAGGATGTGTTTTCTTGAAAAAGCGCTGTAAGGTAATAGACATGCCAAACCATCTTAGTCATACCGGTGAATTTTTGGTGAAACTGCAAAGTTATAATTTTGAGATCCCTCGCAAACTCTCGATAATTTGAAGACCCAATTTACTGAGAATATTTTGAAAGAAAATTGATGCGGGTGACAATTCCTTCCCTTTAGCATACATTTCGATTCATTTTAAATTGGGGCTTTGTTTATCTGGGAGGTTAAGGAAGACTTTAATCATATCTCTTTTATCAAATTAGAAATTGCAAATCTGCTTGGCAATGCTAGCAAAAAGGTCGATTCCAATTTCACGAACTTTTAGTTTCCTTATATGTATCTATAATTTGCACTCAAAATATGATTGAACTTACAGAGGTTTGTTTCATAGTGGAGACTTGGATGACAGTAGGTGTTGACTCTCCTAAAGTGGTCTTTTAGGATGGGCATCGAGGAAAGATCTTTAATTTCACCTTATAATAAATCACTGTCGCTTAATCTTATACATTCTTGTTTCAGACGGTCGGATCTTTACAAATATAAGCACTGGTCGATTGGGTAGTATTCAGTCGTTCACAGTTCCAGAAACTGCTCGTTATCTCATCAAAGCCTGGGGGGCACGGGGAGGAACGCATACGACAGATTATGGCGATTTTCCTAGAACTACCGTCGGAGGAAAAGGTGCGTTCATGGAAGGCACGTTTATACTGTTTAATCAAACTGTGCTGAGTATCGTGGTGGGGCAGAGGGGAGGAGATTCGGTGGAGGTGAAAGGAGGACAAACTACTAGTCAGACCGCAGCTGAGCTGGGACTGTCAGTTGAGGACAATGCTGGTACAGGGGGTGGTGGAGGAAGTTTTGCTTACAATACCACCACCCTGTTTATAGTTGCAGGTGGCGGAGGAGGTGCAAGTGCAGGGTATAACGGAGTAGATGGTCAGGAGGGTCCTAATGGCACTGATAGTGTTGGTTTTAACCCCACGTACGTGGGGAAAGGAGGAACTGATGGGTACCCTGGGGAATGTAACACTGTAGATGCTAATTACCATGGTGGTGTGGGTGCAGGCTGGGTACGCGAAGGCTGCAACAGGGAGGGCACACAGCATGGAGAAAGAGGCGACTCCCGAGCACAGGAATGGGTAGGGGGACGAGCTGGGGATATGAACAGTGGAAAAAACGGAGGGCCACCCCCAGGGGCTGTAGGAGGCTATGGCGGTGGTGGAGGTGGTGCAGAGGACAATGGAGCATCAGGTGGCGGAGGAGGTTACTCTGGGGGAGGTAGTGGTCGTCGCATGCAACAAGCCGGAGGGGGAGGGGGCTCGTTTTGCGGTGGCATGAGTTGCTCTGGTGCGACTGGTGGCAATCCTGAAGATCAAGGACGTGTACAAATAATTCGATTATTCGACTAAAATATTGTCCAGGGAATATATAATTAGCAGTATACCTTTCAAAGAGAAGGTGATGATTTTTATGTATTGCAGTTTAAATCTTTTAAGAACTTCCATCCAAATGCTAATTAGCAACCACTTTCACCCCCCAAAATTAACCGTGCTTGACCGCCCAAATTTGCTCTAGCATTGTTATCAATTTCTCTTGGGACGAATGTACAATGTAGTCGCAGATCATAGTGGAAATAATCGCTCCGCGCATGGACAATGTAAAAAGTGGTGAATTGCACGTGTCAATGTTGCAAGAACTAAAGTTGTTGACCCAAAACACTGAGCGCTTACCATTTGTATGGAAAACCCGGTAATTCCGGGGAGAATTCAAATGGAACGGTTCATTCCGGTACAAAAAAGTAATGGCTTTCGAGGAATTTCCTTTTTTTCTGTTCTTACCGAAACGACCGCAATTTTCTGTACCATTTGTTTGGATTACCAGTGCCAGGCTTCGTGTCGAGAGACAGTGAAAAATTGACTTGTATTATGTAAATGGTACAACTCAATCCCATTCCTGTTTTCGGTGCCAAAGAAAGTACCAGTACCATTTGACGGAAAATTTTCACCGAAATTTCCGTACAAATGTTAAGCGCCCACTATCAAGCTTATGGGTACGTACTGTAATGGTATTTTAATATTTGCCTCCTTTGTTTAGCCCCATTCATACGTACAAGGTTTTCCTAGGGTTCCACACAAATTAATGCACCCACAAATATAGTTTCTAGCAAACTACACCAGAGCTAACACTCTGGTCCAAACAACAAACTTTGTAAAGCTCTCTGATTGGAATAAATTATGGAAACTCTTAGAGCATAGATACTGCGCTTCAACCAGAAGAACGTACGTAAACATAACCGTCTAAAACGGTTTGGGGGTTGGGGGGAAGGAGGGAAAGTTTCCTTTAGTGTTTAAAAAACACTATTCAATCAATCTTATGGAGACAGCAATATAGGTTTTTTGTGTTGGTAATGGGGTGTTCATTTTCTCATCATTTCTTCTTGAAGTCTAAAGGTTAGTGATCTTTGGAGCTGATCAAAACTATCGCAGCCTCTTAGACTTCTTGCAGTCCGCTTTTCTCTTAAAATCCGTTTAGTTCTTATCTCATCCAGCGCGACTGCAAACCACGACGTTATTTTTACAAAGACGATACCGGAAAAGACGGTCTCTTATTTTTCCTTCTTGGGCTTACGCCCTCGTTTCTCCCGGCTCCCGGCTCCCGGCTACGCCGCTCGCGTGAGTTAGGTTTCGCGTGCAGTAACTTTGCAAAGAAAAACAAAAGACTGCTCGCATTCTAGCAGCTTCTGGAAACGAGAGTGTAGCAAACATCTAATTTCAGCCCCAGAAGAGAGTTGCTTCACGAGAGAAAAAAGGCTGCGTAGGAATTTTATAGGCTACGTGGAAGGCGTTTAAAAGGGATGGAAGAGAAAAGGGAATGTCCCACTTCAGAAACTCTGAGGAGAATAGGTACAACCTTTTGGCGCAGTGATTTCTGGGATTGTTTTGGTGGATTAACGAGTGTAGCCATAATTAGTTGATGGTATTCAAGGCAACCATTAACCGATCATAAGTAACGCTTGTCCACTCAAACAATCCCAAAGATTGCTGCGCCGAAAGCTTGTACCCTTTACCCTTATAGCTTCTGGAGGGGGGTAGAAAAGTAGCAAAATCGGTTCTCTGTCTTGCCGATTTTAATTTTTGTTTTTTTCTTTTTTGACCGTCTTGTTTTGTTTTGTTTTTTAACATATTTTTTACCTATTCAATTGGCTTGGTTCTCTTTGTTCATGCTGCGGGCCTTTTACAGAATCGCGAGGTGGTGCAATGAGCGTATTTCTAGTTTAAAGATTAGCAAGCATGGCAAGGCCAAGAGCGAAGCTCGCGTGAGAACTTTTCTAAAGTAACGTTTTCTGAGCCTGAAATTACTTGAATCCCATAACTGATCAGCGAAGAACTTCAAAAAATCACGTTATCTCAATGAGTTGGCAAATACAAAATAAGATCGACCCAAAGGAGGTTCTGTGAGCCCGTGAGGCTAAGCAACTTCCACAAACCATTGTTTTCACTAAAACCGCTGGACACACCCGAGCCCACGATACAGCGATTAGCGACATACTAATGCCCACGATTAGCGACATACTAATGACATAATGACAAAATTAGATGTGGTGAGACAATGTAAGTTAATTGCCTTTCAAAAATATGTTAAGATTTAAGACTTTGGCACACAACTATCCGATTCTTCTCCCCTTGAAAAAAAAAACATTCCCAAATTCCAAATAGGAATTCAATCTAGAACGCGCGGTCACATTGAAATGAGTCTTTAACGTTTCGTTAGTAAAGTTTCAATTTACATAAGTAAATAAATAATAATAATAATAATAACAATAGTAAACATTAATGAATAAATAAATTTTGGAAATAACGTCGGTTAGCAAACTGCAGGAAGTCAGGGTGGCCTATTGCTTAACTTTCATTTGTGATGATATCATCTGTCCATAAAACAGTGACTATCGAGTATAGTGATAGCCTGCGAACAGCAGACGCATTTCCGGTCGTCGCTTCTCTCCCTCCGCTTTCGTATACATTAAGATGTCTGTTTAGTACTCGGTTGTACGCGAGGTTCGTTGTGTTATTAATTTGAGAACCCATCTAAAGAAAGGAGACACACAAAGACAATTTGCACACTTTAAGTTTTATTGCATGATTACCAGTTACCGTGTATTAATCCACTAAAATAATTGCATCCATTCATGCACCACAGTTCTGAAACTTCGCAAGAGATTTGATGAAGAATTGCACGGCAACGAAGTCGCGTATGGATCTCAGATTTGATTCCTGTAAAAAGCGAAGAGCATTATTAATAAAACAAAAATGAGTCAATCACAAATACACTTTTAAAGTAAGAAATTATTTAAACATAACTTTCATCGATAAACTTTCATGAGTACAGTTTAGAATTTGCAAACATAACCACAAATATTAAAAGAAAAACAATGGCTTGAATTTCCATAGAACCGCGGCTTAGTTGACGCCTTAGTAGTTTAAGTGGTCAGAACGTCGTGATCAATAAAAAGTTAAACTAGTGATAGTAAAACATAGGTAAACTATTGTTGATATTACGGCAACAAAATTTTTGAAGGTTGTTTGAAGGGAAAACCAAGATTTGATTTACAGAATTGCACAAGTTTGAGTCCTCATGTCAGTTTCAAAGAAGTAAACAGCCAGATAAACAGTACCAAGGAGTTGTAAACTTACTTTCCATAAAAACACCAGGCAACACCGCGTTTTGAGGAGTCCCAACAACAGCCTCTATCCTTTACACACTGTTTTTCGGTAATTTCATTAAATCCACAATTTGTTCGTTCAGAAACTGTGCATCGACCGATTTTGTCCCTAAAAAGAAAGCGTTTGTCAAATTCATGCTTGAGGTATCTAACGTATAACGCTTTAGAACATTTAATTTAACAATTATTCCACGAGTGCGCGTTGGATATGAGATGGTAGATGGTATGGTATCCAACAAGCGCGAGTGGAATAATTGTTTTATTATGAACGGCCACAAAATATAAAGAATTCTTCCCCACGTTATCTGTAAAACGAACCGATTTTTAGCTTGCTTTTGATTTTGAACAGACGCGTATAGTTACCATATTTGGAGAGCATGGTATAATTACCGGCCTCATGGGCTATTGACTCAGAGGCCATGAGGGCGAGAGGAATAATTGTTTTAGTAAAATCCAACTAGCTGGTCAAAAATACCGACAAAAAACAACTTTAGCCAGTTAAAGCTGGACTTTAATCCTTTTTCGCCGCCAAAAAGCCCGCGCTTTTCGCTACTAATGGGCTATAACATATAGTCTAGTAGGTAGTAGCTCAACCAATCAGAACGCAGCATTGATAATAGACCACTATTTGGATTTTACTAATGGCTCATATAACATGATGGCTAAGCCAATCAGAGCTCTAAAATTGCATTATCCAATGATTCAATTTTTAATAATTAATTACAGTTATTATAATAACTGTAATTATAATCATCTAATCATTCAATACTCTCACCTCAAAGAATGTGTTACTTTGTTTTTTTTTTTCCCTTTTTTTCCCATTGACTTAAAAGAAGTAGAAGGTGGATATTTTCCATCATAATAATGATCTATCTCAATTTATCGATAAAAATAAAGGAAATGAACGAATTACTAAGACCTTTCAGGAAAGGATAAGGAAAAAAGCAAAAATGAAATCGCTCTTGTTAGGTGAAAGTTAAGCACACAGGATTATTGTAATGCAATCTGTAAGCAGAGCCTGTTTTTGCTTGCTTGATTTTGGCATACTCGAGAAAGACAGCATGAATCGAGTAAGATCTTTGCTGAGCATGCGTTGCATGTTGTTGGAATACAGTTTCGAAATCAGGCTTGATAGTTCTTTGCTACAGTGCAGGTACAGGGGGCTCTGTTATGACCGTTGGTTTTTCAGTAAACAAATGCTCGCACAGCTTCCAAGGCATGAATGAATTCAGGCAGAACCTCCTCCTTCTCTCCTTCTCGATCAAGAAGAAGACGAAACGAGGCTCTACTCGCAGGGCAACTTGCAGAGAAAATGTTCCGACGATAGACCAATTTCGGTATATTAAAATTATTGCTTGGCTCCGAGGCTTAGAGGAATAAAACAAAAAGAAATCATTATGAGGCTCAGCAATAGATAATTATACATTTCTTTTGTTTTATATAAATTCCCGCAAGCCTCCGTCGTAGCAAGTATGAATTTTGAAATATCATTTTTTTTTTCGTATATTGACAAAGTTACTATAATTGTAGCCTTTTCCAGGCTCCCAGATAGTAGGGTCAAGACGCGAAAGTTAAAGGAACTCGAAAAGTTGGCGGGGCGGGAAAAAAGAGAAAAGTTTCCTCCCACTTTATTTTCGTGTTCGCGCTTTCTCAATTCAGCAGGCCCGACTATCTAGGA
Source organism: Porites divaricata (assembly GCA_038088405.1). NCBI lineage: Eukaryota > Metazoa > Cnidaria > Anthozoa > Scleractinia > Poritidae > Porites > Porites divaricata. The sequence goes on along the minus strand of JBBMOI010000001.1, from coordinate 60,685,969 downwards.
GCCTGGAACAGGCCACTATAATTGTTAAACAAAACTCTAAGCAACTCCTATGCCGAAACTGTAGCGAGCTTACCTTCCATGGAAGCACCAGGGAACATTGCGAACTGAGGAATCCCAGCAACAGCCCAATTTGTCCACACACTCTCGATCAGGTATTCCTTCATATCCACAATTTTCTCTTTCAGAAACTATGCATTTCGGGATATCCCTAACAATCATAACTCATCACGCGCTTAAGTATTTAATGTAAATGTTGTGGTTCAATTTTATCATTGGTTCAAATTTTCTTTTCTTTTGTTTCAAACTCATTCCAGGTGATCTGTGACGTCATTGCGGAGGGCTGGGCAAAGAAATTTTAATGCCGTATCCCATAAACCAACGCGCGCACCAATTCAATTCAATTCAATCTGTTCCCGTCAGCTTTGGTTTTGGTTTATGGGATACGGCATTAAAATTTCTTTCCCCAGGCCCCCACAGTGACGTCACAGATCACCTGGTTATCATGTCATTACCATACATTACCATACCCAAAAACAAAAGAAAAGGAAATTTGAACCAAGGATAAAATTGAACCACAACATAAACACAATAAATCATCCCCATATCCAACTCCATTTTGTTATAAACTAACTACTTCGTCGGCCTTGAAAACTTGCCTTCTTTTTATCAACAGTTTCATTTCATACGATTTGTGTCGTCAATAGGGCGTTGTCTTACCGTAAAAAAAAACACACAAACCTCGTTTTTTACATGCTACTGAAGGCAAGCTTATTTTATTCCCTTCCTTGTTAATAGCAAATTATAGTCCATATTTCTAAATTCAATCAAACATTAAATCATAGTTAGTAGAGGAGACAGGTAATTAAATGAAAGGAAGCAAACATAATAAATATTGGGACCTCCCTGATGGTGCACTATCCTTTGCTTTGTTGTTTGCAAATTGTTACGGAACGATTCAATGCGACTTTACTAGTATTGGCTAAAAGAAAGATAAAAATGATAGGAATGCTATTGGGCTTTGACCACCGTCAAGTCCACAAAAAACATGTAACAAAGGTGTCTGACGGGGTTTCATAATCGTTCTACTCTGAATAGAATCTAACAAACCGTTTCCCAATTCCAAAAACTATCATTTTCATAAGAGGTCACACAAAATACCATTTTTGTGAGTTTTATTCGCATGACAGCAAAACGAAAACATTTTCTTATCACTGAAAGGCTTTGCACTTAACTTCGCTCGGAAACAGAGGCTCGGAGCAATTCGGAAATGAACTATTTATTTATGAACTTTTTTATAGCCTCGTGCCTGGAGGGATTCCTTTTGAAAGTCTTTGTGACATATACCCTTCCCGAGTCGTCCTTCAGTTGCGCACCTAGCTTTCGTATTATTGTACAACTTATTTCTCCGTTTCTTCTTCTCCTTGACATTTCTGCCATAAAGGCTACCTCCAAATCAAATACATTCTCTTTTCTATCTTTCTCGGTGCGTGAAAAGGTTCCTTTTGAAAGACCATCTGTCAACATTCCTGACCCACACTTATAGTAACGCACCTACAATACTCGTCACAAATCGTTGAAACAGACACCGTTTCTCCCGAATTTTCGGGAAAAATCCCGAGGTTTACTCCTCACATACGTTTTCTTACTGAAGTGTCCCTTCTCCCTCCCCAATGTTGAGCCACGCGTATTTTGGACCACTGAGATGACTGTAAATCCCAAATCAACATTGGGGAGGGGGAAATCGCACAAGTGTTTCAAGATTTGTGACGAGTATTGTTACAGTAGCTTTCGCTTTCGCTTTCCTGTCTCAGCCGTTCAGACAATGGATTGCGGCGCAGAGTCAGAAAGCGAGAAAAAATATATTTATAAAGAGGGAGAAGGAGCTCATATCTTTTCTTTTCTTTTCTTTTTTTTTTTTTTTTTCTGCACCGTCTTCACAATTTGAATGTCTGGAACAAGCTAAGCTTTCGTGTTTCGCACTCCTAAATTCCTGTTTCACCTTCCCCGAAGACCTGTCACGTAGGCAACATCCAAATCAGATATGTTATCTTTTCCAAATTGCTTACATTTATCACCTGTTTGTTAGCAAATGTCTGTTAACAACTGATTGCCACATTTCTATTTTCAATGCTCTTGCGTAGAACTCAGCATTTTGTCGTTTGCGCTAAAACAATGAATTAAGAACTCAGAAGAATGAGAAAAGTTTGAGGCTTGAGCCCTGGTGTTAATTGGTTAGTTCGCGAAGTTTTTAACAATTATTGAATTTGGCAGGGTATGATATGAAGAATTATACAGATCGAGGACGGTGTTTTCCGCAATGGGGAAACACCCTTGTCATGCATCTCAGGTCCAGGATGATTTTAAGGCAAACATTATTATTATTGTTAAATTTTTATTCATCTTTTTATAGACCTTTATAGACCATCACTTTCCACAATGCGTACCGCTTTACAAGCACTCATCTTCTATTCGGTAAAATTACTGATGCCCTTTAAAGTCCATTCACTTTCAATGGCTAATTGGGGGAAGAGGATTTGGTAAATAGAGAGCAGTTAAAGTAAACCTTTGGGAAATCTTTCGGTTTTCTTCTTCATCCCCCCTGTAATGTGTATTGATGCGCTTATTCAAAATATAAACCAAAGAATAAACTTACAACGGGTAATGGCAGTCGTAGGTCGGTATAAAATTCCTATAATTCGAATCATCAAAGCAGCATTCTCTATTTTCACATTCCGTCTTGGTGATTCCTTTCCATCCACAATTCCTTCTGTTCCTGTCGTACTTGTGTACATCACACACGCTACCTACATGAATTCAAAGACAAAATTAAATTTTTTAGCAATAAAGTTGTGAAAATAAGCATAATAATTTTTAATAGTTTTTCATCCGATACTTAGAGCTGTGCTCAATTGTAAGGTCAAAATAATTTACGAATTTTTAAGGCAGGAACTGGTTTTCTTCATAATTCATTAAAAATTTTGAGGAACCCTGGTAAAACTTTTCGTTAGTGTGGTAATAAGATAAGAAATACTCGGTTGTGTCAGAAACTAAAGGTCAGCCTGTAGCCTGCTGTAAGGGACTGTGCACTGAATAATTTATCAGGAGGGGGGCTGAGAAATGAGCTTCAAAGGAGAAATTATTTATCTCTTCCCCCCACCGCCCCCCCCCCCCCCCCCCTCCCGTTCGCAAAAGCAGAATTAGTTCAGCCCTTCCCCCTTCCCTCCAGATCTCTTGATAATTTTTACTACCCCCTCTCCCCTGCACACCAAATATAATGTAACTGTAGAAGATGAAAAGCTTGAAAACCATCTTCGTTATTTGCTATCCGACAACCCGGCTTGTGCTGGAAGGTTTGTCTGAGTTGAGTGCAAGCCAAAGCCCCATGATGGCAGTAACAATAGGGCATTCAAGAGGGAGACGAATCTCATGTTGGATAAGCTTCATGCCATCACATAAAACAGCTAAACATGATGACAGCCTATTTATTGAGGGTGGCAAACTAAAGACTGGCCTAAATTGCCTTCACAATTTCAACAATGACAATCAACAATCTGGTGTTGAAAAGGATCTGTTACATCTTGTTGAGGACTTGGACAGAGTGATGGCTAAATATAAAGCGACATATCAAATTGGCACAAAGTCCACAACATCTGGAGCAAGAAAAGAGCAGAGAAAAAAAAGGGGAAAAGAGGAAGCTCGCAACTAGTGAAAACAGAAGAAAAAGAGCATGCCTTATTTTCCGTTCTCTGGGAGGTTAGTTTATGTCCTTGATGAGGACTTTGAGCCGGACATATTTGGTATTCCCCAAATGGAAGCAGTTGATTGTGAAACTCTACATTTGTTTATCATTCTCAAAGACAGACAAGGCATACTTGCGCGACCTTTACAGGGAAAACTGGTTTCGCAGTAATTTTCAAGGAGTTATAATAACTCCTCTAGTGGGGTTAATTTAGCTCCTTACAGTGGAGTTATTTTCACTCCAAAAAAGAGTTTAAAGAACTGTTTTTCAGGCCCAGATATTGAGAAGTTAAAATAACCCCAAAAAAGGAGTTATCCTATGCCTAAAATTTTTACTCCACTTTCAGAGTTAAAATAACTCCAAAAAGAGTGAAAACAACCCATGTAAGGAGTAAATATAACCCATTTTCGGAGTTATTTTAACTTCAGACTGAAAGTAAAAAGAACTCTTTTTCAGCAGTTAAAATGACCCTAAATTTGGAGTTAAATTAGGAGTTAAAGTAACCCCAAAAAGGGGGTTATCCTGTACCTAAAATTTTTACTCCAGTTTTAGAGTTATAATAACTTCCTAAATATTACTGTGTTGCCATGGAAGCCCAGGAAAATTGTCTGGGACTTGTGCACCTGAGGGTGAATGAACTTAAAACTGTCTTATAAGGACAGTATCTATAAGTACAAATGGTTTGTTTGGGACGATCATAGATGTTGCTGCAAGTTATGTTTTCAGTTGAATTTGGCCTTGTAATGGATACTAGGATAATACAAATTGTATGACACAAATTAATTCGTTTGCAGGGACTAAAAAAAATCGGTAACATGTCCAAAATGTGAAGACATTTTTTTTACATAAACTTTACATTTTCTAAGAACATTGAACATTGAGAATACATTTCCTGTTTTACAATGCATGTGGAATTGTTTTTACGATTTAATGCAAAGGCACATGACATAAAATGAAAGTTAGGTCGCCCCCTGTAATAAGAGTAATTTTAATTTCCTCCCCCTATCTTGGCATTATTTTTACTTAATACCCCCCATCTGGTTTTCCAGCCTTCCCCCTCCTGATAATTATTGCACAGTCCCTAAACGTATTTACGCCCATATTATTTATTCAGATCACGTCACAACGAAAATGTCGTCAGACGTCAGATGATTGTCAGTGATGTAAGTGACCGCCATCTTTTGAGGGTCTGAATGGGGGTGCCTCGATAACATTAAGAAACGGTCCAGATAAGAACGATAGCAACAACGGCAACGAACATGTTGGAATGCAAAAAAGGTGCTAACTTTTCTATTGTCTGTACTTACTTCTGATTGGCTTAAACAGCAAAAGTTAACAAAACTTCATAAAGCGGTACATATATTCATCCTTACTTTCCAACCATCTTCCATATAACAAAATCTGGTCTCAGTTTGAATAACAAAGAAATCCTATGTGGGGAACATGTAAAATTGTAAACTTTTCTTGGCTATTGTTTTCAACTCTTGTGATTGGTCAAAATCTTTTAACCCAAACAAAAAAAACCCTTTCAAAGTGGAGTGTAAATGCATTTTATTGTGTAAACGGCCTTCATGTAGGTTTATGCGTTCTCTGTGTAAAAATGAGAATATTCCTATGTGGGGAAAGCACCGTTTCCGCATAACAAAAGAAATTGCTATCCACCTTACCCGGATCATTACTTAAACACTTAAGTTTTTTGGCTCTGCAACATAAAACAGTTAAATTTTTGGCATTTCAACCCTAACAGTAAACATTTCACTCTTAGTAGCAGTAAACATTTTCCAGAATGAAATAAAAGCGGTTCCCAAAAAAGCCAATATAATTTTGTTTGTATGTCAAGGAGTTTTCGGTCATTGTCCGACAATTCTCGATTATTTCGAAAGAATTTCCAAAGACTAACGAAGATTCCCCAAGACTGCCGAAGGATTCCAAATACCACAGAAGACTGTCTAAGATGTCCAAAGACGACCAAAGATTTCGAATTCCGAGAAGCAATTCGGAAAATTTTTCAAGAGCCGATCAAGAATTGAAGCTAAAAGACTATGAGTTTTTGTTTTTTACGAAAACCCTCCAAACACTAAACAGCATTTTCTCCGAAAACAGTAAACATTAAATTAACTGTAATCTCTGAAAATTATGGGCAAATAACACTAAACACTAATTCATTTAGACCCTCTAGTTTGAATCTGCAAATATCATGGATTGACATTGGATTGATTTTCAATAAAACCAATCATCCCTTCAGTTGGAGTGGGCGGCAAAAAGACTCTGATACTGAGTTCAGGGCTCGAAATAAATTTAGAACTGTTGCATGTTGACTAGCCTGCGGGCAGACGATAACTAAACTCTGATTAGTACCGTCTGCGAAGCAGCTCAGAGATCCTTGTTCTGGACCCCCAACGGACTCACCGAATTGCCGGAAGTGCGTTTCGAATTTCCCTTCAACCTGATTGGCGATCACGGCAAACAAAACAAAGGCCTTTTTTAACTGGCCAATCGTGGCGCGTACTCAAATCTGGGTACACAGCTGGAAGTCGCAGACGGAGTTAACCAGAGTTTAATTTCGTCTGCGCGAAAGCTACATGTTGATCAGCCAAAAAATTATAGCCTGGTCAGTTCTCTCTTAAAACTGTCAAAAATAACACGATTTGTCCGTTGTCCGGCTGTTATTTTGAGCCCTGCGTCTCTTTATTTTTCAGTTGACAGTGGAGACGAGTAGATACGGGCCATCGATTACATGATAAGTTGGATTGGAAACATCTGTTTACATGCTGAAACCGTGCCGAGAAATAGGCCAAGATTTTGAAGAAAGTTTACGAGGAGGTAATCATGTAGAACTTAGGAATATTTTAATGAATAATAAAACAATTACTGAATTTGGATGTAGTACGATGTATTGAATTATGCAGATCTCGGAGGATATTATCACTATTATCCACCTCGGCCTTCCGCCTCCGACATTGTAATAGTCAGGGTGCTTTTGGAATGAATGGGTAAGGATTTAAAAACAATCGAATGCTTTTAGCCAGCTTGCTGTTATATCATAAGGGCGGTCACATAAGGAAATGCGTGGGATATACTTTGAAAACTCAGCCTGGTCATAACTGCAATCTTCTGTTGAAACCTCCAAAAAAACAAAAACCCACTACAAAGGTCTGATCAAAACAGATTTTAAAAGCAAATAACACTGATGATTGATGGTGCAGGTACAAATCGTTTTGTAACACTGATGATATTTACGAACTACAGCTGTATTCTAGAAAAAAGGTATCTCACATACAAAAGTACATATTTCCCCCGGTGGGGAGGGGCGGCGGGGGGTGGGGGGTAGTGCAATAATTCTTATATGCTATATAGGTACATGTATGTGCCACTGTGAAGGGTATGGTTTTCAAGCAGTTTACTCTGCGATAGGGTATATTAATCAGAGAGTTTGTGTCTAGAATCGGTATCATTTTCCTGGACACTGATCAATTGTTTAAAGATTTTAGACTAGAAAAGAGAGACCATCAATTATCAATTAAAAATAAATTATGCAAATTTGTGGATAAGACTAATTACTGAGAAAACCACAGATTTAAGTTAGATCATGATGAAATACTTAAAGAGTGATTTTAAAATAAATGGGTAAGGATTTAAAAACAATGGAATGCTTTTTGCCAGCTTGCTGTTATATCATAAGGGCGGCCACATAACAAAATGCGTGGCATAAACTTTGAAAAAAACAGCCTGGTCATAACTGCATCTCCTGTTGAAACCTCCCATAAAAAAAAATCTACAAAAATCTGATCAAAAAAGATTTTAAAAGCAAATAGCAAATGCCTGAAAAGTTGGTTGTGGTTTGGATTGTAACAGGGGAATGCGAGGCTGAGACAATAGAAATATAGCTGATAGCAATAATATATATTTCCCCTACTCATATTCTCCTCATCATAATGCTCATATAAAATATTAAATATTATTTCCCTCCTGATATTCCCCTTATCGTGTTTAACCGTCTCAGTAAAACAACACAAGTCAGAATTTTGAATTTCTATTTTTAAATGCTATGAACTTACATGACGTATTATTGGTCTCAGTCTTAAAATGTTCATGCATCTGCATTGATTTGACTAGTGTACATTTCAAAAGTCTTTCTCTTCTTCTTTTTTTTTTGCCTAAAGTTAGACCAATAACAGGTACAATTTCAATATCGGTATGTCGTTTTTGCGCGATCTTCTGCCCAGTACTCCTCCTTTGATGTATCTTTCCTACATCAGCTTAAAAAGGAGTTAGCCAATGTATAAATAAAAAGGTCGCAAATCAACTGATCGGTGGCTAAAATGATGTTTATCTAATACACAACTCACGTCCGCAGTACGCGTACCTATATCACGCATTCACTAAATAAATACGGCTATATGGTCACCCCGCGTAACATGTAAACGTGCATGATCACATTAAAATAAGAGATTATATGGACAGGCGGGTTACCCCACCTTAGCGGGTTACCTCACCTTCCTGAGGTTTGACGAGATCTCACCGAGATTTGCTAAATCCCCCAGAGTTCTTGGCGAGATCTCTTTTATCTCGCCCAAATGTCTTTCATCTCGGCGAGATCTCGTCGCGATCTCAGAGAAATTACAAATCTCACCGAGTTCTTGGCAAGGTCTCGTTTACCTCGCAGAATTATTTCTTTCATTAATCGGCGGATCTCGTTTGTCTCGCAGAAATATCTTTCATCTCGCGCGAGTCTCGGCGAGATCTCGTCACTGTATCGCCCGACATCGCTTTCATCTCGTGCCGATCTCAGAGACATTAGAAATCTCGCCGAGTTTTTGACGAGATCTCAGCGAGACCTCATTTATCTCGTCGCGACCAAAGAGACATTACAAATCTCGCCGAGGTACTGGCGAGATCTCGGCGAGATCTCGTTTATCTCGCCGCGATCTCAGAGACATTACAAATCTCGCCGAGATCTCGTCGAGATTAACGCGATCTTGACGAGATCTTTGTCATCTCGGCGAGATCTCGCTTATCTCGCCTAGATTTCGGCGAGATCTCGCTTATCTCGCTTAGATCTCGGCGAGATCTCGTTTATCTCGCCGAGATCTCGGTTAAATTTTTGCACGGAAACATTCGGAACGGATTCAGATTGCTCAAAATAACTGCCGGCTTTGATTCCGCCCAACCCAGACGTTGTCAAAACATTTTTCAGCTTTTATTTTATATAAATGTCCCGATGTAATATAATATATTCTTTAGAATAATGGTTCGCAACGTAAGTACTCATTTTGAGTTGGTTCTGAGTACAAAATTATGCGCAATTTCATTGTTTAGATCTCGACTTATGATTCGCTAATTTCAAAATTTGTCTTATTTTTTGTCTGGTTGGCCCCGGTTCGTGTGGTCGCACTGTAAAAAGGTAATAAAATTCAAAAACCTGTCGATTCACACACAGATTAACCTAAAATCTACAACCTAACAATAACGAAACTCTAAGCACGAGAGACACTTGAGGTATAAACATGAAATAAACTAAGAAAAACCCACAAAAAATATGCTTCACAACAATATGTTGACTCTGACTCGCAAGAAACATTTTTTATGCTTGCTTTGTTATGTCATTAATGTATTTTAAATATATTTTTTCTAAAACTTGTGATAACATCTTTCCTGCAAAAATCGTGAGAGTCGAAAACCAAAAACTACACTGAAGTGGATTAAAAAAACGAACTGCTGATTGGGGAATAAGTTGGATCTTTATTAAGAGTGTGTCCATGAGAGAACCAGGCAGGGGGTGATAATGCTCAAATCACGGATTTCGCTCAAACTTGGCACAATTGATGGGTTTGGTGAGATATTAACCTCGACAAAAAATAAGGTCGCAATATTGAATTCCCTGGGATTTACAGGCCCCCCCCCCCCCCCCCCCTAAAAATCACAAAATCGATTCATTTTTGCATAATTAATTAGCTAACTTTGGTTTGGCTGTTCAACAAGTAGAAAAGACAACTTCAAATCTAATCAACTTTATCATCTTCTATGTTTATCTGACTTAATCCTCAGTAATTTATTTTTACTCTCTGATTCCGATCTCTTCCTATTATTTAGCCTAAAGTAAGGTCATCTTCTCACTGTTTTGACCAAACCCTAAATTTAAGGTATTTTAGTCGCTAACATCTCCCATGAGCAACAACCTATGTACTAAATTCTCACATATTCTTTGAAAGACATCTTTAAGGTTATCAAATCAATCCTAAAATATTTGGGCAATCTCATACTTTATCAATAATGACGTATTATGTACATTTGACTTGACTCTTATTTGTCATTTGACCAAAATTGGAAGAAACGTAACATTCGTTTTTGTACACAAAAATAGCACAAAGTTGGCGAGAAGTCACAAATTAGATGGCTCATTATCGATACTAATAGCGGAATTGTTACAAAGTGTCACCTGAGTCATGATTTCTGTGTTATTTATGGAAGTTTTGATGGATATTTTATGGAACACTTGAGTAAACACAAGGAGCAAAAGATTTAGTTCAAAACTTGGATCAGTCCAACTTGTAGGTGCTACAAGACCCAAAAACGATAAAAGATAGTGAATAAATGTTACATACACGTCTCTCAGATGCTTTAGTCCAGGTTGGCTGCTCCAGTTTCGTCTGGTCCTCTGTGGCGTTACTCTGCGTAACTTTGTGACGAGGTAATGAAACATCTTGAAACATCGCAAAATTAAAAGTGTCGGCTTTTCACCGAATATTCGAAGTCTTTGACATAAGTTGTAGTCAGAGGGAACAAAATGATTCTCAAAGGACAAGAAGGATCACTGACAATCCGTCTATATCTATGGAAAACAACCGGTCAGTATAAAACACGGACTGCGGACTGCGGACTACGGACTGCGGACTGGGTATAAAATAGGGACTAGGTATAAAACGCGGACTGGAAAATACGGACTGGGTATAAAACACGGACTAGGTATAAAACGCGGACTGGAAAATACGGACTGGGTATAAAACACGGACTAGGGTATAAAATAGAAATTCTTGGTGGAGGTTCCTTGAATCAAGAGCCTGACAAAAACACTATCTTCTTCACCCATTTTAGACATGGTCTCGGTCTCTAACAACTATGAAAGGGGTCAGGACTTGGGGGATACTCTCTTATATAAGCCATATACGTATTTGCCGCCCTAAAGGGTAGGAAATATGGTCCGTTTTGGTGGTCTGAAAACACTTTGCCTATTTTGATTTGGAATCGGGCATGGTTTTCGAGGAAACTACGGGAGCGTACATGTACGAATGTATTTCTAGATGAATAAAAACGAAATAGAATATGCGAATCTGAAATGCATTTTTAAGAATTTTTTGTTTGCGCTCTAGAGAGAATGATCTACTGTTGCGCTCTAATCTATAAACTTATAACGATGACATGATGTCTGCCTAATTAGGCCTAGCCTGTTTCAGGCTCCGAGATAGTTGGGTCCGCTAAATTGAGAAAGTGCGAAAATACAACGAGAGTAAACTGGGTAGTCTCCTCTTTATTTGAGAGCCTGGAACAGGCTAAATTAGGCCAGGTCTGAAAATGGGTATGGATTTTAGAGATCAGGTCTGAAAACGGGTGTGGAAAATGACATATTTTATTCTGAAACAGGGTACAGAGAAACAGGGGGCGTAACCCCACCAAAAAATTCCTAGCAGTACCCCTTCCGGGGTTCAGGAGTAGGGTGTAAATCATGTCATCATAATCATCGAGTAGAATATAACGTTGGGTTGGATGATTCATTTCGGTTATTATTCACGTATAGGTGAGTAATTCCTCCCGCCTAAGTACTGCTTTTTACCTCGCGGAATGCCCCTATATTGACCTTCTCGTCTGAGTTTTTTATTTCCTCATATTCCGAAGGATTTATTTGAAACGGAATAGAGGCATCTTTAAGAATTTTACTCTGACTCGGCTAACACCAATACTATTGATTCTTTTTATTCGGTGCTTCTTTGATCGATCGGTTCTCTTCTAACTCCTTCTTTTAATAAAATTCAGGTTTAATTTCAGTTGCCTTGAGTAGCGGCGTAACATTCCTTGTCTGTGCAGTTTCCTTTCCTTCTCCACATGAGGAGAATATAGACAGCTGCGCGTGACCGGCTTACGGAATGTTTTTGTGTGACGCAAGGAGCTGGAACTACTGTTTTATGCAAGCTGCTTTCCGTTTCTCTCAGTTTTACCTTTTTACATAGTTCGTAGTCCGTGTTTTATACTCAGTCCGCAGTCCGCATTTTATACCTAGTCCGTGTTTTATACTCAGTCCGCAGTCCGCATTTTATACCTAGTCCGTGTTTTATACCCAGTCCGCAGTCCGTGGTCCGCAGTCCGCAGTCCGTGTTTTATACTGACCGGGAAAACAACCACCAGCTCGAGCGCCCTCCATCTTTGTGACTTTAGACTCTGCCTAAATGATGGAATCTGTTACGCTGGACTACCGGACTACGGAATGCGGAATACACTATCTATTGTTTGTGCGCGCCAATATCCTGTTATAACTGGTGTGTTGAAAATAGGTTGTGAAAGTCGTGTTACTTGAAGTTTTGAGTTTATTCGATGTTGACATTAATTACTATGATAATAATCGTCCATAATAGCCCTTTTTATAGCCAGACCGTGTCATGCAATTTTCGACAATTAATGACTTGCCATTGGGTATACTTACTTACTTACTTATGTTTTAATCCTCGTAGTCCTCTTCTTGTTGAGGAATATTAAACTTCTGAGGAATACAAAGACCCAAAAGGGGGCACTAATAATGTATTGCAAAAAAAGTCGGCTAGACTTATTTAGCTATTCAAGGAAGGTGTAATTAAGAACAGTTTTTTGAACACAGACTAATACACAATATTCACTTCTCATTTAAGCTGTCATTTCCGGATTCATATAGTATAGAAGTTCTCTTAACGGGCACTCTCGTATGTAGCGAATAGCTCTACTTACGACCGCCATCACAAAACCCCGTTTCAGCTCCCACAGGTGCACAAACTGTGGATTTTTACATCCCGTAGGCGGCCGCGGACACTCAAAGGGTTTACCGGTGAATTAGATGTTAGCTTTGATTTAAAGCTCTCGTAAGCAGACACCTGGAAGAAAATCTTATCCGCCTCTAAATGCTGTGCTTTTTTTTATATATTATGTCCACAGTCATATCGCTGTTTGTCACTGTAATGAATCATTCTTATATATCCGCTTCAGAGTTACCGTTTTTTCACATACACGTCCGGTTACACTTGAAAATACAAACTGAATTGTATGCCTTTATCTAATTTCAATAATGCAGTGGTCTGATCTCTGCGTTCCCTGTATGTCCTGCGCTCCTCGGAGTATCAGAGGAACTTTAGAAAAAAATAGATTTGTCCATAGTATATTGTAACTTAAAAATTGCATCAGTACATTCACTCCAAAAAGTAGATGTTTCCGCACTTTTCCTCGTTAGAGACCTCCTGCAGTTCGACTCTCGTAAAACCCTAATTTTCCTTGAGCAACCCCACGGGCATTATTTACTGGGTGTCTTCCGACCACGCACGGACCGGAACATCAAAGTCTGTAACTTAATTGTTGTGTCTGTCCATAATTCAACATCTGCCTGCCTCAGCACGGCACACTAACCTGGGCACTAAACTGGTTTTGGTGCCCTAAGGGTACGCAAAAAGACCCTTCCGAGGATTTCTAGGATGAGAAAATTGACCTTACCTGGGTAGGGCGAGAAATTTGAAATCTAAGTATCACAGTTGAAGTAGCTCTCGAGGGAATGTGGGAAGGGTGTTAAACATATGGAAGCGGTTGTTTGACAAAAAGATCTAACTCAATGTGAAAGTGTGGTGTATTTTGAATTCTACTTGGGAACATTACTGCCATAGTTAGGCTTTATAAGACCCCCAAAAGACCGTGCTAGGTAAAAAATTCAGTGTTTATGACAGTCAAATCTGGTGCCAGTAGGGTAGGGCATTTGTACGCAATTTGGCCACTCCCCCGGGGAGGCGGGGCTCCAGAATGAAAAGAAAATGGAATTCTTGTCGCAAGCTAATCTGGCCGTGTCTCACGCTTTATTTGTCCCTTTGAGCTGGTCTGCACCAAGATCCGGCTTCACTTCGCTGCTATTTGACGTGCAACTAAAATAGACAAAAATATTTCTTTCCAAAACACGAAAGAAAAGCGACTTCTATCTCCGAGTTTGAAAAGAAATGGGATCATTTATAATCACGGTCTGAATAGAGTTGCCAATAGATTTGGAATTCTAAAATTTTTATTAGCATACAATAACAATAAAATTATCTCAGAGAATGTCGGAAAGTCATATTTTTCATATTTTGTTCACTGGACTCTGGCTCCTGGCTCCTGGCTCCTGGCTCCTGACTCCCGATACTATGTTTCCGTGTGGTGGCCAACCGCTGCTTAAAAATGCGGGCTCCAGTTAATGTCAAAGATGGCGGACGTTTCGTTGTTGTTTGTAACATGTGAATTGAGCTACAACAGTGGCAGCAATAATTATTTCCATGGATTACAAATCGGCTTTCTACTTTTCGTATTGTTTTCTCCTAAAACAACTTGATTTGGATTTTTGTGCGTAAACTGATGGCTAAGGAATTTTAGTCGTACAGCGAGTCACGACGCTGAACTACGCTGAACTGGGCATCGAAGGTGGCATGGGGAACAAATCCAAGCGGGCATAAACTAGCAGTTGACACATACAAGAGATACGTATATGGATTTTATTGACCGTTTATATTGTTTTTAGGGCGAAATTATTAAAGTAAGTAAAACTGTGAATTAAATCTTTGTATGTTCTTTTTCCTTGAAAAGATCGCGTATATAGCTATCAAAAATCATCGTTAGAGTTTCTTGCACAATAATTTCAACAATTTTACCCTTATTAATGTCAAATCATTGTCTGAAGAGTTTTTTGCTCGATTTCTCCTCATTCAGAGGCAAACGCACGAATATTGTGAGGGCCTGAATTTTGATGAAATATGCAAAAGTCGTTCAGTCACATGAACAGTTTATGTCAACACATGGAAGAAAGTGAATTGCCCAAACTTTTTATGATATTTTTCTGAACTTAAGTGATGGATTTAACTACTCATGCAAAAGTTATAAAGATAAGCTGTTGCTCATCAGAGATATTGGGGAATAAAATACCCTAATTTTACGACTTACTCAAAACTTGGAAATGATGACCCAACTTAAGGGGACTATAAGGGGGGAAATCGAATCGGCGACTTTAAAAAGTTTATTGTGCTTAAAGTGTTATGAACTCAGATCATCTCTCAGTGCATTTAAATTCCAGGTGGCTTTTCTGTTTGTTGCACTGGCATCGTAAAGTTAGCTAATTAATTATGCATAAAACGGGCAAAATGGAGATTTTTACAGGGGATGCCCGGATCTCCCAGGGAATTTAATATTTTGACCTGAAATTCTGTCACATAAGTTAACTCCTGGTACCTAACATTTGTGCCGAGTTTGAGCGAAATCGGTGATTTGAGCATTATCACCCCCTGCCTGGTTCTGCCTGGTTTTCTCATGGACACACTCTTAAGGACTTCAAGATGAAGTGAATAACTGAGTGTAGGTTCTAATTAATTGCACTGATTAAAAGGTGTTAGCTTTTATGCTGTACCAAAACACTTCTGTTTTCCAAGAGTGTGCTATCCATATTGGTTCCAACCTCCTGCATCACCATGCACCAGCCGTTTAACTGGAAGCAGTTGAAGCGATATGAATTCGAACTGCACGACAAATTCTTCCTTATTAAAAGTTTTAATCATCATATTAATCAAGTGCTTGTCTTGCCGATTTTTAGTCGTCCTATTTAGGCTTACCTTGTTCGCATTCGGTCTTTAGACAGCCCTGAAAAAATGGAAAATTATAGACAACCAAATCGCATCGCGTTACATAAGCACGATTGAAATAAGACTGGACAATGGAGTGTGATGGGTATAACAAAAAGAAACTGTTTAGTTAACAAGATGATCAATGAAGTAGTGAATTTCGGGAGCGAGGAGTAAATAATTAACAGCGATTGCTTGCCTCGACATTGTTAAGGCAATGCTTGATAATATGGAAACACCCGTGTTGGTTTTTCGTAGAATGCAAAATGAGAATAAACATGCAATTATAACAGCAACAACAACAAGAAATAAATAAACAAGAAACAAAACAAAACGTACAAATAAACTCGAAAGAAGTGGAATCGTTAATTCTGCTTTGCAAAGCAACGTGTGGTCATATTGGTAAAACGATTGGGGAAGCAAATTTTACGTCTAGTTGGTTTCCCTAGAATAGGTGAAATTTAAAAACACTTTATTACTATGGGGCCACGCGGTTTCCTCCGGTCCTCCAAGGTTCAAGTCTATGAATAATAAAAAAAAAAAAAAAACCAAACGAGACGAGCGGCTATACGAGTATGTTGCTATTAATGAATTCACCCTTTGAAAAATTATCAGAATACTTTACTTAAAAATCGTTACGTTTGTAATAAGACTTAAAATTACTCAGCGCCACTGAATTAAAATAAAAAAAACAATCTTTTTTTTAAGATTCACATAAGACCTTAACAAAAAACTGCTAAATTTGTAAATTTGCAATTTTTGCAGGTTCATCGCGAGAAATCGCTTATTTTGTACATCTGTATGGTGGCCGAGAACTGCCATTAAAAATATTCAAATTTCTAGGAACTGGTTTCGTTATATTTTTTTAATTTTGATTTATTTCTCATTTTTCTTTTTAAAATAAAAGCAAGTGAAAGTAAAATGTAAAATAGAAATAAAATGAAACCAAAGATAAATCAAATCAAATCAAAATTAAATTAACTACCCAGCCGAACCCTGCCACCATTTTTTTTTTTCTGGTCGGAAAAAAAATTTGTTGGTGGCCGAACGCTGCCACATGGCCGAGGGCTGCCAAACAACCCCAGAATGCTTTGCGGTACCCCTTTCGAGATTCCAATATGCCGGATGCTTGGCGGGAAGATTTGAAGCTAAGAGAAGATATGGAAAGATATGTAAGACAGGGATATAAAAGGGAAGAAGCCCTAAATTTCTTAAAGCGGGATTTTCCGATGTATGCCTGGAGCATTCGTTCGTTAGACAGACGTTTGCGATGTTTCGAAATCTATTACAATAATCCAGAGGTTTCCGTGGAAGAAGTCAAAGATGCAGTAAAGAAGGAGTTGGAAGGTGCTGGAAAACTTCTTGGGTATCGTGCCATGCACAAGAAAGGAAGGCAAGAATATAATCTTCACTTCACTCGTGATGCTGTGTATAATGTTATGTACGATCTTGATCCAGAAGGCCTGGAAGCTCGCGATGGTATCGGAGCAAAGAAAAGGAGGAAAAAAGGTAACTTTTCTTCGAAAGGTCCTAATTTCGTTCATTCTCTTGATGGGCATGACAAGATGATGGGGTACCAAAACAGCACATTTCCATTGGCTGTTAACGGCTGCATTGACACAGCAAGCAGAAAATGTGGCTTCTAATATGGACGACAAATTCGAATCCAAAATTGGTTGGTCGTTGGTACCAGCAGCATCTGCTGGAGACTCGCACCATATCACGAATGATTAGGCTCGACAAAGGCACGGAAACCGGTTTGGCAGCCCTCGGCCATGTGGCAGCGTTCGGCCACGAACATTTTTTTTCCGACCAGAAAAAAAAAATACTAGTGGCAGCGTTCGGCTGGGTAGTTAATTTAATTTTGATTTGATTTGATTTATCTTTGGTTTCATTTTATTTCTATTTTACATTTTACTTTCACTTGGTTTTTATTTTAAAAAAGAAAAATGAGAAATAAATCAAAATTTAAAAAATATAAGGAAACCAATTCCTAGAAATTTGAATATTTTTAATGGCAGTTCTCGGCCACCATACATCTGCGTTCAATTCTGAACATAAATGACTCATAGTCCCGGCATGCAAGCAAACGTTAATAACCTTTCTTACCCTGAGAAGCATTGTGAAAGTAGTGCCTGGTTCATCAGTGAGCTTAGAGTCATCGTTGATTGAAGAGAACTTATGCTTGTTAAGTTCACAATTTCCTTCATTGCTCTTTTTAAGGGAGTCAAAGTTAGTAGAGGTACACCATGAGAACCTCAAGCACGCCTGGCTGCAGGACATCAAACTAGAAGAACCAATTGTTTTAACTGGTTGGTTTGTTGAACGCTTATTCTCTTTAACTACGAAATAGGCAGATTTGAAGTTTTCGTCGGTTGCAAAAACTATAGAAGCGATACTAAACAAAATCTGAAGTGAGTATATCATTTTCTCCGTCACTTCTACGTACACCTTCCTGAGCGTCAGGTATTCATCTGCGAAGTGTGGGTATTACGATGATCCAAATTATGGCGTTTACTAAATTGAGGTTGATGATCAGCAATTTAAATTAGTTCGCTTTGTCATATACCTCACATGAATGATTGGCTCTACTGTCATGGCCTGGGTCGCTATCATTATCACTTTGATTTATAAAATGCGCCGCTTTATAAATCATGTATACTGCTGAAAAACTAGCTCCGAGCATTCGCACTTTAAGATAGGAATACCTGTGCTTTGAAGTGGTATAAAGTATAAAATGTTTTTATTTCTTTGGCAATGTCGAATATGGCGGGTAAGAGGTCTATTCAAGAGAGGATGTTCCGCACCGACGGTCCAAAACAATCTTAACACGCGTACGTATATAAATAGGGGAAGTCTATAATATTCACAAAATGTAACCGTGTCTGAGAGCCAAAGCATAAATTAATAAAGAAAGGGGCTTTTAAAGTTTATGATGTTGCTAATGTGAAAGGAAAGCTTGAAAAAGTTATATTTTATTATCAATTTCAACCAAACAGGTGATAAAAATAATTTTGCAGTAAGTTTCAGCAATATATAATTTCCAACCTGGGTGTTCTTATTATGAAAAAGAGGATTCTAATTAACTAGCAAAAAATTAATTAGCGACAAATAATTAATCGAAAATATGGAAATGAAGATGAAGGGTTTGCTTTAGCAAAGGGTCAACTTGGCAAAACATTACCTTGAGTTATTGCACAACTTTCAACATTATATTCTAATAACACATGTGCCGTTGTTGCAACCGTTACGCTGGCATGTCGGCTTTGGTGAAAAAATATGGCGAAAATTCAAACCGATGGCACGGAGTGGATCACTTTTAATGACTCAAAAATGTTTGCTAATGGAATGACGGTTATACAACGTTAGCTCTCAACTGTCACAGAATTAAGAACGAAAATGTATATTTAGTGGAGTTAAAATACATCAAAAATATTTTGTGTAAGGTCCCTGTTAAAGATAAAGGACCAAAAAATAATTCCAAGAGAAAGTATTCGATAAAATATACGTATTAGTTAAAATACATCTATACAGTCCTTTTTTCTTTTATTTTTCGTTTATTTTTTTTTTTTTTCAGAAATATATGCTGAAACTTCATGTTTAAGAGGCAGTCTCCCTAAAAGCGGTCCACTCGATTTCGCCACAAAAAAATACTTTTCCTTTATTTTTTGTCGGTGAAGAGGCTTTAGTAAGCATATACTAAAATCGCTATTTTTGTTTTCAAATTCTTATTCTTAGCTCTGCTACAAGCCAAAAACGAATTGAGTCCGTCTCGGCTTCTCAGAGAGTGTTTCAAAGACTAAAATGGATGGGTTTTGAAAAGCGCGTTGCAAACAAACGAATGCCCGCACAAAAAATCTGTTCGATTCAGTTTTTTTAGTTAACCTTCGATAGTTCACAAGCTAAATAAAAATATCTTTGATCAAAACATGTTCAAGTTACAGTGGTTCAAAGAATACCTATTTTGCAGGCTTAATCCAAACCCTGAAAGTAAGGAGGATTTGAGGGAAAATATCTCAAAAGTTGTGGCCTAAATCTGGTTTAAAAATCGTATCAAAGTAAAGTTTTAAGCTTATTTTTTTGGTTTATAGGCTCAGACTTATGGGTATCTTCTGGGATTGCAACCAACAGTAGATTATAATCTGCTATTTTGCGTATTTGCATAATTACTGGCCGTGTCAGATGTCATGATTGTACAGATTAAAAGTTACATGAAATTGCCTCTTTTGACACTTGAATTCGTCTCCAGCCTCTAAAAGAAAGTAACCAAGCCTCTTTAATTAAGTACTTTTGAATCAAAAGAGATTTAGTAACAGGGATTATCATGCATGTTACTGATTACCACGATCAACTGGCGGGCGCCGTCGTCTTGTAACTACCTGCACTGAACAGTAAACAATGTTTTTAATAGAATTCTCTAGATCAGAAGTTTATCCAAGTTCTCTAGCTATGTAATGAAAATAAATATTACTACCCCGAGATACAAAACATGTACAAGAAAGGCAACGTAGAATTTTAAGTTCTTTCCGCAATTTTCAGAGTAAATTTCACCGCGGTGCATAAATTATTGTAATAATCAGGCTGTTTAAAAACGTTTGTCGCACAACAAAAACAATTAGTCATTTACCGTTTTATCTGTTCTCGGTAAATAAGATGCTTACCTTTACTTTAGATTCTTGATGGAAGAAGTCTATCCAGCCAGCTAAAGTTATGCAGTTTCGTTCATTTTCAAAATCAAATCACTCAGGTAAATTAAGGCATGGGCCCCCAATTATTCAGTCAAAAACTGATGGCAGTGGTCTATCTCTGAGTACTTAAGCATTAGAAAAATGAGACTTTGCCTAATACATACAAGGGTGGTTTCTGTCAATATGGTGTCTTTCAATTATGCAAATGATGTCACGTGACTCCACGCGGCCAGAAAATAATAAAAAGTATTTAAACAAAAATGGCAACACTTTTTGTTGTTAGTTATTAAACCGGACTGGTTTAGGACAATGTGTAATATAAGCATCTACAAAACTGTGCTTGGCCTTTTTTGAATTTGTTATTGTTTTAGAAAATAAATGGTTTTTTCAACTAGACCCAGTCCCCCAATACAATTTCCTCCCATCTTAACGCCTTCGCTTTTAAATATCTAATAAAGGCCAGGAACAGAAGTGATATATTAAACGACCTTAACATTATGCAACCCTTAAAATAACTGAGGACACGCGAGAAAGTGTTGCCATTTCAAGTATGGCGTGTGATCCCCGCCAAAATTTAACTCATCTATTTTCGGTATATCGCTAAATGGTGGCCTGTAAATTTATCATTCCCCCAGCAAATTTTGCCCTGTCTTATCAAATCCGACAATACCAAATTCTATCCCGTGATTCTAATTTCGATAACACCAAATTCGATGTCTCGACATTAAATTCTATCAGACTAAACTCTATCCCGTGTTCCCAAATTCGTTTGCACCAAATCCTATGCTGTGCACCAATTTCGATAACGCTAAATTCGATGCAGCAAAATCTGTCACTGCGCACACAAAATTGCAAATCCAACAACTTCAAATCCTGGTACCCAGTACGGCCAGGTTGTGCCTGAAAGGACAGCCGAGAAGTACTAGTATGGTGGCCGAGAACTGCCATTAAAAATATTCAAATTTCTAGGAATTGGTTTCCTTATATTTTTTAAATTTTGATTTATTTCTCATTTTTCTTTTTTAAAATAAAAACCAAGTGAAAGTAAAATGTAAAATAGAAATAAAATGAAACCAAAGATAAATCAAATCAAATCAAAATTAAATTAACTACCCAGCCGAACGCTGCCACTAGTATTTTTTTTTTCTGGTCGGAAAAAAAATGTTCGTGGCCGAACGCTGCCACATGGCCGAGGGCTGCCAAACCGGTTTCCGTGCCTTTGTCGAGCCTAATCATTCGTGATATGGTGCGAGTCTCCAGCAGATGCTGCTGGTACCAACGACCAACCAATTTTGGATTCGAATTTGTCGTCCATATTAGAAGCCACATTTTCTGCTTGCTGTGTCAATGCAGCCGTTAACAGCCAATGGAAATGTGCTGTTTTGGTACCCCATCATCTTGTCATGCCCATCAAGAGAATGAACGAAATTAGGACCTTTCGAAGAAAAGTTACCTTTTTTCCTCCTTTTCTTTGCTCCGATACCATCGCGAGCTTCCAGGCCTTCTGGATCAAGATCGTACATAACATTATACACAGCATCACGAGTGAAGTGAAGATTATATTCTTGCCTTCCTTTCTTGTGCATGGCACGATACCCAAGAAGTTTTCCAGCACCTTCCAACTCCTTCTTTACTGCATCTTTGACTTCTTCCACGGAAACCTCTGGATTATTGTAATAGATTTCGAAACATCGCAAACGTCTGTCTAACGAACGAATGCTCCAGGCATACATCGGAAAATCCCGCTTTAAGAA
Source organism: Porites divaricata (assembly GCA_038088405.1). NCBI lineage: Eukaryota > Metazoa > Cnidaria > Anthozoa > Scleractinia > Poritidae > Porites > Porites divaricata. Next base: position 60,663,927 of record JBBMOI010000001.1, on the reverse strand, counting down.
ATTTAGGGCTTCTTCCCTTTTATATCCCTGTCTTACATATCTTTCCATATCTTCTCTTAGCTTCAAATCTTCCCGCCAAGCATCCGGCATATTGGAATCTCGAAAGGGGTACCGCAAAGCATTCTGGGGTTGTTTGGCAGCCCTCGGCCATGTGGCAGCGTTCGGCCACCAACAAATTTTTTTTCCGACCAGAAAAAAAAAAATGGTGGCAGGGTTCGGCTGGGTAGTTAATTTAATTTTGATTTGATTTGATTTATCTTTGGTTTCATTTTATTTCTATTTTACATTTTACTTTCACTTGCTTTTATTTTAAAAAGAAAAATGAGAAATAAATCAAAATTAAAAAAATATAACGAAACCAGTTCCTAGAAATTTGAATATTTTTAATGGCAGTTCTCGGCCACCATATACTAGGAACGAGTTTCCGATTCGGGCCGACTTCGGAAATTCTCGAAAACATCCAATATGGCGGCTCAAGCGTGGTGAAAACTGACAGCCAAAGGAGCCGTTTTATCTCCAGAGAAGCGTGATTTAGGGTATTATTGACGCGGATTGCGTTTATTGTGACTTTTGAAGAGTTCTTGGTCTTATATAGTAAGCAATCCATTTATAAATGTCTTATCAGTTAGTCTTGGTACATCCTAAGTTATAGCAACATTTGTCTGGAGGTATATCATATCTGGGTTTTTATTGTTAAACGGTGTTGTAGAAATGGATTTCTGTAGGTTTCTACAAGCTTAGGATACTCTATTGGCCGGTATGACCGACGAAAATAGTACCGTCCAGCCGGACATCCTGAGTTTTAGCAACATTTGTTAGAAGGTGTATCATATCTGGGTTTTTTATTGTTAAACAGTGATTCTTTAGGTTTCTAAAAGGCCAGGGTAACCAAACAGGAAGGTTTTTTTTTTTTTTTTTACAAAATGCCTTGTCCTTTTGGCTTGTATTATCTAATGAAATAGCACTGCCTAGCAGGACATCCTTAACCATGTCAGCAGTTGGTTGGATGTATTACTACATGGCATGCAGCTTGTTATTGTTACATTGTAACACATACCTTGCTCTCCGAAGGTCTTTTTCTACCAGCTGGGGACAGCTGAACAAAGATAGTTTTATTCATTCCTTTTTCTTGTAATCACCTAAGAATGTCCACCCAAGGGGGGACTCTATACTGGCAGTACTCAGGTATGGGGAAGTGCAAAACACTTTTTCTGGTTTGACATTTGAAATCCAAGGATAACTGCATAGGAGTGATTTTTATGCTTGAAAATTATTGTATTGTCCTTTTGAGTGGTGAAGCTAAGAAAATAGTACCACCCAATTAGCTCAGCAAGCTTGTGTTTAATTTTTCTTGGTTTATCTCTTTTGATAGTGTGTTGAAAGTTAATTTTTTATCTCAGGTAATTTTTGTTTCTCTCTTGTTTTGGGGTATGGTAATGTCTGCTAATGACTTTAAAACAAATGGAAAATTACCTGAAATAAAAAATTAAAGTCCTCTTTAGATTTCTTGTATACCTCACCACTTACAAAATGTCAGAAAATTCTGGTTACTAATATTTTAGTTATTCAATGTTAAATGAATAATGAGTAACATACTAAGTTTTAAAAAAGGTTTTTGTAAATAATTAGTGAAATTTAAGCGAATAAAAAATCGGAGCAAACTTTTGAAACACCCTGTAGTTAATATCCAAGGTCTTAGAGTCAAATTAGAATTGTAGTTCTAAGGGGGTAGAATACAATGACACTAACTTCTTTTCAACAACAGTGTCTGAACTTTTAATCCCTGTTTATAGTTAGGCATTATCCCTCTGCTGAGGTACTTTGCAAACTAATCAGCAACAGTAGTTACGTATGAAAGTTGTTTTGATTGATAATACTTAAAATTTCATATTTATTTTGATGGAATTGCATAATGAATCACTTTCCATTCAATAATCTTCATTGCAAAGGTGATGAAATAGCAAAAACTACTGTACAGACAAAGACACCACAATCAGTTGAGTTTAATTGCTGTGGTACATTCTGTAATAAAGAAATTTTGAAAAGAACTTGTCACTGATGAGTTTCCGTAATTTCCTCCATGAATGAAGAACAAAGCATATCTTGTTATGAAATTTGTTGAAAGTTGCAATGTACTATCTATTTAGCCCAGCTTCCCCATCAAAGTTTTTAATTTACATAATGAACTGTAGGCAAAAATTATATTTACATAGGACAGTAGGAAGATACAACAAAGACTTACAGCAACACAGATGGCATAAGTACAATTTGAATATAGATATCAGGTGTATCACTCTGTACATGGCTTTAACCCAACTGAAGTGCCCTCTTGACAATTTTAAATGGGTGCGAAAACAACTGGTGACTTTCTTTCTTTCTTTTTTTTTTAATTCACATAATGTAAAGAAAAAAAAAAAAAGAAAGGCATCTTAATTTGAAGAGCCTCAATTTATACAACAAATGGGTCTTTCTCTGAATTTCGGAGAGGGCACAACCTAAATCCCATATACTCCCTTAGCAGCCTTGCAGAGACCTAATTTCTGGACAAAAATAATCCCAGAATCCATATCCCAGAGGATACATTCACTCTTCTTTATACCTTTCTCATATATACCAACTCTCCCGGATATGGTCGCACTGATCTCCGCTCTCCAGGTCACCAAATCTTCCAGATAAAATGGACTTTTTGTCCTTTTTTTTTTTTTTCAAAATTTGATCTTTTTTAGTCATTTTTAGTTTCTGGGAAAGAATGAAAGTGAATTTCGATAGCATGTACCTCATATAAGACTTCACACAATTCCCTTAGGTGACTGGGTCAATTTGGGGGAGGGGTGGGGTGAGGGTGGGGTAGTGGGGCTGTTGACAGGTTGGGGAGGGGCAAGTGAAAAATAGAGAGTCTCCAGAATCTACAACTAAGGTTGGCATCTCTGCTTTCCTTGACAGGCAATTTCTCATGCTGCCAAGGTAGGTAGGTTTTTGGGTATGGTAATGTATGATAATGAGTTGAAAACAAAAGAAAGTAACATTAAGACCAAGGATAAAATTGAACCACAATTTCAGTCTGGAGAGAAAGAAGGGGGGAGGGTTTAGAATAAATGTTGTTGTTGTCACAAAAAAGATCAAACAGTAAATAGATAAGGGACATTTTAATGAACCTTTTTTAATAATTTTAAACAATCTTTCAAAGTAAAATTAAAAAAGAAATTTAAAAAATGACATAATTATACTGCTGTCACAACCTATTTCAACTACAGGGTACGATTTGTTTTGATAGTGCCAGCCAGAGAGTACAGCCAACCGTACCAACCTTTTTTTCTCTGAGTTATACTGACCGGTCAAGAAACAACACCCAAAATTTTTTAAAGAACATGAGAATCTCAAACATCGCAAAGTATAATGTAAAACCATGCTTCCCTGGCAATGAAATGGCTCCTTTGGCTGTCAGTTTTGAGTACTCCCTATAGACTGCCTCCTTGGGTGAACATTCTTGGGTGACTACAACAACAAGGAATGAATAAAACTATCTTTGTTCAGCTGTCCCCAGCCGTTAGAAAAAAGCCTTCAAAGAGCAAGGTATGTATTACAATGTAACAATAACAAGCTGCATGCCATGTAGTAATACTCTTTTTACCCTAGGACAATTGCACAGTGGAACAATCTCCCACCAGAAATTATAGCATCTACTTCGCCATGTTCATTTAGGCAATTCCTGTGTAATCTTCCATATTGACTAGTAATTTTATCTTATTGTTGTATTCATTGTTGTAATTTTTATTATTTAAAGCAGTCTGCAATACTCTGTTGAGAGTGAAGACTTAAACTGGTAAATAAATGATAAATACATCCAACCAACTGCTGACATAGTTAAGGATGTCCTACTAGGCGGTCCTGTTGGACGGTATGATTTTCTTCGGTAATTACTGTTTCCTTAGATAATACAAGCCAAAAGGACAAGGCTTTTTTTTATGAAAAAAAAAACCTTCCTGTTTGGTTACCCTGGCCTTTTAGAAACCTAAAGAATCACTGTTTAACAATAAAAAACCCAGATATGATATACCTTCTAACAAATGTTGCTAAAACTCAGGATGTCCGGCTGGACGGTACTATTTTCTTCGGTAATACCGGCCAATACCGGCCAATAGAGTATCCTAAGCTTGTAGAAACCTACAGAAATCCAGTTCTACAACACCGTTTAACAAAAAACCGAGATATGATATACCTCCTGCTCCAGACAAATGTTGCTATAACTTAGGATGTACCAAGACTAACTGATAAGACATTTATAAATGGATTGCTTACTATAGAAGACCAAGAACTCTTCAAAAGTCACAATAAACGCAATCCGCGTCAATAATACCCTAAATCACGCTTCTCTGGAGATAAAACGGCTCCTTTGGCTGTCAGTTTTCACCACGCTTGAGCCGCCATATTGGATGTTTTCGAGAATTTCCGAAGTCGGCCCGAATCGGAAACTCGTTCCTAGTACTTCTCGGCTGTCCTTTTAGGCACAACCTGGCCGTACTGGGTACCAGAATTTGAAGTTGTTGGATTTGCAATTTTGTGTGCGCAGTGACAGATTTTGCTGCATCGAATTTAGCACTATCGAAATTGGTGCACAGCATAGGATTTGGTGCAAACGAATTTGGGAACACGGGATAGAATTTAGTCTGATAGAATTTAATGTCGAGACATCGAATTTGGTGTTATCGAAATTAGAATCACGGAATAGAATTTGGTATTGTCGGATTTGATAAGACAGGGCAAAATTTGCTGGGGGAATGATAAATTTACAGGCCACCATTTAGCGATATACCGAAAATAGATGAGTTAAATTTTGGCGGGGATCACACGCCATATTCAAAAACAGGTTTTTTCAGGCGATAGAGGTCACGTGACCTAATTTGCATAATTTTAAAGCACGAAATTGGCGCAAACTAAAAATGTGTGCAGCTGGCAAAGTTTTATGTGTCTACATCTAAAGCTCTTAGATATAGACCACCCCCTCACTTTCGAAGTGAGCAAATTGAGGCAAATTGAGGCCCATGCCTTAATTTACCTGAGCATAGCGTGATTTGTCACGTAAAGTTATGGTCACGTGGCTACGTAACCAGTCGGCGGCCAAATCTTCGTGATACATGTAAACGAAATTTCTGTTTCCCTCTAGAAAAAAAAATGCCCTAATTGATTGAGTTTTCCCTCCTTAAATTGCACAAAATGCGTATCACCCCGAGGAATTTGTATTGGTAATGGATCATTTTCTACGGCAGGCGTTTTTTTTTTCTTTTAACGCGGGACCCGACTAGGAGGGGCAGGAAAATCGATCGCACAGCAAAATACGCGTTGCAGGCTATTTTTAAAATCCCTTCCTTTAAAACGTTTTCAAAAATCACATAAGCAGCAGGCCAACGAGGTGTAAGGTTGGCCTTAGGTGCATTTTTTGAACCCTCCGAAGTTATCCGTTCATTTCAAACCAGTTTCTTGTAATGACTATTTTGGCCTTTTATATGGTACATGTCTAAAATTCACGTACAGTATAAAGGATTAGAGAGGTGACCTACCAACCCTTTTGCCCCAACCTGCCAGGTCGCTAATTGTAATTGTTGCACATGAGAATCCATTTCTCGGGCTTGGCAAAGTATAATTTTAGAGCAAAATTTGATTCCTGTTTTTCAAGTTTGTTGCTTAAAGAAGTGAAATTGCATGTGCAGCAATTGAGATTAGGAACCTGGTGGAGTGGCCTGTGATACCTGGTCTCTAATCCCTTATGCTGTTAACTTAGAATGTCCCATATAAGAGGCCAAAATAGTTAGTACGACAAAAACGTTTCCAAAGAACGGATGCAATAGTCTTTAAAAATGCACCTACAGGGAGTCTTGTAGTTTCCATGTAGAGTATTTTAATGTGACATCTTGTAACAAACTGCCAACCCAGTGTTTGAGACGTCAAAGGAGAGAGGTCTGGCCGGGGATTTTAGGTTTTCAGGTATCCGGGCTCAATTTTGTTCAGGTTTACGGAATTTTAGTGCCACGATAAGGATATAAATTATCTTTTTTTCTAAATTTTTGATATTAAGACACAGTTTTTTATGTAAATGAACGTACGTTGTCACAGAGATCGAAATATGCTGACCAAAAGTTCGCATGGGCTGGCAAAAGAGGGAATCTGCCGGATTAGACTCGCATGAACGAATTGCAGTCAACCGAATATTATCAGTTTATCCGGGTGTGTCTCATAATCCCGATTTCTTCCAAATTGCACCAATATTTCTTGCCAGTTCAAGTGGCTTTCATTGTGTTAAAATATTGAAGAATATATTCCAGCACTTGTTATAGGATCTGATGGGCCACCTAAGCCCAAGAAAAATTAAGAAGTGCCACTGTCAATTTCCATCTGCGTCCCAAACTTTTTCTTGATGAAGCTTAATGCTACAAAGTGTAAAGAGCCACGGGTGTGTTTCGTAAAGCGACCATCAGCTACCCCCTTTACGAATTGATCAACAAGTACTCAAAACAGTTCATTCGCCCAAGGTTCTAGGCAGTGGGGGGGAGGTGTCTCCCAAGAAATCGGTGTAGTGGACCTTGCAGCTATCTGCGTCGCTCCTTTACGTTCCGTCCTAGAGTACAATGTTGCGTGGCTTGATATAACACCCTTACTGCCCATCTGCCTAGTACAATAGAGCGGGTCCAAATGCGAGCTTTAAGGATAATATACCTTCGGAAGCTTTACAATTTGTTAGAGTCCTTAGAGTTGAGGACAGGCGCAGTGGGCTCTGTATGAGCACTATAAACAAAGGCAGGACCTTGTCAACCTGTGATTAAAGGTCATTTATCTATTTATTTTATTTTTATATTTATTTAATATTCACAGTATTCTTCGGTCGATTTACCGACATCTTTTACTTAAATTGTTCTCCCAGAACACACAGCCTGCATGCGTAGCAGGCGCTTGGAAGTAGTGGGCACAAGAAAGAACGGAGCGCGCGAGGGAGACACCCGGAGACACCTGTTCTTTCTTGCGCCCACTCCTTCCAAGCGCCTGCTACGCAGGCTAAGAACATTATAGAAATGGCGTTTCTGTGGGGGGGGGGGGGGGGGGGGCATGCCGCCTTACCCCACCCATAGCGGCTCGCTCCTTGTCCTTGGACGCTAATACTAGTTTTTTTGACAAATAAAAAAGGTTGTACGGTCTGTCTCAGTTCTGATATACTTATTTAGGTATATAGTATTCTTTTTCAAGGTAATTTCAGCCATTTGGTATCAAACGTTTTACAAATCTTTAGCTATATTGGTATCTTATGATGACAAAAGCGGGTATCAGTGGTATCCCACTGTCCCCACCCTCACCCCCTCTATGCGGGCCGGGCCCGAAAATATGGAACGGCGGAGTCCATGCCGTGAAAATAATGATTCACCACCATTACAAATTCCTTGGTGTGATAAGCATTTTGTACAATTTAAGGAGGAAAAACTCATTCAATTGGGACATTTTTTTTCCGGAGAGAAATAGAAATTTCGTTTATCACAAAGATTTTGGCCGCCGACTGGTTAAGTAGCCACGTGACCATAACTTTACGTGACAAATCACGCTATGATTTGATTTTGAAAATGAACGAAACTGCATAACTTTAGCTGGCTGGATAGACTTCTTCCATCAAGAATCTAAAGTAAAGGTAAGCGTCTTATTTACCGAGAACAGATAATACGGTAAATGACTAATTGTTTTTGTTGTGCGTCAAACGTTTCTAAACAGCCTGATTATTACAATAATTTATACACCGCGGTGAAATTCACTCTGAAATTGCGGAAAGAACTTAAAATTCTACGTTGCCTTTTTTGTACATGTTTTGTATCCCGGGATAGTAATATTTATTTTCATTACTTAGCTAGAGAACTTGGATAAACTTCTGATCTAGAGAATTCTATTAAAAACATTGTTTACTGTTCAGTGCAGGTAGTAGGGACCTTAAGCAACCTAGACGACAAGCCGAGTGGACGCCGAGCGGAAGTGTTCTCACGAAGCCTGCAACTTCTGCGCATGTCAGTGTTCAGGACGTGACATCTGTTGATTTGCCGTCCTCAGGTGAACGTGAGCATTTAAAGCAATCTTTTACGTTTCTGTGCCCATTTTACCTTGTTTAATACCAAGATTTGAAAAAAGGAAACCTTTTTTGTACTTTTTGCCGAAGGTTGGGCCGTTGGAGGAAAGATTTCGAGAGATTTTCGGTAAACCGTGAGCCGTGGTTTTCAATGGCTTCGGCGGGACAGAAGCTGTGAGTAAAAGTAAAATGTTTGTTCTCCTTAAATGCTTCTGAACTGTAATCGGTTTCCAGAAGCACTATTTAACTGGAAAAGGAAAAGGCGTTGATACTCGGGACCCTTGCATGAAAGAGGCCGGTTAAAAATCCCAAGGAAAATCTCTCGAAGCATTTTCATCCACACTGTTTTTTGTCTGCCTCTCGAAAGCAAGACTTTCACCATCCTCGGAGACCCAGGGGCAGATAGTGGGGACGAGGGAAAGTCTAAACGGGCGGAAAAATATATATGAACGAAGAAAAGTAAAGAACGGCGAGAAGAGCCCCTGGGGACAATGTCTTACCAGACCAGTTCCAAACAGTCGCCGCCGTTCTGCCTTCTGATTGGTGCCAGAAAACTTGTGTTTTTCTGGCACCAATCAGAAGGCAGAACGGCGGCGACCGTTTGGAACTGGTCTGGTGAGACATTGTCCCCAGGGGCTCTTCTCGCCGTTCTTTACTTTTCTTTGTTCCATATATATTTTTCCGCCCGTTTAGACTTTCCCTCGTCCCCACTATCTGCCCCTGGGTCTCCGAGGATGGACTTTCACTATATTTCGTATGTACTGTTTCCGGTAAACTTGATCAGCGTGAATAGAGTCGTCTATCCGTATTAGATAAATGAATGGGACTGTACGGAAATCGTGCCTCCGGCAATTGATTCCTGTAAAATGTATAGGACAACAAAACCAGCTCTGTACTGTTTGATTCTCGATTGATTCGATTCAAACCTTTTCATTTGATAAACGGTTTACTGATTTAAACCCTTCGGAGAGTAGGAAAAGTTCTTCCTCGTTAATTGTGTTGTTCTCAACACTAAACTGAAGAAGCAGCTCTCGTATTTCTTTAAACGAAGCCATTCAGTGCAGTCTACCTACTTCGGCGACGAGCCGAGACGGGAGCTTGCTTAAACACTTGTTTTTCCCGCTTTGGACGACGTTCTCGACCCAGACTTAACTCGTCTTCTCCTGTCGTCGTCCACGAACTCGTCCTGTCTGCTTAAGGTCCCTAGTTACAAGACGACGGCGCCCGCCAGTTGATCGTGGTAATCAGTAACATGCATGATAATCCCTGTTACTAAATCTCTTTCGATTCAAAAGTAGTTAAAGAAGCTTAGTTACTTTCTTTTAGAGGCCGGAGACGAATTCAAGTGTCAAAAGAGGCAATTTCATGTAACTTTTAATCTGTACAATCATGACATCTGACACGGCCAGTAATTATGCAAATACGCAAAATAGCAGATTATAATCTACTGTTGGTTGCAATCCCAGAAGATACCCATAAGTCTGAGCCTGTAAACCAAAAAAATAAGCTTAAAACTTTACTTTGATACGATTTTTAAACCAGATTTAGGCCGCAACTCTTGAGATATTTTCCCTCAAACCCTCCTTACTTTCAGGGTTTGGATTAAGCCTGCAAAATAGGTATTCTATGGACCACTGTAACTTGAACATGTTTTGATCAAAGATATTTTTATTTAGCTTGTGAACTATCGAAGGTTAACTAAAAAAAATGAATCGAACAGATTTTTTGTGCGGGCATTCGTTTGTTTGCAACGCGCTTTTCAAAACCCATCCATTTTAGTCTTTGAAACACTCTCTGAGAAGCCGAGACGGACTCAATTCGTTTTTGGCTTGTAGCAGAGCTAAGAATAAGAATTTGAAAACAAAAATAGCGATTTTAGTATATACCTACTAAAGCCTCTTCACCGACAAAAAATAAAGGAAAAGTATTTTTTGTCGCGAAATCGAGTGGACCGCTTTTAGGGAGACTGCCTCTTAAATTCGGTACATGAAAAGTTCAACGTTTGAACGAAGAAATTTAAGAAATTTAAGTTGACAAATACATTAATTTCACAGTGAATCAGAGAGCGAAAAAGAAAACAACAGCAAAATATATACCCAAATCAAGATTTAACTTACATGATCAAGCTTCGACAGGAAGATGTGTAGGCGAAGACTCGCTTCTTGAGAATGCTTCACACGCTCCAGTATGTTTCAGTGATCAGTTAGAACTTCTCGTAAATATTAAATCTTTTTGCCAATCATAACACTGGAGCAAATAATCCAATCAGACCAATGGGAAATCAAAATGCAAAGGAGCTGATTAAACGACTTATGGACGCCAATGGTTTTGTCGTTGGAGAGCAGCAATACAATAACATAATTATGTATTTTATTTAAGGAGGCACAGAGTTAACTTTCCTTAATAAGAAAAGCAGCAAGAACTTTTATGATTGTAGCATTATATAATATACCTTATAGCTACAAAAAGCTTCAAATGTTTTTTTATATTTTCAGCCCAGTCAAGGTTGCTCCTTACTGTATATGAAAACTTTGCATTTGCAAAGACAAGATCAATCTCTCTCTAACTTATAGTGAATTATTATCAACAGATTACACCACAAAACCCGAAGAAAATAGATCAAGCTCCATTGTATTTCTTTTATGCATTCGGTGACAATGGAATCGTACGTACTTTTTTATGAGTCTTTGATTGCTGTTGAAAAACGCGCAAACCGATATGGCTTCCACTTCTCTATTTTTAAGACAAAATAAATCATCTCCTTCGTTTAAAAAATCTGGGATCTTAATGCTTTGAGTTGAAATTTATCATCAACTATCACCAATAGAGCGAAGATTTTGAAAAGGCTATTTTAAGTTTCATTAATTGCTTATCGTGTAATTTTTGACTTTGGGGGTCCTTCTAGTAAAGTTACTTTATACATGGTTGTATTTTCCTAAATGCTTTTGTCTCAGTTGCCAATAGGCCACTTCCGAGTTCCAAAACCCCTCACTGTCAAAATGAGGCTAGGTGCACAGCCTTTCTTATGAAAATGAGTTTTATTTGCATGAAAATGAAAATAGATCTCCGTATCAAAGTCTGAGCACCTACCCTCGTTTTGAAACAGAGGCCTGGGGGAACTCGGTAATGGCCTATTAATTAGCACTAACGGTTCTGTTGGTGGAGCGTAGGAATGCAACTACCTATGTCCCGGGGGGGTACTCCTGGGACTTCTTAGTGGGGGTGTGCCGCCCGGTTCTCCCAATCCTGACCCTATCTTAGACCAAAAAGTGTAATTTTCCACACCCGTTTTAGACCAGACCTCTAAAATCCATACATGTTTTCAGACCTGGCCTTTAGGCAGAAATTATGTGGTTATCATTACTTCGATTAGAGCGCAAACAAAACAGTTCGTCAAATCCATTTCGAATTTGCATATTTCTCTTTCTTTGTTACTCATTTCGAATGGAAACGATCAATTTTTCATACATTCCCATAGTTCCCTCAAAACCCATACCCGATTCCAGACTAAAATGCGCACAGTGTATGCCCGTTTTCAGACCAAAACGTCGCAAAAACCCTACCCTATGCTGCGGCACATACCTATATTAAGGGAGTAACCCCCCCCCCCCCTCACCCCCGGGCCTATGTATACAAAGGAGGGTACAGATTATACATGAAAAAATTTCAATAAGTTCTTTTGTCAGCATTTCGTCCACAAGTTTATTATTCAATTACTAACTTAAGCCGTATTTTCTTGCAATCTGAAAGCGCACAAACTGAGATCTTGCTCACTCACATGGATCTCTAAAACAAACAAACAAAAAAACTCGTTAATTTCCTTGTCGTTAAAATCGTCTGAGAATGTAATGCTTTGAGTCAAAATATTGTCACCCTGCAGATTCTACAACAGTTCTTTTTAGGGTAATTAGTGTTATGCATCCTTTGTCTTACATGGCGTCCTTCGGGCAAAATTAAATACATGACAAAAGTTAAAGGTGAAAGTTTTAAGAACATAATTACATTTTTCAATTGCTGACACCGGTGTGGCTCAAAAGCTAGATGTTCAGACAATGAACCGTTTTTTTTTGCCAAAGGTCAGGTCAATAACCATGAGAGTATAATACCATCACTGAACTGACGCGATACAACTCACTTTGACCCTGAAGATGACTACCGCACAGGTTATCGAAACGTCAGTCACTTTCAACAACAACAGTCCTATTCAGGACTACGTTCACCCGGACGATCAGACTCAACCTACTTTTGATAATCTACTATCGTTAAGATGTATTTATAACCAGCTGTTGTCCTAGGTAATTCGCAAACGATGTCTATAGCAATCTTCTTAAAAGGCTGGAGGAAAATTACGGGTCTATGTAAATGTAACATGTAATGAAAATTTAAAAAAAGGACATAATTATTAGGACAATTAAGTGTCTTACGCTTAGGCCAAACGTCGACTTTTCACGAGACGAACCAAACTCTAATTTGGGTCGATCTAAATCACGTTAAGATCGTCTTTTGGGTCAGACGTCGAACTTAACGCGTCGAACCAATCAATTTAATCAGATCAGTAATAAATTTTCTCCCGAACTAGGCTAAATATACATTTTCATAAAGATTTTTAATCTATTAGTTCCTCACATGCGAAGATCCACGTTTCTTCCGGAGACGATCTTCGGACGTTCTATCCGTCTCAGTGAAGCAGACGGACAGAACGTGTTGCCCGGAAGATCCAATTCATTTAGACGAACTTAACTGAGTCAGACGTCGAACTTATCTCACCAACTTAAGTTCGTCTCATGAAAGTTCGACGTTTGGCCTAAGCCTTATATTACTGACCTTAGAGTAAGATTATTGGCAATCATTGCCACAATGGGAACAAGACCTGGCGTTTCCGGCCCTCACTTCTCGCATACAATTTTCACAGCAACCAGGATCACTCAGAACGGAGAGGCGTTCTGCATTTCCTTTTAGAAACTCCCTTGCTTCTCGAGCATCTTGAAGAACTTCAATTGGTTTCCTGTAAATTCTCTCTGAAAATGAATAAATAAATAAATAGACAGATATTACTTTTTTGGGGTACATTTTATTTGTATAGGTTTAGCAAATGTTTTTGCTGATGCAGGCATTGTAAACGTGACACTACAGACAAATTGTTAAGTTCTTTTTCAGTGAGCTTCCGCTGGATAAAGTAACGAAAGTTAATGCTGTCTTTACACTTTAGGCGAATGAAGAACTCAGCAGCAACAGAACGTAGCTGGAATTACGTGTAAAAATAGTTTCTAGTATACATACACCTTATTCGATGGTTTAGCATATAATACGTGCGGATATTTTGCAAATTGCGTATTATTTTTCCGAGCCCCGCAGGGGCGAGGAAAAACACGAGCAATGAGCAAAATGTCCGGTCGTATTATATGCTAAACCATCGAATAAGAGGTTTATTATTCCACTACAAAAAAAAATTGTTATTTTGAAATTTGTTTCTATTTTTTAGGTAAGAGCATTCAGAAAGAACCTGATTCCGTCTGTGAGAATGACGTTAACAATGAGCAAACTGTTCGCAAGTATTATGCCAAACCATTGAATGAGAGGTTAATTATTATACATAAAAAAAACCCTATGATTTTGGCTTCTATTTTCTATTTTATTTTCATCCGTCGGTTCGTCCAGTTCAGCCTAGTTGCTCCTTTTGCATCCGCCGGTATTCGCCCTGTTGTAAACCGGTTAAACCAGGACACTCTGGTGTATTAAGGCCTCGTATTTTGCGCGTTCTCTTGACCTTATATGGTAAAATGACATAATAGTGGAATAATAAACGCGTTTACTTAAGTGAGGGAAAGCGAAAGTCAAGAATATTTTCCCCTGACTTTTGTTTGTTTTGTTTTTGTTTTTTTTTTTTAATCTCCAGTCCCCAGTCTACATTTGTGAAAGTCCTAAAGGAGCCGTAATTACGAACATGCAAAGATATAAAATTTAAGTCAATTTATAACTCCTGCTTAGCCTCATTCGTGCACGAACAGGGAACAAAACTAGCTTTCGTTAGCTAGCGGTTTTCTCAAAACATGTGGTGGATAATATATTTGCGGCAAAGCCTCCCTAAGAACGACAGATACGCTGCAATTTCGCAGCGTCCTAACAGACTAATTTAAAAACAACTTGTACTTTCTTCATCCCGGCGGTGATGTACGCGATAAGAAGTCACTGCGATGATCAGTACTATAAGTATGGCAACACAAAAAGTCTTCTTCATTGTGGCTCTTGGAAATTCAAGGTAGAAATCTGAAAGATAGTATGGAAAATGAAAATAGCATGAAAACGTGAATTGTACTGACCTTAATGTTAGAAACTACTTACCAGTACAAGCTAAGCCAAGGGTATCAAACAAAGCTACTTAAGCTTAACAAAGCGATTTAAGGAGGATTTCTCAGTTAGATTTCTTAGGTTTTGTTTTTCACTTGAATTGCGTCTCAAAAAATAGGGTATCAATTTTCGTTTGTCTTATCCTTAAAGAGGGTCAGGGCCGGTGTGTGTGTGTTTGAGGGGGGGGGGGGAGGGGGGAGGGGGGGGAGGGGGAGTAGGGTTATGATACCGGATCAACTGAGGTTTCTGTGTAACTGACCACTTACCCCTCCCCTAAGTCAACATTCACACTTACTTCTCACTTAGGGCAAAATTGTGACTTAGGGGAGGGGTAGTTGGTCAGTAACCCAGAATACTCAACACCTATTCGAAATTTATGGGAGTCCCTCGATCGGATCGTTGGGTTCCTTTCAAATATCCCCTGTTTTACCCCCATTACTCGGGCAGTCCAAGACTACTGCATTTGCCACTCGCCTTGGGGAAATCAAGGGTATATACTTTCAAGCCGACTCCAATGGCAGACGAATTCATAGAGCAAAAAGACAGATATCACTTGGGAGTGCAAGCTTCGAATTCATTGCTTTTAACGAACAGGAAACTACGAAAATCAATCGGGTTTTTTCTGAAAAAAATCTATGTAACAGATCATTTAAAGCGGCGGCTCGTCATCTTTATGTTTCAATCCTCTTGTCTACACGATTACGTGGACATTCTCTTTAGGGAACGGCAGTTAAACCGCAATATGTGCAAATACAAAAACATTCTTATGCTGCATTGTATTTTGGTATGCTGACATGAGCACTGGGAAGCAAGAACAGGAAAACAATAACGTGGCTTATGGGACATTTTGAATGCAATCTCGTTTTCCGTATTAAGTCACTTGTATTTAATAATTTGTGACCAGAACCAGGGGCTTAGCCAGCCTATAAACCTGTAGGCCCGGGCATACAAATTTTTGGTTTAATCACTCTACCACTTGTAATAAATCATGCGTTGTTGGGTTGAGCTAAAAAGCTTAAGAGCTCAAAGTGTTGGTGAGGTCAGTGCGTACTAGTCATGCGTGCAATTTTTCAGGATATGTGGAAACGAAAGTGAACCAAGCCTACAACTAGTCGAAAAGTTGGTTACGCTCCTGAGAACGGCAGAATTGGTTGACGCATGGAAAGGGATGAAATTCCACTGGGTAGCATTTGTTTTACCAGCATGTTATCGTTATCGTTATCGTTTGCATTTGCGATTTGCATATACAAGAACTAAGGTAGTTACTCCTACAATTATTTAGAAAAATTCGCCTGATCTATCCGCAGTCGTAGACGTTTTAATGGCGTCTTCGTATGACATATGCATACTGAGTCAATGCATTGTATTTTTTTTTTCATATATTTCTTTTCAAAGAAGCACGAGTTCAATTCCAGTTATGGCCAAGCGTTCTTAAATTAAGGTGAGCCGATGAAATTATAACTGAATTCGGACAAATGTTGTGTATGGGCCTACGTGTGTACAAAACCAACAATGTCAAAAGAAAGAAAAAGAGTAATTGATAATATAAAGTTAGTTAGTTACCCAGCTAGAGATAAAACCTACCTTGCTGATACTCCGACAAGAAGAGAAGAGATTTGCTGCTATGGATTGTACAGCCAAAACTAATACAATATTCTCGACCAATCATAGTAGAGGAAACAGTCTAATCAACCAATGAAAACAGCTAATAGGTTTGTAGGTGGAGCATAGCGATGCAATTATACAATGGAAGACTAAGTTATAAAGAGAAATGCGGTAATTGAAAGAGAGTTATACAATTCAATTAGTTTGGAAATCATGCACCAGTGGCCGCCAATGGTTTGGTAGGTGGAGCTTACCTGTGCAATTATGAAACATAAAACACAGTGTTGTTTCTGTGTTTAAGAGTGTGTCCATGAGAGAACCAGGCAGGGGGTGATAATGCTCAAATCACGGATTTCGCTCAAACTTGGCACAATTGATGGGTTTGGTGAGATATTAACCTCGACAAAAAATAAGGTCGCAATATTGAATTCCCTGGGATTTACAGGGACCCCCCCTAAAAATCACAAAATCTACTCATTTTTGCATAATTAATTAGCTAACTTTGGTTTGGCTTTTCAACAAGTAGAAAAGACAACTTCAAATCTAATCAACTTTATCATCTTCTATGTTTATCAGACTTAATCCTCAGTAATTTATTTTTACTCTCTAATTCGATCTCTTCCTATTATTTAGCCTAAAGTAAGGTCATCTTCTCACTGTTTTGGCCAAACCCGAAATTTAAGGTATTTTAGTCGCTAACATCTTCCATGAGCAACAACCTATGTACTTAATTCTCACATATTCTTTGAAAGACATCTTTAAGGTTATCAAATCAATCCTAAAATATTTGGGCAATCTCATACTTTATCAATAATGACGTATTATGTACATTTGACTTGACGCTTATTTGTCATTTGACCAAAATTGGAAGAAACGTAACATTCGTTTTTCTAAACAAAAATAGCACAAAGTTGGGAGAAGTCACAAATCAGATGCCTCATTATCGATACTAATAGCGGAATTGTTAGAAAGTGTCACCTGAGGCATGTTTCCTGTGTTATTTATGGACGTTTTGATGGATATTTTGGAACGCTTGAGTAAACACAAGGAGCGAAAGATTCAGTTCAAAACTTTGATCGGTCCAGATTGTAGGTGCTACAAGACCCAAAAACGATAAAAGATAGTGAATAAATGTTACATACACGTCTCTCAGATGCTTTAGTCCAGGTTGGCTGCTCCAGTTTCGTCTGGTCATCTGTGGCGTTACTCTGCGTTACTTTGTGACGAGGTATGAAACATCTTGAAACATTGCAAAATTAAAAGTGTCGGCTTTTCACCGAACATTCGAAGTCTTTGACATAAGTTGTAGTCAGAGGGAACAAAATGATTCTCAAAGGACAAGAAGGATCACTGACAATCCGTCTATATCTATGGAAAACAACCACCTGCTCGAACACCCTCCATCTTTGACTTTAGACTCTGCCTAAACGATGGAATCTGTTACGCTGGACTACCGGACTACGGAATGCGGAATACACTATCTATTGTTTGTACGCGCCAATATCCTGTTATAACTGGCGTGTTGAAAATAGGTTGTGAAAGTCGTGTTACTTGAAATTTTGAGTTTATTCGATGTTGACATTAATTACCATGATAATAATTGTCCACAATACCCCCTTTTTATAGTCAGACCGTGCCATGCAATTTTCGACAATTAATAACTTGCTATTGGGTATACTTACTTACTTACTTACTTACTTACTTACATTTTAATTCTCGTAGTCTTACAACTATACAGGATGGTATCTGTATCTGGGTAAATTATTGACTGCAAAAACATAATAATAACCGTTTAAAAGTGTTGAGGAAAAACTTCTGAGGTATACAAAAGACCCAAAAGGGGGCACTAATACTTGCAAAAAGAGTAGGCTATTTTTTTTTATTTATTCAAGGAAGGTGTAAATTAAGAACAGGTTTTTGAACACAAACTAATACACAATTGGTATTCACTTCTCATTTAAGCTGTCATTTGCGGATTCATACAGTATAGAAGTTCTCTTAACGGACACTCTCGTATATAGCGAATAGCTCTACTTACGACCGCCATCACAAAACCCCGTTTCAACTCCCACACAGACTCTGAATTTTTACATTCCCGTAGGCGGCCGCGGACACTCAAAGGGTTTACTGGCGAATTAGATGTTAGCTTTGATTTAAAGCTCTCGTAAGCAGACACCCGGAAGAAAATCTTATCCGCCTCTGAATGTTGTGCTATTTTTTTTTTATATTGTGTCCACAGTCATATCGCTGTTTGTCACTGTTATGAATCATTCTTATATATCCGTTTCAGAGTTACCGTTTTTTCACATACACGTCCGGTTACACTTGAAAATACAAACTGAATTGTATGCCTTTACCTAATTTCAATAATGCAGTGGTCTGATCTCTGCGTTCCCTGTATGTCCTGCGCTCCTCGAAGTATCAGAGGGACTTTAGAAACAAAATAGATTTGTCTATAGTATATTGTAACTTAAAAATTGCATCAGTACATTCACTCCAAAAAGTAGATGTTTCCGCGCTTTTCCTCGTTAGAGACCTCCTGCAGTTCGAATCTCGAAAAAACCCTAATTTTCCCTGAGCAACCCCACGGGCATTATTTACTGGGTGTCTTCCGACCACACACGGACCGGAACATCAAATGTCAGTAAAAAAAGGCCCTTCCGAGGATGTCTAGGATGAGAAAATTGACCTTACCTGGGTAGGGTGAGAAATGTGAAATCTAAGTATTACAGTTGAAGTAGCTCTTGAGGGAATGTGGGAAGGGTATTTAACATATGGAAGCGGTTGTTTGAGAAAAAGATCTAACTCAATGTGAAAGTGTGGTGTATTTTGAATTCTACTTGGGAACATTACTGCCATAGTTAGGCTTTAAAAGACCCCCAAAAGCCCGTGCTAGGTAAAAAATTCAGTGTTTCTGACAGTCAAATCTGGTGCCAACAGTTTAGGGCATTTGTACGCATTTTGGCCACTCCCCCGGGGAGGGGGGCTCCAGTATGAAAACAAAATGGAATTCTTGTCGCAAGCTAATCTGGACGTGTCTCACGCTTTATTTGTCCCTTTGAGCTGGTCTGCACCAAGATCCGGCTTCACTTCGCTGCTATTTGACGTGCAACTAAAATAGATAAAAATATTTCTTTCCAAAACACGAAAGAAAAGCGACTTCTATCTCCGAGTTTGAAAAGAAATGGGATCATTTATAATCACGGTCTGAATAGAGTTGCCAATAGATTTGGAATTATAAAATTTTTATTAGCATACAATAACAATAAAATTATCTCAGAGAATGTCGGAAAGTCATATTTTTCATATTTTGTTCACTGGCTCCTGGCTCCTGGCTCCTGGCTCCTGGCTCCTGGCTCCTGGCTCCTGGCTCCTGGCTCCTGACTCCTGGCTCCTGACTCCTGGCTCCTGACTCCCGATACGATGTTTCCATATGGTGGCCAAGCGCTGCTTAAAAATGCGGGCTCCAGTTAATGTTCCAAAGATGGCGGACGTTTTGTTGTTGTTTGTAACATGTGAATTGAGCTACAACAGTAGCAGAAATAATTCTTTCCATGGATTACAAATCGGCTTTCTACTTTTCGTATTGTTTTCTCCTAAAACAACCTGATTTGGATTTTTGTGCGTAAACTGATGGCTAAGGAATTTTAGTCGTACAGCGAGTCACGACGCTGAACTACGCTGAACTGGGCATCGAAGGTGGCATGGGGAACAAATCCAAGCGGGCACAAACTAGCAGTTGAGACATCCAAGAGATACGTATATGGATTTTATTGACCGTTTATATTGTTTTTAGTGCGAAATTGTTAAAGTAAGTAAAACTGTGAATTAAATCTTTGTATGTTGTTTTTCCTTGAAAAGATCGCGTATATAGCTATCAAAAATCATCGTTAGAGTTTCTTGCACAATAATTTCAACAATTTTACCCTTATTAATGTTAAATCATTGTCTGATGAGTTTTTTTGTTCGATTTCTCCTCATTCAGAGGCAAACGCACGAATATTGTGAGGGCCTGAATTTTGATGAAATATGCAAAAGTCGTTCAGTCACATGAACAGTTTACGTCAACACATGGAAGAAAGTGAATTGCCCAAACTTTTTATGATCTTTTTCTGAACTTAAGTGATGGCTTTAACTACTCATGCAACAGTTATAAAGATAAGCTGTTGCTCATCAGAGATATTGGGGAATAAAATACCCTAATTTTACGACTTGCCCAAAACTTGGAAATGATGACCCAACTTAAGGGGACTAAGAGAGGGGAAATCGAATCGGCGACTTTAAAAAGTTTATTGTGCTTAAAGTCTTATGAACTCAGATTATCTCTCAGTGCATTTAAGTTCCAGGTGGCTTTTCTGTTTGTTGCACTGGCATCGTAAAGTTAGCTAATTAATTATGCATAAAACGGGGAAAATGGCGATTTTTACAGGGGGTGCCCGGATCTCCCAGGGAATTTAATATTTTGACTTGAAATTCTGTCACATAAGTTAACTCCTGATACCTAACATTTGTGCCGAGTTTGAGCGAAATCGGTGATTTGAGCATTATCACCCCCTGCCTGGTTCTGCCTGGTTTTCTCATGGACACACTCTTAATTAACTGAAAACGGGAAACTAAATTTTAGAGTTGAGAAATTAATAGACTGTATGTAAAACGGTTCAATCTTGCTCCAGATCTTTCTAATCAGTGTTTTTATTGTATCTGTACTTTAAACACTCACGAAGATTATCAACTAGATTTTTAAATAATTATATGCAAGGGTAACACCGCAAAGCTAACAAAAGAAGTTATGCTCCGTTGCTTCTAACCTAACAACTTTATTAGACAATCGCTAAAATACGCACTACTGGATCTTTCATACACTGACTGAATAAATCATTTTTATTTGTTCAAATATAATGTTTGATTCAAAATTTAGCCAATCAAGTATCAAAATTTGGCCGATCAAGTATCAATTAAAAGTGCAGATCCAATATCATGGCCTTTATTTGGACGTAGACAATTTAAACCACTTTGTCTTATTTTTTTGGTTTGATCAAAATGATTTTTGATCTATTTTTTATGCTTTTGTTCCATCAAGTTTATTTTCTCACCATTGACTCGGGAGAATAACAACAGGCTAATCTTTTCGAAAAAGAAAGCGGTTTTCTGCTGTAGGTCGATTATCATTGACCTGCAAAAACTATAATGGCCTGTTCTTTATGTTTTTGAAAGTACGTTTCTTGCAAAACAGAAATGAAAAAAAATCAGTTTAAAGAATGACCCAATATCCGGTGAAATGAAAACTTTAAGACGACTATTACTAATTAGGACACGAATATCCCCTACGTTCCGCTGTACGTTTACTTGGTAAACAAATCAAGTTAAGCTCCAGTTAGCAACTTTTCCCATTCAGTTTATTACCCCAATCACTTCGTAAGTGCTTAGCTTGTGTCTAAGCAAATTTGGGTTATTCAGCTAAATCTCTTTCAAACAAAATAGCTTACTTTATGTTCACAATGTCTTGGAGTGCAAGCTAATGTGATGCTTTGCCGGTTAAACAATCAACGGCCGTTAGATACTAAACCAAGTTGTTCATGTATTGCAAATAAGTCTCATAAAGGCAAGGTCTTATAACTTTGATTTGTACATCCTTCTCGCCGAAAACTGAATTAAAAGGTCGTATTTTAGTTTGGTCAATCATTTAAAAGCTCTCTACAAGTTCCCTACAAAAAAAAATTAAAACAGAGATATAAAAAGACTGACCCAATATCGGTGAGATTAACAGAGACAAAAGATCAAAAACATGCCGCATATTGAAAAGATGTAGATCTTATCGCTCTCATTGTTTCTGACAACACATTATTCTAGTGAGATCTGAATAAAAGTAAGTGCATTTCAAATTAATCAGTGTCGCGCTGGTTTAAAACTTCAGCCTTAAATAATGCAAGAATTAAAAGCTCAGAGTCAAATAAGAGCAGCTCTTTTTCAGTTTAATCTATTAATTCTTTTCTTGCAGTGTCGCTACAGCCACAATAATAATTTACCAAACATTCTTAAGAAAACTCATAAGTCAGTGACCAAAAACGTAGCCGCTCACACAATTCCGTTTTCTTTTTCTCCATAGTAAAGGTAGAGAAAATACCAGATCCTATTAATAGGTTTTATGTAAAACGGTTCAAACTTGCTCCAGATCTTTCTAATCAGTGTTTTTATTATATCTGTACTTTAAACACTCACGAAGATTATCAACTAGATTTTTAAATAATTATATGCAAAGGTAACACCGCAAAGCTAACCAAAGAAGTTATGCTCCGTTGCTTCTAAACTAACAACTTTATTAGACAATCGCTAAAATACGCACTACTGGATCTTTCGTACACTGACTGAATAAATCATTTTTATTTGTTCAAATATAATGTTTAATTCAAAATTTAGCCGATCAAGTATCAAAATTTGGCCGATCAAGTATCAATTAAAAGTGCAGATCCAGTATCATGACCTTTATTTGGACGTAGACAATTTAAACCACTTTGTCTTATTTTTAATTTGGTTTGATCAAAATGATTTTTGATCTATGCTTTTTTCTTTTATTCGATCAAGTTTATTTTCTCATTGACTCGGGAGAATAACAACAGGCTAATCTTTTCGAAAAAGAAAGCGGTTTTCTGCTGTAGGTCTGATAAATGAGATGCTTCGGGTTCAGTTATATCGTCGATTATCATTGACCTGCAAATACTATAATGGCCTGTTCTTTATGTTTTTGAAAGTACGTTCCTTGCAAAACAGAAATGAAAAAAAAAAAACAAAAACAAAAACAAAAAACAAAAAAAAATCAGTTTAAAGAATGACCCAATATCCGGTGAAATGAAAACTTAAAGACGACTTCACATTGTAAGTATTACTAATTAGGACACGAATATCCCCTACGTTCCGCTGTACGTTTACTTGGTAAACAAATCAAGTTAAGCTCCAGTTAGCAACTTTTCCCATCCAGTTTATTACCCCAATCACTTCGTAAGCCGTGCTTAGCTTGTGTCTAAGCAAATTTGGGTTATTCAGCTGAATCTCTATCAAACAAAATAGCTTACTTTATGTTCACAATGTCTTGGAGTGCAAGCTAATGTGATGCTTTGCCGGATAAACAATCAACGGCCTTTAGATACTAAACCAAGTTGTTCATGTATTGCTCATAAGTCTCATATAGGCAAGGTCTCATGAAAACTTTGATTTGTACATCCCTCTCGCCGAATTAAAAGGTCGTATTTTAGATAAAAGGTCTCTACAAGTTCCCGAGAATTAAAAAAACAGAGATATAAAAAAAAATGACTGACCCAATATCGGTGAGATTAACAGAGACAAAAGATTAAAAACATGCCGCATGCATATTGAAAAGATGTAGATCTTATCGCTCTCACCGTTTCTAACAACACATTATTCTAGTTAGATCTCAGTAAATGCATTTCAAATTAATCAGTGTAGCACTGGTTTAAGACTTCAGCCTTCAATGAATTAAACGCTCAGAGTCAAAAAAGGGCAGCTCTATTTCAGCTTAAACTATCGGTCAGTATAAAACATGGACTGCTGACTGCGGACCACGGACTGCGGACTGGGTATAAAATACGGACTAGGTATAAAACGCGGACTGGAAAATATGGACTGGGTATAAAACACGGACTAGATATAAAACGCGGACTGCAGGCTGCGGACTGGGTATAAGATAGGAATTCTTGGTGGAGGTTTCTGAATCAAGAGCCTGACAAAAATTTATCGTTTTCAGTTCTAAATGAATAAGAACGAAATAGAAATATGCGATCGAATTTGAAATGCATTTGAAGAATTTTTTGTTTGCGCTCAAAAGAGAATGATCTACTCTTGTGCTCTAATCTGTAATATTTAATGACGACATAGTTTCTGCCTAATCAGGCCTAGGCTGTTCCAGGGTCCGAGATAGTTGGGTCCGCTGAAGGGTGCTGAAGGGTTGAGAAAGCGCGAAAATATAACGGGAGGAAACTGGGTAGTCTCCTCTATATCTGAGAGCCTGGACCAGGCTAAATTAGGCCTGCAAATGAGAATGGATTTTAGAGATCAGGTCTGAAAATGGATGTGGAAAATGACATTTTTGTACTCTGAAATAGAGCAAGGATTTAGAGAACCAGGAAGCAGAACCCCACCAAAAAATTCCTAGGAGTACCCCCTTCCGGAGTCCAGGAGGAGGGTATAAATCACGTCATCATAATCATCGCGTAGAATATAACGTTGGGTTGGATGATTCAAATTTCGGTTATTATTCAAGTATAGTTGAGTAATCCCTCCCCCCTAAATACTGCTTTTTTACTTCACGGAATGCCCCTGTACTGACCTTCTCGTCTGAGTTCTTCATTTCCTCATATTCCCAAGGCTTTATTTGAAACGGAATAGAGGCATCTTTAAGAATTTTACTCTGCCTCGGCTAACAGCAATACTATTGATTCTTCTTATTCGGTGCTTCTTTGATCGGTTCTCTTCCAACTCCTTCTTTTAATAAAATTCAGGTTTAATTTCAGTTGCCTTGAGTAGCGGGTAACCTTCCTTGTCAGTGCAGTTTGCTTTCCTTCTCCACATGAGGA
The DNA here is from genome assembly GCA_038088405.1 of Porites divaricata. NCBI lineage: Eukaryota > Metazoa > Cnidaria > Anthozoa > Scleractinia > Poritidae > Porites > Porites divaricata. The sequence continues at coordinate 60,639,291 of JBBMOI010000001.1, read as the reverse complement.
GAATATAGACTGCGCGTTACCGGCTTACGGAATGTTTTTGTGTGACGCAAGGAGCTGGAACTACTGTTTTATGCAAGCTGCTTTCCGTTTCTCTCAGTTTTAACTTTTTACATAGTTCGTAGTCCGTGTTTTATACTCAGTCCGCAGTCCACATTTTATACCTAGTCCGTGTTTTATACCCAGTCCGCAGTCCGTGGTCCGCAGTCCATGTTTTATACTGACCGCTTAAACTATTAATTTCTTTCTTGCAGTGTCGCTACAGCCACAATAATAATTTACAAAACATTCTTAAGAAAACTCATAAGTCAGTAACCAAAATAATCCCTAATTAAACGTAGCCGCTCACACTATTCCGTTTTCTTTTTTTCCATAGTAAAGGTAGAGAAAATACCAGATCTTACAAACTTGTTACAGTCAACTCTACCCTGAGTTCCGGAGGATATTTTTTCTTATCGATACTGATGGTTCCTTAAGCCTAGTTCCCACTAGCGACATAACGATCATAATCATAATCACAAGCTCAAACATAACGCTGTTATGTCGCTTATGTCTTAGTGGGAACGTCCAGAAACATAATCATAAGCGCCCTTATGATCAACATAATCATAATCATAAGAAAATGATCGACCATTTTCTTATGATTATGATTATGTCTATGACTACGACTATGTTGCTTTTCTTTATAGTGGGAACGCGAAAATCATAACGACATAATCAGAAACATAATGACGCAACTAGATCATTGTGTTTTGGCCAATGAAATTCTAGGTCCAGTACTTTCGGGTCGGTCGGTTCATTTCAAGATGGCGTCCAAGACCTGTAAACAACAGAGACACGCGAGTTCTTAGTGCGGGCGTTCCCACTAGAACATAAAAAGCTTATGTTTATGTTTATGATTATGCTTATGCTTATGATCCTTATGTCGCTAGTGGGAACTTAGCTTTATCAAACCTTAAACACGGTTTACTTCACATTAGGTATTTTGAGAACGGACCTCTGGAGCCAGGGTAAGTCAACTCTCGCCTTGCGGACACCTCGCTATAACGGATTACACCCCGATAATACGAACAGCAGCTAAATCCCAGGAAAAAAAATTAATTGCAGACGTTTGACTGAAATGAAGTCCCACTATTACCTACTTTCACTAATGAAAGGTTCTTACAGCGTCCGGTATTGAGTATAACTAAAAGGGGGTTGATTGAAATTTACTGTTTCAAAGAATTTTTTACTGCTAGTGTGAAAAAACCTAAAATTTATCTGTTTGATGTTGCAAAGCCAAAAAATGAAGTGTTTAGTAATATCGAAGTACCCCATTCAGACCTTATTACCAGGACGCAAATTCATTTTTTTTTCTTAGGAAAGCGGGTGGTGTAAAAAATTATTCGTTTACCCATCCTGATCAGTTTAACGATTGTATATTGGTCATCAGGGCGTGGTTCTAAGGCCCAGTTCGAATGTCGAACTTTTTGTGTACCGAACCGAAACCCTATTTGATATAAGTTCGACGGTTGATTCAGACCTAAAGCTCAATAAGCCGGCCGCACATCATTGTCACGATGTACACAACGGTCTAAAATGCCTTACAGTGCAAATATAATAGTACTTTACGCATTAGGTTAGGCACATGAAAAGTTCGACGTTTGAAATGAAGTCGCTCCACAGTCGAAATTCCCATGTGCGCCACTCAATTTTAATTCATGGGTCCACCCAAATTAGATGTGTCGGACTTAATTGATTCAAATGTCGATCTTTTCATGCGCTTAATTGAAGGGATTCACCATCATTACGTCT
>JBBMOI010000001.1:60605000-60632500 GCA_038088405.1 Porites divaricata | reverse complement strand
TAGTAGAAAAACTAAGCAGAACAAATTGCGATGGAAAGACGAAAAATCTTCCACAAGTTCAAGAAGTTTCAAGGAGCTACTCGTAAAGAACATCCAGAAAACCTCAGCTTCACGAGGATTAACAATAACAAAAATTCTTTGGAGAACGTCTAGAGTCTACTATGTCTAGTTTCCTCCCATAGCGGAGAAATTAGAAGAAGACTGTTCAGTTCGTCGGCGGATATTTTTTTTTTAATGGACGTTGTTTGTTTCACGGAGTTCCACCATCACTATTAAACACGATCAGGTCTGTCTCAATTTCTTTGTTGTTTTTTGAGCTTATAAAGTTTGCATGTTGTAAAAAAAAATTAATAAATGTCGAACTTTCATTGTTGTTCAGGCAAACGTCTCTCTGGAAACTCGGTTTTATTTAAGCTTACAATTTGGCTCCAATTCTATAATTTTCTTCGAGAAATGATGCATTTTCTGCCATGCGCGACGTTTGTAGACAACCGATCCAACCGGTCTTCTGGAGTACATAATAATAAAAGAAATTAACACAACTTGCTTTTTAAAAAGATTGCAGACCAAGCATACTTCGCTCAAACGTTTACTCACCATTGCATTAACAATGTTGTGCGTTAGTCGAAATGGCACCCGCTCAGGGCAGTCAAAGGTTTCACCCTGGAAAATAATGATAAATAATAACAAAAAGCTATACATGTACATAATAAAAGCTGAAGAATGAACATGAGTTGATAACTCAAATTAAACTGCAAATTGGAGATAATTAAACTATTTTTAACGCAAATAGCCTGTGTACAGACGCCCCCTCCTCTAAAAGAAATCGGGGAGGGGTGCGACTGTACACGGGCTAAATGCAAATGATGCTATCCTTCCAAATTGCCTTAGCTTTCTACGAGAATCTTAAATAAGCGAGAAAATTCTTACTCATTACGCGGTCAGGGTGTTGCTTTCATTCCGAGATGCAACAGCAGATTATATTCATGAGAGACTCATTAGCCTACTGGGATTATATTAAGTACGTGGTGTTTTTGTTTTTGACTCCCTCCCTTGGAGTCATAACTGACCTTTTTAAAGAGACAGTTGAAGTCAACATGCACACAGTCTCCACACTTAGCGTCAAACAAAATGTTCTCCCCATGGCGATCACCAAGACCAAGGATATAACCCACCATACACATGACCGCTGAGGTACGGCAGTATGCCAGGCGGCTCATGTACCTTAAGAAGAACAGACGGTTAGTTGCAAAAGCAATAAGAGAAAACTTCACCAAAACTGGGTACATCTAGCCCTGGAAACTGATAAGTTATAACGCAACCGCACAATCACGAGTTAATAAGCTCTCCCATTAGAATAAAACATGAATGACAGCATTTTCTCCATTAAGTCGGCCAAAGCCGTAAGTTTTTCTCGATAGTTACCATGAAGTTGGATTCGGGAAAGTCTTTAAGAACCACTCGTGAAAAACTGAAGGATGTCTGAGGGAAAAAAAAAGTAACTGTTACTCAAACTTCATAATACAGAATACCATATTCGCGTTATACATACATGTGTATTACGCAAATGTCTGCCGGACCGCTGGTTAGAACTCAGGTCGGGTTTAAGTACCGCTCTGACTACCAGTTGGAGTTATTCACATACCTTGGTAGAATTTCGTTCAAGAACACGCGCACTTTGTCCCTAGAATAAAAAAAATAGAGGGAGAATATTACACGGTGGCACGGGGATATGAATTTTATTTTTCGAGTGGCAAAACAGTATTTTACGAACGAGCGCAGCGAGTGAGTAAAATATTGTTTTTGCCACTCGAAAATAAAATTCATATCTTCAAGCCGCCGTGTAATGTTCTTTTTATTATATAGACAAAAAGACATCGATAAAATAATAGAGAGAAATTACCGAAATTACGTCATGTATAAACTCATGTGTGAGATTATAGAATAAGCCACTCGGGTCCCGGATGTAGTTTTTATGAATTTTACGAGTGGTATATCTTCCAGTAAAACACGCATCTCTATATAATAACTAATCATATATAAATCATAGCAATGAACAATATAACACTAGAAACCAAAACAAAAAAAAAAACTTTACAACGAGTGGGGTTCTATGACCCGACCGTTAATACTATAAGGACTACCGGAACCCCCTATTAAAACAACGACGACAACACCGACAAATACACAAAACCTTCAACTAAAACAACTAATGTTAAGCTTACTCTAGTTTGTTCCCCGCTCTGTCTATTAATTTTTTTACTTCAGCCCCTCTCGTGTACATGTTTTTCTCCCTGTAGAGAAAAACAATAACAATAATAACAATGGAAAGAGGTAAAGATCTAAAAAGAGAGATGTATGATGTACACAAATCAAAACTAACAGTTCCGTATCTTTAGTGCATCTCCGCGCGCTGTCGAATAACAAGTTTCCATTGTCTAAAGGTGGCGGTCGTAGCTATTACTTCGCGGCATAACGCTTTTTATTATTCGATGCAAATTTTTCTTCCTTTTCATTGGCCGAGAGCCCACCACTTAACCTGCAAATAACTGCCTACAAATAATAAAGTCGTCCATCGATTTGGCTACAAATAATATTCTGCTCAGGCGTATATGAAACCTCGCTTATCTCCTTGTTGAGATTACTCTTGCGTGAAAATGGCAGATCGCTTCGCTTCCTGAATACACTCATTTAAAAGCAAACTCGGCGATTGGATGGTTAAACAGTTATTGCTCTCGGTTGCCGCAAAATATCCTGATTTGTCAGGGTCTTACAGATCAATTTTTTGCCACAGCCTTCGGCTGCCGCAAATAATTGATCTGATCTGCTCGCCACTGACAAATCACGATGATTCTGCTCAACTTCGTCCAATAGTTGTCAATAATTGACCCCTGGTGTGGTATGATTACAAACACACTTAACTGAAACACTGTAAAGACAAATAAACAAGACAAAACCAACACATACTTGTAAATTTTACTGAGAATATTTCTCAACCCATGTGTGTTCTGTACCCATTCCAACAGACCACATTCCTCATTCAAAGGAATCACCGCCTGAAAAGAAAAAAACAATCAAATGATAAGACAACAAGAGAGTTATCAAAGCCTATTACGTCCGTGTAATTTTTGCCGCGTTCGATCAAACTGTTTTTAAAAAATCTAACGCCATTTGGAGCAGTTGTGTGCCGATCATCGATTACAATCGGTCGCTGATCGACAACCTTATGCGCCGCAATAATCGATTAAGGGAAACGATCAATCTATTATCCCAGAAAAATAAGAAAAAAAAAACATTATTTAAAACTGGTGTGTTGTCTTTTCAAAGGAACCCTGACGACACTTTAATTAGTTAATTCAACTCTTTTTTGATATATTTCGTGTGTTTTTTCCATGTTCTAAAACACGGCATCAAAATGAGTGTTTCCAAAAAGAGAAATCAAAAGTTTAAACTACTTTGATTTGCTCACAGATGAAAAATGAATGGACTTCTAAGAGCTTTTTCCAATTGTTATCGATGATCGATCGATTGAGTTAATCCGATTATTTCTGACTGGGATGATCGATTATGAAATCGTAGCCGGCTCCAAGCACTAAAATGGAGTTAGCCAGATCTACGTAAGAACACACTCCCAACGGTCAGACGATAGATAGCTGTTGCTTCTGGAAATATCTAGTGCTCATTAGCAAGATGCATGTCTAGAGTACGTACCCTTCCAAAATTTAGTTCAGCACTACTCAATCAAAGACTTACATAAGTACGGATGTGAAGTTGCCTTCTTCGGGATTCCGGATCTTTTCGTAGACACTAGAAGGAATTGAGCCATATCAGTTGTGTCGGTTCTCAAGTACCTACAGTTCATATCGCATTGTTTTATTAATATTCTTACAAAAGTAGAAATATAACCTCCGTTCTCACATCTATCGCCACCCCACCCCCACCCCCTTCATATGCCGCCATCCCTAATCCAAAATTTAAGCATGGGACTAGGAGAGCGCCGTATCGAATTTTATTTATTTTATTTCATTTTATTAGCTTCGCCTTTTGATGAACAATGAAACAATAGACAACAATGAAACCATAGGAACGGGTGCCACAACGGCGTTGAGCCAATTACAGTGGTCCCAGAGCTTAAAAGACATGTAAGAAACAGTAAAACTAACATGAGACAATTAAAAACAACAACGGAGACGGACAGACGCGTTACGTGAAACGTTACATGACGACAGATTGTTTTCCAGGATCGTGGGTTCTGTGGGTCGTAGTTACGTTCTAAGGCATCCACGTAGTACTTGCACATGATGGATTTGAATTGGCTGATCTGAAGGTCGCATGAAAGTTGAAGATCATTTGCTAACGTGTTCCAGATTCTGGTGGTTTTATTAAAAAAGGATCTCTGAAAAGTGACAGTAGTACATTTCCTTGAACTAATGTGAGTGACATTACGGTTGCTGTTAGATCTGGTAGTGCGAGTAACTAGGACTTGCGGGATAACGGAGGGACTAACTCTAAATGTTCCAGTTACAACTTTGAAAAAGAAAATCATGTCTAAAAACTCGTGCCAATAGGAGATCGGCAATAAGTTAAGATTTATTAGTCTGTCCCCATATGTTTGGTCACAAAAGAATGGTAAATCCAAGATATACTTTGTAGCGCGCCTCTGGACACGCTCGAGCTTTCGAATCAGGTCTGTTGACTGCGGAGTCCAGACTTCCGTGGCATAGCCAAGATGGGATCTTACTAGGGTAAGGTATGCCGAGCGTCTAACCGTAACGCTTTTGACGAGTCTAGAGTTTCTCCGTATATATCCCAGGAGCCTGCTGGCCTAAGCGCATTGCGCATTGACCTGCTTATTCCACGTGAGGTTAACCGTGACGTAAACACCAAGATCTTTCTCGGCACAGACAACTTCAAGCTGAGAGCCGGCCATATGATAGACAAAGATGACGGGTTTAAGTTTCCTAGTAATGCGCTGCGCTTTGCATTTGCTGTAGTTGAAGTTTAGGCGAGCAGAATCTGACCAGGTTAGATAGGTCCTCCTGAAGTTGTTCTGCATCGCGGGTTGATGTTATTTCTTTGGAAATCTTTGTGTCATCGGCAAAAGCGGCAATCTGACTTGATCTAACAGCATTTGGCAGAGTTCACATACAGAAGGAACAACATGGGGCCTAGGATCGATCCCTGTGGGACCCCTGAAGTTACAGGTAAGGGGCATGATGTTGCACCCAATATAGTCACTCGCTGGAATCGATTGTGCAGGTAAGATTCTAGCCATGTTAGCAGGTTCCCCCCAAAATCATACTGGTGTAGCTTCATTAGGAGTTTCGCGTGGTTTACTGTGTCAAAGGCTTTTGACATGTCCAGATATTATGTCCACTTGTCCTCCTCTATCCAGCTTTGTGCCGATTTGGTCTAGAACTTCAACAAGCTAGGTTACACAAGACCGTTCAGCTATGAAGCCATGCTGACATGCGCCGATAAGATTGAAAACATGGTCCCTAATAGCATTAAATAAGCACCTCTCCATGACTTTGGAAACAATAGAAAGTAGCGAGATCGGTCTGTAGTTTTCCGCTTGTTCTTTATTATCTTTTTTGAAAACAGGAACAATGTTCGCTAGTTTCCAGTCCTCCGGCAGACAGCCCAACCTAAGCAACTTGTTAAACAGTTCGGTAAGCGAGGGTGCTATCACTTCAGCTGTTCCTTTCAAAATTTTGGCAGGTAATTCGTCTGGTCCAGTAGCTTTACTGGCATCAAGATTAAGCAGGGTTAGTTCAACTTCAGAGACTAAGAGAATTACATCAGTTAAGAACAGGTCTGAGTCTGGTAACTGACCATTCTCCCTTTCAGGGGCTGGAGTTCCCTGATCAGACGCGAATACCGACACAAAATACTGGTTGAACAATTCTGCAACTTCGCTTGGAGTGGAGGCCTTGACTCTTGAGTTGTCACTGGTTGCCATGGTAATCGTTTCAGGGACGTTTTTGTGTTTTGATTTCACTTTCAGAATCGACCAGAAGCGTTTCGGGTTCGACTTTAAGTTTGATTCCATATCTGCAAAAAATGCCTCCCTACATTCGCGGAGTCTGCGTTTGATCTCAGAACGTAGAGACGTAAACTTTTCTCTCAGGACACTTGATGCTCTTTGCTTTAGTTTCTTGCGTACTGAGTCTTTTTTCTTGATGAGGTTTATGATCGAGCCATTGATCCAAGGAAGCGGGTTTGTTCCTTTGAGTTTCTTTTTCGGGATAAAGTCAGCCGTGGCAGCAAGAACTGCATCTTTCCAACAACGCCAGTCCTTAGTTCTTAGTTTACTACACTTCTAAGTAGCTGGTGGCTAATACTAGAAGGATCTTAGAAATTATTATAGAAAATTTACATATACATTGACAAACAAATCGACAGACACTCAATTAAGACTAAAAGTTCAGTATTTCAAATTAAAACAGTTTCACAGCCGTTTAAGGTGAGATGGAACCTTCAAGTGCGGTATGGCCTGTGAAGCAGCAGCTCTGAAGGCAGGCAGTGAGGCGACATACACTGCTTCGGGCGGCAGGTTGTTCCAAATTCTGACTGCTCTCGGAAAAAAATGAATACGAATAGCTTAATACGTTGGTCTGTAACTGCCTGTAGTGTAAGTTATGATGTCTAGTGACTCTGTTTAAAAGGGTGAATTCTGGTGGCATATTTATGTTCACTAGGCCGTTGTGAAGTTTGTAGAATAGTAATGCTTGTGCCATCAGGCGCCTTTGTTCGAGGGGATCCCATCCTAATGCATGAACTAGCCCGGCAGAATTGGTGGAGCGCTTATAGTCACCTGTGACAAAGCGAGCTGCATTTCTCTGAACCTGCTCAAGCTTATTGATGGCATTTTCGTAGTAAGGGCTCCATGCAGCTGAGGCATACTCAAGTTGCGGTCTAACAAGGCTTTCGTAAGTTCTCAATTTAACTTTAGCATCACAGGCTTGAGAACCCGGCGAACATTACCCAGAGTTCTATTTGCTTTCTTAGCAACACTGTAAGAATGTTCAGACCATTGCAGATGGTTGTTGCATGTGACTCGAAGATATCGATGAGATTCAACATGTTCAAGATGGACATCATCCAGCTTGTAAGGAAAGGGATCAGTAGTTAATATTAATGTCAGCCGTATCAGGCGAAATTAAATTCGATAAGTTTGCTGCCTGTAGAGAAGAGCGTAGCCCTTTGAAATCGCCTTTATTGTAATCGTAAATAAAGTGATTAATCTTTGGTGGGGCTATTTGAGAAAACTGGAATTCGAAGGAGACAAAAGCATGATCCGTGGCCATGTCTGCGTCAATTGCCTTAACAACTTCGGTCACGTTGACTTGATCCGGAACGCTTGTGATCACAAGTCCAAGATATTGTTCCCGCGAGTTGGTATTGTGTTCAGTTGCGTTAGAAAGTGATCATTAAGAATGTCTACAAATGTTTGTTCTTCACTTTCAAATGTTGGGAAGGGTCCCTAGAGATCTTTGGTAAATTAGGTCCCCGCACATTAGCATAGTGTCGAATTTACTGCAGGAAACATTTAGAAAGTTTTTAAATGAATCCATCCACTTCTCGTCATCCTCCTTCGTTCGATAGCATGAACAGAGTAGGATCTTCTGACTTAAAGCGGACTCTACCTCGACAGATATCAATTCCAGATCCGCCGATGCAGGCGTCGAGAACTCTTTCACAGATCTAAATAAGCTTGACTTAACAGCGATGAGCACCCCACCGCCGCGCCTAGCAATGCGGTCTTTGCGAATGACTGTATAGTCTTGACCCAGCGATTCGGTGTCCAATATATTGCCAGTTAGCCATGTTTCGCTTACAAACACTATATCGGCGCACTCAGAATAGACAAGGTCCTGAAAACGATGTAAATTCCAAGACTTTCCATTTCCAATGCCGTTTGGGTTCATGCTGGTAAGACTTTGTGGGTTGATTAATAGGCCTTTTAACGAAGTTTTCTTCGTTGTATTCTCCGTAGTGGGACCTGGTTGACTTAAAATATCCCCACATAACAAGACAAGACCAAAGCAAAACCAGTTGCGTTTGTTGAACCTGCCCAAAGATCGAATGGCAGGGTTTGTTTTAGCGCCATTGCTCCTCCTAGAAATCCTATTGAAGCTTGATAGTGGTTTATAGTGTTGATAATACATAGCCGAGAGTCGTAGGTCAGATGGTAAGCAAACTCCAGTAATACATCTCTGATTTAGATGACAGTAGGTCGACAGAAACGCTAGGAAAACTATCGAAGCTACGGAGCACAATTCGACACGTCTTGACGCCCATTGGGACTAATATGCAATTGCACAATGGGAATATTTTGTAGGCACTATAGCTGATTTCATTGGCTAGTACGGAGTTGCGAAGGAAACTGGATAAACATCCGTCCCCTTAAAACATATGCAGTCCTAATCTCGTACCCAGACATCCCGCGTAAGACAGAGTGAGATCTGGGTACGAGATAAGTACAGTTCCATATAGCAAAAGGACAGTACCCCGTCCCGTCCCGTCCCATGCGAATATCTACAACGGTCAATATGTGTTACTGACACTGTTTCAGAGCAAAATGTTTAGATGTTTAGCTAGACTGCAAAAAGAAAAGTGAAATAGTCGAAAGCAGACCCCGAGCATTAAAACATGCTAAACAAAGTATGTCAAACCTTGTTTACAAGCGCATTGAACTCCATCGTTCTCGAGTCTTTCCTAAGGTCGTCCTACAAGAGACAAATATACAGGTTTTCCTCCTCTGTTAAGACAGTGCAGGATAAATAAAAGTTTGCGGCGACAACAACTAAAGATTTACGGTTGCTTCCGCTAATCCGTCTGCTTAAATAATTGCGTGCGACCAGCGGAACTCGTGATCCTAATTTATAGGCCAAGGTTAATGGATAGTGCTATCCAGTATTAGGGAAACCAATTGCGTTATCCAGTGGATAGAGATTTATCCATCGAATAGCGCTATCCATTTTTAAACAGTTGGGGGCCAGGTCGCTATTTCGCATGCGCGGCACGTATGTAGCCTACACTCAGCTGGGAGTGGATGGAATGCATAGAACCAAAAGCCTGATGATATGAAATATGATCACGGGCATTTTTCCTTCTAACGAGTGAAACTTACGCAAAGCAAACCGTTGGAGCAATTAAAGTGATTTGTCACATTGAGCTCACTTGCACTCCCTTACCGTTGGTTATCACCAGTACCAATGTGAAACGCTTTATTAGTATGTGTAATCAAATGGTGACGAGTGAAATTAGGGAATAATTTCACTTGCGTTTTGTCCAAATCCTAATAATTTCCCTCGCCTAAAGGCTCGGGAAATTATAAGGATTTGGACAAAACGCGCGGGAAATTATTCCCTAATTTCACGAGTATACCATTTGATTACCCATTAATATCATGGGTGACGAATTACGTTAGCAATAGAGGATTTTTGACTCGTTTATCCTGGATCGTATCGATCGATCGTGAACTCCACTCTCTCAACGTTTAGAGCTGAAATTTGGCTTAAGTTTTCAGAATTTTTCGACAACATACCTCTAAGAATCCTTCTTGATGTGCTCTTTCGTGTGTTCAGGTTTTCTAAAGCGTCTTTTTATGCCCTGACATCTTTATTCGTGACATTTTAAAACTTCGTCGCCATCTTGAAACGGAGACCTACGGCAGGTTGCCATGGCAATTTAGTAATTTCCCATGTGAAATTACAAATTAACGCTGAAATTTCGCGCCAAAATTAAGGAGTAATTCGTCACCTATGATATTAAAACAAATATTTCAAAGGGAAGATAACGAGATTTTAAACCTTTCCTGCAGGAGGCAGGCAATTGGCTATTTACAAGGATGGCTGAGGAGTTGAACTAAGGCAACCGAGAAAAAAAAACCAGCGTTTGTGGTGCCAGAGGTTTTCGAACCCTGAACCGCCGGGGATTTTAAGCACGGGGCCGTGACCACTCCGTCATGTATCGTACCTACTCAGTGAGTGTGCACTAATACTGAAAGAAGAAATAATTTGTTGATCACTGACAGAACTAACCTTAGGTTTGCACATCATGGTGTAGGTCTTGCCATCACTGCCTTTGATAGTAATCTTCTTTGGTTTCTGAAGAGACTGTAATACATCAACCTGGAAATTTCAAAATTAAAAATGAATAGATAAAATAAATAAATAAACAAACAGTTTATAACCTCGAAATTTAAGATAAACTAAAAAATAGTGATGAGAAGAGTTAATAACCACGTTTGGGTCTAAACACTTCGTGTGCATCTTTGTAATTTTTAACTCAGCAGGTGCGAGCGAGGTCTTGAACCGATATATCTTCGGGGCGCTCGGAAGCTCTGTGCAAGCGATCGGATCTTCCCAGGGTTTTCCGAATTTCCAACCCCCTAAGACTTCTCGGTCCCAGACCTTAAACTAGCTGACCGAAAAAGAAACACATTTCTTGTATCAATAAATAAGTATTGTTTACTCAGTTAAGAAAATAAAAAAATATATTCTCAGGAAGGAAAAGTTGTTGATATCGACAACCGTACGCAAAGTAACACAACCCAATGACATGTTTCAAAGACATCTGTACTGACCGTATCCTCGAAACCAATAATACAAGCCATGGAACCTGGAAAAGGATTGTGGTCATGGTGACTTCCGGCGCCTGAAGGTAGCGTGACGGTCATGGAAGATTGGAGTGGAACAACTATGGGACTGAAATTTCTGAAAACAAAGAGGTATTTGTGAACTTCTCTAATTAAATAATTGTAGGTGATTTTCAGTCGTGGACAGAATTACTCTTTACAAGGCGGTCCTTCTGAAAACTGCACAAAATGTAAACACCGAACTGTCCTAGAAAATGAACTTTGAAAACTAGGCTAACAAGATTTCAAAAGCCACTCGTGCATTTTTTTTTTTTTTTTTTTTTTATTAGCTGTGATACTTACACTTTCTTTTAATGCTTTGAACGGTTATCCTTACGCTTCACTCAGTTTGGTGACAGTTCTCACTGAATTTAAGTAACTTGCGGGTCACATCTCGTTAAATATCATCTATTTAAACTTTTAATAGTACCAGATGTAATAACTTACGGGTTAGATACAAGTCTCTTTAGCACGACAAAATCATGACTCATACTGAGCTTGTCTTTAGAGGGGCCTTTGGGCACATCCTTGTTACATACATCAAGAAAGTTGTCTGTCAGTCTTGTAGCGTCCTAAAAAAGAAAGACAAACACAGCAAATTGTGATTAACAGATCGCATAGTTTCTCTCGATTATATGATTTTAAGACAAGACGCTTTGTTAACCGGGATGGGGATCTGCAGCCAAAGAATATCTACGATGCAGTTTCTCTCGTCATTTGACAGTCCTATAGTTATGTGAGTGCTATACAACTACGTACCTTTGGCTAATAATAGCTGAGCGATTCATCCAAAACATTTCAGAACAAATTTTAGTTATTCGTTTCCAGTTTAAATATTTTTTTAAACTTCATAAAAAGGAAGATATTTCAACAACTTACCTCAAGGAACTTCTTTAGGGTATTATCCCGCGAGCTGGAAAGAGAAAAAGAAAACAAAAAATAGTATTGACAATTACGTAGACCGGTTGAAGAAAAGGACAATAATTTTCTGTTCAATGTCAAACTTACGTTGCCTTATTAAAGATCTGATGACAGCGTCTTGTCCTCATGGCAAACGATGACTGTTGACAAAAACAGACGAACGTTAGCCAAAAAAAAAGGAGTGTTGGGCGAGGGGAGATTTATAGGAAGATAGGTTAAGCCTCGTTACAGATGACCAACCTCGTTTCCACGGTATTTTAAGAGAGAACCGTACAAACAACGTCGACCTACCAGACAAAAAGAAGACATCGCCGAAGACATGTCTTCGGCCATCGTTGATCACATTATTTTATACTACTTTCAGCAACAACAGGACGCTTCTGAGGTACAGAGGTGCATTTGGAATAAAGAAACAAATAAAATATTGTTCATGCACACTTAACCCGTGAGTTTAACAGATTCTTACACCAAGGATGAGCCAAATTTTCGTAGGTAAGATAATATTACTTTACAGAAAATGGTGGCTGGCGTAGACAAGGTAGTGAATTTTAAGGACTTTTCAAGACCTAATAAAGAAATCAAGCACTTTTCAAGGACCTTAACTGAATTCACGGACTTTTAAAGACACCTACTAAATTTCAAGACCTTTTCAAGATTGTACGAACCATGACCGACAGCAGCGCGCGTGCGTAAAATTAGCGCGCCATCGAACAATAAAAGTATAATTGTGACGTAAGTTGTTAAAACTTTCAATGCGTTGGTAGCATTTGATAGATGCGTTTATTTGAGAGAGAAATGGAGAGAAAAAAACCCGTGTTCTTTCTACTGTTTTTGCTTCTTTCCAGTACACTTTGCAATGGTAAGATCTACGTTCATGTTAAACTTTACCACAATTCAAAAACCCTGTTAGGGGCTGGAAAAGGTATCCCGCGACTCTGACAAGAAGAGAACCATGTACGGTTGAGATGTCTCGCTCCGCGTCCTACTATGTTCAAGATTTTCTAATAATTAGTCGACACTCAAAATTCTTATTTTTGAAAAACGAGACCTTAAAGCGCAGAACTGACCACAGGCTTTTAAATGAAACAGCAAGCTCATACAAATAACTCTTGACTGTTATTAGTACTAAGACGTAAATGGATTCTGGAGCAACGATAGTTTCTGGCGCTTGCAGTCTATTGAGAGCAGTTTATTTTTCTTCTTTATTTGTAACACTTCTCCTACCAACCGTTGCAGGTGTCACTGATAAGGCAGAAGTGGAAGCTTTTCAGGAGAAGAAAACAAGCCAATCACCTACTCCCGGCCAGTTCTTAAACGTAAGTGAAAATCTGAACAGAGAACACTTTTTTTCGCCGACCACTGAATCTGAAACTATGTCTGACCGTTACGGTGACTACAGTATCCAGGAATTTCATCCGTCCAGGATGAGATGGAATCAGCATGCAGTCCAGTTGGAGTATAAACCTGACGGAGGAAGACGTCGTCGGAGAAAAAGACAAATCAACGCTGCTGAAGACACAGTAAAACGAGATGAGGATGATTCCAGCGCTAAATTGTTTTCTGGAAATAATCTAATCATAATTGCGGCGTGTGGTGTATTTCTTCTTGTGGTCCTTGCTGCTGGACTCGCCTACTGTTTCCGGTATGATAGTTACCGTCTTCTTGTTTATTCATCCAGCGAAAAGTTAGAGGTACTCTAGATCACTCTATAGCGGATCCAAACCACGTGACTTTCGTATTTATATAGTGCTCCATTCTGTCCTTGGTCGTCACTTGTTTCCATCCGCAAAACTGACATTTTCCTCTTAGTGGCTCTCACAGGACATTTCACTTTTCTTACATGAAATTTCTCTGCCTCTTGAAATTTCTGTTCATAAAAGTCTAAGTCTCTTCAATTTTTAAGGAAACAAAAAATGAGGATGGCACGAGTAGGATCGACCTCGCAGCATCGGCTCTGCAGTGCATAATTTTAACCACTATACCACCGAGGATTTGCTGACAATGAATTGATTTGATTTGAATATATATGGCAACAACCCTAACCCTAACTCTTACTTTGTGTACGAATCATTAATCTGTCAACGTCAGTTTGGCGGATGGAAATAAGTGTTGACCTCTGTCATTTAGGTAAAACGTACTCAGGTTTACTTCCAGACTTTCGGCGTCAAACCAGCTGTAAGAAAAATTAGCCATATACGACACACCTTTGCAGATGGTCAGTCATGTGGTACAAAGCCGCCACGCTGGGAAGCAAGGACATTACAGTTTCAAATGTGAGCTTTCTGTCCTGGCACAATGCGTTTCTTACGCTTTAGCATAGTGTTTTTGTCCTCCTTCAAAAGCCCATCCTGGTACTGAGTGCCTGTTTATTTTGAGGTGAAGGACCCCGGGTAGGTAAGGTAACCCGCCTGTCTACATAATTTCTCTTTAATTTGATCACGTTTACATGGTAGGTAGGCTCAGCATATGAGCGATTATACGGACAGGCTGGGTACCCCGACTAAACGGAGTACCTCACCTACCTGAGTTCCCTCACCTTCAAGTAAACAGACCTTTAGACTACACCTAGGTAGGTAAGGCAGGATAACCGTGGCATCCAAAAAATCTTAGGGTGAATTAAAATATATCATAATCCTCAAGCAAGTTAGGGGGTGTTTACATGACACCGGGGCGACTTTCGCCCCGGAGCGAGTTCACTCCGGTTCCCTCTCATAGCTCTATATTTGTTTACATGATACCACCACAAATCTCATGCTGGCGCGAGTCACCACGGCGTGAGTTCACCCCGGTTCTTGTACCGGGGCGAGAATTTCACTCCGGTACGAAATCTCGCAACGGTATCATGTAAACACGAAACGACCACCCGTTTCGGTGTGAAATCGGTCTGCCGGTAGACTGGAACGGGTAGCGCATGCGTAATGTTCGCGATTTTGAATCACACGTGCATTTTATCAACATGAAGTGTACCTTCAAACAACGAGATGTGAAATAACCCAGTCATCATGTAAACGCGATACGAAATCAAAAAGTCATGTCGGTATGAAACTCGCGCCGGTGCGAGTTTTCTCAGGTAAACACCCCCTTAGAATATAGATCTGAAGTTGTAAAGAAAAAAACACACACACACACATCGGAAAGACTCCTTTCACTAGCTACTACTAGCTACTTCTACTCTCACCTTTGTTTTGTTTATTGTTTTTTTTTTTGTCTTAATTCAGTGATGAAGTCCTGTCTGGCAAGAATTTATTTTTTTCCAGACAAGAATTTGTCGCTGGATTACCAAATTACAGCAAGCGGCTTATTGCCGAGTTAAGAATGAACAAACAATACTCCTTTCGCCAGTGGTTCTTTACTCTCACCTTTGTTTTGTTTAATCCAGTGATGAAGTCCTGTCTGGCAAGAATTTAATTTTTCCCAGGCAGGAATTTGTCGCTGGATTACGACATTAAGGCAAACGACTTATTGCCAAATTCGATACCAGCAGGAAAGACTCCTTTCATCAGTGGGTCTCTACCCTACCTTAATGTCTTGATGAAGTCCTGTCATCTTAAGGTTTTAATTCTGTGGATTACGGCAAGTGGCTTGGCGCTTTCACAATCTTAATCTTCTTTAAACGAAGAACAAGTACGTGATGACGCTAAGATGCCGAGCAGCTAAACTTAATTACATAGTCAGTAAATTCTATTCATTTTATCATATTATCGGGAAAAGCAGGGGTTCTTTGAAAGGTTGGCAAAGGAGTTTGAAATGTATACAGTGGCCGGTCCTCTTCAATAAATAATGATGGCTCTGATGATAATGATAATGATGATGATGATGATGATGATGACGATGACGAGGGTAACGGTGATGATAATGACAATGATGATATGTTGGCATCTCGTATAAACTCCTTATCCTTTACACTGTCTCTCCACAGGACGAGATGTAAGAGGTGTTGCAGCCGCAAAGATCCTGAGGTCGGAATCCCACAGGAAGAGAGCCTGACAAACCTAGTTCCTAACTCGTCTGCTGGGATGCCTATAGTGAAAGTCACAATCCCTTCTAAACACTCTACAGCAAAATCCTGTATTATTGAAATTCCAGAGCCCATTCCTTTAAACTTGCCACTAACTCCAATCCCAATGAGGCAGTCTTCTTCTTCCACATCGTTCCTGAACGCTGAACTGAAACCTTGTGGCCAGTCTTCACTTGCAGAGTCAGACAATGAAATGCCAAGGCCGGCTGTGCAGGAAAATCATTCTGGTTCAACCGAATCGCTATCTTCACTCCAGTTTCTTTTCGAACCGGCACTGCCACTAATCACTCAAGACTCTCGCCAGAAAAACTCGAAGTCACTGGAAGCAGGCGCTACTGAGGACCTCACGTCAAATAATCAATGCAAAACGGAGGCAATAAAGAAGAAAAGAGGTAAAGCGTCCTTATTTTTCCCTGATTCAAGTCCGTAGCTCGAAATAGTTTTCATCACACTAATCAACCTGAGGCCAACGGTACGCTTATTCCTCACCCCCCCCCCCCCCCCCCCCTTCGTTTTACGGGAATCTAAAGCCACTGAAAGCTAACTAAAGAAAGGAAAGGACCTAAGGTCAACACTAAGTGACTGTCGAAATCGGGACCTCAGCACAGACGGCCGCGCACAAACCAACTGCGGCGCCGAAACCTACTTCTCCAATACCTCCAATAGTTACCGCAACATCAGTTAGTGTCTGTACGTAGAGCGGGGTTTTACCGCATTCCGCAATCAGTGCGTCCTATAAATTTACACTTTGCTATATCCAACTTATTTCAGGAAAGTCCAGGCCTGTCGCGAGAACTGCTTCGGAAAAGAGCCCTGTGGCCAGTCAACACTCCCAAAAGACTGCACATTCCTCAACTACAAGGCGCATTGCAATGGCCAAAGTAAGCAACTAAATAACCCTAAGTAGATCTTGAAAATACTGAGGAACACAACATTCAGTAAAGGTGACATGAGCTTTTTCTCTAAACAATTCACTTCACTTAATTATAAGCAGTTTACTTTATAATGGTAATCGTTCGTCAACAGCCGGTGAATGAACGAAGGACAAAGCGGAAGATGCGGCGACGAAGATCAAAAGTGGGATGGCCAACACAACCATATCCAATGGCAGTTCTCATCTCTCCTCATCGGGATTTTATAAAGGATCGACTGGCCAAGCTTAAGCAACAAAAAAATGACTAATTAAAAAAGGTAGGTTCTGAAACAGTGCTTTTAAGGCTTCGGCCACAAGAACCCGGGTAAAAAACATATACGGTTTCAAAGATTTCGCAATACCTTATTGCGGGCGACAAGAGGAGCCCGCAATACTAACCACCAACTTGCTATGACGCATGCGTCGCATGTATGTAGCCAGCATTTATTTGGAATGAATGGAACGCACAGAACGCAGTTTGATCATGCGCGTTTCGACCTTCTACCCCTCGTACTCTGATCACGCGTGTTTTGACCATTTGTCACGAGAAACCTACTAGTTGACGGTACCTTATTCTTACAACAGAAAGGTTAAGGTGGCTCGATGGGGTCTTTCAGGGTCAATACATAAGAATTTTGAGCATAAATTACGCAGCTGTAATAGATAAAGATAAAAATTTGTTATGATCAGAGTTACAATGACATCTGAGTTGTCATAGCAACGAAATGACTCCATTATTATCTATTTTACTTGCAGACGTATTTTCTCGACACTCGTTCACAAGAGCTTTTTCCTCCAATAGCCACCTCGATGTTAGAGAGGTTTAGGCGAAATCTATAAGAGCGTTATCGAAGGGATGAAGTTTTTATGGTTAGAAATACAGTAAAAACTGGACAATCTTGATGTTCGGCCGTTAGCTGCAGAAATCGAAGAGGTTTTGAAATGCAATTTCACCTCTGACTACTGAGTAGTTTCAATCTTCTTAAAAACGTTTGTGAAAAATCATGGAGATAGCTTCAGGCGATTGTTCGAAAGTAGCATTTTTCGTCACTTCTAACATTTTATAAAGAGTAAAAAAAAGTTGGGATATGAATTCATGCATTAGACGGCATTCGTGTTTGCTTGATTATTACACAGATGTCCTAAAAGAAAAGCTCCGCGTGAATTAAGTCTGATTGCACGTTTGGCGATGGTTTGAGTTTCTGGATCAACGCATTATTCCTTCAGTTTCTGAGGTTCGAAAAATTGTTCGCGAGAGATGGTTTCTCAACCCCATCTTGTTTCATGTGCCTCCCAATCGAAGGATTTGGGCATGTGTGTTCGCGATGATGTAAAGGAAAATTCAATAATTCACTAACATTACACTGGTTCGTATTTCATTTCAGACTACTGACGACATGAAATTTGACTACTATGGCGGGATTTGGCTTTTGAGCACTTATTTTCCAAACATCATGTGAAGACTTTTTATCACCAACTGTTTATTTCTTTGGTCGTTTTTGCAGAAAACATAATGTATATGAATGACTTATTGCTTAACGAAAATTTTTTAACTATGAATTTCAATACGATGATAGGGTATTTACCCAAAATGCATTGTAAAGTGCAGTTTTATATTAATGTTAATTTTAATTAAAGAAAAGAAACTTTGTAAACGTGTCCTTTTCTTTTCAACATGCTGCTAAACTGATTTCGGTTTTCCACGAAACGTATCTTAAGAAAAAATCCTCCCAATTAGTAATTATACACCCTCTTATAAATAAATCAAAACAAGTTTTATGTTTTTAGTCTGGAAACATATATTTTAGTCGGCATGCTTTTGATAGTATTTGAGAGCTTAAACAAAGGCGAACGACGTAAGTCGACCGGAAGTGAGGCCTTTTCCCTTTTAATACGCCTTGATGCTACCAAATTTGAATTGCACAGCGTCTATATCCTCATAAAGACGATTTGCACGAAAACTTGGTCAAAATCAGGGCGCAAGAAGGCAAAAGGTCTACTTCCCGTTGACATGCGTCGTTAACCCTTTAAGTCCCAATAGTGTCCAAGATCAATCTTCTCCTTACAATTATGCATACACTGTAAAGAGATAAGTTATGAGAATTAATAAAATGATCACCCAAGAGAAAATACTTTGATCTTTGAACAAATTCTCTCAACTAATTCTTTAAGGAAATGTATGGAGATCAGTTTGGAGAATTTGTATGTGAATACTGGGGCTTAAAGGGTTAAAAGAAACGTCGTTACTTAAGCTCCATATGCCGCTTAAGTCCTTTTGACATCCAGTCTATTCACTCTTAAAGTAATGCTCACCTTAGCGTTGGTCTATTTTTTCTTTTGTGGTTCGCAAGGTAAGATTTATAGCGGCGCGGACGCTGAACCAAGGTCAAAATAGAAAGAACACACCAAAATAACCGCCAGCTACGCAGGTAATGCTTACCTTAGAAACAGCCATCATCATCCACATTGCTTGTTGAGGGTATGTAATCAAAAGTTTGGCGATGATTTCCTGGCAATGGACAGAAGACGTGTTGAGAGGTTGAAGATTCGCATGCAAATAACCTTTTTACCAATAATTTATCACGTGATCAACAATATGAAAATGCCGGAAAAAAAAAAAAACCGTTAGTTTCTGAATAAATGATTCCAGCAGGAACTGAAAGAGCAGATGAAAATTTGGAAACCTGTAATCTTAAAAATGGATTGCGATGGCCGCTGAAAATTAGAATCTTTGCGTTACATGCGAGATGTCATGAATTAGTTCCTTTTTTTCATATTCACAATATTTTCTTGCACATTTTGTCTCAACCTGGAGCAAAGCGTACCGTAGTCGCCAAACAACATTGACTTGGCATGAAAATCGTTGTGCAAGAGAAGTGCAAAAATAACGAATGAAAGGATTGAGCCAGCGTGCAAAGCTGTGGAACGAAGCCAAAGATATTAGATTCCCTTATTATTTTATAGTTAAGCTTACACTGAAAATCTTACCTCGAGTTGATTGAAGACAGTCTGATTTGCATGGCAAATCCGTGATATGAGCAAAGAGAAGGCAGTGAGAAACTGGTACGGAGGAAGTTTATTTGTCAACTCTGCCATAATCTATAACGTTAAGAGAAAATATACTAAACGTGAGACAAGTTAATGACGACGATGACGATAATGATGATGATGATGACGCTAACAGTAATGATAATGATGAGAAATAAATTGACCTCGCTCCCAATGTGTGGCTTCATAGCTCAGTTGGTAGAGCAACGCACCGGCAACGCGGAGGTCACGGGTTCGAATCCCGTTGAAGCCCTGATTTTTTCAGGCTTCTTCTTTCCAATTGCTTAAATTGGAAAATTCACTGCGATGATCATTCTTCACTCTCAGTAATGATAATGACGATGGCGATGGCGATGATGACTATAAGATAAGGCAAAAAACTTTGACTTGAACTAAAACACTATTGTTATGAATGACAGCTGTCTTAATACGTTGCAAACAAAAACCGCTGGAATAAATTACAGACCCCATTAAAATCCGCCAACTTTTGGCGTTTTCCTCCTCTGTCCGAAGATTTCGTCTGGCGACCTGAAAGTAATATCACATGGCGGAATTCACCTAGTGCAATATTCTTTTTTTCGGTTGAATTCTTCAAATCAGCTATTACAAGCAACAAGCGTCTTAAACAAAGTCAAAAGCTCAGCTGAGAAATACACTGCGTTTGATTATCTGTTCATAGTTGAAAAAAGAGAAGTTGCACCTTCGCCGTTCCATTAACCCCACATTAGAGAATGTTGGCATTGACAACGAGAGAAAGAAGAAAGTCCCTAATGAGTTGAGAACGCGCAGCTGCGCAGAACGGTTGCGCAGTGTGCTAAATCGGTAAAAACGTTGTCGACGCCGCACTCGTTGCCAATGCTACCATTCTCTAACATCACATAACAGGGCCAGCATTTATTTCTCTTAAACTAGCACAATGTACAACGTTTGCAAGAGCACAAGACATTTAACACATTACTTTATTTTAAAATGAACAACGCGAATTGGTCTGTCATTGCTCAACCCTCTTTCCCGCTTCACTCAATTCCGAAACGAGCAAGTACAGTGGAACCTCGATTTAACGAACCTCTACATAACCAAAACCTCGGTATAACGAACAATTTTCTTTACCCCAGTAACGGTAAAATGTACAAAAAAGAACCTCGATACAGCGGTCAAATTTTGCCAGTGCCTTGGCCCTTTGTTATATCGTGGTTCCATTGTGCCAAGAAAGATTATCACCCCATTGCGTCATTTCCGTGACTTCATCTCTATAATGTCGGACCAAGTAAGGAATACTTAAGCGGAGCTACCTTATCAGCTCGTGAATGAGGAAGGGAAGGGGCTGGTGGTGGTGGGGGAGGGGGAATTTTCCGTTACCTTGATCGGAGACAGTAGCACCAAAGTCCAACCAAATGGTTAGAAGGCGCGGCATTGACTGGTAAATGAACTTGTTACCAAACTGAAGAGACTGACCGTAATGCTTCAGAACGAACGGAATGAAGTCACTGCAAAGAAAATAAATTCCGGGACAAAGTAAAACGATGGAATGACAAAATCCCAGTTTCGTTACCATCCAGAGAAACCCTTAAGGCCATCGTTATTTCAAATCATGCTAACAAAACAGAAACTTTAGAATCCTGCTAGGGCAAACAGTGTTCAAAAACCCCAATTGCAATGCGTTTTCATCTTTAACTTTCTTCCTCCCGCTCTTTTTTCTATTTACTATGTTACTCAAAAGCAACAATTAGTTATTATTCATTCAAAATACTTCTGAGTGGCTAAAGTAACACGCATAATTCATCACAACCAGCTGCTGTTGACCAAATTTGGAAGAATTTTGCCATATTGAACCGTTAACCGAGAAAACCTGGGGACGAGTTTGAGTTGCTTTCGAAGTGAGTAGTGGAACATTTTACTCGTTTCACGGCGAACTATTGTCTAAAAAGATCGCAAGAACAGCAAGAAGACAACTCGAAGGATGACATCTGAACAGCCCTTTATCTCTTAAACTTTCCGATAAAGATGCACTATCGATATGAACTTAACATCGACCGAGGTAACCATGTTTTAGCTTGTTTTTAAACTTGGAATTATTTTGAATGAATAATAAGGCAATCATTGAATGAAGCTGAGTAGGATAATTGCTTAATATTACTTTAATGAGTTTCTTTGGGATATATGTTCTGATCAATTTGGTGGCCAGGACCTTGTGGCCTATGAAATAACCCACATTCCATGATACAGCTCCTTTCAAGGAAATAACACTACAGTACTTACGTCACGTTGCCATGGTAGCAAAATCTCTGGATCTCAACAAACCGTGGTCCTTTTTTCCATCGTTCTGTCACGATCCAGAAATTTGCTTCCACGGTAACGTCACGGCACACTTCCCTCTACTGCTTGCATTAACCATGTGCACAAGTAAGACAGATAATCCCTGAGGGAGAATGGTTCTTACACAGAAAGTTTGCTGGATTTTTCTTCTCCGTCGGTACAGTTTGCCATTAACTTGTCGTAGTACTTTCCTAAATAAAAATGGCCATTTTCCCAGTTGCTGTGTAAAGAGGTTACTTCCTGTCAGAGAGAAAAACGTAGTGAAATTTTAACTAAAACGAACAGGACCTAATCAAGGACGAAGAGGAGTTTGAACTGTTTTTAGCATGTAACGTACAGTTGTACCTTGGCTTTCAACTATCCCGTTTATCTGACCAACCCTTAATAGAGTACTAAAGTGTGACGTCATAAAAAAATTGAATTTGTGAAATTATGGGATTCGTCAGGATATTCTGAAAGAAACACAACCAAGAGGCCTTCTTGCCAAAAACTAGCATTGTGGGGCAAATTGTCTCTGAGATATTAGCCCAGTTATGCTGCGATGACTCCATACAAATCCTTCTAAATTTGACTTGGGTCTAAACGTTATGTTTCTGGTTTAAAAAAGCTCAACAAACCCTCCAGACTGATCTTCGTACATTTCTTTAAAGAATTTTAAAATTAGTTGAGCATTTTCCCTTTGTCGATTATTTTATCAATTCTCATGATCTCTTTTCTCTTTATTACTTATTGATATTTTTAGGAGCCAATTGATGTCGGCACCCTTACGATTTAACCCTTTAAGCCCCAATATCCACATAAAAATTCTCCAAACTGATCTCCATACATTTTCTTTAAGAATGTGTTGGGAGAATTTGATAAAAGGTACTTTTATTTATTTATTTATTACCAATTCACTCCACTACATTACAAGCAAATAAGCTAACACTACTATGGAGAAGGAGACAACCAAAAGCGCAAATGCGCCATACTAGGGATGCCCCCGACTATCTAAATATAAGAAAAATATATACAAATAGAAATGTAAAAGTTCTAGTTATCCTTAATAAAGCTTAAAACATTTTTTTAAAAAGTTGCAATACTGTTTGATTCTCTAATATGATTGGGTAACCATTCCATTCATTTACAATCCGGTTAAAAAAACTATATTTAAAACCATCAGTTCTACTAAAATTTGGAACAAGGTCCTGTGTGTCATTTTTCCTCAACTTATAACCTGTATTTCTGTCCTTACAAAATATGAGCTTATTTGAAATGTCAATATCATAATGTCCATTAATTACATTAAAAAAAATGTAACATCTCTAGTGAACCTCCTACTGGATAATGACAAAAATTAGCAAATCTGGTCATCTCAATTCTCTCCAGACATTGACGTAATTTGAGGGAATACTCCACATCAGCACTGGGTGGTCTATAGCACACTCCAAATAGAACATTGTCCTTTGATTTCTGACAAATTTCCACCATGACGGTTTCAATATTATCATTATACTCCAGATCCCTTCTTCTCATGGAAATTAAGTCGGTATGTACTGCCAATAAGACACCTCCACCTCTACGATCTTGTCTGTCTTTGCGATGAACACAGTAGTCATTCAGACCCAATTCGAAATCCATGAAGCTAGAGTCAAGCCATGTTTCCGTGATAGCAATCACCGGAAAGTAATCTTCAAGCAGCAGAGCTTGCAAGTCAAGAACCTTATTTCTTAAACTTCTAGCATTGAGTAATAAACATCGAAGATTTTTAGGTGAAGATCCTGCATTGGAGGACGAAATATTGGCAGTTTCATAGCCTGGATTAGTTTCAACATCGCCACTGCATATAATTTTAAAGGCAGATGGATTAAAAGTACAAATTCCATTCGTATGATATCTAATTCGAGTGGAAAAGTACTTAATTCTTCGAAGCTGTCCCACCAAAACAAGATGGCCGCCACGTGGTCCAGATGGAAATATGAGAAGTTCGTCGCTACATTGCCATTTAGATACGATATATAGATTTTCAGTGATGCTGGATGTCACAGATGTTGGTTTACTTTCAGAGCAACTGTAACCAGTTGCTGGGGTCCGTAAAAATAGACAGAATAAAGCGAAATAGCAGGAGGTTGTAAAACCACGTCCTCCCTCCATTGTCACCGCTGACCAAACTTTAGTGACTTTAGGTGATCACTTTATTAATTCTCATAACCTAATCTCTTGACAATGTATGGATATCGTTAGGAGAATTTGATATTGGTCACTATTGGGACTTAAAGGGTTATCAGAGACCTGAGGACGACTGCAGGGACGGGATTTGACTTATTATTATGCATCTCGGAAAGCTTCATTTTACTTTTCTCACCAGTAGAGTTAACATGGTTATTTTTAGTGAAGAATGTTAGGCCCTCTCCGGAACGCAAAATGACAGAATAGGGCCATTTATATGAGGATAAGTAAGACGCGA
This sequence comes from Porites divaricata, assembly GCA_038088405.1. Classification (NCBI taxonomy): domain Eukaryota; kingdom Metazoa; phylum Cnidaria; class Anthozoa; order Scleractinia; family Poritidae; genus Porites; species Porites divaricata. Next base: position 60,608,193 of record JBBMOI010000001.1, on the reverse strand, counting down.
ACTGTACCATTTATACTAGCATGTCTTATCTAAGACGAGAACAGCTCGTATAAATGGTTCGCGTCTTATTTCTGTTCTTGACTCGTTTTCATGTGAATGTTGCCCGTAGCAACGGCAATCCAACGTGGCACCCCAAAAATTAACGCATGGGTACTATGCGTTCGCGTCTTATGTAAGACGCGAAGGTCATTTATACGAAGTTTTTCTCGTCTTAGCTAAGACGCGTCTTATCTAAGAACAGGTGTTGAAGGATGTTCTAAAATAAGACGCGTCTTAGCTAAGTCGCGACTTATTTTAGACGAAATGTGCGGTTTATACGGAAAGTTCGCAAGACGCGTCCTATGTAAGACGCGTCTTATTTTTCCTCGTATAAATGGGCCTAATGTTTTTAAAACATTCGATGACTTGTTTCCGTCACTACGACTTCTCGCTAAATCCGGTTGAATAATGGTGAAGAAGTCCAAGATCATAGAATTTGTAAGGTTTCTAGTATTCCGAACCACCCTCTTAGCTAACTTCCCTGAGACTAACATTACAAGATACAACTTGAGGAATAAATCTCCCGCAATGCCCGCCATTCACAGGGACCGCTTTAAGAATACATTTTTTAATAGAATTGTCTTTAAGTATAATGTAGCTTTGTAAATAGTGCACTTTCTGTATTTGATTTTTGTATTTCTTTCTATGTATATACTAATCTTACTTAGAGTCATACTTTAGCCCATTAACATTGCTATATTTAAATGTAACATAAGATATGTAATTTTATCTTTTGGACAATAAAGACGCTTTATTTTTTTTATTTATTTATTGAAGGTTATCGCGTTTTCCCGTCAAAATGACGGTGGTTCACGCATGCGCACTACTTAGTAAAGGACTCTGGTGTTAATGGTTTGCGAGTCACAGAAATACTACCTTGTACTGCTGAATGACCCTGTTGGGTTCATAATAAGCTGTTTCTTCCATCCACCTGCCTATGAGAAGCAGTGCCTGAAATAGGAAAAATTAATGAATGAATAAGGGACTGTCCACACTTGGTCCCCAAGAACCAGTGACTGGATACCGGCACAAGACGGTGTTGTATTCAATGACTCGGTACCGGCACAAAACGATGTTGTGTTCACACTTTGAGTACCCGATATGTGACTGACCCGTGTACATAGTTATTGCATTTCGCCCTGTCAGACACAGTTTTGAAACATGAACTGAGTAGCACGAACAAAGCAATGGACTGCCGGAAACTTACAAAAATTGTTGCCCACAGGGACCCAGTGTCCACTTTTGTGCCCGAGAACAAGGTCAAGACCTTGTACTCGGACACCGGCACCGTGCCCGAATTCTAGCGTGGGTATGCTTGAAAAAAGAGTGTGTTCACATTAGTGCCCAACGGGTACCCTACTTGGGTACCGTGCCCGGGCAACAAGTGTAAACGCTGCCTAAATGAATGAAGAAGTAACCAAATAAACAATGGTAAACGCATGACATATATGCTTAAATTAAAAGGCAAAAAGCGACATAGCAGTTGATGGTCATCTCATATGTTAGCTTGTGTATAAATCGTTTTGATCTGGAAATGTCGTAAAAGTCAAAGGTGACTCACCTAGCCCTTCCTAACAAATTTCATAAGCAACTAGCAAGACTTTGAGAAAAACCACAAAACTGAACATACGATGCTTATTTTGTCTCCTTGGGAAAGAAGGGCCGACGAAAATGGTACTCGTAACAATACGAACCTTTGCGTGGATAAATCTCTCTGCACCACCACTGCTGGTCATCTTTTTAACACTGTCAGGCCATTTTTCACTACAATGAATAAAGAACAAACCAACACGTAACTATTACTATACTCTAGATGTTGCCTTATTATTGTAAATTTAACTCGATGATTCAGTCCTTTTTTACTGCAATAGAGTTTGAATAAACTATTTATTTTTAAATCTAAAACACACTACATCACGATAATAGGCCATTTCCGAGTTCCCCCGGGCCTCTGTATCAAAACGAGGTTAGGTGCTCAACCTTTGATACGGAAATGATTTTTCATTCTCACGCAAATAAAACTCATTTCCACAAGAAAGGTTGAGCACCTAACCTCGTTTTGATACAGAGGCCCGGGGGGACTCGCAAATGGCCTATTGTGACGATCATGATGATGATGAAGAAGAAGACGATAATCCCTACCTCACTGCTCTTTGTAGACTGATAAGCGCCTGATGAACATCGCCCTGAAGAGATAAGCAAACATGGGGACATAAATAAGGGCAAAGAAATACTATTTTATTTTAGTATAATTACATTGATGATTATCGAAAATAGAGCGCTGTGATTGGCTAGGAGCTTCGCTTTATCCCGCTATAATCACCGCGCGGTGATTTTAACATTGAAGGCCAGCAGTTTTCAAAATGGCAGCCAGAGTTTTTGATGTTTCGGAGTCAGAAATTGATCAATACTTTTATTACTTCGGCGGAGCGCGAAGTAAAGGATTCGCGACGCTCAGGAATGTATCAAAGTTACAATTTTTTGACAAGATTGGGCATGCAAAGTCTATAGGTTTACGGTTTTATTCGGCTATTTGACGAAGTGAAAGCCGAATTAGTTCGAGATATCTCGAGATCACTTCGATTTCTTTGATTTATTCTTTAACTTTTTCGAGGAAGAAAGAATTATTATTTTGGCTTCCCCGGGGTTTGAACCGACTCACCTGTGTGACCTGTCTGGTCAGAGGAGACTCTAAGTTGAGGGATTAGCCGATTGCGCTACTGCGACCCAAGGTAGTTGGCATACGAAAAATAGTTGTGAAATAATGCACTAGTTTCAGGACAAGATTGGGCGTGCAAGTTCGTGACTTTTCGGCCTTTTCGGCCTGTTTCGGCTATTTCACGAAATGAGACCGGACTACTTCGTGATACCTTGAGATCACGTCGAATCTAGTCTTTAATTTACTCGAGGAATAAATAGAGCGTATTACGTGGCCGCGCAGAGACACGAAATTCTCTTCGAGTGTTAAAAAACATTTCACGAGTAAGCCCTCCTTTCGAACTGTTTTATGATGAATTTAAAGTTACAAGATGCTGCACAAAGACTTTTGTCTTTGTTGAGTGTTTATACGTAGTAAAATTGCTTTCATGCGTTGCGTGACTTTCCCGAACGTTCTCTACGGTTTTGGATTATCATGAATAATTAATTAGGGCAT
>JBBMOI010000001.1:60562500-60602500 GCA_038088405.1 Porites divaricata | reverse complement strand
GACAAATCCCAAACTTCACAAATTAACACCTTACTTTTACCATATTTCATTTCTTACTATTCCACCGCATTTACACTTAATCAGTTCCACAACCACGACGCCGAAGTGTACGCTCCGTAACGTCTTGTTTTCTCGAATGATCATCAATGTAATTATACTTCGGCGACTAATTGTTACTTATTTATTTATTTTTTTATTAGATTCGCCAACTATTGGCAGGGTCACCGCAATAGCATGACGCCAATTACTGCGTGCCGGTAACAGTCCCTCCCCCCATGAGAGATAGACCACCACACCGGGGACTACGTCCCCTACTCTTTACGAACAGTGTGTGGGTTCTTTAACGTTCCACAGAATTTATACATGCAAGGGCTGTGAGACGAGGCCTACGGTTTATCGTCCTTATCCGAGAAGACTAGAAAGTCTAACCATTTGCAGATGTCTTTGCAAAGGCAGCACTTTCTCTTCAGTTATTTAAAGACCCTGAGTGTTGGTGCGGCCGGGACTTGAACCAGCGACCTCCCGCTCGGGAGACCGGCGCTTATCCAACTGAGCTAACCAGGCGGCGGTTAGCGACGCGAGAGGTATTGCAAATTGCAAGGTCTGCATGTTTTATGCGAGGGTTGATGTGTTTATCCTGTGAAGATGAAATAATCAGCATGTCACGAGCGTGGGACAAAGAAAAAAGTCTGAGTCCCCGACAGAATTCGGACCTATAACCTCCCAAACACCGGGCGAGCACTCTATCCACTGAACTATGGAGAACTCATGAAGAGCAAGGCCATATACTAGGTTCATATTTCATTTTCCTGTCAGCCGAAACTCGCAGTGAGCGTATCACCAATATTGGGTTTATTTTATGATCGTTACCTGACTCGCCATCCATTTAGCTCTTTCAATGCATAGACTTGGTAAGGAGAATGCACTGGCACTTAGTAGAGAACTATCAGCCGTTTGCACGTGACCTGCCCTGTAGGAAAAAGGAATGACACACACTTATTTCAAAGATCGCTCCAAGACGTTTCGCCTTCGTTGACATTCAGAACAATGGTAACATCATTCTCTTACCAGAAACGTGTGCTGAGTCCATTTTTAACGCACTAAACAGCCTGGGTAAATGGTAAGGCTTTTGCAACAGTCAGATAATGGGGACAGCGTGAAGAGAAGTGAACATATTTTTCTATTTCTTTCCTTCCTGTTCTTTCTTCCGCCTGATCATAACATGAATAAAGCGAGTAAACAATACTTACGCCCTGGCCGCTTTGGCACTCTGTAACCAGCTTTTTCCTTGTTCTTTCTGAAGCTCCTCTGAGCTAGAAATATGCCAGGTAAAAAAGGTCGTGTAATTAAATAGGTACTTCCTTCTGCACACTGATTTCACTCAAGCTTAACAGAAGCCTAAATACCGCAATTCCTGTAATGAGCACCCCGCTCTCACCCCTAACCCTTGAACAATCCAAAAATTTACTAAGTCCCTTTGATTGATACGCCCCCTTCCCCATAAAAAAAAACCCGTTATTTTATACGTTAATATTTGTTTATTATTTTGTTGATATGTAGGTTGCACGGTTGGGTGAAAGACAGGTTTCCCTTCACAGTGGTTTTAACATCCTTCAATGTGTTTTCTAGGATACTGTGTATGAAACAACATGAATAGGGTTTTTCCTTAGTTTTGAATAACCCCCTCTCTTATGCTGCTCCTTACTAATGCGAATTAAGGAGATGAAGATAATACACTTAGAGAGCGCCAGTGAATGCCAACAATAAAGAAAAACAAACTCAATTACCTTTGTAAGAGTTTCAGAACAATGCGTCTTAGACTCAGGATTGGCTCCCTTGTACGGAATGATGTCTAAAGAAAGATGACAAACTCAAAGTTTAAATCCTCGCGAAACTGTATTTGGTAAATAGGAAATAGCACATTCGGGTCAAAGAAAAGAAGAAAGAAAGAACTCTTAACGAATCCAACTGAGTCATTCGGTACGAGCAGTACAAGATACAATCAATCAATCAATCAATCAATCAAAAAAGACTGACTTCGCTTTACATGCGTCACTTAATTATCATCATCTTACAGCCTGATAGATACCTGTTACAAACCAATAACTAGTAAGATAACGCAATAATTACAAACTACGCCTAATGACATGCGAAAAATTGTTCTAACCTGTGAGATGTGCAAACGTGACTCCCAGTCTTTAGTCACACCTGTTGTTGTAGCAGCAGCATCTGACACTTGAAACTGCCTCTGTACAGCTTCCTCTAGCTCGCGTAACATGTGAAGCCTTTAGATGAAGATAAAAAGAGAAAAAATAAAATTAGCTTTCAATATCTAAATGGGTAAAAAACAGGCTTTGCTTCATGAAAACACTCGTAATAATTAAATAAAGAATAAGAAGCAGGCCTAAAGTAATGGTTTCATCATCCAACATTGTTGGTCCATCATCACCCAACATTGTTGGTCCAACGTTACCCGACAGTGCTGGCTCAACATTATCCAACACTTCTTGGTCCAATATTGTACGCGTCTAAGATCATCCAAAATCGCTTTATTTGTTAATGTTACATCACCCAATGTTGTTGAACCAACATCAGCAAACAATGGTTGTTCAATTTCATCCAATGTTCACTGGTCCGACACAATCCAACATTGTTAGCCCGTTCATCACCCAACAATGGTTATAGTGCTGGATCTGTTTGAACTAAACGCGATAGTTTTTACTTAATCAAAGCTGATTCGACAGTTTATATACATATTGGACCTATGTCTTGCAATAATAAGGCGTCTTAACGGATTGAAAGCAGCGTCCAACACGAAAAAAGACAAGCCCCTGCAAAACTATCCCTTGTGTTTTCGCGACGTTTACACTAGAGGCTACCTGACAATATGCTCGTATCCCCGTTGGTAGGAACCAGACTCCATACTTGCAGCAGACAGGAAGCCCATCTGTTGACTACGAACAACCTTCAACTGGTGTCGAAATTCAGCCTCATTCTAGGACAAATATCAACAACAGAGTTACTGCTTAAGTATTGACAACGGTTAATATTTGACACTTAAGAAACGAGAAAGAGACTGGACCGAGTTACCTTTCGCGAAGACTTCTGGGATCGTTACTGGGTACGCGCATGTCAATTCTTTTTCCTGTCTCCAGTAACAGTCCCAGACGTCTTTGCGAAAGTTAACTCGCCCCAGTGTCCTTTTCGTTTTCAACTACCGCCCCTGAGTATAAACGCGAAAAAAGAAAGTTACTTGTTTCGTTCTATTTGGTAGTGGTATTAGAATCGTTGACCATTTGCGTTCAGAAAGGCATTCCCTTGACCCGAGCTTAAGCAACGACGTTAACGAGCGACGCACGTCAACCGGAAGTGGCCCTTTTTCATTTTTGACCAAATTTTCAGTCAAATCGTCACTATAAGAGTAAAGAAGCTGAGCAATACAAATTTTATATCGTCAAGGCATATTAAGAGGGAAAAGTCCTCACTTCCGGTTGACGTTCGTCGCTCAAAAACGTCTTTGCTTAAGCTCCCTAATATATATAATACACAATCAGTGAAATCTAACCTTTTCTTTTACAGCTACTAAAATTCGTCCCAAACCAACATCCCAGTCACCAACACCTCTTTCCTATCGACAAAATGGCAAGGAAATATAATCTAAGAATTGTAACCACAGTGTGAGTTGTAAACCACATTTAATTCGTGCTCTGTTTAGAAAAACACGCTGCTTATACCAACAAGCGGAGATCGAGGAGAGGACTAGGGTTTGGGTTAGCAAACATTTGAAGGATCCGTAATGTGAAAACCCTCGCAAAAAGAAAAACGAAAAAAAAAAAAAAACGGAATAATGCCCCTTTCTGGAGCTTCCTATTCACCATTTTCGCATAGACTATAATGCACCTTGTGTACCCCAAAATTTGCATAATCACTGTTTTCGATTGCTCCTGGGTATTACAGTGGTCAAAACATATCCAAGACAACTGTTATGCCATTTTTGTTTGTTTGTTTGTGGTTTTTTTTTTTTTTTTTTTTGGGGGGGGGGGGGGGGGGGTGTAAATAAGGCGCTTTATGGTCTATGTGAATATGATGAATAAGCAGGATAATCCTTTAAAAAGGTCCTTTCTTGTGTCATCTTGGTAAAACCTTGTTGCTTTAGCTCTCCGCCAATGAGAGTGTCTCCTAAGGTTGAATAGACTATTACCCGCCATATAGACGAGCATGAATTCCTAGAAAGAAAGCAAGGTCGTGTTACCAGTCATACCAGTTTCAGGTAACTCTCCAATGAGTCCCACTGTCCCAGCCTCCAGGAAGCCTCCACACGGTACGCATTCAACGATCGCTCCCATTCAGATCTAAATGCAACGCAGCATTAAAAAGAAGCAAACATTTTCAATGAGAATAATGTATCCAGTCGGTGCAAATATGGCCCTATTTCGGTCTGGATACTTAGCTATTAACATTGGATATTTTTGTCGTTCATCAAAAGTTACGCATGAGTAATACCCTCTAATTCACTAAGAAGCCTTGAAGTTGGGTATGAAAATCATCATTATCATTACCGTCATCATTATCATCATTACTAACATAGTAACGATCATAAAATTGGAAATGACAATTTCATATGGTCGCAACATTCAACTCACGAAATAAGACAAAGAATGTCGATCAGCTAAGCGCATAACCTGATTGGTCTCTCACAGTCTTTTAATAAGTTGGACTGGCCACAGTGTTTAAATTTAATGATAACAAACCTTCGTGTGACAACGCCATCCACATGGATAAGCGCCGAGTTGACTTGACCCAGATCAATGAGACACTGCAACAGACCCTGGTCATAAAATAACAGAGAGAAATTATCGCCAATAAAATCGCAAAGTTGTAACAGGGCAGACCAGCCTAGTGTCTCCTAATGAACCTAGATCTATTTCACATGCTGACTTTTTCCCATAAGCCAAAAGTTACAAAAATAGAGAATATACGAAGATGCCACTCAACAAAGATTTAGGAACATAATTAAACCCAAAACGGGGGCTGTAGCTACGCCCTGAAGAGAAGGCGAACTTCATTCATTAGAAATTAACCTTCAGATAGTCTAAATCTATAAGATTGTGAGACTTCTATTATTTTGTAGAATGACAGTAAGTAACAAAATTTCAAAATGGGGTAGTTTAGTTTGGAGTACGATAATGAGTTTGAAACAAAGGAAAATATAATCAATACCGAGGACAAAATTAACACAAAATATTTGAAATACAACAAAATTATACACAAACTGGCGTTAAAGAACTCTAAAAATATTCAACGATTATTGACCAACACTTCTCCGGGACTTCTTTCCCTCTTCTAAGACAAAAATGACATTGACATATCAATGAGGACTGGAACTCCTGTTTGGTTTCTAGCTTGATAAGAGGCTTTTGTCAAAATAAATTAATTATTATTAATTATAAATCACATAAAAGAACTAACGTTACAAACAGTCACCTTGTGATGTCCAATCTCATTCGGTTCTTCTTGGATTGCTCTTTCGTAACGAGCTGAAGCATCACAGAGTTTTCCTAGAATAAACATAAAATATGATGATGATGATGATAATAATAATAATAATAATAATAATAATAATAATAATAATAATAACAACAACAATAAAATAATATAATGTCATGGTAATAATAATAATAATCAAGAAATTAAGGGAAACCCAAACATTAGAGTTCTAAAGTTATGACATAAAAATTAAATTTGTAATATTATGGAATTTGTTGGGATGCATTGAAAGAACAATACCTGAAAGGCCTTGCCAAAAACTAGCCTTGTGTGGCAAATTGCCTCGGAGATACTAGTCCCGTTTGCTCTGATGACTCCATGCAAGAACCGAGTATTTGTAAATGGAGTGATCAGAGCATAGCTGGGCTAATATCTCAAAGACAATTTGCCCTAGAGTACTACTTTTTTGACAAGTAGGCCCTTTGGATGTTGTTCTTTCATTAAAAAAAAATACCATAATTTCACAAATTTATTTTTTATGACGTCAAATTTAGGGCTCTTTGAAAGTAAAAAGCAAATCAAGTGAAATAAATCATGACAAAAACATATGTAACAATGAAAACCTGCCAAATTTATTATGCGTACAGGGGAAGCTCTCCTAACAGACACCCTCCGGCCTCGAAGCGCACAGCTCTACTTACGGCCGCCTTCACGAAACCCCATTTTTCACAACTCACACACAAACTCTGTATTTTTACATTCTCGTAAGCGGCCAGCTCCAGTTACAGACGCCATTTTTTCGTCTCGAGGGTGGCCGCTTACTAGAGCTTCCACTGTATTGCATTCTCTGGTTCGTAGTTGCGGGCGACAAGAGGAGCCCGCAATCCTAATTACGCATGCGTAATAAAAGCCCCCATGGGGAGTTGACAATAAAATTTGTATTGTATTGTATTGTATGCGTCGCATGTATCTTGCTAGCATTCGTTTGGACTTCCACTAAAAATGAATGGAATGCAAAGAACGCAATTTGATCACGCGCGTTTGGACCTTCTATCACTCGTAATCAGGTCACGCGTGTTTTGACAATCACTCACGTGAAGCTTACGCAAAGCTCACTACCACAGTGATGGAGCAAAAGCGTTTTGACCTTCGATCGTTGTCGCCCGCACTCCGTAACCTTTGGTTATTACTAGTATATTTTGCATTAGTAAAATCCAACTAGTGGTCTATCATCAATGCTGCATTCTGATTGGTTGAGCTACTACTAGGCTATATGTTATAGCCTACTAGTAGCGAAAAGCGCGGGCTTTTTGGCGGCAAAAAAGGATTATAGTCTAGCTTTAACTAGCTAAAGTTTATTTTATTCTCGATATTTTTGACCAACTAGTTGGATTTTACTAAAACAATTATTCCTCTCGCCCTCATGGCCTCGGAGTCAATAGCCCATTCGGCCTTCGGCCTCATGGGCTATTGACTCAGAGCCCATTTGGGCTCGAGGAATAATTGTTAATTATCGGGATAATACGGGTAGAACGCGAGGGGAGATGCGAAAATAACAGGGCACCAGCCAGAGAAAAAAACATTTTGTGCGCAGTCTACAGTGATCTCACAAGTCGGAAAATTATTTGCCCTACCAGAACTTTTCTGATCTAGAATCTGTTCATGCAGAGTCGGCTGTCGTTTTCTGCTCGCTGCTACACCCGCCACGCCATCAGGCTCATCTAGAGCTATGTACAGCTTCTGAATAAATCCCAGGTGTTGCTGTATATCCTGTTTTTGGCTTGAAATGAAGGCTTCAAAGTGCATCAGGGCTCGAGCATAAGCCTTGCAGTGAAACGACGCATAAGCCAAGACATCCTAAACGAAAAGGAAGACAGCACGGGCAATTATCTTAGTCCAGTTAAGAACTGACTTGACTTGACTTGATTTCAACAGTTTTTTTTTCTTGCAAGACATACACGTGTGACTCTTTCGGTGGTGTAGCAATATTACTAGTAAAACAAGCGTTTCCAACCGAGTTCAACGGCAAACTCTTATTCCAATTTTGGCTACAACAAAATAAATGAATACAAATTGCAAAGAAAATGTGTTCACAAGTTATTACTTGGGTCAATTATTCCAACTCTCTCAAAAAGGAGCACCCCCCCCCACTCCCCGCCCCAAATCCCAAGCCCAAGCACGCAAAAAAGAAGAAAATAAACTGTGTTTATTCGCGCTGGCAAACCAAAACCAAACAAAAGGCAACAAGAAACAGAACAAAAATTGGACTCGCAACAAAGGTAATTGGTCACAAAAGAATCGTCTCTTCTTAACTGCAAATGTTTCAAATTAACCGTGATGTAAACACATATAAAATATTTACCTGTGGAATCTTTTCAAGAAAATTTTCTACTGACTTGTGCTCATCCAGAATTTCTTTAGAAGACAAACATTTTCAAGTGAATAGTAATACCAATAATAAGAATGACTGTGGTGATAGTGATAGTGTTGGTGTGTTAATACTGACACTGTTTTCGATACTGATACCGATACCGATACCGATAATGATATTGATACTAACGATGATAATCTGACAATGATAATGGTAATGATAATGATGATGGTAATGATAATGATGATGGTGATAATGATGATGATAATGAAAGAAAATGAAATGATAATGACAATAATAATGATAACAATGAGGCTCTGCCAAGTAGTTAGCAATCCTAAAAATGGAAAATCGCCTGGAATTATTAGAAAAAGAGCCTGTCTTTTGGGATCTGCGAGAATTTGAGGAAAGATCTTTGAAGCAAATAACAGCGGATTTCACGATGGAAATAGAAGTGGGACCAACCACGGGAATTACAACCATAAACGTGTGACAGGTCAATAATGATGGAGCGATTTTCGAATGACCTTGAAAAATGGTTTCCGTAAGTGTTTGTTATTTGTTTTATCAGCTAATGGATGGAAAGAACAAAACATGGACTCTTCGTTTTCCCGCCAGCGAAAACCCCAATATGGAGAAGGCATTGTTCGATTGACCAATCATGTTGCAGTATGACGTCAAAGCAATTTCTAGAAAGTTCTTCGGGCATGAAGTTTGTTTACCCGAGCGTTCGCTTAGCTAACCAAAAGCCAGGTGCGTTTGTATCCGTTCGATACACCAATCAAATCGCTCTATTTCCGTTCGTTTGTTCTTTCTGTTTTGTTCGCGCGTTTTCATTTCAAGGTCATACGAAAATCGCTCTAACAAACAATAAAGTAAAGAAGTGTAAGGTCACAAAAATCCAAATTGAAATAATTGAATTGATTGGCATAGTTACAAAGAACAAGATGAAATAAGCCCTGCTGCCGAAAATCATTCTGTTGGTGCAAATAGGTGCGTAGAGTTAAGCACTGGTTTGTTCCGATGACTCATGTAAATACCTCCAAAATAGGCCTGGATTCTACAATACAAGATGCACATGAAATAAAACTGCACTACTCTGCGAAAGAGTACACAATTTACCTGATATGGATGCGGCAGCACGTCCTTTTGATGAAAGCAGTTGCGTTTTAATTGCCAGGCTGTGAGCCCTCGCTCTGCTCCAACGCTTCAAATAGTCTAGAGCTGAGAACATTGTCTGTGCGCTCATTTGGCGGAAATCTAGAAGCAAATCAGATAATTAGCGAGAACAATAACCACGGAAAACTATGCACTTGACCTTGTCAGCAGAGTTTACTCCTTCCAATTTGAAATACCTCCGAAAATGAACCCTAAAAATATTAACCTAAAATGTTTGAATAGCGGATCTTTCCCGCACCCACCCAAAAAAGTAATGAAAGCCCACAAACGATACAAAGCAAAAACAAAACAATCGTGAAAAAAGTCTTTAAAAATCGCTGTTGGTGGTGTTTTGTGTTTTTGGTGCTACTCAATGCTGTTTTGCACAACCAACAACAGCAAAACCGCTAGGCTTCTTAAAGTTTCTGGGAAAAAAAGGGTGCTTAGCTTACCAGATGATGGTGCTGGTAGTTCTTCATTCCTTTGAAGGTGAGTAAGAACGGCCATAATTTCTACGTACACCTGGTAAAGACAGGCAAAGAGCAAATATGTTACGTATATTGTGTAGTAACATACGTATTAAAGAAGCGCAGCTCTTTTCACAAGAAACAAGTAAGGAGGCATGTCTTGGGTGTCTTGAAGTACCTAAAAACGCCGAGTTACAACCACTGGGAAATAGCCTGGAATAACACTGCACTTGTTCACCTTTCACCGTTAGGATGCCACCGTGTGCTTTTAAGAAAAGAAAATGAACTTTTCTTTTGACCTCCCGAGCCTGCTGATGATCCCAACCCCATTTCACTTGCAGCCTATATCCTATTAGTAAAATCCAACTAGTGGTCTATTATCAATGCTGCGTTCTGATTGGTTGAGCTACTAGTAGGCTATATGTTATAGCCCACTAGCAGCGAAAAGCGCGGGCTTTTTGGCGACAAAAAGGATTAAATTCTAGCTTTAACTAGCTAAAGTTCTCTTATTCTTGATATTTTTTTACCAACTAGTTGGATTTTACTAAAACAATTATTCCTCTCGCCCTCATGGCCTCTGAGTCAATAGCCCATTCGGCCTTCGGCCTCATGGGCTATTAGGGACCTTAAGCAACGACGACGACGACGGCAGTGAAAACGTCAGTAAAAAAATGAATTTACTTTCTTTCAAACTTAATCGCGTCTATTTGGACCCGCTCAATATGTCAAGTACAGGCGACTTTTCCTGGAGTTGAATTCTTAAGGATTTTATTCAGGTTCAAAAAGGGGAAGGAAAATTCGTCGTTGTATGTCCACGTCCTCCATAAAACGTCAAATTGGGAGGTTTCACGTCGTAATCGTGCAGTGGACGTCAAAGAAATGTACTAAAAAGCGTGATGCACGTGCAGAGCTGTTGTTTTGATCATTAAACCTATTGTTTTTTGAAGTTGTCGTCGACGTCGTCGTCGTAGTTGCTTAAGGTCCCTACTGACTCAGAGCCCATTCGGGCTCGAGGAATAATTGTTAATTATTAGAGAGCTTTAGATTCTAACACGAGAACGACTACGAGAATGAGATTTTCCCAAGACTATAGTAAGTAGTGGGCGCGTGCGAACCAACGTCATTTTGGCGGGAAAATGTGATAGCCATCGTCATTCTACTAGAGTTTTAACAAGAATGCCGTAGTGGCGAAAACTAGTTATCCAATGTTAGGAATTTTATCATTTAGCGATCGGAAGAGGGCTTTACCTCCTTCGACGGAAATAAGCGAATTAACTTTTGTGGGGAAAAAAAGGTACAGAAATAGGCGAAAAAACTTAAAATTAAATGTCGTCCGCGTAGTCGGCCTCGTCTTCGAATCTAAAGCTCTCTAAACGCTGGTTTTCACTAGCGACGGAGTTGGAGTCGGAGTCGTAATCAGAAGCGTAGAGCTAATGATCTACTGAAAACAGCGTTCCGATTCCGCTTACGACTCTGTCGCTTATGTTCCGCTATGGTCTAGTGAAAACCAGATTGTCGGAGTCGGAAGCAAAAGCGGCAAAAGCGGAAGAACTAAACCAATCACAAAGCGTGGGAACAAGCATTGTAATTGGTTTATCCTTCCGCTTCGGCTTCCGACTCCGACAATCCGGTTTTCACTAGTTCATATATAAGCGGAACGTAAGCGACGGAGTCGTAAGCAGAGTCCGAAGAAATGGAAACGTTCTGATTCTTCTTACTCCGATTTCGTCGCGCTTATGACTCCGCTTACGACTCGGATTTTTGATTTTCACTAGGTCATAAGCGCTCTTACGACTCCGACTCCGTCGCTAGTGAAAACCAGCCTTAATGGCTATTTCATAACTATCACCAAAACATTTCGCACATCAAGTGAACCTCCATAACCTACCTCCTCTGAGTCATCTTGTGTCCCATCCAGCAGCACATACAGCAATACATGAGGCAGGAGAAACAGGGCGGTTTTTACATAATGCTTAAATCAACATTTCACATAAAATAAGTAAATGAAAAAATACAAAAACAGTGAAAATAATGAATACAAATACAAACTGATTAGGTCGCAGGTCACATGAAAATAATGTTCAATACACTGTGAACTTGGTACATGGTACACATCTGACTTTCTACGACGTAAACAACATCATTATCGTCAACATGTTCGCTCAGTAATACAGACATGGACTTACTTTGAAAACCTTACTGCAAGCTTGAAACATATGCGATGGTTTTTGCCTTTTAACCTAAAGAAAATATACTAAACATGAAGGAAAAGGTTTTTGAGGAGGTTGATACAATTCATATTTTACATCGTGATTTTAAAACCATGCAAGAAATTCAGATAAGCAAATACAACTCCCAAGTATCACGTATCACCTGAGCTTCAAACAATAAAAATGAATCTTGAAAATATGCCCATTCGTGCTTTTCTGCATTTGCCGTGTTTATTACCCTTTTTTCACAGAGATGGTTTTTGTGTCGCTAAATAAGGAAGCCAAATACATGGGGCATCAATGTGGTTACATTGCATGACATATATCCCTCCTTTAGCCTGTCAGAGCATACCTTGGTGATCAAGTAGGAAGTCCAGGTGCTGACCCACTCATTAAAAACTCTGCCCTTGTCACTCCTGTAGATTGGCTTCGGAAGGCGAGACCAGTTGGGAGTGGTAGAACTTAAGTACCTGTTAAAAAATAGGGGAGATAACACCCCATCTGAAAACACGGTTTTGTACACCTCTATGTATTTGGTACATGAGAAACACTTTTCTAAAAGGGTAGCCATTGTGGTTAGCGATCGGTGGAAACAGCGGTGATTTATCCTTTGAGTGTGTAAAGTCATTCTTCAAGATGTGATTTGAGGATTTTAATTCGCTACATCGGTTCTTCAAAGGGCCTATATGTGATATATGAAATGATGTAACTAGCAAGTATGATTGTCAAGAGAATACACCGTATAATTAAGCTGAGATCGAAAAAAAGAAATTCTAAAACAGAAAGGTTCTCCTTTTCTTACTTTGAATAAAGATGAGGTCTGAGCAGTTCTTGAATGTGTTCAGGAAATTTAGTCCATAAAGCATAGCCAGCCCTTCAATGGTAAATACAAACACAACAATAACAAAATTCTTACGAAATGAATCGACAAAACAAAGGAAGTTTTTAAATCTTATTTCACTAACAATATTTGAAGTACTTAAACTTTGGTTTAAAATCTAGTTGTGCAAATCCAGTAACCAATTTAACACCAGGGAAATATACACACGGGAAGAGGCTTCATTAACAACATTTCAAAACTACATGTAACTTGCACGATTAACTTTCAAACGCGGCTTTCAAACACTGTTATCTTGAAAACTGAGTGTCAGGACTATGGAATAACCACTCAACAGCCTACGTTAGATATATTAAAATTCTAACATGTCTCCGAATCTTTCTGGTCATTTTTCTATATGTGGTTTGGTTCAGTTCCTTGTACTCAGTTCTCTTCTGGGAATTGCGAGACAATGGAATCGTGAAAAAATTGCAATTTTGAGCCTAAAACTTCGGAGTCATGTTAGAATTTTAATATATCGAGCGTGGGCTATTGTTAAGTTGAGAGCTTTTTTAGAGTGTACCAAATGGATCTTATTAATGAGAAACATTTAATGCTGTTAAGAAATAGTCACAAATATATTGCTTACATGGATCAATTTAGGTTTATGGGAAACTGCCCACCTACCCCTCCCCTAACCCAACATTTTGCCCTAAGTGAGAAGTAAGTGTTAAGTTGACTTAGGGGAGGGGTAGGTGGGCAGTTTCCCAGAAAACCTAAAATTGATTCGCTTACATACCCATCTTTCTTGGATTCACTGCACCCATATGTGAGGAGTACTTCTTGGATGGCATAAGCTGAACAGTCCTGAAACGTAAAAAAATAGTACCAAGATCCCGTGAAATGTGAGCTGAATACAGAAAATCTAAACTTGAACCTAATTCAAATAACCTTAAAAACAAACAAACAAACATCAGCGACATGTTCAGTCTGCCTCAATTATTAACGGGACTGAAAATTCCTTACTGATACAATTATGAGTCTATTGTGAGTCTAAAACCACACTAATCACGAAGCATTGGGGATAGGTATGTTCCCTGGTGACAGCCCTTAATTTCCTGCCACCAACAATAATTTTATGGTTATCCTTTTAAACACACCTTCCCTAGAAATTAATAGCCATTCTAAAAGACAGGGGACAAATTACAAAGGACGTGTTTGGGATTTTTCTTTCATAAAGGCCAGGAAATAATGTTACTTTTTCTTTTTTCTCATTTTTTAAAAAAAGTCCGATTGCAATACCTGTGCTCTTGTATCGTGAGCAGCAAGAAATGCTTGAACAAGCTGATTTATAAGCTCCACAGCAAAGTCCGTGTCATCGCATCCACTCTACAATCAGTAGAACCACAACAATATCACCACGTTTTGACGAATAGTCAAGAGTTTACTATATGAGATAAGAGCTGAGAACGTAAATGGGAAGAAATTATACGTACCAACAACAAAATGCACAGTTTAGCCACAAACAACAAATCACGATCTTAAGTCATCCGAGGTTTTGCTTACCTAACATTGCGACCCTCAAACAACATTTAGCTACTTGTTCTCTAGAAAGTGTTACCTCAAAAACAGCTTGTTCATCCACTGGATCATGTGTCAACTTATCCAACCTATAAAAGGATAATGAGGCCCAGTGGTTAGTAAACCAGACTCAAAATCAGATGTGGTAACGTTTCGAGTTTAAGAATCATTGACCATACGCTGAAGCACCGCTTTTAATTCCTGCGGCCAAGTAGTCAGTTGATAATTTTTTTTTCACCCAGCCACTTTTTTTTTCACCCAGCCACTTTTGCAAGCACTTCGCACTAAGCGTACTTAAAAAAGATCCAATATGAATATTCAGCTGCCAACTCAAACTCAATGTGAAACTAAGACTCGAGCTCGAGCGCCAATACCAGCTCCACTTGAAACTAAAACTCGAAATCAAACCACCCAAACTTTAACTTAAACGCACGGTCCCTTATTAGAAATCAAAACAAGACAGAAATTCAATCACGCTAAAACGCCCACTCGACCTCAAATTCGAACTCAAACTCAAATTTGCTTAAACTCAACCTAAAACACGATTTAGAAAACAAATCAAGCTGGAAATCACACTCAAACTAAGACACATTTAGTGCTGCGATATGAAAAAAAACAAAAAAACAATACGGGGAATAAAACACTTGGTAGAACTGGAACCACAAATTTGGAAGATTGGGTGAACTCAATCCTCACGTTAATAACTGCGTTGCTTACTGGAGGTGGGTGCTAGGGATGTTCAGGGGCTTCCACTTTTGCCAAAGCCAGCCCCTAGACAGAGTTACGCCCCCATGGCTGATAAACCGTGTCTTCCAGCCATGAACCCCCAAGGCAATGGCACCAGGCACTCATCACACTGATTTATCAGTGGAAAAATATAGGTGGGGGGAGGGATGGGGGAAAAAGAATGATCCAAAGGCTAAATGAAGAGACCGCTGACCGCGCTTGAGACACCCCACTGGCCGCTGACCGACAACGCGCGCCAGCGCTCCAAGTTGTTAACTGCGTAAAAATTTCATTTAACTTCGTTTAACCATTTACCCTATGAATTTCCTCCACCTCCAGAGAGCGAACAACTTCAATACAATGACTACAGTAAGGGTCATTGGTAAATAAAGATAACAACGCATGACTCAAGACTCACCTGCCAGGATCAACCGCACCCAGTTCTCCAAGGCATTCAGCGACGAGAACCTTGGCCTGAGAATCATTTTTATGACAGCTGGACATTAACTATGGAAAGAAAGAAATATTCACAGAAAATTACTAACAACCGAAAGACAACCACTTTTGGAGATGACGATGATTATAACAAACAAATTATGTACCACGAAGCAAGAAAGAAACAACAACAACGTGATGCGGCATTGATAGCTATACCCTGCACACCCAAATTGCACAAGCCGAGGTTTTTCTATTGGGATACTACTGCATCATCACCCAACGAACAGGGCCTCGTTTGTCTTCTTCTTGATCTAGGAGGAGAAAAGACGGCTCTGTCTGAATCGCGCCAAGCCTTTGAACTTGCTGCAGCCCAAACTTCTGGACTAGTCTTCCTTTTTTTAATCGTCAAACTAGTTTTTGAGTACAAGCATCCGTTTATTAATAAACTGATGGTCATGACTGAGCATGTTGTACCAAGCACACGGTTAATAGAGATCTTTAGATTTTAAGACGAGAACGAGTACGAGATTTAATTTAAAGTTTTTGCTTGTGTTCTAAAAACAAGACACCCCAGAAAGCTTCATTTTACTATCATTTCACCAAAAAAAAATTAGATTAGTATGGTTATTTATAGTGAAGGACAGGTTAAGCCCTCTCCCTACGGCAAAATGATAAAACTCCTTACATTTGATAACTTGTTCCCGCCACTACGACATTCTCGCTAAAACTTGCAGTAGAATGGCGACGGCTACCACGTTTTCCCGCCAAAATGACGCTGAAAAAACCTCGTACTCGTAGTCGCCCTTGTCTCAGAATCTAAAGCTCTCTAGTAGTCATGGGAAACTGTATCCTTGCGACATTCAGCGCAGCTCATCAAATAACTTAATCGATTTATGCAGAGTCTTTCTCCAGTGCGCACAATCGAGCAAGTTTAAAAAAAGGCTCTTCCGGCAGAGTGTAGCAAAACAAAACCAAGCAAGCAAGACTTACCACGCTTATAAGTTGCGGTATAATAGGGTCAACCGTTTCATTGCTAAGGACATAACCGTGCAGGGTTGCCTGAGAACAAACAAAGAAATATTCAGAAATTCGTTCACATAAAACAAGTCAAGATTTCACTGAAATTAAACTACCCTGTTTTTAGAATACCCTAACAAACACTTTCCACCGAAAATCTTATCCAGCTTCACGGACTAAATTATGCCCCAGTCAATGTATCGACAGGAGAGAAGCAAATTTTTAAGCAAAAAGAGGAGCTCTGTGGAAAAGGGTCCAGCCAAGTGAACACAGGATTGATTGAGCTGAAAGCTTGTGATGCAAATGAATGAGACGGCATTTGAATGTTGTTGGCGTTGATGGGATACAAGTCCCGAAATAAAAATAAAATTACCGAAATATAATAACAGCCAATCGACCAGCAGTTTACAAACACTGTACAAGTGACGCAAAACATAGTAGAGAAGTTTGCCATCACGATTGAGGCAAACCGCAAACATTTCATCTAATTTGGCAGTTTCTCAAAGTAGGACTTGAGCTTCTATGGATGAAACTGCAACCAGGCACTGTACCTTATATGGGTTTAATATGCCCCCCCCCCCCTCCCCCCTCCACTGAAATACAAGAAAACTTGGAGAGATGGAGGGGTGCGTGTTTTATTCCGCAGATGTGTGACTGGTAACGATTTTAAGTCAATTTTTCGTCGAAGTGTCACAAAAATTTTGCAACTGGCTGTGGCGTGAAAAGGATTATTTTTGTGTAGATTTAATGAACGGTAAACGACAAGTAAAGGGAAAGCTTGATTACGTGGTACAAAATGACGTTTGCCGTTTTTTTTGTAAACGTCATTTTGAATCCTAATTACGGCTTACAACCTTTTAATTGCTTCACGACTCGTTTTTATGCTCCAATTTTCATGGTTTTTATTACAAAAACATAACGCCTACAAGCGGACCGAACTGGATATACTATTTACCTGGTTATCATGAAGTAATTGCTTTAGTTTTGTTAACGCGTGTTTCTGGACATCTGCACTTTCGTTAGCAACACCTTTGAGAGACTGTCGAAGCTGGGCTTGCAAATCCATGTTCCTGGAAGACTTTCCACTGCACGATCTCAGCACAGCACTTACTCTACGAAGCTCAGGAATATCGGGTAGGAAATAAATCTCATGAAAGTAGTCTTGCAAGGAAGTCTTGTTTTCGACAATCAGAAAATGAAATATCTGGGTTACTCTGGCTGGAAGTTTGTTTAGGTAGGGCAAAAGAGTGACGACAATTTGACTCAGCATCGGTCCTAGATTTGAAAGCTTGACATTTCGCACAAAGCTTTCCCACGCATCACATGTCAACTCGGGAAATCCCTTGTCCTGGAATCTGAGGCAGAGTCGAAGAATGCCCATGATTTTCACACGTGCGGTGGTGATGTACTTTGGACCCATGACTTCCATTAGCTTAGTAAGGCTTTCTAGAGCTAATTTTTTTTCTTCCAAGTCCGTGTTGGTAAGAAGCACAGTGTTGTAGAAAGCAAGGATGCCAAGCAGTCTCGATTGCAGGAAATTGGCCTGTAAACACAAGAGATAACATTCAAACAACTGGGTCAAGTTGTCCGAAGCCGATTAGTGCTTACCCGTTATTAAATTTTAATTTGGGTTTCTTTTTCTCTAGCTCAAACGCATATTCTTGGATAATTTTTCTGTTTTTCTTTGTAGAGCATTATATGAACAAATTGTGGACAAAAAGAAGTAATTTGAATTTGCTTTTTGAGCTTTCACATATGAACTTCAAATTTTGCCCTAACCCTGCCTTATCTTAATCCAGCTTTGAACAACCCAGCCCAGGGAATTAGGAGTAAATTGAGCAAAACAATCACAATTTCAACGACAATAAATGAAAATTATGACACCGATTGCACAAATGAGACTAAATGCTTTTAAATCTTAGCCCAAAACATCTCACTGCTATAATAAATCACCCTATAGTCTTCATAGCTCTTTGAACACTCTCTTTGGCCTTTTTCCAATATTGATGGTTGTTGTATGTTTTAACAAAATTTTAGGAGGAATATAGACAGGATTTTCTGGCAAAACTCTAAAAAATCCGGACGGTGTTAATGGCTACAAAAAACAGCAAGAAAAGAGAAAAAACTTGAATTTTTTAGGCTTTCTTTTTGCAACTGCGATGACCTTCTTTCATTCAATTTTTCACTCCGAACTTCCTATACAGGGTGTCCCAAAAGTTCGTTCCTCTACTTCATAAGTCTGTATTTCAGTACGATTGGGCTTGGTAAGCAAATCATTTCAACAAAAGTTGTGTCTCTCAATGTAGTTCACTATTTTCATAGTTGTTGTGCCATCTTTTGACTCGAATATTCGATCTGTGTACTTTCGCGCCAAAGGTGCGCGTGCGCGAGTGATGTTCCAGTCACATATTTTTTTAATTTTAGAGCCCGAATTGCTCGAACTCCTTCCTTGCTTTTCTGTAAATATCACGAAAGATAAACCCCCTTAACGCAAAAACGTTCAGCTGCATGAGAGCATAAGCCTGTATACTTCGATTTACTGGCTTATCTGTTGTAGAAATTGCGAAAAACTGGAAAAATGCGAATGTTGGGTGGTAGAAGGATAATGGAGACATGAAGGTTTTGAAGGCAAGAAACTAAGGGGAAGACCAAAAGCCCTGAATAAAGTAGCTAAAATAGTTTTAAAGAAGGCTAGATACACAATAAGAGAATAAGAGACTCGAAAAGGAAGCTCAGTCTCACATAGTTAGCAAGCCAAATAAAAGGGTCATGAAAAGCTGTTTAAAATGTTCAAAATTAGAGGCCTCTGAGATGGAAAAGAAACCTCCGCTTAGTCTGCCAATTAACGCCCTGCTCGTTTCAGATTTGTAAAGAAGTACAAACGCCTTACTGTGGAAGGGGGCCAGAATTATTATCTTTTTTGGATGAATGCCCAAAATATATTTTTTTCAACTGCCTAAACTAAACAAATGTTGTTTGGGGGTTGAACTGGATCTGCGCATCAGGTGACAAAAAAGCTCAAAATGGATCATTTGTAGGTCTACACGCTCTATCCCACTTCATGCCGCAACGGCTACAGAACGTGATAAAAAAACAAATAGGACATGCCAGTTACTGAAATTCTGAATACATGTACTTGATAGAGAAATAAACATCTTCTAGAAATTTCATGTAAAAATAAAGTTTTGATCAAAAGTTATAATGCATGAAATTAGAGGAACGAACTTTTGGGACACCCTGTATATGAGATTCATATATTCTTTATTTCGTCGCCATCCTTCTATGCGATTACAACGAGCCAATTAAATGACCTACTGTCAATTGGACAGCTGGCACAATTGGCCATTCCCGAGTTCCCCCACGCCTCTGTTTCAAAACGAGTGTAGGTAGCCTCATTTTGAAAGTGAGGGTTTTTGGAACTCGGAAGTGGCCTATTGGTTGAGCGCTGCACCAGTATCGCACAGGCCAGGGTTCGAATCCCGACAAGCTTGTTTTTCAGGCTTTCTTTTCGCAACTGCAAAAGTTGCGTTTATAACTGCGATGAACTTCCTTCATTTAAACGAAAACAGCTCACCAGATGTTGGGCGGTTTTGAGATCTTTAGGCCCAGTGTTTGTGCCATCCTTTGAAGCCAGCATTGCCAGTCCACTAAATACTTTGTCATAGCTGACACTCAAGTACAGCAATAACTGATTGTAAACACTCAGCGCTTCAGATCGTAGCAAGCTTCCAAGTTCCACATCTGTCTCTTTCTGAAACGCAATGATAATTAGAATCTCTAAACCATACCTTTCTCTACCAAATAGCAAAACGTGTCCTCCACTCAGAGGAGTACACAGAGTTAACAACTGCGTCGCTTAGTGGAGGTGGGTGCCCGAGGGGGGGGGGAGGGGGGGGGGGGGGGGGGGGGGGGCTTCCACTTTTGGCAAAACCAGCTCCTAGAGCGAGTTAAGCCCCCATGGCTGGTAAAACCGCGCCTTCCAGATATGAGCCCCCGGGCCAACGGAACCAGGCACCTGTCACACTGATCGTTCAGCAAATTCTTACCATTTGTCTTCTCATCCTTACAACGGAGTCCGGGTAACGTGCGAATGTAGTACGACACATTTTTGGCTCAGAGTAGTAAACGGTAAAGATAAAATTAATGTGTACGTACCTGCACGTATCCGAGAGCTTTCTCCAGCTCAGGGGGTGAACAAGTCCTCACAAGAAATGAAAATATGAACTTAAAATTCTCTAGCAGCATCTCTCGCCTGTTCATCTTCAACTCCTTGGCAATATGCCTCAAAACTGCCGAAGAGGAAGTCGAAGCTTTCTTGACAAGATAAGGGATGACAAAATGCAGCGTGCTCTGTGGACGAAAACCCAGATTTCTTGGCAAACAAAGTTATCGAGACAACAAAAGAAATACGATGATATGCAAAACCATCAAACAATAGCCGCACAATGATAAGTTTTGAGGTTCTTAATGGAACTTTTTCACCTTGACAAACAGAGGACAACGAGACAGAAAATTGAACATTTGGAAATGAAAACGTCCTTAGCGAAGGAAGATTACTGAATAAAACAATAATGGAATTTGTAGTAAATGTTTTAGAAGAAAGAAAGAAAAACAAAACAAAGCCATTTGAAACCAGATTTCGCAGCTAACCTTGGGTGCTTACCATTCACACAAACAACATGCGTGGAAATACATCTTGGGTGTTTTTTTTGTTTTTTTTTTCGTTAAACACAAAACTATAAAATTTGACCTGATGGCAAAAGGGCCCACTGACAATATATACATAAATCAGCTGAAAAGACTTCGAAGAGCGGAAAAATTGCGTTGCTTCAAATCGCAGCCTCCTTTTTCTGAATCTTCCTAGTGTTCTCCCTAAATTTAAGCTCAGCAAGTAAGGGACCATTCTTGACCGGTAAGGCCAAAAATATGCGCCAGAAGCGCACTCTCCAGGAGGGGTGGGGATGGGGGGGGGGGGGGGGTATTTCGCGTTCATGAAGGTTTTTATTTACGAGCATCCAGTCAACCAATTGACCAAAAAATGCAGGTCATTACACAGGGAACCCAGACTCACAACAGCCTACTGGAAGCCAAATTATAAGGATTTATATGGAAATCTATCGTAAGATCGATAAAACGGTTAAAATGTGCATAAGCAGCTATTAACGTATATGTTGTAGTTAAGTTTTTTTTATCTCAGTTAATTTTCTATTTTTCCATTGTCTTTGGGTATGGTAATGTATGCTAATGAATTTCAAACAAAGGAGAAACAAAGATTAACTGAAATAAAAAGTTAACGGAAATATATACATAACTCATAAAGAGTTGTGTCTGTATTGTTTTCTTACTGTTTCCTGCCCTATAAACGCCATTTTAGCAAGTTTTCATGTTTTGGTTTCTCACTTATTAGGTATAATTTGGCTTCCAGTAGGCTGTTGTGAGTGTGGGAACCCTGTGGTCATAATGACTCAGTTATCACAACATCATTTCTACCTTCAAAAATGAATGAACATCCCTGAATTCAAACACAATGGCAACCTCTGACACGATATCCAAGGGAACATTAGAAGTAGGGTTCTGTCTCTGTGTATCATCTACTGCATCTACGACAAAATTGCATATCTGCTGCTTGAATCTCGAGAACAAATCCTTCAATGTCTTCCTCTGGAACTTAGCCACCTCTTGGACCTAAAATTAAAAAAACAGTCGGTCCACTTTAAAAAATTAATTTTAAAAAGAGCCTACTTATAGAGACCACTTTTGCTAATGTTACTGCCATAACTTCACCGCAGCAATGTTATATCGTCCGTACGATAATTGAAATGTCCAGGGAATCCGGATTCCGGAATCTTGGGAGTTTTTGCTTGTGGAATCCGGAATCCTGGGCCTTGGCATCCAGAATACAGCTGTAGGAATCCGGAATCCCACTAACAATTGGAATCCGGAATCCTAGTTCTACCGAAAAAGATCCGGAATCCATAAACAAGGCAAACCTTGTGCGACAAGCGTGACAATATTACGTTTGAAAATGTTTTCCACCAAACTTCACCTTCCTTTAAAAAGATCTTTTTGTCAACGACCAAAATTCAGTAATGCTAAGTGTCACGTTTGAATGTCACACAGAGGCGTTTTCCTTCCTCTTCTTTCTGCCGTCCTGTTGGGTAAATTTACTATTAACTTTGTCTAGACAACATCTCCGATCGCTGTGAAGATTTCTTCAGAGGCATGGGCCAAGTTTGGTCAGACAATCTCTGAGTAACCGCCTTTTAATTGAAGTTTGCATAACGATTTTTTTGCGCCCTCTTGGCAACTGCATAGTTGCCAAGAGGGCGCAAAAAAATCGTTTTGCTAGCAGTTAGCCAATTTCCAGAGCTAACCTTAATTACTTGCCGACAGTGCCACTGTGTCAGATTATTATATAAATGTCATAACATCCGGGCCTTGCCATACCTGTTTGAAGGCAACAGCCCTTATGAGCTGCGAGTGCGCAGTTAAACTTTCCAGCAAGCTGACAATCACAACCAATAGCAATTCTCCCTCAGCAATCCTTCCCAACTGTCCTATTGTTAACACAACTGTTTCCTGCAGGCTGAAGTTTCCTTGCGACGAGGCCTTAACAAACACTTTCTTTAACTTGGAAATGACAGTTTTTTGCATGTTATCGTTTGAGTCTGACCCTGCGGGCTTAACTATATAAGGAGCCACAGTGCTGTACAAAGAGCAAACAATATTATCTATTTAGCAAGTGGAATTTTCAAAAATCGTCATTTGTATCAAGAGAAAACGCGGCTTCGCGTATTTGAGGATAACAATCATTGTTATGATAAATTTGAAGAGTATAATCTATTTCAAAAGGGAAGAAAGAGATTGTCTTTCCTTTAGTCTAGTCCTCATAACTTTCTTAGCAACTCCCCACATGATTAAATACAACCAATTTCGACGTACAGCCTTCCACGATTTTTTTTAACTTTTTCATGAATCTATTGACACCACTGGAACGAGCGACTCAAAATCGGGAAAGCTGCCATGTATGAGAGAGAGATTTTTTATTGACATGAAGATATGCCCCCGCTTTGTTGCAAGGTTTATGGTTTGTACAACTTCAGACAAACAAATTTCAGGGACTTTTCAAGGATTTTTGAAGGACAAATTACAGTTTCCTTAAAGAGTAACATTTAGTTAATAAAGCGGCATTCTTTAAGCCCCTTTGATCACCATATTGGCCTATACACGTCCAAGACTTTGCAAAATGACTGGGTATGACTTGCAATTGCTTCTGAGGTACAAAAATAGCATTTTAAAATAAGAAACAGAAAGAAAACATTGTTCATGCACAAAAATGTTTTTACGTTACCCGTGAGCTTTACAGGTTCTTTCACCGAGGATGAGCCAAATATTCCTCGGCAAAATAATCTAATTGTACAGAAAAAGGTGTCTGCCGTACACAAGGTTGTGAATTTCAAGAACTTTTGAAGACCTAATAAAGAAATAAAGTACTTTTCAAAGACCTAAACCGAGTTCAAGGACTTTTCAAGACGACTAGCAAAATTCAAGACTTTTTCAAAATTGTACGAACAATGAAGGTTTTACAGACATTTGTAATGTGGAGGGGAGTAGCACAAAATGCGCACCGCACACCTACTACCACTACAACCAGTCTTCTGTAAATTTTCGCAAATGTTTGAAGGCATTTCGTACTTCGTTTTTGACACTTCTCACCTAAAAGCCATCCTGACCTCAAACTCCGGGTCCTCGATAAGATCAAAACATGTTGCACTAACAATGGAACTATGAGCTGCAGAGTCGGCAGTGAATGTCATGTGTGTGAAAATTCTTTTCATACTTTTGACGAAAGCACATTTGACGGAAGAGCCCACATCGGGTGCTAAAAGTTGTAGGTACGGCGTGAATAAGGAGGCATTCACTATGGCATGTGGTTTGTTGTAATCGTTGCCAACTAGGAGTGTTAAAAGTATCACAAGTTAGAAAAACTACTCCTACTATTATGCGCAGCTATTTGGGAGCCCAAGCAACGACGACGACAACGGCTACTTTACGAAAACGTCACTTACAAAGTGAATTCGCGCTGCCTTAAAATTTATCGCGCTTATTCAATCTCGTTCAATTCGTCAAATGCTGTCAAAATGTTTTGGACTTGAATTCTAAAGACTGTATCAAAGATTAGGAAAAGAAGAAGAAAGTTGTTGTCGTGTGTTCCCGTCCTCGACAAAACGTGAAATTAGGCACTTTCACGTTGTAGTCGTGCAAACGACGGCTGAAAAAGGTACAAAAAAGCGTGATGCACGTGAAAAGTTGTTCTGCCAATCTAATCCTATTGCTTTTTTGCCGTTAGCGTTGCCGTCGCCGTAGTCGTTGCTTAAGCTCCCTACTGGCATCTTACTACATACTCGCTGCAATTAGACTGGAAACAATAACCAGGTGATCTGTGACGTCATTGCGGGGACCTGGGGAAAGAAATTTTAATGCCATGTCCCATAAACCAACGCGCGCACCAATTCAATTCAATTCAATCTGTTCCCGTGAGCTTTGGTTTATGGGATACGGCATTAAAATTTCTTTCCCCAGGCCCCCGCAGTGACGTCACAGATCACCTGGAAATACCAATGCTGCAACTCCTCATAAAGAGGAATACAAGTCCCACGTTAACAAAAAAAGCAGAGCGAGCTTTACACAATTTGCAAATTTAGTCAGATACTGAAGAAGATACAGCCACTAAAAAACTTGAAAATGTACAAAGAAATGTATTACCAGACATTTGCCTTAAGGACACTCGATTGAATTGACCCTGTAGCGCTTTCAAACTTTGCGAGCTACTTTCTATTAAAAGAGCGCGAGTGTATTATGAGGTTTAAAAACTCGAGGCGAAGTCAAGAGTCTTTAAACCTGATAATACACGACCGCGAGTTTTTTTTTTTCTTTTTTTTAACGGCTTCAAAATCTCTGATATAGATCAACTCATCCTTGCACTAACATTTAGATGTGTGGTTATTTTGGTCTAAAAAATTGGACGTAAAGTTGAGCCGCGTTTTTATCAGATATAAAAACACTAATTAAACATTAATTTCTTTTGATTTTCCTTTATGAATTATAAATGCCTTTGTGAATAAAGGTAACGACTTACAGGTTACCTTGCATGAGGTTCAAAACCAGCCTTGCAAATTACACTCTAACTTCCGTTAACTCGAACCATTCATTTTCTCTCCCTAGTCATAGTTTTTCTCCTGATGGGAGTTCGAGTTGGCACAGTTCTACAATACATGTACAAGTCAAAAGTAAATACTCTACCTCTTTTGTTAATGATTTCTGAGTCGCAATCAGGGCAGAGGATAGTGATACTGTTACAGACAGCTTCATCAAAACACAGGTCATTATTCATCTTTCTTATCACTGTATTATCAGTAAGTACGCATGCCAAAGGTCCAATAATTTTGGCAATTTCCTCTTGAATAGCACCACCAGCAGTCATAACTCCAGGAAGAATGTCAGTCATCAGATGAAATGAGAAGGAACCGAGAGACGACAAGAGAAGGGGAAGCCACTTCAAAGCCAAAGTCTTAATTTCAGGTGAAAAATCTTTCTGTTATATGAATAAAACAGACTTGTAAGAAGCAAGGGTCCAGCTAAACCCCTCTTTACGGACAGCCTCTTAATAGAGCGTTTTCACATGACTTCACGGCAGCCATATTGGTGTCCCAAAACAATGAAACGGCCGCCACGTTGGTGTCCCAAACCGATCCTGTGGGAGTTGAACTCTTTTCTTATGCAAACGCTTTCTTTGGTTTCAATAAATTTGCATAGATGCTGGCCACGTGAGTGAAAACACTCTACAGCTATTTCGAGAAAGGTTGTCGAAAAAAATGTGCACGAGACAATCCCGAAAGGTAATATGGGATATGATCGATACACTGTTCCTGACGACTGCAGCTGTCGAACTTACTTTTGTTGCTTTCTTTTAGCACTCGCAAACACATTTTCATGGCCCTTCGTGCCAATTCTTTCAAATTTCTTTGAAGAACAGTAAACTCAAAACCACCCACAATGTCTTTCGGGATTGTCGCGTGCACTTTTTTCGACAACCTTTCTCGAAATAGCTGTATACGGACACCTCATCATCACGGAGTTTGATTTATCCCTGGGGAAAGAAAGCCCTTACATTCTCTCTACATTCAACCCGCCCATACGGACACCCCGTTAATACGGACACTTTCTGTAGACCCCTCGATGTCCGCATTAACAAGGTATGACTGTAGTTACCAATTACATGGAAAAATACCAAAATTCCGGTTGGAAAAAACCAATTCTTTGCACCAGTCCGCTTGGGAAGCTACAGAGAATAATTTATGTGCTGTGATTTGAGGCGATGCGATTTAATTTTCCAACCTTTTTTAGTCTGTTCAGCTGATTTAGATAGAATTAGTAGCAGGTCGTTCTCCCACCACGTCAGTTTTATGACTATGCACAAGATATCCATCCGGTTGGTTGTTAAAATTTGAGAGCTCCTTGTAAGCAACCACGGTCATGTATTGTCGCTAGAGAAGTTAAGCTTAACGTTGACGTTAAACGGCAAACGCGAATTTGTACTACGTGACCAAGTTCCCCCTTACTTGTCGTTTATTGTTCATTATTTCTACACATAAATTCATAGTTTCACCGTTTTTATCGGCTTATTTTCTATTTTGAGAAATTCCCAACTTGAATCTGACGTTTGCCGTTTACGTGGGGCTTAAACTCTCTGTTGTTCGAGCGTCCGACTCAAACTTCCAAGTCCACTTTTTGAAGTTTAATTTATACCAGACAGCATAGTCACTCTACGAGAATAGTGGTCTACAGTGACGCAGGGCTTCAAAAAGTCTCGCCTGGTCGTTCGGGACAAGTGGATTTCATTGTAGGGCATGTAACTTTCCCGGGGGGGGGGGGGGTTACTAGTGTGAATTCTTGGTGGGGGTGTGCCGCCCAGATCTCCCGTTTTCAGACCTGGCCTCTAAGAAATAAAATAATCAAAATGTCATCATCACGTAGAACAGCAACAAAAGAGATTTCTTAAAATCCATTTTGAATTTGCATATTTTTCTTTCTTCCTTTGTCATTTGCGACTGAAATGGTAAATACGTTCAAACACTCCCGTAGTTCCCTCAAAAACCATACCGGATTCCAGACCAAATTGGGCGAAGTCAATACCCGTTTTCAGACCAAAACGCCGCAAAAACCATACCCTTTGGGGCGGCACATACCCGTATAGCTTAAAGAAGGGAGTACCCCCCCGGGGGGGTAACTTTTAACCTTACTTGTCCAATGCACAGGGTTCTAAGCCAGTCATCTGGTGACCAAATCATTAGCTAGGACAAGCAAGCAATGACCCTGGGCAACAAAAGGTTAAAATGTAAGAGCTTTAGAGTTTTTTTTGTTTTTTCGAGTCCTGGTGACGGAGGTTAGGTAATCATATCTTAATTAACCTAAAATAACACGAACTTTAGCTTTGAATTCTTTCAAGAATTATTGGTCATGAAAAGATATATCAAATACACTACACGATAGTTTATCCGATATCCAGACACCTCACTCCATGTAACTCTACAAAAGCTAGACCAAGTCTCATTTTCTTAAGCTACTTTTCCCCTATGGAATGGATATCCTGTTTCCTGAATTCGGGAAAATTTTTGTCTGTGGAATTCACGTATCCGGGTTGGAATCCGAAATTCAGCTCAAGGAATCCGGAATCCCGATAATTATCGCAATCGGAACAAGAAAGGTGGAATCGAGTGCCTGGAATCTGGGATAAAAATCGTGGAATCAAGAATCTAAGACTGTCTTGGATTATCTTACACAGGGAGACCACTTTTTGATGTCTAGACATTGTGTCTCGTGTTAAAAAATATTAGTAGGTATGTGTATTACCAAGACTAAGAGAAATACTTGAGTTCTCCATGTAGGTGCAGCATCTGATGGAAAAACTGCCAGTAAGTGAAGACACAAATCAACGTTTTCCTTGGTGATTAAAGGACCAAGTCTTAGGCCAAATCTGCCCAGTGCATCGACAGACAGGCCAAACTTCTGAGGCAGGTCATTCCACGAAGAATCTCCTCTCGATAACCAAGGTATGGAGACCAAAAACATGGAGAACTGCCACAAATCCATTGGGATTTGGATTACATCTGACATACAATAAAGGGCTCCTGAGACTTGAACAAGCTTTTGATATGCTGAATTGAGAGTCTTCGAAGCGTCCAAAGGTTGCGTTGATTCCTCCACAAATAGAAGCATGACTTGCAAAGACTTTTTAAGAACAGCAAAGACACGGCTTAGATCCAAGCTGGTAAAAAAGTCTGCAGCGAAAAAAAATCCGCTTAAAATTAAGGTAGTGTTTGCAAATGTTGAGGTTAAAATTTTATCCTTGATTAAAACTTCCCTTGCCTTTAACAGCTTACAGTCAAACTTTACAGTAAATATGTGAAGTAACACCACCCGACTAGACTGATCAGAATCCTCACCACATAACCATGCAATTACCACCAAAAAGCTACCTAATGTAGGTTACATGGGTAACACAGTCAGCTTCGCTTGCGTCATCATGCTTTGTTCTCAGTTTCATACTTTTGCCGCTTTATTGTCGCAGTAAGTCAACGTTGGAAAATTGAGTTTACAATGGGACGTACATGTAAACAAACTAAACAAAGCGTCAAGGAAATCTTCTTTTAACTCCATCTCCGTCCCTTGCAAGTTGCTGCCTCTATCTTGGTATGTTGCACTTACACTAAACTGGGAAGGTCCTCGCTTCCATATTCATGGCCTCAACTAATACTATAGCTTCTTATGAGCCCACCAACTATTATAACAATCATAGCGGTGGTTTTTAACTTTTTTATGAAGGATTCTAATATTGGAATCTTCTATCATATTTAACTAATTGCTCTTTTTACTTTGCGTAACTACCTTTAACATCACTGGGATCCGTGGAGCTCGTGATGTGATAACTGCATAGATGGACCATTACTTCTGTTGTTACACGAATTCCCTCGAGTTTACAAACGACTGAAACCTGAATTGAAAAAAAGACATTCAATATCAAACATTTCAGAATTCAAAACCTGTTTCAGTATCTGTTTCAGTACTGGACACTAAACGTCAGTATACTTACAACTTCTAATGCAGAGGAAAAATATACAGCTGAGTTATTTACATGACTTAAGAGATATGAAAAAACAACATGGGGTCGACAACCCTCACGGACAATTTTTCGGCCCTCAAAAAAGTGCAGGAATATATTTGAATGCCTTGTCTACGAAATGCTGTTTTTACCGGAACTCAAACAAGCGTGGCTTAACGTGCAATCAGACTCGACTGGCGCGAAGCTTTTCTATTAAGATATCTGCATCTGAATCAAGCGTGCACGAGTTCCATCTAATTACTTCAAACCTCAACTCGGAGTTTGACACAATAGACCTTTTTACCGATACGGCGGCCATATTGAATTAATTCGATTTAAGGAGTATTATAGGATGCCCAGGGGGCATGAGCACATTTCATTTGTATTTTCGAGCGCTTTTCGAGACATTTTTTCTTAAAATTTTCTTAGAATAAGATTGTAATGGGAAAAAAGATCCTTGTGCCGTGTTCGGATGTAATAATGATCGCCTTTTTCTAGTTTAGTATCAAAAATATAGTCTTTCACTGTATATTTCTCGGGAAAAGGGCGATCATTATATACATCAAAACACGGCACAAGGATCTTTTTTCCCATTACAATCTTATTCTAAGAAAACTTTAAGAAAAAACGTCTCGAAAAGCGTTCGAAAATACAATTACAAACGTAAATGCTTCAACAAGAAACTGACCATCGGACAGTTATTTTAATAGTTTAAAGAAATTTCATTGAACATCTTGAAGGGACATAATTGCTGACGTCTCAATCACGAGCTTTTATCAAAGTAAGTTGGCTCTGACAAATAGACAAGCTGTAAATTACCGGCTCAAAAAAAAAAAAAGAAAGGAAAGGAAAAGGCAAGATGTGTTTCTAACAAACAAACAAAACAGATGAACCCCTTACCAAATCAGGAGGAGATTCATTAGCATCGTGTAGAAGAGATTTTTCAAAGTCTTTGTACCTTTCCAATATCCTTGCCATTGTTGCTGAAGCTTGAGTTTGTCTCTCTTGTTCGTTCTCAGGATCAGAGATAACCACTGTTTTTCTGTTCTTTGGTGTACTGGGCTTGCTATAAAGATGATGTTTCATAATTAATTTGAGCTTGTGCGCACATTGAGAAGAAATGACATGTAAGGGGGCTTTTCAGAGATATGTGGTAGGAAGCGAACCAGTTGGATATTTTACAAGGGTGGCCAAGAATTTGAAGTTGGGAGAACAAATCCAGCAAGCGCTCAGAGCGGGACTTGAACTCGCGGCCTAAAGCCCCGTGCAAACGGACGCAACATTGTTGGGCCACAACTCCCAACATTGTTGGATGTTACATGTCGCGTCCGTTTGCACACCCTGTTGCATGTCGTTGGATGTTGTTGCGTGTTGTTACGCAAAGTTTGAAACCGGTCAAACTTTTCGGCCAACAACTCCCAACATTTCTTTTGTTCCGTGATCGCCGAAGCGTAGCGCAACAATGTTGGATCCGTTTGCACAGTTCTTCCAACATTGTTGGGGCCACGCACGCTCATTAGGCATGGATTACAAAGAATTATGGGTTGTATTCTTCCCACGATGCACTGCAGGTCCCAACTTGTTGGGAGTTGTTGCATCCGTTTGCACACCACTGCCACCACGCACCCAACAACTCCCAACATTGTTGGCGCAACAATGTTGGGAGTTGTTGCGCCCGTTTGCACGCAGCCTAAGAATTAAAAGTCCAGCGCTCTACCCGCTCGGCCTCGCTGCCTCCACGAATACGGCTGATCTTGATATAAGGGACTCAAAAAAATCAGAACAAACGGTTAACGCACAGACCTGTAAAATGACATGGCGGTAATCGTAGACCGCCTTAAATTCACCCGTTTCCCGAGGAAATTAAATCCTACACGTAGATGCTGTTCAGCACTATCGATGACTGGACACATCAAGCATAGTTGACTACGCTTTTGAAGCTAAAAAGATGCGCAGTAACGAACGAAATATTGCACGACTCGGACCTGGTCGGACAAGCGTATTTTCAAAACAGAAAAATATTCTCATCCACATTGTTTTTGTGTTGCTAACAATGTATTTCTCTTATTCAAAAGTATAACAAATACTACTACAATGTATTTAGGGATTGCTATTTTGGGCATTACCTTGACGTTTGGTCAGCAGCAAAGTTTCTCCCAACCTGAACACCACCCGACTGCAGAGAAATAGAGCGGACAAAACAGAAATTAGAACAACTAGCCGTACAATGGACCAAAAATAATTATTTTTAAAAGAAAGAAACTAAATTTCGTAAAAGTACCTGATTTAAGAATTTAAAATCTCAGATGTTCTGTCAAGTCCTGGTTGTTTAAGCGTTTTTCAGGATAGCACTATCGACCGGACACTAAATTACTATCCAGCAAATAATCATTTTAAGGAAACCAACTGCGCGTTATCCACTGAGTAGAGATAATTATCCAATGAATAACGTTATCCACGTTTGGTACAACTGAGGTAAAGTCAGGAATAAAGGCACAGCTTATCACAAAGGCTTTTTTTTTTCGCACCAAAAAAGGGGGCGATTATTCGGAGGTAATTTTTTTCAAATAGTCCTCACTAGAAGTCATGCCCTAAATATTCTGTTTCATTCGTTTTATTCGAATTCAAACATACAGAATTTTTTAGTTCTTACGGAGGTTGTTTGCTAAACATTAAACTTTAAGTTCCTAGTGTTGGATATCCAGTAGCTGGTCTAGATCGCCCAAAATTCTGCTTTTATCAATTTCAAAGTTTTTTGTTTATTGTTGTCATAGTAATATCGATTTTACTTAAAGCTACATTTTCACAAATTTCAATCCATAGCCAATTACTGGTGAAACTTTCATAGCGATAGGACAAGGAAAAAACACGTTTAAGCCGATTGAAAAACATCGGTATGGCCTCTGAAAAACTGTATCGAAACACCTTGAATCAAAAAATAAACACATCAAATAAACTGAACATGTGCTTCTTAAGTGTTCCAAATCTGGTTCCTTGATTAATTTTCAATGTCAATGTCATCGGCGTCAGAGCTTGAATGGTCCCTGATCAGTTTTGCTGAGGGGAGAGGGGGTGAAAAAAAGAGAAGATGGCCACAGGGGTGGGGAGGGGGGGCAATTATTCGAGGGAGGCGATTATTTTAAATATTTTTTTGTTTAATAGGCGATTAATCGAGAGAGCTATTATTTGAGGAAATATGGTATTTGCAAAGTAAAAAAAAACTTCCCTGACTCTGCACATTTCTACCCAGTTTCTACTGACTCAAGGCTTTCGGAGTAAACCTTGGATGGAAGCAACAACTCGAAAATGATGACAGCTAGTATTCAAGCTTGTTGTATACTTAGAAAACTTGTTTCTTTGTGTCTATACCTTGATGAGCAGTGGAGTTTTCTTGTTCGCTTTTTCATCATTGACAGCCACATATAAACAGCCCACTAAGAACTGCAAAGGAAAAAGCAAAATCATAGCGAATTAACACCACGCTCAACCTTTCCTTGGTGTCCATTGCTAAAATAAATGAGTTGGAAAATGAAGATCAGCTCTGTGTTATGTATACTGCTAATTCTGAGACAACAAGGTTACATGTAGCTCATGTGGTTTCCAGAAAGGAATTTCCCCGTTTCCAACACCATGTTAGTTACAGTAACTTAATCTCCTAAACAGCTCCAGTAGACCTTCGTGTGGATTGATTGGCCAAGAAAAAAGCAACAAGCCTATCTGTTGGAGACATAAAAC
Source organism: Porites divaricata (assembly GCA_038088405.1). Lineage (NCBI taxonomy): Eukaryota > Metazoa > Cnidaria > Anthozoa > Scleractinia > Poritidae > Porites > Porites divaricata. The sequence goes on along the minus strand of JBBMOI010000001.1, from coordinate 60,569,331 downwards.
AACGTCCTCAATTTTTTCTTAGTGTTAACACCAATGCTTAGATGAAGTCCATCTAACGTTGTCTATAAGCGAAAAGTTCTTTGTACAAAATCTGGGTAAGGATCTTGTCCCCCTGTTAACATTATGTATTAACAGGTTGTCTTTGACTGTTTACTTATGACAATGGTGTGGATGGATTTAAATGGCCTCATGAAAGAGCCAGCTCACGTGCTCTCGTGCCATACTCTCGTGATTAGATAGCTGACACTTATTATTACACTACGAATTCAAGGTGAATAGGCAACAATTGGCTAATTGCTAATTGCCTATAGGTTTGTGATAAATCCATTTTGTAGTTACCTGCTGCTCATGTTCCACGCCTATGTAGCTGGCCAGCCTTTCATTTATTTCATCTTTCATGCGGTACTGTGTTATAGGAGCAGCTGTGCCTCCAGGATTCACTGGAATGCACCTGTAGATATGGGCAACAAACCTGCCTACTGCTCCCTAGAGGAACACATAAGAAAGACATAATTCTGTGAAAAATTGGTACATCTTTCTTGGGGTACAAATATGACTATTAATACTACTAGATACTACTCTGGTTTAATAAAAAAGATTAAATAAAACAAAACACAGATTGGAGAGAAAAGAATGTTTTTTTGTTGTTTTTTTTTGGGGGGCTTTTTTTGTTTTTGTGTTTTTTTTTTTTTATCATAACGATATAAATGATTACAAAATGACGTCAGTTCAACAACCACGATATGAAACCTCCTAATGCGATGTTTTATGAAGGAGGTGAACACAATAATGAAGACGGATTTTCCTTTCCCTTTTTGAAGCTGCATAGAGCCTTTAAGAATTCAACTCCTGACGAAAATTAACCACCTACATTCGAAAAGTGAGCAAGTCCAAATAGACACGAAAAAAATTACAACGATGCGAATTCATTTTGTTAGCAACGTTTTTGCTACCGTCTCGTCGTCTTGTCGCTTGAACCCCTAATATCAACAGCTACGTGTACTGAAACTATGTTTGGGATCAGAGCCACCGATCACTAGGCAAAATAATTGAAAAACAGAATGTCACAACTGCAATTACTTGGTTACATTTCCGGTGGTTGTACACTACCTTCATTTCTTGGGTGACAAACAAATGCAGACCGCCATTACAGAGAGTTTTTCTGAGTGAAAGGAGGAAATTGTTGACATATGCGCGAGGAAAAGAATAAAGAGTTGGCTGTTCTGTTGAGCTTTTATGCCGACTTGGCTCTTTTTTTCCACCAGAGAGGACATCTAGGCACTTTGCAAGACTAATCTCTAGCCCAGGGACTTTTTCTCTGCAAAAAATGAATGTTTTTGAAAAGTGAAAATGACATTGTATTAATGACAAACAGTGAACAAGACCAACACAAAACCAGAAATTACAGTACTGCTCAAAAGTAAGTTACCACCCTCTCACAAGATGCCAGTCGCGTCGCGCACTACGCGATTCTCGTCGCGCGCTACGCGATTCCTGTAGCCCAGTACGCGATTCTCGTAGCGATACTGTAGACCCCACCATAACCAGGTGATCTGTGACGTCACTGCGGGGGCCTGGGGAAAGAAATTTTAATGCCGTATCCCATAAACCAAAGCTGACGGGAACAGATTGAATTGAATTGAATTGTTGCGCGCGTTGGTTTATGGGATACGGCATTAAAATTTCTTTCCCCAGGCCCCCGCAATGACGTCACAGATCACCTGGAACCAACTAAATTCTCCTCACAAATTACAGCTGTATCAAAGAGAAATGAGTATTCATAACCTTGTTAGAACAAACATATTTCCCAGCCACTTTCCACTGTGCCTAAGGAACACTAAAGAATGTCACCTGTATACCCATAAAGGAACTAAAAACACAGGGCATCACGAAAGATGGTCTTAAATGTAAGCATGGTTCGTACAACTTCAGGCAAACAAATATCATGGACTTTTCTGGATTTTTCAAGGCCAAATTACAGTTTTCAAGGACTACGATTTATTTAATAATCGGCATTCTTTATCCCCCTATCATCACCCTATTGGCTAAAACACGTCATAGAGTAATTAACGATTTTTACTTCTTCGGCCACATTATTTTGTACTAGGAATGAACGTTTATTCGTTTGTCTCACGATAGAATCGCTTTGAGATATTGATCGCGACGTTTCGACTGCAATACTGCTAGTCTTCATCAGGCGATGAGGTCGATTGTTTACGTGTAGCTATTTATGCACGTTGGTTCACTGTGATTGGTGTATTTCGATCCTCATTATTCCGACTAGCAGATGATGTTCCCTCAGGGGTCCGCTTTGTAGTTGAACGACTGTTATGCTTTCTGATCGTAGGCATCCATGCTTCGGGAATTTCGATTCCGTTGTCTCTATTGATGTTATTAGAATGAAGTCTTATTTGGATAGCCTCTTTGACCCTACGTGTGTATCGGTGAGGGTCACGATCGATAAACTTGACTTGATTCCATAAAGGAAGATGCCCCGTTTCATTTGCGTGCTCCGAAACTGCGGAGGTTTGTGTATGAGCAAGCCGTATATCTCTGTCATGTTCTTTTATCCTGTCTTGCATTGCTCTCCCTGTTTCGCCTATATATATTTTGCCGCATTCACATGGAATTCTGTATACAACACCTTCTTGTTTACCTGGTTCTAGGGCGTCTTTCGGTCGTACTAAGTAAGACCGAAGAGTTGTGTCAGATTTAAAGACGGTGCGAACGCCTTGTTGTTGTAGACAGCGGCGAAGAACCTCTGATACACCTTTAATATAGGGTAAAACCGCAGTAGATTTAAATTCCTGCGTGGGTTCGTTGTTGGCTGTTGGTGTTGTGGTTTTAACAAGTTTTCGTATGAACGAAGAGGGATAACCGTTGGAAACAAGTACCGATGATAAATGTTTCTTTTCTGCAGAGATAACTGATGGTTTTGTTATGAGGTGTTTGGCTCGGTCATATAGACACTTAACAATACCACGCTTCACTGACTGAGGATGGTGTGAGTCATAGGCTAAGTATTGATCAGTGTGTGTGGGCTTTCTGTATATACTGTATTTTGTACTACTTTCCGCAACAAGACTTTGCAAAATGGCTGGATATGACTTGCAATTGCATCTGAGGTACAGAAATAGCATTTGAAATAAAGAAACAGATTGAAATAAAATATTGTTCATGCACAAAAATGTTTTTACGTTACCTGTGAGTTTTACAGGTTCGTACACCGAGGATGAGCCAAATATTCCTTGGCAAAATAATGTAATTTTACAGAAAAAGGTGTCTGGCATAGACAAGGTTGTGAATTTCAAGAACTTTTCAAGGCCCAATAAAGAAATTAAGTACCTTTTAAGGACCTAAACCGAATTTAAGGACTTCTCAAGACGACTAGTAAAATCAAGACCTTTTCAAGATTGTAAGTCACGCTACAATGATGTTATCAGTACCTTCCATGTGCTGGCAACCTTTCAGCAACAGACACGAGTAGCTCTTGTAAACAACACAGACACTTGACAAACTGATCCAGCACAGGTATATTGGGTAGTCCAGTCCAAGGTAACAATCCTGTTATTACGTCAAGTGCTGCCTGTAATAGAATTATCACACCAAGACAGCATTCAAAACTTCTCTATTCACAAAACTTTGAATAACAGACATTTTAATTATCCTTTTAAAAGGCCGTTTGTAGAGGGAGGGGCTTATTTAAGAGGGAAGCTTATTTCATTTAAAGGAGCTGTGTCACGAAATTCAGCCATATTAGGTAATTACAAAATGCCCGTTAAATTAAGAGAAACGTAAAAATAACCGCTTACAACATTAACGGAAGGTTAAAGAATAGAATAGATACAACAGATGCCACGGATGGGCAAAACTGAAGAAGATTGAAACGGATTGAAATTAGGGTTTTTGAAAACTGTTCAGCCTAACAGTTTTTCAAAGTTGATCTCTGCTGTTTGCAACCTTCAAAAGCAATGCTAAGGAGACATATTTCTTCATCCTGAATCTCTGATTTTGTCATTTACATGTAATTTATTTCCTTACTTTAAGTTTTATAGCGATTGAGGGCGAGTAATTGGAAAAATTGAACAAAATGAACTGGACTGCCGTGACACGTACAGCTCCTTTAAGGAAAACGATAGTATCAATTCTCCATAAAAGCTAGAACGCGATATTGAAAAAGCTCAGGAACATAAAGTTGGAGGTGGGGGGGGGGGGGGAGACAGGGGGGTCACAATCTCCCGTCTCCCGTACCCCTCCCGCCCCCTGTTCTCCCGGGCTCCCCCCCTGTCCCCCCCCCCCCCCCACTTGGAGGTCATTCAGCCAAAAATCAAAAGCAAATCCAAACTTCCAGCATATGATAGAAGATAAAAAGTAGGTAAATACTTACATTGACTAATCAAGTAACACACCTGTTTAACATTAAGGAGACCTGTGTTTATCATCTGGCAACTAATTTTCCATAAAACGTCTACATTGTCTTGGGCAAACTGGTAAACATCACCAATGACATTGGCAATTATCTTACTGTAAAGTTAATAAGCCAAATAAATTCCATTAGATAGTTTTAATGTGGTCTGGGGTAATACACCTGTAAGTAAAAATATACTGGTATATATAATACCAGTTCGAATTTGAAGAATACAAAGGTTGTTTTCTCTTTGGTGGTCAAATTATTACTAATTCCCATAACCTTATCTATTGATGTTCTACTGATAACGTTAGAAGAAAATCCATGTAGGTCACAAACCTAACAGACTCCTGTAAAGCATAACAATCCTCAGCATGTTTTATACACATCAGCTTTTTGACCATGTTCAACTCCTCCTTCAGATTAAGTAGAAATTTTATAAACAACATTGAATTTAAACCATATTAATAACTAAACAAGAAATGTAACATCAAAGTGTAGTTATACCATTCAAAAGTAAGTAATTCAAATGAATAAACCTCTGCATCAGACTGATCAACTAAAAAATTGTATTGTAGCTTGAAAATTTCAAGTTGTATACCATTTTACATACACCACAAAAGTCATTAGCTGTTCAATTGTCTATCGGACAAACCAAAAAAAGGTCAGAATACAGCCTGTATGGATTACCATAGAGATGTAAGAGCTCTCCACCTAGAATACACAATTTTTAGTACAAGATAAAAATAATATGTCAGTGGGAGATCTGTATGGGCAATACAATGGCTCACCCTCTGCTCACTGTAAGCCCATATACAGATCAGACACAAATAACCCTAAGATTCATGTTCAAGAAATGAAACAATCAGTGACAATCAGTATCAAAAATTAATCACTATAATAAGCTGAGTAGGAGTTTAATATATCAAAACTTACACATATTTCCCTTACTGGGGTTTACCCATTTCATCATTAATTGAACGAATAATACTGAATTTTACGGTATTACATATAATCATAACTATAACAAAATTGAGAAATATATGAAATAATTCATTTTGAACTGCGGTTATAGATGAAAGTGAAGAATGATCATCGCAGTGAATTTTCCAATTTAAGCAATTGGAAAGAAGAAGCCTGAAAAAATCAGGGCTTCAACGGGATTCGAACCAGTGACCTCCGCGTTGCCAGTGCGTTGCTCTACCAACTGAGCTATGAAGCCACACATTGGGAGCGAGGTCAATTTATTGGAAAATTCACTGCGATGATCATTCTTCACTTTCATCTATAACCGCAGTTCAAAATGAATTATTTCATATATTTCACATCATTTCACTCCTTACGGGAGATATGAACTCAATAAATTGACCTCGCTCCCAATGTGTGGCTTCATAGCTCAGTTGGTAGAGCAACGCACCGGCAACGCGGAGGTCACGGGTTCGAATCTCGTTGAAGCCCTGATTTTTTCAGGCTTCTTCTTTCCAATTGCTTAAATTTGGTTAAATGCAATTTAACTAAGTTAACCACCATGAGCTTAACGGTCAAGCGGTTCACAAGTTTAGCGGTCAAGCAGTTCTCAAGTTTAGCGGTTAAGCGGTTCTCAAGTTTAGCGCTCTAGCAGTTCTCAAGCTTAGCGGTCAAGCGGTTCTCAAGTTTAGCGGTCTAGCGGTCTAGCAGTTCTCAAGTTTAGCGGTCAAGCGGTTCACAAGTTTAGCGGTTTAGCGGTTCACAAGCTTAGAGGTCTAGCGGTTCTCAAGCTTAGCGGTTAAGCGGTCCTGAAGTTTAGCGGTTCACAAGTTAAGCGGTCATGCGGTCCACAAGTCAAGTGGTCATGCGGTCCACAAGCGTAGCGGTCAAGTAGCCCACGGGCTTAGCATGGATCCAGTGGTCAATCCCATAAGTGCAGGCTCACATGGTTTGGGTAGCTTTGTATACAGCTAGGATCTGTGAGTTTGAGCATTTGTACTGTGGTTTTTGTGGAGCGGTCATTCAGCGTCTTCCCCCCCTCCCATCCCCTTTTTCTTCCTTCCACTCTTTCATCAGTGTGACGGGTGCCTGGAATGGGGGCTCATGGCTGGGTTGCGGGGATTTGCCAGCCATGGGGGCAGTTTTTCTATCTAGGGGCTGGCTGGCCACAGTGGAAGCCCCTGGGTATCCCAGGCACCCACCTTCCACTTAAGCGAGGCAGTTGGTTAAATTGGAAAATTCACTGCGATGATCATTCTTCACTTTCATATAACAAAATTCTCAAATCTGATTGGCTATCAACTGTCCTGATTTCAGCACTAAAAGGACAGTGTGATAGGACAGTACAGGTCATGATGCCTACATGTAAGTAATTGGACAGTATACACCATCAGCGTGCACTTGAAATGGCTTTTACTCACGGCTACATGTAACAACAAACCTCTTGGAATTTCTTG
>JBBMOI010000001.1:60477500-60552500 GCA_038088405.1 Porites divaricata | reverse complement strand
GAGAAAATGAACGATTTTTGTAAGGGTTCGGGTTTGAAAGCCTTGGCGGCACAGTACACCCCCACACCTCCAATCAAACTTCCCTCTGTATCTTCTCTTCGTCAACAAGAGATCCGGGTACCAGATTACCACGGATCAAGGCTCAATTCATTTTTGTGCTACCAATTTGGTCAAATGCTGAACGACTATTAGAAAATAAAAATTAGTAAAATCAAACAATAAAGCAAAAACAAAGAAGCAAACACACACTGAAAACAATAGAGTTTAGCAGTTTCACCATTATGAAAACAGAAAATGCTAATAATGAGGAACATTTCATTTTGGAGAACTTTCAATTGCAAGAGCGCTTCGTAACGCCAGACTTCTTCCCGATCTTTAATTTTTCTGAGTAAAATTAAAGGGCATTACGACCCTTACGGTCTTCTCTTCCTCCAAACCTGCACCCCCGTAATCGAACTATCTTTCAATTATCATGACACATATATTTAGAGACCTATCCCCTATTACGCATATATTAGACTGATTTGCTTGACCCTGAAACAGATAATAACTACTAGTGCAAAATAGCCACAGGTAAACAGAAGAAGACAATAGAATTAGTGCATAACAGCGCGTAGTATTCCACTTTCATGGGTTAAGTAAAATCACTCTAAACCTTTTTCTTCGGTTTTTCTAATCTTCATGCTCCGAAGATAGTCTTTTATATTCTCTAATGTCGAATGTCCTTAATACTCATCTTACCTTGTTTCTAAAAGACAAAAACTTAAAAAAATAAGTTTCCCGTGTCAATAAATTACATTAATTTTACTACTAATAGCGTTTAATTATAACTATGAGTATTCAGTGTGGCCTCTAGTAATAACGTTTTAACCGAAGTGCTTGGCTAGTGTAGAAACTCTTAATTTTCAGTTTAATTAATATCGTTACACTGTACCGGTTAATTTCAAAAAGCGTTGTCATTTAGACCTTGAAACATTTAAAGTCGTCGAAAAAATTACTATAACAGCACATTTATGCCCATAGAAAATCGGAAAGTATTGATTTTTGGCTGCTCTTGTATGTGTATTGTGTTAAAAATAGAACTGACAACAACAAAAATAAACAAGGGCACTGTGATAGGACAAAGGACGCATAAATTGCACAATGACTCTGGTTATTTCTATTCTTCTTTAGCGCTCAACCAAAGGAAATCAGTGTAAGAAACCACTTAGTGTTGAAATAGACTGGAACAGCTGAATTGTCAACTGAAATCAGAGGGGGCGCGTTTGGCAGGAAATGTCATGCAAGCCTCGTCAATACTATGCTGTGATTGGCTAAGAACGTTGCTCAGCTGTTTTACATCGGGCAGGTGATTGTATCGCAAAACTGTTTAAAGGTTTGCGTTTCTCAGAGCAAATCTTCGTGCCTTACGATAAAACTCAAAATAAAGCGCAAAGCACACAAATAAGGCATTAAAAAGCGCTTCTACTCATAATTCTATACTTTGTTTAGGTTGTGGTTTTATATTCGTGACTTTTTCAGGGTGTTTAATAATTCATGACCCCATGGTTTAATTACTTAGCCCGCTTACACACTTACAAAGTTCTCCTTTAGCGAATCAGGCGAGCCACAAAAACAAAGGCACTACTGTGACCTGTATTAAACGCGTCCTAAATAATTAATTACGTAAAGTAGCGAAAGTGAATTTACTATTTAAAGCTAAAGACAACCACATTATTTGAGTAAAAAACTGTGTGAATGTGTTTTTTTTTTTTTTGTCTCTTCGTCCTGAATTTTATTTAAGGTTGTTGCTGTAGGGCGAATTATCTTGAAATTTTAGTAACCATAGAGATCTGTGTTCTTTATGCTCTATTGTTTTCCTTGCCTTTTATCGTGTATAATCACCTCTTTTTTCACAAAACACGCTTTTACCGACCATTATCATGAAAAGACGTTTGATTGAATAGCTAATTTTAACAGAGTTGTGCTCATTCGCAAAGTACAAGGTGCCCTTAATAATATAAAGCCTTCTGTGAATTCCAGGTAAGGCTATCTACTAGATTCTAGTTATATTCACATTGCTCTTTATGAATATAGTACGTCTGTAAGCACCAGGAAAAAATATTTATGCAACAATGAAAAAGGAAGCCTTCATAATGATTCATAATATGAAGGAGTCACTTAGCATTTAAGAGTATTTTCGCATTCTCGGTATATTTAAAACTCAAAATTTACTTCAAAGCGCTATTTCATTTCATAAACCTTGTTAGGTCGAAAAAGTTTTCTCGAACCTGCTAAAAGTAAAAGGAAAGGCAAAAAAAAATTAACGAATAGTATCAAATTTGTTACAATCCCTCATTTTGGCACCTGCTAGTATACTTGGCATGAACGCATAACTTTTCATGTTAATATAAGAGCTAATTTGAAGTGCAATGTCAAATTGAAATTTTGAAAACCGAAAAAGCGTTAAAAAGAACTTAGTCTGACTTGTGTTACATCGAAAATTCATGCAGACATCGTATTTTTGATACCTCAAGGACATCTTTGGGCAAACAAGCAATTTTATCTTGTCCAAAATGTTGTCTTTTTATTACTTAAAAAATCGGAGCAGAACCTTTGAATACAAATTAAGTTTTTAGTGTTTGTGTACCGTATTATGAAAAAGACTATCATTCTCTTAGATGTTAAGGAAATTGTTTTCCAAATTTCAGTTTCAGAGAACGGTTCTTCGTAGCTTTTGTTATAACAAACTACAATGTAAGAAACAGCAGAAAGAGAGAAGTATAAGCATTTACTTTAATTAAAGACATTCGAAAAGGGAAAACAGCAATAATAATGCCAACGAAAAAAAGAAAACCAAAACAAAATTTCATTACAAGAGGGACATAGTGCCCTGTAGCGTTAATTAAATTTCAGTTTTGTCAAGCTCAGTGTGGGTTTTTATCATAAAAACCTGGTCGGAACCCTACGTAGAAATCAGATCATCGTCAGTGGGACTTAAGAAGATTAATGATCAGAAATGTTTCTTTGAATGTTCTTCGCACTATTTAGACACGAGATATTTTCAGTTACCAGAACAAACTAGCTATACATAAGCGGTGGAACAGGGAGAGGGGCAAGGGGGTCCGCAGCCCCCCCTCCCCCCAAAAAAGCAGGTAATACATGGTAGCCCCCATATAGTCTCCCCATTGCATTGTAGTATCCTGTAGTCTCCGGTATTGCATGTATATTCTTGTGTTCCTGTATACCCTGTTTCAGTTCCACACTAAAACGCATTAGTGGCTAAAAACGGTGCCATATTTGATGGGGGTATGCACATTTACTGGTGTCCAACGTGGAGGAGTCGTTTTCAAAAACCACCGTTTTCATCTATCCATACGCGGTACAGCTAGCAAACAGGCGTTTTCAAAAATCCCACCATGGAAAGCGTTTTCGAAAAGATGAGGGTTCCTGGTTCCGGTGACCATTTTCCCCGGATACGTGTAGACGGACGGCCAAACCGGAAAAAAATCGGATCAATTAGGTTTCTGGGAAACTGCCCACCTACCCCTCCCCTAAGCCAACATTTTGCCCAAATGAGAAATAAGTGTTAATGTTTTCTTAAGGGAGGGGTAGGTGGGCAGTTTTCCACGCGGCCAGAGACATAATTTGAGCCAAAAAATCTTTGTTTTCAAAAAAAAAACGGGATATGTATGGACGGAACTTTATTAACCAGATAACTTCACCCCCAGTTTTGGAAGCAAGAGCCCCTATGTACTTTGTATGACGGTGCGCAGAGCAAAGTAACCAATATACAATGTCACCTAAACAATTGAGAAAAAAGGGTGGTTACTCGGCACATCTAGCACCTTTATATTTCTTTTGTTGTGGTTCAGTCGTAAAATATGTTTTTTTTTTTTTTCATCAAATCAGAAGATTTAAAACTGTTGTTTAGGTTTTCACGACGTTGAGGCCTTTCAAGACATTTTTTCCTGATAAATCAGGAAGTTACAGTCCCGCGAAAATTGTCTTGTCCATTTTTACGCTGTAAAGTACGTAACAATCATAACGCTTGACTTAGCCAAGTTGATGATTTTCTCGCGCAATCAGGCTTTCTCTTGCACCATTTTGTGAGATACGACGTCTGACGCCAGCTAAACTTAGGGCTCAACGATTCCCTGGGTATAGCCGCGTAATCAGGTCTTTTTCAACTATCGAAAACGTAATGCTCCGTATCAGATACCTTTCATAGCAAGGTGTTTTCGCAAAACACTTTTACGTAAGCCGAGTTACACAGGAGAACACGCTCATTTTCAGCTTGCACTTCAAGATAGATAGATAGATAGATAAGTGCTTTATTATCAACAGAGCGCCTATAGACACATGTGTTTACAACGATAACAAAGATTTTCGTGCAATTATAATTACAGAGGTGTATATATATTTGCAAAATTTTATACGACTATTAAACAAGGTTATATTTAACGCGGCTATCTCTCCCGCGGAAGCGATCATATACGGATTTAGCCACAATTTTTTGCGTTTTCTCTCCTTGCTTCATATTTATCAACTTTGCAAAGGCAGAGCTTGGAGTCATAGAGTCAAGAATAAGATTAGTTTCCTTTTTTAGCGTATTGAACAGTTCTCTCCTAGGATCCCTATAGGCTATGCAATTCATCAAAAAATGCTCCTCGTCTTCTAATCCAGTTTTACATAATGGACAAATTCTTTGGTCTAGTGGTTGATAGGGTTTAACGTATCGTCCAGTTTTTTAAATGATGAATTTAAAATTCAAACAATGAATTTTGGCGGGGATTGTACGCCATAGTGATCGACCCCCCAGACTTCGCTTCCGTAGGTGAGTATTGGGGAAATAACCGTGTCAAAAATTTTCATTGTGAGCTGTACATCGTCTCTGAAATGGTCGCCCATTTCCTTCCTGAGTTTGTACAAAGCTTTAAGGGCAACCTTCTTTATTTCCTGTTTAGCATACGTGAAGGTCCCATAAGTACTAAATTGTAGGCCAAGATATTTGTAATTGCTAACATTGTCAAGTTTACTGCCTCTATAGTATAATACGTGCTTATTCATGATTCTCCCCCAGTTATTAAAAATTAACACCTTAGTTTTATTAAGGTTAACCGACAAGTCGTTTTCTTTGCAGTATTCACTGAGGGAATCCAAATAACCCTGCAGTCGGTTTTTTGATTTGGAGAATATGACCAAGTCATCCGCGTAGAGCGTACAACTTAACGGTAACTCGTTTAGTTCTACATCATTTAGGTTCTTCGCCTTAAGTTCCTCTGAAGGTCACTGAGATAAAGGTTAAAAAGGGTTGGCGAGAGCATGCAACCTTGTTTTACACCGGTATGGCATCGAAAGGCAGGTGTTAGCATATTTTCTATTTTCACAGATGATTTATCATTGGAGTACATTGAATGTAAAATCTCAAGGAAGCGCCCCGTAACTCCCGCTAGCTTCAATTTTTGAAACAGCTTCCCTCTGGGGATACTATCGAATGCTTTACTGAAGTCAACAAAGCAGGTGAATAAAAGGTTATTTGATTTCTTGGGTTTAGATTTAACATATTTGTCTATTAGTGCTTTTAAAATGAAGATACTGTCCTGTGTACCATGTTTTTTTCGGAAGCCACATTGTTCTGGAGTAAGTATGCCCTTTTCAATTAGATAGTCACAAAGCCTGCTATTCATTATTGAGGTAAAAATCTTTCCCATGGCTGATAAGAGAGTAATTCCTCTATAATTCTCTGGGTTGGAAGGATCATTTTTTTTGAAGATTGGTATGCTGATTAGGCCATGACTCCACAGGGTAGGGTACCTACCACTGGTTAGGATTGTATTGAAAAGGATTGTGAGAGGCTCTTTTAAGGCCTCTTTGCCATGTTTGAGCAGCTCGCATAACTGTTATCTACTCCCGGGACCTTTCCAGTTTTTAAGAGGTCGATAGCATGCAGTTACCGTTTCCTGTTCAGATATTTCATAATCTAGGGGCCCCAAGGCCTCTGATCTTGTTGGTATGTACTCTTCGTTTTGCTGTTTTCGTGCTTTTAACTTTTTAAAGTAACTGTAAAACTTCTCTAAGTCCTCAGATGTGCTTTTTTGCATGTCTTTGGATTTGCCCAGGTTGAATAATTTCCTAAGTTGTCTCCACGCAGTTTTAGCATTACTGAGATCAATGCATTTAATTATCCGATTATAATGGTGGCGTTTCTTTTTTCTGCACAGGTGTTTGAAAGCCTTTTTTTTTTTCTTGTGTAGACTTGATCTCAATTCCTCCACGTTCGGGTTTCGTGAGATATCATAATGCCTACCTAATGATTTAAGATTCTCTTTTTCTGTTGCATTGCTCGTCGAACCATGGTTTTTCACTATGCTTCCTCGTGGTGTTATTGAATCTCAAGCCTGCTTGTTTGCATACGTCAATTAAGTTTTGTGTGAATAGATCAGTCATTGTGTCCACGTTATTGTTATTCAGTGCTGTGTTCAGCCTGTTTTTTGTTTCTATACTTTCTAAGAGTTGGCTTAATTCGTATTTCGCCTTATCATCCCACACTAATTTCTTAAATTCGCTTAACGTGATCTCGTCTGATCGTTTTCCGGAGCACCTTTTTTTGTGTTTTAGCATTAATGCGAATGAAAGGGAACAATGGTCCTATAGGTGGGGTTCCAGATAGTTGACAATAAAGTAATTAACATGTCTGAGAATTCTTCTGGAAATGATAACATAATCTACCACACTGCTCCCATTGTATTTGAAGCATGTTTTTTTCCCTGTAAGATCGATGGCCTACCACTCTGCCGTTCAGGATCCTAAGACTGAGAGCTTTGCAAAGATCAATCAGAATCCTCCCTCTGTTGTTAGGTGTATTTTCGTCCTGTGAATAGCGATAATTTTCTGTATCTATTTCATAGTCTTCTGGGATTTCAAGAACTTGATTAACGTCGTCATGGACCTTGTAAGATTACATCACCTTTGAGTGTAAAATTTACAATTTGGCTTCCAATATCGTCTAAAAGTTCTTGGTCGATTATACTTGTGAAGTGTTTGGACTTATGTAGATAGTACCTAAATAGAGATCCTTGCCCAGATCGAAAAAAGATTTATCTAACTTAATCCATAGTATATTCTTATTACGTGAAATTACGAATGAGGTTCCCCCGATAATCGTTTTCCTTATGTATACGGCAATACCGCCTGAGTTACGTTTTCCCTTGCTGTTCTCTCTATGCTTAACAAAATGCCTAAAATCATGAGGAATGGCGCCACTTTGGAGCGAGGCTGGGCCTAACCTCGTTCCTTTGTCTACTGCCGGTTTTCCGTTCAGAATGATCTGTGTTATGATTTAACCCAGGCGGGTCTCAGTTTAGGCAAATCTTCCTTAAGTTAGTTTATTTTGTCCTCTTAATGATGCTGCGCACTTGCTTTTTAATCAGCACTTTTCAGGTTTTCCAAGGAACATTTCGAATTAGATCAAACGACTGCCTGGAAAACATAAGCCAGCCGAAAATGGCAGGTTGCGGTTTCTTTTAACTTTTAAATAATCAATGAAATCAACTAGTCTGAACAGTTACGCAAATCATTCGAACACTTTAATAATTTAACTATTTCTTCATTTTATTTTTCAAAACCAGACTCATACGTGGCTTTTTATGTTAACATTTATAAAAGCGTTCTTTATTTGCATAGACATTAAAAATATCCTCGTTTTCTCCATTGAAAAATAAAATATGTATGCATTACTTTAAAAAATGAGTCGTCCTTTTATATAAAGTTCATAGAAATTGAAAGCGATAACCATGCAACTGACGTAAGTTATGATAGGGTGAGAGATATGTATCACTTAACGTTGCGCTGCAAAAAAAAAAAAAGTTAAAACTGATAACTTCTTAAGCTGCATGAACTTGCCTACCAGTCCCTCTACAACTAAAATGTGGAATTAGTCAAAATAACGACGTTGGATTAATATTCTAAGAGCCGCTAAAAGCTTATTTTAGAGAGTTTAGGAAATTAATTTTGCAAATTAATGTATACCATCGATATTGTAAAGGATTTACCAAAGAGGTCCGTTTTTGACGGATAGTATAGAAAGAAAACGTATCAAAGAACTTTTTCTACATTGATGGCTGTGTTGCCCTTGTGTCTAGATTTCTTGTCGCCTCGTAATAAAACAGTAGCTAAACTGAAAATTGCCCCAATTAAGGAACAAATCACTTCCTTATTTTTAACTATAACTAATAAAACAGTTGAAATGAATTAATGGTCTTGCGGCGCATTTTTATGACGGTAGTATGTCCACTAGTTTTAATATACTGATATATATATATATATATATTGCTATCGTGAGATACAAATTGATCGTGAGTAAATTCCATAAGGCATACATTACTACGCGGAATAATGACCCAGTAGCTTTCGATCAGCTAGCGACGTTCAACGGAAAATAAACCAAACCCTGCAACTTGAAGCTCCAATCAAAGAAAATCACCATGTCCATGATCAATGAATAAAGTTTCAGGAAAGACTTAATATGAAGCTCCGCTTGAAATCAATGTCTCAAATGAGACTGTCGTTTGAACGGACTTAATGCAAGTGCTTTAAATTCATAAATCAAGACCCAATGCAACATAGAGTATTATACTTGGGAATGCAAAAGATGAAAGAGCTTTCAGTGAAATTTATGCTAAAGCAAACGTTTTTTTACATGTTCCCATTCATGGGATAGATAAACAATACCAAAAGGCCTAGGCTCACTGCTCCATTAATTATGGAAGAAGCTTTTGGGAGTAGCCTAGTTAGTTTAACTGGCTTAAAGCGAAGCGATAAGCTTGACAAAAAAACAACGAAAGAAGGAAAATATTATCATACAATAAAAGAAGTAAAAAAATTATTTATCATTTTTAACGCGAAACAGATCATTCTAGTCCAACTTCAGATAACATCTTCAGTATTCGTTTACAAGGTCTAGTTAGCAAGAGATATTCTATTGAAACCTGCTTAAATAATATTACATTTTACGCCAATAGATTTCCTTTATAGCTTATTTTAATTCACCGCTTATTGAAAATCAACTTCGGTTGAACAAGCGATGGTAATTTTAGCTGTTACGGCTCAAACACTTTGGCTACTGTTGAAGAAAGGTCGGTTTTGACCTTACACGACAGTGCCAACATCACGAGTTGAATTTGACCGAAGCTGAACAAACACAGAGGTCTTTTGCATGTATAATTTTCATGTAACCAAAGAAGACAATTCCTACTCGTATACTTGATGTTTTTTTGAGGAGTTGCCTTTCACGGGGTTCAATATCAAGCCCAAAAAGTTATCTAACGACCTTGCGGTAAGTAGATACGACATTTCAAAATTATCATCCGACTCAGATGTGCTTTTGTGACCGTCCTTCGGCAAAAACATAAATTTTTGTGCTTTAACAAGTAACAGCTAAACCACCCACACAAACTGTTTTGCTCTTTGTTGTACAGAGACTTCCGATGTCTGTGACCTTTTACTTCAGCTCATCCATTTAGTTTAATTACAGTAACGTTCTGTAGTCTTGATAGCAAACTTTTATGACTTATAAATTCAATTTTGATTTTAGCTAAATTAAACAAAGTTAAACAAGCTAGCCTGTGATATTTTTGAAAGCGGCATTACTAATTTTAGGCGTATGGTTTAATAAATTTGAAGCGTAAAGTTGGCGAAGGTGAATGTGGCATAATCAGTTTGGGGGCGCCTTTAAGTTAGTGACTCGGTTAATTCAAAACGTTTTTAGCTCCAAGGATACTGATGAAAAGAAGAAACAGAAACGGAAACTTTTTACTCAGCGGAACAGAAAAGCTGAACAAGTTAACCACGCCGCTTTCGAATTCACTCAGTAGCAATTATTTGATTTTCGCAAAGGTAGTGCTAGGTAACCGTTGGCTAAGCCAGAAAAATGAGAACTTCCTTTAACGAAAAGTTCAACAATAATTATGAATTGTCCTGGGCGATTGTCGTAATGAAAGAAAATTGTTAATTAAGGATAACTTGACAATAAGTTACATGAATTAACGAGTTCTCTTGTAATGAAAGAGTCTTCGTTATTGTCTACAAATTGAAGGAAATCTATTTAACCTCGTCGTCCAATCACGGTGCTCAATAAAATCAGGCCAAACAGCTGGATTGTATTTGATATAGGAAACAGGACCACTTGCTTTCATAAACTGTGCAACTTAGCCGAGCATAAGGCAATGCAAAGACGTCTTTAAGGAAATATCTAAGGTAAATGACCACCTTTATAAAAATTGATAAATATGCTGAGATAACGAATCTTGTTGAAATTAACGAAAAACTGAAGTACACAAAAATGGAAAAGGAGAAATTTTGTCTCTATTGAATAGTTTAATCTTTGTTAATTTTTGCAAAGTATGTTTTGCCTGGTTTCTTTTAAAAAAGATAATCGATCCTTATTGTTGAAGAAGTTGGCCAACGTACAGGTTTTAAGAAGTTAATCGGCGTTTAAAAACTGTAAAAGTCAGTAATTAAATTGAAGGGAAGACATGACTTGTCAAAATCGATTTTTTTTGTGAAATTATCAAAGCTGCAGAACTTTGCACGACCCTTAAACATGCCTCGTTCTTGATTTTAAAGGCAGTTAATTAGCTTTCACTTTGTTCTTTTATAGCCCAAAAGAAATCTATCTTATCAAGATGCCAAGATCGTTCCTGATTAAGAAAAAGCGGCAGAATCCTACCAAGATGGAAAACAGAGAAGTGGAAGAAGTTCTGAACAGCGCAAGGCAATCTTCACCTGAAAATGTTGAAGGTATATAATCCCTTGTTCAAACTGAGCCTCTGTAATACGTTCCGAATAGTTTTTTTGCCATGTGGCTCCCATCGCATCATAATTCTGTAGCTGCCCTGGAAAAATCGCCGTTTCTCTATGATTCACGAGAAAATTATATTAATCAAATGAGCCTCTTTTTTGTAAAAATAAATAATTTGTTCTCAAAGATCGCGGAGGTATCAATTCGCAAAGGAGGTGACAAAATAAATAATTGAAACAAAGGCGTTAAAACAGAAAATGTTGAACTGAATTTCAAATGACAAACTTGCTTTTTATTGTTTACATTGCTGTCGATGATTTAACTTTTCGATACTGAAACTCACCGTGAGACTAATCTGACCAAAACATTTTACCGAGGAGTAAGAAAAATGAATTAATTGTTATCTGTTTTCGGCAAATTTCTTAACACATAGTGAATAGCTGAAAATATGAAAAGCACGCCTTTTTCGCCTTGCCCTTCGCAAGTAAGGCTCTGTCAGTGTTCGATCCACACGAATCTTTTTTTCATTTTTAAGTCTCAGCTGGTGCGATGCATTTGTGAATCGTTGTGAAAAGAAGAAATTTTCTTCGAAAAACTAAACATTTAAAAACGCTTTCCATAATGGCGAAAAAATTGCGAAGCTAGCATAGGCCCGTTCCGCGCGACCGGGGGTATATGACATTAAATTAAATAAATATTTCTGGCGCGTTTCAAACTACGGTCAAAGGCTTCAGTGATGAACATTAATTGCTCTCTTCGCTCTCGAGTTTAATCCGAGATGTATTTAATGTTGCATCCCATTGTCTATCAGGGCAATTGATGATCAAAAAGAAGAAAATTATAAATGATTTTAATTGCGCGATCACGCAGACATTGAGATATACACTAGCGCATCAGTAATGTCAGTTATTAAATCAGCCAGTAGTAAAATAGGCCCACTAACTCGAGAAAATCGATTTAATACGTTTGTACAGAATCGATGATGATAAGGAAAACTTTACGACTTACCATGGCTCCGCACTTTCTGCATGCGTATAATCATATGGCATTTTTATTGCTAAAACTGAATAATACTCTAACGCATCCTCCGTTAAATTTCGTTAATCTAATGTATTTAAGTTAATTTTTTTTAAACTGATACCATTGAAGGAGACCTTCCGGCTCTGGGCAGGCAAGACTAAAACAGGAAAATTGTGGAAAGAGCGCGAGAACCTCTCCCCCACTCTACCCCCCCCCCTCCCTTTCTCTTCCTTCTCTCCGTTTTTCCCCCCTACAGCATGTTCGCAGCAAGGCTACGGATCAGAGATTTCGAACTTCAATGATACTTTTAAGACGGGCGATTTCTATCCAGTTTGAACGATTGGAGAGCGCAAACCGAACCGCCTAATTCGAATATTGCTTGCTCCTGACTAACAAGAAATCAAACCGGCCTTTTTGTTTGTTGATTGAGTCTGTCTATCTTGGTTTCAATATGGAAGAAACTTAAAAACATTTTGCACAAAATCCCTGAGAACGCTGGTTTTAAGTTATAAGACGCATGCATATCACAACAGTAAATCATTCGTCGTATCTAAATGTTTGTCGGCTTTATCTCTATTGCAGAGGTGAAACATCATGGTAACTCACTAGGCAACGGAGTGGTGGCCACTGAGGTTACGTTAAGCGCCTTCAAAGCACGGTACTTAGAAAACAGAGAACTGAAATCGAAATTTCCTTTTTACTTCCAAACGCCACACAAGCTTTCATTGGAGCAGTCAGATGAGCGATCATCCGCAAAGTACACCACAACTGCTGATAAATGGAACTTGACTAGGGCAAAAGTGAATGAAAGTGGTTTTGATGTGGATTTTTTCAAGAAGAAGGGCTATATGCTTCCTGCGATGATAAAAATAGAAGGAAGAAATGATGGAGTTGGTTTGCGAAATATAATGTGGGGAAGAAACGACTGGCAAAGCTCGTTTGTACCAAGAGCTCGAGGTGTCCACGAGGAGGATAAGGCAGCCGGGTGTCTTCTCCCAGACAGAGCGAACCATGGCAGCGAGACCACTTCAGACGTGAGGAATAAGGAAGGTTTTGAGACGTCAAGCCTGTTTCAAGAAGGTGCTGCCCTGAAACGTGAAGAGCCGGTGGATCAAAGACCTTTATCTGCCTCCAGTCTGAAAGATACAAAAGAGGCGACGCTCAGCAGTGATGGCGAGACTAAAGAAACATTCTTACAGCAGAAACATACAAAATCAAGTAGCTCATCGAGTAAAAAATATCGCTACAGATGCGATGTTTGTGGTAAATCATTTAGCCGTTCCAATACTTTGACCACACACAGAAGAATTCATACCGGGGACAAGCCTTTTATCTGTGAGCAGTGCGGCCGTGCCTTCCGACAGCCAGGAAACCTGACGCGTCACCGATTAACTCACACTACCGTCAAACCGTACGTGTGCACGCAGTGCAACAAGGCATTCAACCGTGCTTCTAACCTGCATACCCACATGCGCACACACACGAACTACAAGCCGTTCATTTGTGACTTCTGCGGAAAAGGGTTTCACCAGAAAATCGACATGAAGATCCATCGATACACCCACACAGGCGAAAAACCACACAAGTGCGACAAGTGTGGACGCGGTTTCAAGCAGCTGACACACTTGACGTATCACCTGAGAACCCACTCCGAGATGCGTTTATACCAGTGTGAATACTGCGGCAAAGGCTTTAATCAAAAGGGAAACCTACAGGCTCATATCTACGGTCACACTGGAGAACGGCCCTTCAAATGTCAGGTTTGTGGCAAGGGATTCACATTGGCGTCTACTCTGAACACACACAAGAGGACGCATGCGCCTAAGAAGCCTTTTCAGTGCCAGTTCTGTACAAAAGCTTTCTATCAAAAGAATGCGCTTAAGACTCACTATATAGCTTCCCATCCGTTTGCAAATGGTGTTAGCCTTTTGTAATAAGCCATATAGTATTCACATTAAAGAACTGGGCTCGATCTTGTTACTTTACCAGACAAAAAAAGGGGTTTAGTCCAAACGATTCTGGATTCATAGCGTATTCAAAAAGTTTCTACTCTGGACAGCGGATTAAAAAAGTTGCGGATTCGTATGCTGGATTCACCGAACACGTGTCGACGGAAGCAGTATCCGGAAAGAAAAATTTGCGGATTCAAAAATATCCGGATGCTGGTGGATGGGCACTCAGTATCTTGCCACATAATCACTTTTCAACAAAGAGCATCAGTCTTCTTTTGGCGTTTCTTGATGTTTCGAAAATTTTTGCTACATACCATTGTGCTGTGGTGGGGTTTATTCAATTGCAATTTTGATTACATCTTCTGCATCATAAAGTAAACGAAAATATTTAAAAGGTATAACTGACTGACATTTTTTCGTGTTTACAAAACTGTATGTTTGCTGTTAGCAACATAAAACAAACGTTTTAATTTGTAATGGGGTACAGTAATATGCAGTTTTTTCTATCGTTGCCTTTCTCTTTTCTCAAAGGAAACTTCATTTGTGTGTACGTCATAACTGAGAGAGAAATCTAAGAAGATAATTTATATGATATGATGTAATGTGAATCCACATTTATATTTAAGAATGTATAGGAATCCGGAATTGCGCCGGTTTCAATGTTTGCCACTATTTATCTCTGTTAGAACAAAGCTATATCAGCTTATCTGTTATTTTCCACGCTCAGTTTGGTACCAAATTTGCTTCTATATTTTAATCTGTTGTTTCCACTATGCAAGTGATATCTTACAAAATATTTAGTATAGAACTGTAGGTTCCGGGTGCATTGGTGACAAAATAAAGTACTTATTCCACGAATTGTTTTTAGTTGTTACTCAGTTATCTTGGAATTTCGCTGTGTTGTTCTATTTCGAAGATATTAACTAGAGTAGATCATCTGGGATAAGCTCTGTTTGCCTAGTCCGGTCCCTGTACAGCGTCTTCCCAGGCCTTCTCGGTCAATAGACCGGTTTAGCTTATATGTTTTGTTTTCCCAATAGAGGTTCCAAGGGAACTTGGCCCTTTGTCTTTTCATGAATTGTGGGTAGATATGCACTTGAGTGCAGGGCGGATAAATGTTGGGCGGTGAAACGAGCGCTCCGCTCTTCATTTAATGTGTGATGCGGAGTAGGACTGGCGCGAGCGCTCTTTCCGCGCTTCCGGTGCGCTTGAAGGCCGACGGAATTTTCCTTTCTGCAAACCGGAAATCCTATTTTCTTTCTGTAATTTCAGGCTACAGTGTTAAATAGATAAATTCGTTTCATAACAATATCAATGAACAGTTTCATATGTTTGTGTCTGTATACCTATAAGTCAAACTTGTTGGTCCTATAATGCCAAAATTTGAGTTTAATTTGAAAGTGTTGAATACCTCCTCCTTCCACTAAATATCACCTAATCGTCTTTCGCCGTTTCGTTTGCAAAAGCTTAACACTTCTTAACCTCAATTTTTACATATGTTAAAGGGGGATAAATTTTATATAACATAACAAAAAATTAGATTGATATATTTTGATATAGTGGCGTTGTACTGCTTCAAACTTTGGTTCTCGGGTGCAACGCGCCATGGCGATTCGCGCAATGCGTCGCAAATCCGGCAACCACATGTAAACAAAATTTATTGAGGTTAGTTGTAAGGTTTTTTCTCCGTTTTTCTCTCTAAAACAAAACAAGGTAAACAGTAAAAACTGAGGGGAAACTAATTTTGAGGTTTCGAAGAAAAAGAAAGACGTATGAGATGTTTTTTTTTTCAAAATTAAAAAGAAGGATGATGGTGATTGGAATTAGCATAATTTCACCTTGCACGAGCTGCACGCATTTTAAAATACACGTCATCTAGTTATGAAAGACGATCTGCTGTCTTTTAGTTTTGCCATGGATGAGATTTTCCTTCGTGTTTTAGACAGTACTTAGTTGTTTTTGTTTTGGAATAACATCGACATTGGCGAGAAGTAGAACGAAAATATAATTCAGTGGTAGAGTCATGGAAGTAATAAGACTGAAACCCTTTGAAAGAGAAGTTTGCCTACTCCAACTAAACCGCCCGCAAAAAATAGCAACATTTTCCTCTCGGAGACAGCGTACCAGCAAAAATTAAGGAACGAGGAAGAAGTGCAAGAAAACAAATCAAGCCGCCATAATTCAGTGACAGCGGCAGTGTCTAATGGACAAACCACATCTCAAGCCCTGACCAAAGAAAAACAAGCGACATTTAATTTCTAAGCAGAGTCCCAGTCCACTGCATCACACCTTTTTGCTCGGACGCGCTCGTTTCACCGCCCAACCTTTATCCGCCCTGCTTGAGTAAGTAGCCTGCGAACGGCAGACGTATTTCCGGTCGACGACCGGAAATACGTCTGCGGTTCGCAGACTAGTGAGTAAGAGACATTTGAAGGAAACAGTTCTCTAGGGTATTATCACATGGCCTGTATTCAGGGGCACCCAACGAGAATATTAGGAAAACCAAACATACAAGCTAAAGAGGTCTATTCATTTTGGTTACGTAGTCAAACGGATCACGAACGGACTTGAGGTTCAGGGACGAGAGGAGAGTTTCACAAGAAGATAAAAATATTATGGAATGTAGTGCTTTTGAGGACCTATTGCTACATTCCATCTTAGATTGTACTGAAACTTTATAATTTTGAAATACCATAAATCCTCTATTAAGCCCCCCGGGGGGCTTATTTTTTTCAAGCACTTTTGAGGGGGGGCTTAATAGAGAGGGGGGGGGGCTTATTTAATTTAGCGAAACGCATTACCTGTAGCAAAAATACCGTGGTATGAGACAGAGTAGACTTACGCGTTGTACAATTAAAGTCACTGTCAAAAGTATTTAATTCACTTGTGGGAGCCTAAAAGTAACAAAAACAAAATTCTTATTCTTCAAAAATGCGCTCTCGGCCTCATGAGAGCTAGAGGGCAAAATTGAGAAAGTTAAGCATATGAAGTTGGAGGTCATGCCGCCGAAGACCAAAAGCAATATGAACTTCCAGCCTGAATAAATCATAACTGATCAGTCCATGTTAATCGTTAATTTTTTGGTGAAGAATAAGGATTGGGGCTTATTAACTTTCCTCCTCTGAAAAGGGGGGGGGGGGCTTATTAGAGAAGGGGGGGGGGGCTTAATAGAGGATTTACGGTATTGTTAAAAAATTAACCATTTTCATGCTTGAGTCCTAAAATTGATTGAATTAGCCACTCTTCTTCTTTGGTAATATTTCATACGTTTTTAGTACAAAAATACGAAAAATCCAGTTTTGTTTCAAATTTTTAAATTTTTAATCTCTGCTGTGCAAAAAAAAAAGTATCGTCTACGCTCCGGACAAAAAAATAATGTGATTTTGTTCCGACAAATGGGGAATGTTTGTTAGGTACATCTCCATGAGGTCAGAGTGCGGTCTGCTTACGAGCCAAGTGACCCATCAGTTCGGAGCTTAAACCGGCCTGGAAGTATCAACTACACCCAACCCCCACCTCCCCCCCCCCCCCCCCTCCAGAATGGGATGACAGTCCATCACAGTTTTACAGTAGTGTACATGTAGCAGCTGATCCTAAGGTCTCTCCTAATTGGTCGCTGGAAACAATGACATGTCATTCTTCCCATTGTTTTAGTATTGTTTGGGGTTAGGGTTTCGAACCATTGGTGACTAATCTTTGGATCAGCTGCTACATCACCCCAGTTTTAGCCCTAGCGGAATGTCGCTTCCAGCACCTTTTTTACGCCTGGTTCAAGAGAGACAGTTTAGAGCAACGTTTCTCTTTTTCAAGGAAAGTACTCCCAAAAAGGCAAGGAAAACGACACTAGGACTCCAAACATTTCCTAAGATGCGCATCGAACAGAGATTTTGTTCAACTGAAATTTGTACGACGGCTTCAAATTATAAAAAGGAAGTCAAGCATTTGAAAAACACAACACAACATTTCAGGGTGTGGAAAAATATGAACATCATCGATCGGGTGAAAAAGAATAGGAGTGGGTTTCACCGATTATCAATGCAATTTTAATATTCAGAAAATTTAAACTGCAGGGTGGCGAAATTGTTACTGAGCCATCCCCTTTCAGGTTTTGAAACCGCGTTACACTGAAGAGTATCTAGTGTATAAAAGACACTTCTAAAGGCAAAACCACAAAAATAAACTAGTCAGCCGAATCTTAGTAAACCTGGATCAAATCTTCAATACCAAATTTTAAATTAAAACATAGCAAACAGAAATTGTTGGGCTAGGAACAAAATAAATGTCACTAATTAAGTTCATCGCGTCTAGTGTATATATATGTGTGCTGAAAAATGTAGACATATCTACTTTTGTAAACCTTTCAATGGGCTCATCAGTCGTAGGCTAAAAAGACCACTGTTGGGGGGGGGGGGGGGGGGGGGCATAACGCGGCGTCAAATATGAATTCACTCATATTCTGAGCACCCAAGGATCACCAATGTATATCTTCACAGGACAGCGCCTAGATGTTTACCAATTTTGCAGGTGGCGATTGGAATGTGTTCAAACTGTTATTTCTGAACAGGTGGTTAATTGTGATTCGACGTTTAATTTTTGGAGATGGTACATCTCTGAATTATGATAGGAAACAACATCAAAAAGTTATAATTGCTGTTCACAAATAGGAAACAACATCAAAAAGTTATAATTACTGTTCACAAAGGTGATACAAGATTTTCGAACTTGAGGAGATTCATTTACGGATTGCTTCAATAATTTCAGAGAACGGTCGCCAATCATGATGAAAGAAAGAGACGTTATTCTAGAAGGCAGAGAAAACGAATACATCTCCTTGGAGGATGAGGAGCAAATAAAGAGGAGAGCGCAACAAGGGGAGTTGTCCGTGGATTTCCTCTTCTGTTGTTTCTTTTGGTGTTCTTGTATATGGTGGGTGTAACTTCGAAACTGACGCTGAAAAGAATATTTCAAGAGACCTTCTATATTCCACAAGTTGGCTTTTATCTATTTTATTATATAATTTGAGCACGAGCTTAGTACGGTAGGTTTCATACTGAAATTAAAAGAAAAAAGAACAGAAAAATGCACCGCAGGCCTCAATCTTATTTCTAATGTGACTACGTTATTACCTTTGTTCAGTGGAACTTGCTACATTATTGGTGCTGACCAATAGGATCGCAGCTATAGGGAACATGATTGGGACCTCTTTGTGTCTTTACAATTGAAAAGAATCTATTTTGTGATCTACTCTTCAAGATGAGCAATTTAAAACTCACAAACGGCAGGTGGTGTTATCCAATCACTCCAAACATGAATAATCACGATGATTTCCTATATATACATCTCATAGTGGTTCTTATAAGGACAAGGACATTTAAAGAATTTATGAATTCAAGGACCGATCGTTAAAGGAATTTTTTAACCTGCTTTCTCACTCATGTAACATTTTGTGATGCAAGACATCATCTCTAAGTTTTAGAGATACTCACAGTGTAATTTAGTGACGACGTTAATAAACTATTTAAAGGTTGCGATGCCATCCCGGCTCAGTTCTAAGACTTGCTGTCGTCCTTTCAAAGATGTTATTACAGTTGTCTCAAAGGCTATTCTATTTTGTCATTTCAAATTTTTAAATGACGAAAAAGTAATCATTTGTGTACATTATTAATGTTCTAATCGGTTGCAATCTCAAATTCTCAAATTCCAGCGAAGGCGAGGAATTTCTAAAACTTTAAAATGCGTACTCGATGTATAGTCCCTAAAATGATGCTCCATGGCTAGGAGATAGACCAATTCAAAAAATAACCTCGTGTCCTTTTTAAGAGGGCACGATGCACATCTGACAGTTCCAATATCGTCTGCGTACTCTGAATTCAATTGTACCTGTAGTTAACAAATAGAACTGGAATAACTGAGTTCCCAAGGGGTCCAGCTTACATATTACAGAATACTAGGGTATATTTCATTGGGCTGCCTATGGCGCCCAATTATGGAATGAGCTTTCTTCGTCGAAAAAGGACAAAATGGCGGACGGCTCATCCAGAAGGCGTTGCGTGTCCCACTCCCCCTTCAATGAAGCCGATTTTTGCGGGGAGGGGACAAGTCATTTCAGGTCTTCTAGCGAACAGATTTGGAACGAACCCAAAATTATTGCGTGGAGATATTGGCCCTATATCCACGCCGAATGATTATCTAAATACAGTATTCGATGATGTTATTAGCCTGTGCGAGAACTGCAGAAATAATGTAGACATATAATTCTGCAAGCAGAATACTGCAATGCTGATCGTACTACGTGAAATTTAACTCTGCAAGACATCAACAAGACACCGAAAGAACTCAAAACAAAGCGGGTTTGTAGCCATAGACAGCTGTTTCGCCCTTTTTGGGGCTCGTCAGTATGGCGTAACAGAAAAAACTCTGATGCAAAATAACCGCGCACTATGATTTTAAGCCCTGACCCAGAACTCTGAACACCCACAGAATCACGCCATACCACGTGCTTTCTGGGGGGCAAGAGTCCAAGTGTCAAGTTGATGTCTCGCAGAGAAAATAAAAAAATTGGCCAAAACCAACCTGAAAACATGGACAAAACCATGCAAAAATTACAGCATATCGGATCTATAAAAGATCTACGGTCCAAAAATACATAAAGTAACAAACATAAACCACGAGGGACTGCACTGGACCGCAAACGAATATGCCGAAGAACGTAGGATCTGTAAAGACCTGATCAGCCAACCTGATCAGGTCTTTACAGATCCTACGTTCTTCGGCATATTCGTTTGCGGTCCAGTGCAGTCCCTCGTGGTTTATGTTTGCAGAAATAATGTCCGCCCACGGTCCCCACGGGAAAAGCTTAAACTTGTTACACTTCTCTCCCTGCGTGTGAAAAGTCTTTTCCGAATATGTTATTTGTAGATCGCCCAGTCAATTAGAAACATATTCACTTGGATAGTTAGAAGGGCTTTAAACGCAATATCCGACAGAAATAAAAGTGAAACTTAATTTGCTTTGCGGGTTCTAAGGAACAGAAAGTTACTGTTATTTACAGTATTCAAAACACCAACATTAATCCTGTCACGTTTTATAGTTTTTTTTTTTTGGGGGGGGGGGGGGAGGGAGAGTGGCAGAGGGATTGGTGGAGGGTTGGGTTGTGGAAATGTCCCAGTTAAAAATAATGTCAATCATATCTTGTTTCAAAAGGCTAAGTATAACTCTATTCCATTCCACCGGTTTGGAGTAGCTATACACTCAATCCGGAGGAAAAAGTGTAATTGAGTCGACGAAGGAGACGCTTCCTTATCAAGTAGTTGGCTGTTCTGTGTGTTCTTGGGTGGCCTGTGCATGTTTCAAGCGCGAGAAATCGAGAAAAGAGGTTGTGGTTCGGTTCCAAATCTACGCCATCTTGAAACGTTACAATAGTATGTTTGCGTCGCGTTTCGCAACCTTTGGATCTTTGCTTCCTCGTGGTTCGTGGTTTAATTTGGGATCTTTTTTGCTTCGTGATTTCTACAAACTTCAAGGCAAGATCAATCTTTTCTTTTCTGAATCTTTCGTACATCAAAGACTGATATTCACTGCTCCTGGATCTTTTGCGACGCCTGATCTCCAAACGGCATATTCTATCGTATTGCTGCTGGCACAAATCTTAAAAATGAAACTACACAATCAAATGAAATGAGTCGTACTTGGCACAAAAGACGTGAAACGAGTCATTGTAGTCAATCAAAAGTAACGATTTCTCGTACCCAGTCAAATGAAATCAGTCGATCAAATGAAAAGAGACGTTGTGAACGTTGTACTCGCTGGCTATTGAGCACAATGATATGACCCATTGTGGTCACGCAAGTACCAGTTGAATGGAGTCATTGCTCTCACACTCTGACCCATTGCGGTCACATTGAAATAGACCGAGTCGGTCTGCTTGGTGGCCATTGCACATGAAATGTTGTTGTACCAGACACAGTTATCTTCGCTGTTAAAAATTTGAGAGATCTAAGGCGACGCACTATAATCTACGATTACTGCTAGTTATAATCTACACTTCCCAAAATATTAAGCCTTTGCATCGTGCAGTCGGCAGCCTGATGAGCCCCACTATGGGGATCTTAATGTTTCAAGAAACAACAGAAGTAAGTTTGTTAATGATATATGAAATGAATCATATATGAACTGCGGAAATGAAATGAAATGAAAGAAGGATCGTCTCATCTCAGTGAAACGCAATTTATGCAATTGCATAAATTGCGTTTCACTGTGACGATCATTCTTTCATTTCAGAAGTAAGTTTCTTGGTGAAGAGAATGGTGAGAATGACAATTGACGTAATACAAAATAGTATGATAGTGTGTACTAATATTCTAACCTGAGAAAACAGCCCCGACATTTCGCGACGCCACGACTGGTTTCTCCCCGAAATGACGTCGGAGAAACGAGCGCAGAAATTTCATACTGATGACGTGATACCACCCAAATCTGGGGAATGCTTCTGATTGGCCGTGTCGCGAGGGAAATTTGCTTCAACCAATCAGAAGCATTAACCAGATCTGGGCAGTGCCGCGTCATCAGTATGGAATTCCTGCGCTCGTTTCTCAGACGTCATTTCGCGAAGAAACCAGTGGTGGCGTCCCGAAATGTCGGCTGTTTTCTTAGGCTACGTGTATTCCTGATCACTCTTGCAATTTAGCTTGTGCCACTCACCCAAGCACACAATATCTACCACCAATATCACAAAAACTGCCCTACACCGGCCCCCTACATCCACTACCACCTCTCCCACCACCACTACTAACAGTAGTTTCCGCAATACCAAGAAACAACCAACAAAAAGGGGAGATGAAAAAAAGATGAAGGGCATATCTTTGACAGTGACAGTGAGGGAATCTACTTAGTTAAAACGAGCTGTTTAGATTTAATATATTTTACAAGGTTTAAATATTTGTACAAGAGTTACAGTCTATAGCGACTCAAACTATTTTTAAAGAGCATTTTTAAGAATACAATCAATAACTCGATTGCCACTATGGCGCTCAGAAAGCTCCAAATTAGTTTAAACTTGTCACTGGACTAAGCCAAATTATCTTTTCGTCTATTACAATAATTCAACATCCGGTGACCCGGTCTAACTTAAACCAAAGTGGACTTTTTACTCTCTGTATTGAAATACAGCCACTTTGTCGACGCACGTGTTTGCATATAGTCAACTATTACTTAGCAGACACCTAAAGCTGGTTCCTGTCATGACAAGTAGTGCATC
Organism: Porites divaricata; assembly: GCA_038088405.1. Taxonomy (NCBI): domain Eukaryota; kingdom Metazoa; phylum Cnidaria; class Anthozoa; order Scleractinia; family Poritidae; genus Porites; species Porites divaricata. The sequence goes on along the minus strand of JBBMOI010000001.1, from coordinate 60,529,492 downwards.
ATTCGTCAAATCAGTATAACACAATTTGGATAACGTTTAATTTCTGACCAAGAATAAGAAGGCTCTGGGAGCAAAGTTGAAGAGGTGAAATGCATGTATCTGTCAAAAGTCAGACTGGCGCATGACATAGTGGGCAATGGTTCAGAGCACTGATTTCTTGCTCGTAGGCTCGGTGTTTACATGTGCCACACATCCAGAACTGATAGTCCATCAGCGGACGACCACTCACTATGCATGTTGGGAATTTGGTATCACAATTTGGACAAACTTGGCTCCTATGAAAGATGAAAACGAAAAAATCACACCAGGAAAAAAATTTCCGACCAACCATTTTACCAAACAATTTACAAGATACAAAGAAAAACGAGGTTTATAAAACAAACAGCAAGGAAATTATGTTTTCAAGCTAAGCTTCAGCACTTGGTTCAGTCCTTGTAAGCTCAATTGAAAGAGTACCGGACAAGGTTAAAAAACTTTTTTCCCATTAGAGTTCAAGTTAGCGTAGTTCTGGTTCAGGTTAGATGTGCAAATGGCTGGAAGATCAGGCCGAAATAGCGGTCCCAAGTACAGTGAGAGTATTGCGAAATTCTTTTTAAGGGAAAAAAGGAGTGGCCAAATAGTAATAATAATAATAATAATAATAATAATAATAATAATAATAATAATAATAATAATAATAATAATAATAATAAAGGAAGCAGATGTTGACCACCACAAAACCAACCAGTGGCTCAAAAGCAGTGGACTGAAGGCAGAAACGGAAGGATTCATAGTCGCAGCCCAAGACCAAAGCCTAGCTACCAGATCATACCACGCCAACATTATCAAAGACGGTACTAGCCCCCTATGCAGGATGTGTAACAAATATGACGAAACAATCGACCATATCGTGTCTGGGTGTCCTGAACTTGCGAAAACAGAATATACTCACAGACACGATAAAGCAGCTGCGTATATACACTGGAAAGTCTGTCACAACTATAATATCAAGACATCAGAAAAGTGGTATGACCATGAGCCACAAACAGTTACAGAAAACGAGGATGTCACAATATTATGGGACATGCCAATACACACAGACAGGAAAATAACAGCCAACAGACCCGATATAGTGATCAAAGACCACAAAACGAAAACCTGTAAATTCATTGACATGGCAATACCATCGGACAGAAACACATCCGTGAAAGTTACGGAAAAACTATCCAAATATAAGGACTTGGAAATTGAAACAAGCCGAATGTGGGGCATGAGAACGGAAACGATACCAGTTATCATTGGAGCACTTGGAGCTATCAAAAAGGGACTAGAAGCTTATCTTGGAAGAATCCCCGGCCAATTAAGCATCAGTGAACTACAAAAGATAACCTTGCTAGGTACAGCACACATTCTGAGGAGGGTGTTATCAATCTAAAAACTGGCTATCCCCTAGTGCCCCAGGATCATGGTTTGATCCCGGCCCTAGAGACTCTAAGCAAACATTATGTGAGGACAATAATAATAATAATAATAATAATAATAATACTTATATAGCGCCGATATCAATATTGCTATTTTCATCAGCGCTTAAAAATAAAATATTTCAAAAATAATAATAAAAATAATAATAAAAGGAAAAATAAATAAATAAATAAAAATAAAAATTACCAAGACTACATAAAGTATACATGCATTAAGTGCATGAACCTACCAACAAAGTTAAGACAATTATGTCAACACTTAAACTATAAAAAGTTACCTGTTAAACTACTTAAATCGTAAAAACTGCATAAAACTATAAAAATTACCTATTACACTACTTAAATCGTAAAAAACTGCATAAAACTTACTAAAACCGAGATTAAAAAGCACATAAAATCACAAAAAAGCTTTCTGCAACACCCATGCCTACACTGTATATCATCCAGCTCAGTCTTATTTACCACAAAAAAGGACAAAAACACAGGACTACACACTCAGAAGCAAATGAATGTGGCGAGGAAGCCCAGAAAGAAACAACAGGGCTTATAAATATTGGGCTCCCTCAGAGTATGAAAGTATATGTTTACAAGGAAAAGGATGGAGCGTATACTGAGTTGTGTAATCATGTTTAACCAAGGGCAAGTAATCCAGCAACCTGACTGTCAGGTTTCTCTAAGGGTGGAGATCAAAAAACTAATACACGTACGTACCAATCAGGGATCATAGTTCCGCAGCTGGTGCACTCTGCCTTGTTACCGCGGGAATCCTTTGGTGAGTGTCTACAAACAACAAGGTACAATCAATTCTCTGTAACACGAGCAATTCTGGGACCAGTTATGCGTGTCTGTCTTAGAGAAGTGTTCACCTTATAGCGGAGCTCCACGCGCGAGCGAAAAGCGGAGCCCAAAGGCTGAGAAAATTTGTTTATCTATCCATCCGAGGAATTTTGGGAGTCACGTGACCGTACGTATGTCCGTCCGTCCGTCCGTCCGTCCTATCCGTAAGCGAAAGCTTACATTTTTATAGCTGATATTGCACTTCCTGATTGTGATTAATTGATAGCTGTCAAAACTGGGTATCCACTGACCAGTATCACATGATCATATCACGGGCTTAGGTGTCGACCGATCGAGGTTACGTGCTTTTTTGAACTTATCCGCTGACAAGTTACTAGTAATCAACTGATCACAGGCTCAAATCCAAATAGATTTCTTTGCAATGGTTACAAGTTTATTGTTTAAAGTAAATTTTAAATTTAAACGGGAGCTTCGCCTTTAGCCTTGGCCAAATCTATTTATTAGAGAGGCAACGAGAGGACCTACAGAAAAGTACGAGCCACCTTCAGGGAGAGAAAGGAAAGTTACCCGTAAATACAAGTTCTACATGGGTATGTCTCGCTTAAAACGGTTGTAGCCGTGAAGTAATTTATTACGAGATAGGAAAAGATTGAGCAGTGGTTAAAAGCAGAGAATTTAGGAGAGCAGCTGAATCTCGCTTAAAAATCTGGCTTTACGCATAGAATACAGATGTGTTGTCCTAGCACCACGAGGCTATCTACCCTGCCCGCACCCCCACCCGTGAACACAACGTACTGACAACTGCCCATTCGAGTTTTGAGGTGCTTAAACGAGACATACTTAGTAAATATTTCCAAAGCAAGTTCTTCATAAGCATTCTTCTGCTCCTGTGTGAGACTCTCAATCGACTCCAACTTGATAAAAGCCTGAAGAAAAACAAAATGCCCCCATGAAAGGTACAGGTTATGATATTCTTTTTGCAGAGTTTGGGAAAAATACCCGATTACGTTTTAGAGAGGCACGTTCAAACACTGAACCATGCTTTATTACTCACAGCAAGCTAATGGGCTGGCTATTCACAATTTTAAATGAATCGAATATTTCCGATCTCACGACCATCAAGAGACAGAGCTAACAAAGGTCTTCATTGTAAAGGAGTCCATATTACCGTATTAGTTAGCTTATGCAATGGGCCGGGATAATAGAGAGAAGAGAACGGCAAAACGTTTGTGGGTGATAAACGTAGTGTTTTGCCGTGATCTTAACCTTACTGTGCTCTGAACGTTTACGATAAGATCTGTTTTAAGAAAGGTGAAGTTTGGTGTAAACAACTGCGAGGATCATCCGTCATTTGATTTCATTTCCGACGGGTTCAAATCCCGTTAAAGTCCTGAATTTTTTTTCAGGCTTCTAACGCAACTGCATAAATTGCGTTCACAACTGCGAGGATCATTCTTAATTTGATGTCACGCTCGTCTCACAAGTTTTGCCGTCTTTCCTCCGCCGTCCTTCTGAGTAACTTCACTATTATGGATTCGAGGACTGTATGGGTGTCAGTTACCTCAGGACCAAGTCGATTATTCGTAGCAGAGAAGCTTCGTTATTAAAGATGAATTTTGCAGGTTTAACTGTATCAGTTACAGTCCATACACTACCTTTGAGCAGGTTCCAAACGCTCTGTTAGCACAGCTGACCAGCGCCAAAAGAGAGTGAATACAAACTGGATCCAAGACGTCTTCGTAATCACACAAGCGCAGGGCCTGGAAAGAAATCGTTTGGTCTTCAGTTTCAGCATGCAAACTATTCCGACACAAGACAGTGAACGACTTGAAAATGCAGTTGAATTTGCCACTTTAGTAACGGCAAGGAGACTGGACCAAGCTAACCTACCAAAGACTTCTGGGACTGTTACTACGGACAGGGGAAACAATTGGCCAATAGCTGACTGGCGCGTCCCAAGTAACGATCCCAGAAACACTTGCGGAACCAGAGTCTCCGCCCAGTTATCTTCTCGTTTCTACAGCTGAGTTTAACAAGCGTTGTAGCACGTCTGCGCCTTAATTACTTACGGTCTTCATTGCAGCGTCAATAGCTCCCTCGTACATTTGTCTTTGTGCTAACAGAAAGAAGTGGTATGCCTGGAAAGGGAGAACGGGGTAAAACAAGTTAACTCTAAAGAGTATCCAAAACAAACACAGTGATTACCGTAAAATTCCGAAAATAAGCTCCTCCATGTATAAGTCCCTCCAAATATAAGCCCCCCAAACTCGTCACGCAAAAAACCCTCCGTTAAATCGCCCCTCCAAGTATACGCCGCCCAGGGGGCTTGTACTTGGAAATTACCCTAAAATACAAAGTAAAACAAAGCAAAAACGGTAAATTTGTTTCCAACTATAAGGCTAGCCCAGTCGATTTTGAAACGTAAATTTCCCTCCATAGATAAGCCCCTCCGAATATAAACCCCAACCTCGTTCCCAGGTTCTCTCTCCTACCCGTCGAGAGACCCTGGTTGGGTCTGGTCACGTGTCTCCCAGAATCTGGGAGATTACAAACAAACGACTTGGGGGAGGGGCGGATAAGTGTGAGATTTGTCTCTACAAAGCGTAGACGTCGAGATCAGTGGAAACTGTGTATCCGACCTTGTATGTATTTTGTACTATGATTATGCAGTTCGAAGGGGGGGCCGAAAAGATGTATCAAGCGTTGCCGTCCTCACCGACCTCGAAAATATTAAAATCAAACAGAAGCAACAGGAAGAGAGAATACGCCGCCCGGACTCAGTTTGATTGTTAAATGAAAAGAGGTAAACAGAATCTTAGAAGAGTATATTTTTATCCAACGGCTCTGTGTTGTATTTTTGTCGTCGTTTAAAGTCAACAGAATAGCCGTATAAGTTTCTTTGTTAAAAAATATGGCTTGTGAATATAAAATGAATCCTCTGCTCTCAACGTAACTGCTATGTTTTGTCACCGCTAATGGTTTAGGTTTTGCATGTACTGATTCGGGCCGATTACCAGCCTCTGTCACCGACAAACATTGAGTCTTTCAATGCAAGTTCAACGAACATGGATTTTCCCTTCAATGCGGATAAACACGCGCTTGTGTCTTAGTCAGGATCATAGATTTTAGTACCTAATTGTTGTCATCGGTTTAACTGCGATAACACGAGTTTTTATTTCTCCGCTGGTAATTCGCTTGTTTATCTGGTGATGACTCTGTTTAGGCAGAAATTTCCCGAATTTCAGTTATAGTTGGAGGCTTAGCAAATCTGTCTTGCCCTTTCGATCATTGCGTGAACCCTGGCGTGAACGGTGAAAACGAACCAGACAAAAAAATTGAGAGACAAGGGACTCCTCCCGCGGAATTAATTTTGTTCTGGGACCACGTGACCAGACCCAGCCAGGGTCTCTCTCTCGCTCGCTCCGTAGGGACGGGTAGGAGAGAACCCTGGGAACGAGGTTGATATAAACCCCTCCAAAAATAAACCCCTCAAAAAGGGCCTTTGAAAAATATAAGCACCAGGGCTTATCTGTGTGGTTACATAAAGACCCAGAGACTCGTTTTTTTTAACTGGGACTCAATGGTTCTGGAGTGGGACTCATTATTTTTCACAAGATGAGTCTCAGGACTCACCATAACTATTTGTAACAAAATCAATGCTAACACCAAGAAAACTACAGCAAATGTCGATTTGTAAAATACTAAAAAGAAATTAGCTCTATACCTTGCGAAAGTACAAACTAATTAGATAGTACCATGTGAAGGTATGCTAAAGAGATATTTTTGGATGGTTACCTCCGCTCCACGCCATGCGTTATCGATAATTTTACTCTCGTCTGTGGCAATGGCGTCTTCTTCAAGCAAGCCAGCCAATGCTGATGTTGCCTGCCAAACAAAAGAAATTAAGTATTGGAACTTCAAGTTTCAGTGTGAAATTAGGGTTAGTGCTGGAAATAAATATGAATAATGTTAATAAGGGCTCCAACAGAACTTGTGTGCAGATTAAGACTGCAATATAGCTAAGTGAAATAATATCATTATTTATGCAAAAATACTTCACCCTTTCTGATTGGCTTAAGTCCCCCGGGAAATTCTTTAAAACAAGCTATCGTTGACCAAATTTGGAAACATATTTACCGACATCAATACAATGGAAGTCAATTGTACTGATATTGACAGAAAAAAAGAAAGAAAAAGAAACAGGAAGGCCATGTTTTTACAGAAGCAGAAACCAGATGTGAAAGTTGATGTGATCTTTGCTGTTAAACAAACAAACTAAGCGGTTGAAAGAAGGCTTGACCAAGAATCGAACCCTTACCTTGAACTGGATGAGACGTGCGCCTTACTAACTGAACTATACCGGGTATATTATTACTGACTCAGCTGAGCACAAGATTGAAGCTACTACTTATCTTATTCTACCTGCCACTACACTCGCAATACCTGGCCGTAAATATTCTGAAAGTCAGGGACACAAATGAACAATTAGAGCACATAATCTGAACTACGCTAAACTGGATTTATCGACAGGACAAAGGTTGTTTCTCACAGAAGACGGTTGTAATGCTGTTGATCAATGTTTTCTTTCAATTCAAATTCTAATGTTAGTCTTTTTGGAAATGGACATGTATAATATCTTTGAAATTGATATAAAAAATTTACAAATTGAACCACACATAAATAAAGAATGATAGCCGCGACTATGCTATTGAAACAGCATTCTTCTAACTTTCCTTTTTTCCACACCCGGAAAAAATATCCCACGTTTAACTTTGTTCGGGTTTATACAGTTCATGGATTTACTCTTTCGATAGCCGAGCTTTCAGCCTCATTCTAAAAACAAGGCTTGAAGCAAAGCTTTGAAAAACATAAGGAGCGCAATTTGTACATCTTGTAAATTAAACAAGTAAAATATGGAAGAGAGTGGACTAGCAAAGCAAACTTGTATCACCTAATATAATCGCTAGTACTACAGAGAAGACTATGTCTGTAACGTAACGCAACGTAATGTAACGTGACCTCACGTAATGAAATGAAATGAAATGTAATGTAATTTAGTGTAATGTAATATCACGGACTAGAGGACAACAGCAGGTGTCCTCTGTACATTATATATGACCAGTAAGCTCGGAATTCAGCCTACGATGGAGGCAGTGGCTGCTGCTGTCTGTCTATTTATGCCGGGTGAATTTATAACATTTATGACAAACGACGTGATAACGAACGTAGAGGTTTATCTAAACTCCAAAAATCTTCCCTTATAAAGCCTAGATTCCCTTAAACTGCTCCACGTACCTCTCTCTTGCTTTTCTTGTGTTTTCCAGATGCCGTTTTCATACTCGTCATCTTTACGTGCTCGTGGTAGTTTTCTACCTGTCAGTTAACACAAAAACCTTTGTTATTGGTTCAAAACTTTATACAATATAATGGATTTATTAGTTGTTATTTACTTATTATTGTGTAAAGTGTGTCGTTACTTTCGGAATGAAAGGCCTTCATGGGATCGATAGGGTGGATACCAGTACTAAGGTCGTTGAACTCGAGGCTTCTATTCCATAAATTATTATTGATTTGTTTTTTTTTTTTTGGGGGGGGGGGGGGGGGGAGTGTAGGGGAGGCGCAAAAAATGTCTCTGTCATCTTTATAGTCAGAATATAATTAAAATAAAACCTACCAGGAGAGCAGCAAGAACGTACAATTTCTTCGCTCGAAGGGGGTTTGTCTTGGCGTCCGAAACTTCAGCGGCGACCTGGATTTTACAAGTATGTGAATAACAATAATAATAAAACAAGAAAAAAACCTGCACCAAAATTGTACAACAAATGTTCAACGTTGCAGTCATAGTATAGGGGTGTAAACAAACAAACAAACAATAAATTCTATCCAATATTTACTTTAAAGAGAAGTTTTGCAGCAGCAATAAAATGGTTTGCTTTTCGGTACCTGAACATTGTCAAGGGGTTTACCATTACAAGGACACCTTTTAAAATAATTGAGCGACTTTTCGCGCGTTGATTGGTCGAGAGCTATGATCGACAAGAGTCAGACCATAGAAATGGCGTTATGGTGGCGCAATTTGTTTTTTCTTTTCCTTGGTCTATACTCTTATCGACCATAGCAATGACGCCAAAACGCGAGTGGCTCGTGGTTCCACTTGAGTTTTGAACATTTCGAAGTTATTTCTATGGTTGATAGGAATATTACTGTCTATTGTTAATAAATGTGAACAACTTAATTAATAAAAATGTGCAAAGCACTATATTCCGCCGCGGAACCATAAAAAGCCACTCAGTTCCGAGTTCCAAAAACCCTCACTTTGAAAATGAGGCCAAGTGCACAACCTTTCTTGTGAAAATGAGTTTTATTTGCATGAGATTTCATAATAAAGGCTGAGAACTTAACATTAACACAACACAAAAATTTTCTTTTTCTAAACTTAAATACGGTACGGTCCTTTCGGATTCAACCCCAGAAAATTCCGCCAACGTTTGACAAATTAAATGAAATAGAATAAGATCGATGAAGTTTGAAACAACGAAAAATCCCTTTTCAAGCGACGATTGGGTCTGTTGTCATCCAGAAATTTTGATACTATGGCAACGTGACGTAACGACTTCTCTCAATTGGAAGGTTACCCAGAACAGTCCCATAATGCAGTTCAACACAACAGCGACCAAGTATCACGTGCAGCCTCAAAATGGTCCCCACACAAAGATATCTACAAAAGGATACAATTCTATTGCATCAAGTGTTTTGTTCTTCTCCAGGAGGTACGAGGCGTATTTGGCCAGTAGTGTGTCAATCTCTTTGATGTTATGCTGCTTTGCTAGTTCAATAGCTTGGTCCCATTGGTTTAGTTGAACACAACAGTCGATAGCTTCTTTCACTTTTCCTGTCTGTAGAAACAGAAATACAAAAGCGAGCTAGTGTTTAGATGAGTTCGGCAATAGGAATTTGCGCAGGTCTGGATAGAACAAGTGAAGGTTGGGTTAAGTAAGTAGTAGTAGTCACAGAACTATAGTAAGTTGCCTCTTGTTGCCTGGTTTCAAATAGAATACAATACGACGGCACAAATTCAAGCGGATACTAGTCTCTCTTTGTACCATACACACACAAACAATGCCTATCTCTATAATGCGCACAGCTCTACAATGCGCAAGGTAGTCAAAATAGGACTTACCTTGGTAAACGCGGTCACGGCCTGTTCACACATGCCAACCGCGGAAAACATTCCGGCAATCTCCTGTAGAAAAGCAATGTTCATCAAAATTAGTATTTGTAGGCTTTTGTTGACGTTGTTGTTTGTCTGTTTTTAGAGGGATTACACTCACAATCAAAGCGAAACGTGGACAATCTGATTGTAATTTCAGGTACATTGTAAATTCAGAAAGACACGATAACATGAAAAAGACTATTTTTGCCGTGGACTAACCGATAACAGGACGTGGTTTTCTGGTAAAGTATTGACCATTTTCTCCAAGCCACTGTAGTCTTCAAGCATATAGTAACACTCTGCCAGACGAGCCTGATTTCTTCCTTGTACGTAATAGGTGACCGCATTCTGCCATTTCTGCCGGTCAGCGTAATAATCCCCGATAGCGTTCCAGGCCTGCTCCAACAGTTGGTCATCACCTAAAAAAGTTTATACTCATGTAAGAAGGCTGTTTTAGCTCGTCTGCACACAAAAACGCCTTAAAAAGCGTTTTCACTCGTGTGGCCTGCAGCTATGCACATTTATTGCGACAAAAGAAAGCGTCCACATAAGAAAATAGTTCAAATCCCACAGAAGGGTTAGCCTGCGAGCAAGCTCTCCGGGACGCCCTAGCGGCGGGTCGGGAAAACTAAGGAGAGCTTGCAACCACGTCTCAGGAATTTGAATATCTGCATCGAAAAAGTCGATGCGAAATGGTGATTGGCGAAGTAATGACGTCATTACCCTTGGGTGGTGCTTTCACGTGTTTTTCAATGTTTGTTTACATTCCCCATCGTTTCTGCTTCACTCAAATTGGCGGAAATCTGACAGCTCAGTCAACAGAATTCAAATTCCAGAGACGTAATTGCAAGCTCTCCTTCCTTTTCCCGCCCCGCCGCCAGAGCGCCTGGAAGAGCTTGCTCGCAGGCTAAGGACTGGTTTTTGGACACCAGCATGACGGAAGTGAAAAGGCTCTATTTTTGTACGAACTGGTTTCATCTCCACAAAGTGTCAGTGTGTCACGCAAGGAACAAAAAATTATCTACCAATAATTATATTGATAACCTAGTAGTCTCCTACAAAGCCAGTTTTTGTATCGTCAAGCAACGGTCCTTCCCACAAGGAGGAGTTGCTTGACTACACAAAGTACGGCTGCGTGAGAGATTTAAACAAAGGCTTGATGGGAAAAAGGAGATTATTCATAGGAATAAAGCTTATAGTTGAGAAATAACAACGACAATCATCTCCGAAGTTTCGTTATCGTTTTATTGTGTATGTTGATATTAGAGCAAAACGGCTAAAATACGAACTGTTCGCTCTTAAAGGAAGAGATAAGGGTAAAGAGTTACTCACCCCCTCCTCCCCCAGTCTTCAGAAGTTGAACAACTCTGAACCAGTCCCCTAGCTTCAGCCTGAGGTCAACAGCAAGGTCTCTGAAAAATTCACAACCACGAGCACATTTCATTTAACTTCGTGATATTTTACATTTTAATAGCCATTATGTTCAGAATTCAAACAAAGCATGAAAAAGAAAAGAACAACAACAACAAGATAATACCTTCTGTCCATCTCCAAGTAAAGTCTCTCAGCCTCTTCGAATCGCTTGAAATAAGCAGCAACCTCAGCTTTCTTCTTGGTTTCGTTCTGTAATAGAATGACGGGTTTTCTTTCTCATTTCTTTTTTAAGCTAGCCGCAAGCGCTCCATAACTCTCGATCCGAGAGCTATTTAACCAACCTACCAACCAAACAAACACAACAGAAGACAAAACTTAACAACAACTTACATCTAGTTTCACGAGTCTCTTGACAAACTTGATCCCCTGGTAATCCTGGCAACGAACAAAAGCTTTCTCTGCCACTTCTAGTTCCAGTCTTTCAAGAGAAGACTCGGCCAACAAACGCCTTCAGTAAAAATAGAAAGCATTGCATGCATGTAAAGGTTTGCTGATAGAGTTAAAATATAAGCGCCTAACTAAAGATTTAAACGTTTTAAAAATGGGATCCTCGGGTATTGAAACAACACTTGAGCGGATATTACTTTATAGTTCTACGTTTTTTCACTTGTTGAATTCATTTCGAACCACCTAGTGCGAGCGACAGGTTCGTGCAATCTTCAGAAAGTAGGTAACTTTTGCTAATCGTCGGAAATATTCAAAAAGCTCTACTCAACCACTGAAGTTTGTAATATAGCCTTCTTTCCCGTTTATTCATACACTGTCTTCTTTAAAGGCTTAACAATAAACTAGAAAACCTTGGGAGATATTCGGTACTAATCGAACTTTCTCGAAAAAAATCGGAAAATAAAGCGAAAAATATCTGAAATATTCGTAGGAATCCGCCGTAGGAAATTCCCTAAACGTCATTGCTGGTGTCCTATATAATTATACACCCCACAAACTAATAAGTTTCGGCTTCTTGTGATGTGAAATTGGGTACAAGGGAGTGCAAGAAGGGCAACAACTTGATAACCATACCATAATCTTGGATGTGGATTATCCTCAATGAACTGATAGGCATCAGGAATACCGACTTTTTCTAACAAATCACCAGCGTCACGCAAGGACTGTTAAAAAATGAGACAAACAACAATTACAAGTATGCAAGAAATGATTGCTTGAACTGAATATAGCTGAATTATTCCTACCAATGGGCATACTCATGAAACAGTTTCCCGCGAAGAGTCTATGAACGGGCAACAACGTAAAATCTTACTATCAACTTAATGGCGCTGATGCCTTTACCTCTACTAAGGTCTCTGTCGTTCTACATAACAATTCATTGAATTGCGGGTCCCATGGGAAACCAGTTATGTTTGTTTTTAACTTAGAATCTTAACATTTCAGATTCATATTGGGCCTCGGTGAGATCAGGGTAGGAAAAATTTCAACACTAGAAGGCCCCTTCTAATATCGTGTACAAACTGCTTGGCAGTATCACGTCTACGCGAAACCTATTGCATTAACAATTGTCTGAAAGATATCATGAGCAGTACAGTCCTCTGGTACAGCTTATTACTGCTGTATTTAAGATGGCTTCGCAGACTTCCTGGTTTAGGTATAGCTACACAGTTGAGTTTGTTTATCGTACCTTAACTTCCAAGTCGATTAGGTTTTCCTTGTTTGGGTGGTCAGGATCCTGTCAGAAAAGCAAAGGAAATGTGAAAGTCAAAAAGTATTAAGAAAAAAAAACAAAACCGTGTGAAAGGTATAACAGAGAGATGTTGACTTTGTTTTCGGTTTTCATCCGCGTGGATTCTCTTACATCTGACAAGAGATAGAGCGATTTTCGTATGACCTTGAAATGAAAGCGCGCGAACAAAACAGAAACGACAAACGAACGGAAATAGAGCGATTTGATTGGTTTATCGAACGGACAGACAAAAGAGCCTGGCTTTTCATTGTTAAGCGAACGCTCAGGTGAAAAAACTTCATGCCCGAGAACTTTCTAGAAATCAACCGATACTTCGCTTTGACGTCATACTACAACATGATTGGCCAATCGAACAATGCCTTCTCCATATTAGGGTTTCTTTGGCGGGAAAACAAAGAGGCCATGTTTTGATCTTTTCATCCATTGGCTGATGAAACAAAGAACGAACACTTACCGAAACCTTTTTTCAAGGTCATACGAAAATCGCTCTATCAGTAAGGCCCAGTTCAGGCGCCGAACTTTTCATGAGCCGAACCTAATATATCGAATTAAGTACACAAAACGTTTGGCGTCTGATTCAGTTGGGAGCGCCTGTTTCGATTTGGAGCGGCTTAGCCGTTTGTCCTGCCCGTTGTTCCTTTTCATGTGCCAAACCTTGTACATAAATTATTATAACGTCGGAACGAGAAATTTCCTCCTTTTTAATTTAGTTCAGCTGTAATTAAGATCGGCGTCTGAATCAATTCAGCCAGTTTAAGTAATTTGGGTTGGCCTTAATTCGGTTCGGCTTATGAAAAGTTCGGCGTCTGAAACGGCCCTAAAAGTGCGGCCGTAAAAGTTACCCGAGAAGAATACAATGTCTAACCATTTGTAGATATCAGAACATTGAAGGCACTTTCTCGCCCTTTTTTTTTTTTAAGACACTAAATAGTGGTCTGGCCATGAATCGAATCCGGAGTAATCACTCCGAAGTCTGGTACCCAGCCAACGTCAAAAATTCTGGCGAAAGTTACCACGAAGCACTTCCTATCTGCAATCTCGTTCATCATTCTAATAAGGTGGTTAAGTTAAAAAAAAGCCTCAAATATGACCAATCCGCGAGAGAACGTATACTAACAGTAAAATTATTTCAAATGATTAACGCTCCTCTAATTTAACAGGTCAGCGTTAATCAGCATTTCCTTTTTTTCCCCTTTTTTTCCCCGTTCTGACTCTAGGAACTCTTATTCTGCAGAGGATTTGATAAATACCTTCATTATCTCATCAAGTAGTACAGCTCTCACTTCTAAGTCATTGAACTGACAAATGTATCCAGAGCTCAAAATTGGCTCCTAAAACAGGGCGCAGCATACCAAAATTAAAGGCAAAACAATTAACGGGGAAATCATTCACAACCTACATTGTAACTGCTTGTTAAAGGGAACATAACCACCGATAAGGTAATGAATTCCGGTCTTACTTGCTTTCTCTGCTTCGGTTATTGAATCATTTACGACCTTCACATTTGACTGAAAATACGAGCCTTACGTACGGATACGAGCCGAGTTTTCAAACCAAATAGGCCACTTCCGAGTTCCCCCGGGCCTCTGTATCAAAACGAGGTTAAGTGTTTAGCCTTTGATATGGAAGTGATTTTTCATTCTCATGCAAATAAAACTCATTTTCACAAGAAAGGTTGTGCATTTGGCCTCATTTTCAAAGTGAGGGTTTTTGGATCTCCGAAGAAGCCTATTTTTTTAGATAACCATTGGTCACACAACAGTTATCTGTTACCACTCCGTATGTCAGGTCGGCAGCAAGAAAGAGCGAGAACTACGTTGTTTTTACACTGGTTTGAAATTCCATAATCCTCCGCTCACCAGTGATCTTGTACTGGTATTCAAATCTAATGGTCGCTTTAAATGAATTAGTCTACAACCAAAGATAGAGTGAGATATTACGCCCACGCTTCAAAGAATACCTCAGGATCCAGATTTCGGAATATATACATTCGCGTCTTCTCCATCATGGCAAACAATTCAGCATTATCCTTCAAAAGTAAAGAAAAAAAAAATGAGCTGACGGAAAGGGGATAAACACATACATAAGGCGACAGCAGGAGATAGATACAGATACAGGAGAAGCTGAGAGAGTGTTGCTTCAGACTTAGCGGAAAGACTGTCGTGACATAACTGTTTATGAGATAGGGAACCATTGGTTCCACAATCTTCGCAGTTGTCTCATAACTGAACTTCAAAAACTGTATGTAAATAGATATTTACTCAGACTAGAAACGCTTTTCAATCGTTTTTGTTTGGATGAGCTGAGTGGAAATGGGGCTTCAAAAAAAAAAAAAAAAAAAAAAAAACACGATCACACCATTGACTTTTGAATTTGAAAAAAAATACGTTTGCAGCTGGTATCCACCTTAGCCGTTCTTCATGTCCTCATCAGGGTGGAAACTGGATAAAATTTCGTCCCACTAAGGGACCGGTCATTATTTATCGCCGGGGGGGGGATTTTGGGCTAAACAAGGTGAAATTTAGCCTATCCCAACTTTGAATGCTACTTCACTGAAGTGATCCCCCCCTGATAACTTTTGATGACTTTCGCGATCCCCCCTCCCATGTTTTCATTTTCCAAGCAAATTTGAGTGGTCCCCCCTCTGAATCCTCCCAACATTTTCAGCGATCCCCCCTTTTGGGTTCTCAGTTACGACTGATCCACCCTTTTTTCTCCCAAAAATCAAGTCCCCCCCCCCCCGCCCCCCACAGGTGATAAATAATGACCGGTCCCTAAATAGTAATCTATTCCCAGTGGACGCCCGCATAACAAAGGCCTGGGACTCAAGAGATGAGTTACGGGAAATGCGAGTCCGCAGGCGAGAAGGCGATAGGACTAGACCAAGATAAGAGAAAAAATCGGGGGGGAGGGAGGGTCAAACAAACGAACCCCAAAGCAAAACGGGTGTAGACCTCCCCCCACCCTCCCACAAGGGGCTTCCACAGGCGCATGAATCCAATCCTTCCGCCCTTGCAGCCAAACTGGACAAATATGCTTACACATGTGTTTATTTATATAGAGAAAGCCACTCCCGAGGGAGAAACGCACACACACTCCTGAAATAGATCTCTCGCTACTAATTCGTCAAAATTAAGGCCAGTGTTACGCGAGCGAGCATTGGGAATAGTCCCAAAATCCACTTCGCCAAACAACATCGACCCAGTCTGTCTCATGCCCAACCCTTTAAGCCCCAAGATTGACAAACATCCTAACTATATCAAAACATCATCAAGAGAAAAGGTTAGGAGAATTAACAAAATGATGAACAAAGGAAAAATGCTTTGCTTTTTTTTTTACCACTTTCTCTCAACTAATTCTATAAAGCAATGTATGGACACTAGTGTGGAGAATTTGTATTTGGATATTGGGGCTTCAAGGGTTAAATGACTAATTGTGTAAAATAACTTTCCCGCTTTTTTCAGCGGTGGTACATAAGTGATTGAAGTTCAGATAGGTTCACGGAAACGTCTGCGCCTTTGAGTAGTTAGGAGCTTTAGCAACGACGACGGCGAGGGCAGCCAGAACGTCAAAAAAGCAATAGGTTTGATTAGCAAAACAACAACTTTGCACGTGCAGCACACTTTTTTGTACATTTCTTTGCCGTCACTGCACGACTACGGCGTGAAAATCCCTATTTTCACGTTTTATGGAGGACGTTAACAAGCGACAACGAATTTTCTTTTTCTTTCCAAAACTTGAGTGTGGTCCCCAAGAAATCAACTCCAGGGAAATTCGCCTACATTTTACCTTTTAAGCGAATTGGAATAAGCGCGACAAAGTTTGAAAAAACGCAAATTCGTGACGTTTTCGTTGCCGTCGCCGTCGTCGATGTTAAACTCCCTAGTGACTGAATTGTGACTCGCTCTAAAGGACTTGCTCAATGAGCCGACTATGCAACTTACGTCTGCCCATTTCATATCCCACACATCTTTTCTCTCAAACTTCAGATGCTCGCCCACAACAGTTTCATTTTTTGTGATGTCTGTTTTCCTCACATCCTGTACAAAATGAATTTAATTATGAAGTAATCTAACGCAACGAATTGTCGTAAAAGTATGGGTCTATATTACCCTAAAATTTCTGTGAACTGACGTAACATACGTACGAACTGATGTGTATGAATCAACCTCACGGGAAAGAATTGACCTGATAGAGTTGAACTAATGGGCAGTAACTAACTGATGATCTTCTTTCTAACTTACCAAGTCAAAGAATGATAAGACTCCGGAGATGTCAATGATAGCTAAGCGACTAAGAGAAAGGAAAAACAACGTTTAAAAAGGTAGAAGAATTGTTTGCCTGTTAGAGCTAGCGCAAAATTTCATACATACAAAAAAAAAGACAACGATATCTCTGAAAACCCTTTAAACCACTGTGTGGTTTAAGTTAAATGTTGCTTCTCCACCCTATATCCCTCTCCTCTGAAGAGCTTTTCTCTTGCAAAGAACGAAAGATCGCTTTTTGGTTTTAAAATTAACTACTAAGTCGAAACTAAGAGTTAAAGGACCAATAGTTGCCTGAAGATTCCAGAAAATTTAAAATACTAAACGGACAGTAGCAATAGGCCATTTCCGAGTTCCCCCGGGCCTCTCTTTCAAAACGAGGGTAGGTGCTCAGTCTTTGATATGGAAATAATTTTTCATTCTCATGCAAATAAAACTCATTTTTACATGAAAGGTTATGCACCTAGCCTCATTTTGAAAGTGAGGGATTTTGGAACTCAGAAGTGGCCCATTGGTTCATTCTTTCGCTGGAATTCTTCAATAAACGCACGCCAAATCTTGAGATATCTTGAAAGAGTCATTCGGTCAAGGCGAACTCCAGACTAGATATTCATTCAAAAAGAAGAAAATAAAGAGGGGAAAAGTATTTAGTTCACTATAATTAATTATAACTTGCGATCTTACGAGGAAATGCAGTTGAGTGACAGTTGGTGTGGACGGCAGTTGAGGACATTCTTCATTTCCAGGGCGAGTTTGGGTAACGAGTATCGGTGAATAGTCCCTGATTCACGACCCTAAAAAATAAAGTACGTTGTGAACATAGCGTAACCTCAAGTCGATTCTAACGTCAGAAACTGAAATGGCAACTGAGAAAGCACAAGAATAACCAGGTGATCTGTGACGTCACTGCGGGGGCCTGGGGAAAGAAATTTTAATGCCGTATCCCATAAACCAACGCGCGCACCAATTCAATTCAATTCAATCTGTTCCCGTCAGCTTTGGTTTATGGGATACGGCATTAAAATTTCTTTCCCCAGCCCCCCGCAGTGACGTCACAGATCACCTGGAATAATAATAATAATAAAAAAAAAACACACTAACCAAGATCAGTAGTTTTTCCGAAGCACAGATACAACAGACAGGATCATGAGTTGGCTGAAAAAAGGAACAAGAACACGCATTTTAACAACAGTAAAGCTGAGAAGATATATCAAAACATCGGCGGAGATTTTTTAGTGTCAAGTTTAGAAACGCGCCCTCAGAATATAAAGCTAATGTAATCCTTTAACGCCCCAATGACGCAGTGCAAAAATACCGCATTGTATGACGTTCATTTGCCTGCCAAAAGAAAATGAGGCCTGTTCCTAGACTACGAGTAGTCACCCCATTTTTCCTCAGGGATAGCAGAGCGAGCGAAACGCGAGCGCGCGTGAAAATCACCCCACGCGAGAAAAGGCGACACGCGTGGGGTGATTTTCACGCGCGCTCGCGTTTCGCTCGCACTACTATCCCTGAGGAAAAATGGGGGGACTACTCGTAGTCTAGTCTGTTCCCGGCGTTCAGATTGTGGGGACGGCGCAAAGAGATGTGAGCAGGAAAAAACAGCAAGGGATGGAGCAGGGAGTGAGGGCGAGTTTTCTAGCCTTCTCTTCCTCCATATTTTTCCCGCTCTCAGACTTGGCGCCGCACTCTACAGTCTGAATGCTTAGAACAGCCGGATCATTGAATGGAACTAACAGTGATACATTAGACAATTAACATGAGCACACATACCGCAAGAGCCTTATTAATGTCTTTAATGCCTTCTCCAGCGCCTGATGGTACATCATCGATATGAAACATTCTGCTCAGAAGTAAATTTAGAAAGAAAACCCTGCTTAACTCATTACGAAATGCGTTTCCTGAATTCTTAGACTGTTAGAACTAATTTAATACAAAAAAAGAAAAGAAATCATTGGTCAAAAAAGTAGCACCAATGATTTCACAGGAAATATGTTACAGATTATCATAAGATAATTTAGCGCAAAATGAGAATGCGCCAAGTTGAAAAACACTGATTTTAAGTTCGGTTCAGCAACATTGTTTTATTAATATTAAAACAGAACGCTCAACCGATAGTGTTTAGAATTGGATAACCTGCAAGTTAATTTAAAAAGGCTTCAAAATGCACCTTTCCTTTAGATCTCTTAATTTGTCGAACAACCCTTCACTTTTCATTATATTCCGGGGAAAATTGGAGATTAAAACTCAGCCGTGTTTCACCAGATTTAAAGCCACTCATTAAACATTTAATTCCCTTGTATTTTCGTTGTGAATTAATATTGAGTTTTTGAAGTTATAAACAGAAACTCGAGTTAGGGGAGTTAAATATTACTTCTACTGGAGATTAATCATATCTTACCGCAGATTTGTATATTCTGGATAGAAAGTCGATCCTCTGTCGCTTAATGAGTTATGTTTAAAAGAATGAAGAAATGAGTGCAAAGTTACTTGTAAGGAGAGGGTTATAAAGCCTTATACAGTTCGTCACTTATAACCATACTAACATGATGGGGATATGGGAAAGGCTTATCTCTTGCGGTACTAAAGCCAATTGCAATTCTAATGTCAGATATATTTGCCGGTGCAAAATTACTGAGAGCAAAAGTGCAACAACAACATTACAAAAACATTTTAATTGGCCTGAACTTTCCGGGGTTAGCTTTAACATTTGACGTTAACTGTTTTGCAAACGGAAGCTGTTTGACAGTTTAGGACACACAATGACCGCACATTTATATTAAAAACTGCTCATTCTTGGTATTGACTTTTTACTCCTTTCCAAACGCCATAATTTAATTTATATTACATTAATGACACTCTTCAATTGTGGATTCTAAACCTTATAGCGCTTGGGCCGGTACAAAATTACTGAGAGCAAAAGTGCAACAACAACATTACAAAAACATTTTAAGTCTAATTCACATCAACTCCTTACTAAATTAAAATTTAACGTAATTAATTATTAGTATCATTAAAATTTTAACAGGAAACAAAAAAATAAACTCAGGACTTTATGACGTGTGGGGTTTACTATTCAAAAAGAAGGCAAACGATGCCAACTGAGGGAGAAGAGACTGGAAAGGCTAAACTCAGTATTAACAGCACCATTCTAGGCCCTTTCCCAGTTGTCCCAAGCCTCTGTTTCAAAGCGAGGCTAAGTGTGATGCCATTGATACGAAAATGATTTCTTATTCTCATGCAAATAAAACTCATTTTCACAAGAAAGGTTTTGCACTAAGGCCTAAGCCAAACGTCGAACTTTTCATGACAGGAGCCAAACTTAGTGAGTTAAGTTCGTGAAAAGCAAGTCGACCTCTGACTCACTTATAAAAAGTTCGTCTGAATGGATCATCCAAAACGTTTATCTCTCTGCTTTAGACGGATAGAACGTCTGAGGATCGTCTCCAGGACAAACGTCGATCACCACAACAGACCAAGTCAAACTAATAAATTAAAAAGGAATGTATGATACTGTATATTTAGCTACGTTCAAGAGAAAGTTTATTACTGATCTTATTCAGTTGATTGGTTCGACGCGTCCCAAGTATTTAGGTCGATCCAAGTTAGAGTTTGGCTCGTCTTGTGAAAAGTTCGACGTTTGGCCCAGGCCTAAGCCTCGTTTTGAAAGCGAGATATTTAGGAACGCGGAAATGGCCTATTCCAACTCGATCGTGATTGAATAAAAGAGGAATAATTCCTCAAATGGCTCGACGTAAGAGAAGTAAATCTTTCGTACCCCTCCCCTAAACCATCATTTTGCCCTAAGTGAGAAGTACGTGTTAATGTTGGCTTAGGGGAGGGGTAGGTGGGCAGTCTCCCAGAAACTTATAATGATCCCAACTTAGTATGGACCGGCCTTTAGCCCTTCAGAAATGTGTTACTACAGACGAAAATGATAACCAACCTTTCCCTGATATCCTTTCGTTTTGAGTGAGTCTGAAGCTCTAAAGCAGTAAGTTTCTTTGGACTGCGATACTGCCAAGAATAAAAGGCTTCCCTTGATGAGGCGATCACGTGACTCCGAGTCATGGCTACAAAAAGGGGCTCTACAAAGCAAAATAAGTGGACAGTGAGTCAAGAACATCTAGAAAACTCTCCTGTCTCGCGTTAGGGAACAAAAAACAGCACCTCACTGCTTACCGATTTCAATGTACTTGGAGTCTAATGGAGTACCGATAGCATTGCAAAGCACAAGAACATGCTGGAAAACAAGATACACATGTTCACTAGGGTGTATACATTTTCACATATACAGTCAAAAATCTCCCACGTGAGCGACCACCCAAAATGCGGTCACTTACGGGAAGTAGGACTTCGCTTACGAGATTCGAACTGCAGAAGGTTTTTTTACGAGGAGAAGTCAGCCGAACACATGTATTTCCGGCTAGAAGTTCTTCTCATACTCTAAGTAGCGTGTTACATAATGTGAACACATAAATCAGACCATTTTCTCAGGTGGTCGCCTAAAGGAGGTTGGAAACCATGGTCGCGGTCGCTTTCTAGAGGTTTTCCATTACGAGATGTACCAGCTATAAGGTTTTGACTGGGAAAAGTTTAGTGTTTTGGATTTAAGCGGTCGCTTATGGGAGGTGGTCGCGCATGGAGGCTCGACCTTATACAGATATAAGAGGTACACTGTATATCTTATAATTGTGAAAGTCTTTTAGAATATACTTGGGGAATTGGTTAGTCCTTTACGCTCAGGATTTTTACCAGAGAGCGCTAAACGATTCATTCACAACAACTACTAAGAAAAACAAGTTATATCTGCGTTGAATAAAAATATGTTTAAAAAAATTATGAATATATGAAAATCTTATATGTGAACTGCGGAGTGAAGAATTATTTGAAGGAAGATCATCGCAGTTATATGCGCAACTTATACAGTTGCGAAAAGAAAGCCTGAAAAAAAATTAGGCTTGTACGGGATTTGAGCCCTTGACCTCTGCGATGGTTCGAATCCCGTACAAGCCTGAATATATTGTTTTTTCAGGCTTTGTTTTCGCTACTGTATAAGTTGCGTATATAACTGCCATGATCTTCCTTCAAATAAAAATATGTTTAGAGCAAAACTAGCCTGTTCCTGGCGTTAACATAGTGGAGAGCGGCACGAAGTCAAAGAGTGGGACAAATAAGGAGAAAGAGCGGAAGATAGGAGATATGAGGGAACTTGGCTCTCACCCTTTACCCCACCCCATCGCTGTTTTTCCTGCTCACATCTCTTTGCGCCATCCCGACCATCAGAACGCCTGGAACAGGAACAACAATGGAACACTGGAACAGTGTGTGTTTACTTAAGGATACTGAAAACAACAACTAGCCCTTTGAGAAGCACGCTTTCATTGGTCGAAAAAAAATTAAAAATGGATCCACAAGTATTTAATTTACCAAAAAAATCAAATTAAATTAAATTTCACTGGCAGTACCTGTCCACTGCTGTCATCTGCCCTGGTTGCCAAGACACAGTGATCTCCTGAAGCAGTGATTGACAGCAAGTTTCGGACATACTTCACATATTTCTGACGGCAAAA
This sequence comes from Porites divaricata, assembly GCA_038088405.1. NCBI lineage: Eukaryota > Metazoa > Cnidaria > Anthozoa > Scleractinia > Poritidae > Porites > Porites divaricata. Next base: position 60,507,053 of record JBBMOI010000001.1, on the reverse strand, counting down.
AGACAAAAAAAGGAAAATTCGATTATTTACGAAATCAAAACTGGATTATACAATAGATACATCAGGGTAATATTATCAAGGTGTTAGTGGTATTATTGCACTAAGAAAACTCCATATGAAGTAACTTGAAAAAGAAATATATGTGTCCTTGCCTACTGGTTCGATTACCAGCCGATGCTTGAGAAATGAGCCCGCAATTCCCATCCGAAAAGACGGCTAGTCACGCAGCGGGGGAAATGAAGCCTAGAACTTCCCTCACTATGCAAAATAACAAAGTGCGGCAAAAGGAGATTTAAAAATATGAAGTCAAGTCCACTGTGGCATATGCAAAGAGCTATAAGATAATGCAGGGGCGAGTCACCCGTGTCACTGACTGAAGAAAAGTCATTCCCATGCATGCATTCAACAGGACAAAAATTCACAATCATATTTCAGCCAAAATGTTGCTGTGTATTACTTTCAGGGCTGTTGAATGTATAACTAGTTTTAATCCCTTATGTCAAACGTATAAACTGAGCGTAAACGCGCGATGTTAAAGTTGATACATATGTAATCTATACAGCCATTTCAGCATTCAGGCATGTTTTATATTTATGCAGGCATAAATCTTATCACTGCTCTGAAAATAAAAGCATATTCGATTCATCCTCGACACCAGGTCCTCTCCGACTCAATGGAGAGAAACCTAAAAACGAAGTTTTATTCCTTTATGACTTACCTCTCCGTTCTTGGTATCCCAGAATACTACGCAATGTTCTTGACGATCAGGTTTGTTAAATGCATACACTACTGTATTTGAAAAATAGCCCCACTAAAACAAAGAGACAAACAAGAAATAGCCTGTTACAGTCAACTCCCTTTATTGCGGTCACTGTAGGGACCTCGTGTTAGTGTCCTCTTTAGCGAGAGTCCGTAATAGCGAGAGTTTATTTCTGTCAAATCTCTGTAATTTGTTTTTGCCTGGGATTTAGCTGCTGTCCGTATTATCGGGGTGTCCGCAAGGCGAGAGTTGACTGTATTGGTTTTAACTTTATGGAGGTTCATATTTAAGCAAAAAGAGATGGTAAGAAACTACTCTGTTTTATGTACATATAAAGTGCATTTAAAATCATTGTTTTATACCTTGGGCACTCGCTGAATCGAAACTTAAGTTTTTGTGGATCCTTTCGACTGGACAGGTGTAGTCAAATGCTTGCTTTTACAACAGCAAATTTACAATGCACGCGTGGAATTACCCTTACATTTAGCTTAGAACCCAGAATTAACTGATGAAAACATAAGCTATTTCACTTACCTTATAGTTGGGTCTGATGTTGGCAAAGTAGATGAATGAATCAACAGCCAATGCAATACGCAGCCCAGCGCCTTCCCAGCAGGCCTCTGTAATCTGTTTTCCAGGTACTTTCAGCGTTCGCAAATGCTACATGTACAATAAAATTAAAAGAAACGGACCCTAAGGCCTAGGCCAACGTCGAACTTTTCATGAGACGAACCAAACGTAGTGAGTTAAGTTTATGAAAGTTCGACGTCTGGATCAGTTAACTTCGTCTGAACGAGTTTGGATCGTCCACCACGTTCTATCCGTCTGCTTCAGAAGGATAGAATGTCTGAAGATCGTCTCCTGTGGGACAAACGTCGATCTTCACATGCGACGAACTAAACTAGTATATTAAAAATTAGAATGATAATGTACATTCGGCCTGGTTCGAGGGAAAATTTATCACTGATCTGATTCAGAGTTCCGTTTGTCTCATGAAAAGTTCGACGTTTTGCGCAGGCTCAAGAGCAAGAAACGGATCCAGAACCTTTGCAGAATGACCGTAGAAACATGATTGTGTTCAGGTTTCATTGTTTCGGGCAAGGGCAACAAGCAAAATTTCCGTGACGAGATCATTGAAGAGACACCTGCTTTAACCAGTTTTAAACCACTCCCCGTTTTTTTTTTGGCCGTCTCTTTCTCTTTCTCCTCTTTTTCGTTATCATTATCATTATTATCATTAGCATTAGTATTATTAATTCATCATTTTATTTTATTATTGTTATCATTATTTGTTTACTTTTTGAACTTTAACAAGCCAATTATCGCTAAAACGACGGAGGTGGAATGGGAAAATTCTTATTCAGATCAAGTGGGTGATTCAAGATTTTCGTTCGATTTTCACCAGTTACCAGTTTGCATGCTTGTCCTTTGCGTGTCTCTCTCAACCTTTTGACAGAATAAGTCACATGTGCTTATGCTTGGGAAGATGCCTCCGTCCTGCACAAGTCGTGCATTAAAGTCAGAAAGAGCCGCATTACAACTGATTACGTCACAGGTGCTAAAAGGTTTATGGTTCCACACAGCAAGAAACAGTCCATTACAAGGTCACTTACCTCGCCAAAAGGAGTGTAAAATTGGACCACATTGATATCCTTCTCCTGCAAAAACGAGAGTGGATAAATTATATAGATTATAATTATATAAATTAAGGTGATGTTACACAGGACGATTCGCAACGACGATTTTTAGCGCAACACAGCGTTGCAATGTTGGAACAAAGTTGTATCCATTCGAAACAAGGCTGTGATGCGCTAAAAATCGTTGCTGCGAGTCGTCTCGTGGAACAACACCTTTATAGTGTGCAGGGGCGTAGCGTCCTTATATGCACATACGCCCGTGCGTAGAGCTGAAATCTGGAAAATATATACTTTTTCATTTCCTGAAAGCACTTTTATCATTAAATCGGGATGATTGATAAATCTTTCGCATTATATTGGTGTCTTCACCCATCTGAAGGGCAGATATCTCGCCCTTTGCTTGTAAACTCCTTGATAGCGTCACTGTTTTACCTTTTTCCCGTAAACATTACACCTTACCGATTATTGCATTTTCCTTCGTATTTATTTACTGAAAATGTCTTGCGGAAAACGCAGGAAATGGCATTTCTGAGCTCCTAAATTTGAAACATCTTCCGGGGAGCATGTCCACATATTTCCCTAGTTTGCAGTACCTTCGGAGGTTCAAACTTTCATTCCGTGCGTACACCTTTCAAAACTCCACGCTACGCCCCTGGTGTGGGTACATGGTATGCGGTGTACAATACAACTAGGTTAAGAACTTGAGGACACGTTCGATAAACAATACCTCCTCCTTTTCAGGCTTCTTTACGCAATTGCATAAATTGCGTTCACTGCGACGATCATTTCTTCATTTCACAAAACTGTTTGTTGACAAGATGTCATTGTCACTGGCTCAGTGAGGGTTTAGACAGGGGATTTAAATTTTTACTTTTTCGTGGTCTAAATACTTTTTCACTTACGACTGGTACCTTGGGAAACTACTAAATGTCGTACCCTGAAGCTGCTTCCCTCAGAACAAGAACGGATAATGTTTCATAATTACAAATTTTCAGTAGTAGTTGTTTGCAGCATTTTTCGCATACACTTAGCAAATTTTCTAATATACATACTGATCCAATAAAAATTTAAAATAAAACCCAAAAAAGGTAGAAATAAAAATTGTTGTTGCATAAAAACTATCAAATTTTAGTAAAATCCAACTAGTGGTCTATCAGCAATGCTACGTTCTGATTGGTTGAGCTACTACTAGGCTATATATGTTATAGCCCACTAGTAGCGAAAAGCGCGGGCTTTTTGGAGGCAAAAAAGGGCTAAAGTCTAGCTTTAACTAGCTAAAGTTTTTTTATTCTCGATATTTCTGGCCAACTAGTTGGATTTTACTAAAACAATTATTCCCCTCGCCCTCATAGCCTCTGAGTCAATAGCCCATTCGGCCTTCGGCCTCATGGGCTATTGACTCAGAGCCCATTCGGGCTCGAGGAATAATTGTTAAATCTGCTAACAAAGATGGGGCATCACCTGTCCAGTAGCTCTCTGCATGCCAGCAACAGCTAATACAGCACCACAGTTGTTCCACTGTATATTCACAACAGCCATTGATGTGTCAATCAATACGGGATCTATAACATTTATAATGTACTCAGAAAACTCAAAAATGCTTCTCCTCAGTCACCATACAAATTCGTAATAATTAAATAATACATTATTGATAATCTGTTATGTATTGATATTCGATTTATAAGGCAATTGCCTAGGATAGACCAACAATTCATATTATACAGTGGAAAATCGATATAAGGTCATATAATGAAGGGCCAAGGGACTGGTAAAATTTTTTCACTGTAAAGAGCTTTCATTATATTGAGGTTCTTTGTCATATAATTATTTATTGTTAAGGGTAAGAACGAAAATCGTTGGTTATACCGAGGACTTCGTTGTCTCAGTTATCTAAGGTTACGTCCTTTGGTATCTCTGTAATCTTAATTTTTTTTTAAATTCTTTTTCTTCTATGTACCACATGACGAAAAGCATTAGAATGAACAGTGAGCAAAAACTAAATTTAATTTAATTATAGTTTTTTAATGACTCTGTTGCAGTTAATTTTTCATTTCTGATCAGTTAATTTTTGTTTTCCCTTTGTTTAAAATTCATTAGCATACATTACCATACCCAAAAACAACAGAAAAATAAAAATTAACTTCAAATTAAAAGAATTAACTGCAACTACTCCACTCTGCTTTAAGAGGACTGTCTTACTTTCATCCAGGTCATGTCTCATAATCTGCATGCGTCCAACATCAAAGCACACCGCTAGACAAGGACAGTTTGGTTCAACGTATCCTTCTCTTCCATCATACCTAAACCAGAAAAAAATTTTATTTAAAAATGGTAAACATGCCAGGGCTGAAATTAAAGTTTTGAAGCATCTGTAGCAAATGGATATTCCCCACTATTACCACAAAATCTTTTAGCATCACCTTTTGCTTTCTACTTTGTTCACCAAAAAGATCATGTATAGCTCAGCCATTACAGCTCTTACAGGTTTAATATTGGCCTTAATGACAGCTTTGTATGGACACTGTCAATACTTTTTGTCATTTTCCCCAACAGAAATCCATGGAGATCTCTCTTTTCCTGCATGCCACTAGGTACCTACACGTACATGTACATGCATGTATGCACAAAAGCCCATAATATGAGATCTTGGTTCATTGTGGCCAGTTCAATTACAAACCCTGTTAACCATTATTATTTATGCACTGTATGAACACTGCCATTTTAGTTTGTTGTTGTAAACTAGATCTATTTGCCAGATGGATAATTCATCCATCGATGCAGACTTATCTGTTGCTGGTTGAAATTCACTTGGCGGGATAATATAAATTTTTAAAATTAGATTGCAACCACTACATAATACTGACCACTCAATACCAGCTATCTTGAAAGCTCCTGTGACATTAGCAAGGCAGAATAATGTCATCTTTGTCTGAAAACAAATAATACTTCATATAAATCAAACTAAAATATTGGATACTTTGTACCACTTTTATTGAATGGAAATATCTGAAATGACTCATACATATTATTGTCAACATTTCCACTTTGTGTCATTTTCGGTTTCCTGGATGACTTTCCATAATATATATTTGCATGTACAACTGTACTCAATAATATTAGTACATGTACCATTTTCTAATAACAAAAACAAAACCAAACGACCAAAACTGAAATAGACTTGCTACTCACACAAAAGTTTCCTGTGTTATCAAATATTTGCACTTCACCATTACTGATACCAAAAATGATATTCTTCCCATCTGGTGACCATTCCACATTTGTAAGCTGCAGGTTTTTCAACTCTTTTCCCCAAATTCTGTTTCCATCCACTGAGCCAACAATCACAGCACCTAAAGACAATGTAACATTAATGTGGTATTTTTTCACCTTTACATGAGTATTCTTGATGGTGTACCAGTTCCATGAATAATAGCTTGTGTTGGTAGAAGCATCAGACTGTTGAGCAGAAAATGACCCGTCACAAAAGTGCTGTCCCAAAAAGCCCAGGGTTAATGACATAAACTGTCGCAGGCTAGCATGTTTTCATTTTGAGTAGTCGGATAGGCAAGCAAAAATTGACAAGATAAAGTAAATGTAATAGCGAAAAGAGGGGGAGGGGGTTGGTAGGTTAGGCTAGTAAGCTTCTGAATCAGCTCTATCTCACCATGAGATTGTAAAACACACACACAGACCCAAATGTTCTGAATACATTGCATTGTAGCTAGGGTCCTCCTACATCTGTAGCTTTCTTGTTTACTTTGAAAAAATATCCGGTAATTATACTGAATGTTTGTAACACACACTACGCTGCTAACTGTAATGAACACTACACATACAAACCCGTAATTTTGCAGGTTATATATATAAAAAATACAGTAGATTACCATTAATTTTGCTGGTTTTAAATCCTGGCAACTACATTACTAACAACTTTTATATAATTACCGTCTTCATAAACAATGCAGATCCTTTGTCCATCTGCATTCCATTTCATGTCCCTAACTACACTTCTGTTTCTGTTGTTGATCATCTCTTCGTACCAAGATCCTATAAAACAGTGGTTAAAAAAAATCACATTTAAATTGCACCTACTTCAACACACGTAGTTTAATAATTACAGTCAAAGCAGGTCAAGCGTACCCCCAAGATTCTATTAATGAATTGATTATTTGAAAAATGAATCCGTTAATGGTTCCCGTATCTTTTGTCAAATTCAAATTGGCATTTCTGCATGCGTAATGAGCAGTGAATATCTAATGAGAACTTCTCTGTATTTGGTCAGATTGAAAATCTTTGAATGGATTATATTTCTTAGAAGATATTTACATCAAATTCAGGGAAACTGAGCTGGTAGAAATTTTGTAACTGCCTCGCGTGTGAATTCATGGCTCATTATCCAATATGCAAGAATGCAGAGATGAATCTGAAATCTACAACTACCAACAGATTCAACTTTTGAATAATAAATTCATTAATGGAAGCTTGGGGGGTACGCTTGACCTGGTTTGACTGTAATAAGGAGAGCTAAAGAAACAACAATAAGAAAAGAGTTTTCTAGAAAGAATGGTAGTATGGCATTGCTTTGGTCAATAAACAGTTAGTGGAAAGGATATACCAAGGATTCGAAAAGATAAACTTGTGACTCTCCATTAACTCAGAATTAATAAAAAAAAGTTTAAATAAATTTCAGTTTATAGTGTTACCCCCCCTACCAATAAAAAGATCTGGCCAGCAAAATTTCCAAAATTCAAAATCTTGCCTGGAAAATGTTATAAAATCAGGATCTTGCCAGCAACATTTGGAAAATTCAAGAGTTTGCTGGCAAGATTTGGAAAATTCAAAATCTTGCTGGCAAGATTTGGAAAATTCCAGATCCTACCAGCAAGACTTGCAACATTCAAAATCTTAATGGAAGATTTGGAAAATTCCAGGTCTTGCAGGCAAGATTTAGAAAATGTAAGATCCTACCGGCATGATTCGTGAAATTCCAGATTTTGCCAGCAAAATTGCGAAAATGTTAAATTCTGCCAGCAAGAATAGAAAATTCAAGACCGTGATTGCAAGATGTGGAAATTTCAAGATCCTTCCAGCAAATTACATTAACCTTCATCCCTGAATTGGATTTGAAATGTTAATGAAATTGATTCACCTTTGTAGAGAATCCAGACAATAATAAGACCATACTGATCACTGGTAGTCAACTTTTGAAACTGTTCATTCCAGGTCACCACTTGAACAGCACCTAGTGAAAAACATAGGTACGTTAAACGTGCATGAGCTATTTTGAATGCTTCAGTGTAACTTTAATGCTTCGGTGTAACCTTACCAAAAGTGATGAATCTACCTCTTTCATCCTAAATGTAGATTGGGTTTTTGTGCAAAATTGCGTATTGCGGTACATAAATGAAAACGCGAAACGCTCAGCTGAATCGATCTTCAAGCTATATATTCAATTTCTTCTGTCTTTCCCTGTTACATCTGGTGCAAGTTAAACAAATTGTTAGAGTGAAATAAATTTCTACTCACCAAACGTTGATTAGAAGGAAAACTCTAAGGTTTCCTCAGAGTTTCTTAAGCCAAAATGTGACTCATCGAATACTGAATAGTTACGAAATACCAGGATTTTTATCATTGTGGTAGATGGTTGCATCATCATAATTCACGAGGTTTTCACATGCGATTCTACTCAGTGAAACAGTCTTTAACTCCGACAACTTATTGCTTCTTCTCAGAAGACAAGAGCCTTTTTTAAGGATTTGGTTTCAAAAGGAAACAGGTCTTCATACATCCAAGTTACTATTTATCATTGTGAAAAGCCAATCTGCATGAGATGTACAGTCACACAGCTGGCACGTGAAAGTGTTGGACTTTGCCCCCTTTTGTCGTTCGTACGTGAAATAACTCATGCACACAATTTGCATGTGAAGATGTTGGTCTTTGCCCCTTTCACAATTCGTACGTAAAAAAGAGGCAAATTGTTTTACTACAAAATTTTCTCAAACGATTTTAAGAAATCACCTCGGCTTTATTACAACATCTGCAATTAAATTATGTTTCATGCAACGTCAAGGTTCATAGCCTAACATTTATTAACTTCCAAGAAAATTATCAAACTGCCGAGATATATTTCTACTTATATCATGTTACTCCACTCAACATAACAGTATCTAATTATTGTGTCAACTAGCTTCTTCCAATTTTATTCCCTAACGCTACTGTTTCTACTTAAGTTACGCATATTTACTAAATAGAACGAAAAAGGTCGGTTGAACTTTGTAAGCGAGAGAATAATATTTTTAAAGCTTGTTTACGGGATTAGCAATACTCGATACAGCTTTCCAAAAAATAAGCTGCCTTTTAAACTTCTAAAACCACATTTTATAGGGCGCATACTTTCGAATTAAAGTCTATATCTAAATATCAATTATTGCTTCATTGGAAGAGATTTGAAAATATATGATCTTTTAACTCTACCCAGTTGTAGCAGGTGAAACAGAACTCATACTGACATGCGTTGTACCGATAGCCGAATTAGGTCAGAAATGCCCCACAGCAGCAACCACACTTAAATATGAACCGTCAAACAGCTGCATCACTGTTCACAGCGTTTGAATCATGAAGATATTTTATGTAATGCTTCCAAACACCTCGGTACCCATAATAAAAGACGAAAAAATTGTGAAGGATCAAGATGGCGGTCTCAAAGTGCCCTTGTTCGACCTTTAACAATGCCATGTTTAAATAGATGCCAAGATCTCATTGGTTCCTAAGCATCAACTCATAGTACCTTCAACCTTATTGGTTCTTGCAATAAACATCCCAACCTACAAAGCCACAAAGCCACAAAGCCACAGAGCCACAAAGATACATACACTTACACCACTGACATATGAGCTATTTTTTCAAAATAGCTCAAAAAGTATTAAAAGTTACAGTACAACTGCTGAAATGATTTTGTTTAGTGTGCCAGTTGTACTGCCAGTAGCAAAACATAGAGAGCAGACAGTGCAGCTTTAGATTGATCCAGATCATGAATAATGAAAAAAGGGGGGTAGTGGCACTTCATTATCCATTCGGCCTCAGAGTTGGTCTAAGAATTAGAGGGGAAACTCAAACCTCCAATCCCACTTCAGGATACAATTGCACAGACTGGCAGTCTACACTACTTAGTGCATCATTGCAGTAATATGGCAGTTTACACTACTTGGTATTATTAGTCACTGCACCCCTATTTAACTCAAATGTTGTATGTGTTAATTAATAAGCAGTGATTATTTTATTCTCAGTGCTACAAAGCGCTGGTCATTACAAAAGTAATTGTACAGAACAATAATAACCACGCAAACCAGAGAACAAAGTACTTTGTCAGGTGACATTATCACTTACCAGTGTGCCCGTCAAGGTTTTGATTCATTGAAAGATTACTAGGAGCTGCCAGACCTCTAACTTTTGCATCTTTACCTAAAAAAATCAAGATGTACACAACAAACACTATGAATTATTTTTTGTTTGATGCAATGCAATGAACGTTACATGGATGAATGCACATGATCGATGCAAGGTTATGTCATTTATGTTCGACAGCACTTCATAGTTCTAAAGATCCGCCGTATTCGCTTACCTTGCTGTATCTCTAGTTTGAGTACTTTAAGTAATCCATCCTCTCCACCACAGGCGATGTAACCTTGCTCCCGATTCCAAGCCAAACATCTCAGCCTGACATTGTTTGGTATCGCGATCTAGAAATCGGTATCATTGTTGCAAACAGATCAAGAAAGAAATGACGATCATTTCGCCAAAAGAAAGTATTCGCCTTGGCAACGTTAGCTGGAAGTAAACAAACTTTCATACCGAAATAATAGAAGGGAAACGAAACAACGACGTACCTTTTTGCTCAGATATATAAACATGACTTCTGCTTCACTCTGAAAGAACCAGCTAAAATGATATATTTGAAGCTTAGCTTTTTAGAACGCGGCACGACCGTCGATCACCACAACTTGCCTTAAATATTTTCCGCCATTTTGCTTCAAGTTGACATACCCATAAAACACTTCGAGCGTTACGTCAAGACGATTTGGTGCGTCTTACATAAAGTAACCTATGTTCAAAATGGCGGCCAAGATGGCCCTGAGAGGAGTTTCGAGATGGGTATGTAAGCTTAATTCCTGTTATTTATACTCAATACAAAAGGAAGATATACTCTTAGTAGAAAAAATCCTCGTCTTAACTGATTATTATGCCTTTTTCAACTTACATGTTAAATAACTGCATAATTTTCCGCACTTTCGCTAAATTTAATTTGGAAATAACGTACATGTATGCACGTTCGTGGAAAGCCAATATTCTAATGATTTTGACAAAAGTGTAAAGAAAATTTTGCATAATAACAAACAAATAAACAAACACATTATAAACTTTAGAGTACTCTGCTGCTTATTAAGTTTATACATCTTTCAAAGTATTAACAAATGCAAAAATACCCTGCGAGCAGAGGCTACATTTTTGCTGTGTGAGCTGGCGTGCAAAAAGTAGCATGCCAGCTCACACAGCGAAAATGTAGCCTCTGCTCGCAGGGTAATGCAAAAACTAAGTTAATAAAAAAATGAGAAATAAATAAAAATAACATATTCCTCCCATTCTCATTCCCAACAGAGGGGCTGCTTTTTAGTTGCTGTCTCAGCTCCCATCCTTGGTGCACCGTTTTTGTCAACAGTAAAGGCTGGTTCCATTAAAGTCCATCCCAGGGAGGTAAAAATGAGAGATTAATTATATGTGAATAAAGTTGAGTTGTTGTTAAGATGTTGTTTGGGACGTTCCATATTTTATCCACAACTCCCTCCACCTTAGGATGGTGAATTTTGGATGGGATGGGGAGAGTTGGATTTTTCTTCAAAGACGCCAACAAAATTTGAACTCTTCAGACAAATTTTCCAATGGTGCCAGCAAAAAATGAACCCTTCGGATTTCACTTTTCAAAGTGTGCCGAAAAAAATTGGAGGGTTCAGATTCCAGTCATATTTATGGAGAGGGGATAAAACATGGAATGTCATTTTGTTAAGGAAGTTACTGAAAACAGTGAAAGCATTCTCCTTGATAACATTGCATATATACCTAAATCTTGAAATTTAATTTCAGTTGGAAATTTATGATCCTGTAGTTGATTCAGCACAAAATGCTGCAAAGCCAATGGAGGAACCAGTCACTGAGATGGAGCAGAAAGTCTCTGCAGCAAGAAAATTTGTTTGGGGATGGACATCCAAGATGAAGGTAAGCAATGGGAGTGGTCAAGTCAGTGGTGTGGGTTTTTCATGCTTAGAGAGGGGAGAGTTAGGTAAGATGCAGTGTCAGAAAATTGGGACCACCTGGTCACTAATAAAGAGACGACAGTAAGGTGAAGCTAGTTTCCTAACTATTTCTCCCCTCAAATGTCTTGTAAATTAGTGTTTGAGCAACATGACTAAAAAAAAGTAAGAAATTATTTAAAAATTGACAAATCTAAGCTGCAATTTCCCAGCAGTTTGCATAGGTTTTGTCATAAAATGCTCTTTGTCCAGGGAGACTGGTTTATAGAAAGAATCAGTAAGGGTAGGACCTGTGAAATGACCTTGGGTTATGGTTTGTGGTAACTTCACAAAACGTGATGTGAAATGTCTATAGTGGGTCTTCAGTAGGACCTTGCTGAGAGTTTGGGGAAAACACATCAAGTCACCTAGGCGGTTATAGCAAAAAGGTTCCAATGGATTTGACATCAAATGCAGTTAAGCTTGGACCCATTTGGTTAAACTTGGTGTGGTTATCATGTTTATTTTACAACTGTTTAAGCCTGGATGTAGAATTCCGATATCTATATAACACCTTAGTAACAAAGTGCCTGTAACTGAACATTTCTTTATATTCAACAGGATGGTATTTCACAAGTTAGGACTACATACTCATCTGTGGAAGAGAAATCGTTTGGTGTGTAGACTTACTTTATGCAGACATAATGTTTTGTTGCCTACAGCACAAAGATATTAAAATATTTAAAATTAGAATGCACTGAAGACCACTTCTTCAATGAAATTTCTCTAATTCAAGCTTCATTTTATTGCCATTCAAGTGCCTCATAGTTTGATGTTGTTGTTAATTTAGTCTTAGGCAGTGATATTGTTAAAAATAATTGTGCTGAGTCCAGGACTCAGAGGTAACAAAATCACTGCTTATTGTTATTGAGGTTAGATATTTTTAAAGTTACACAATGCATTCCTATTGGCAGGTTAGAATCATTCCACAATTAACATTTGCTAGAAACATAGATGCAAAGGAAAGAAACTCAGCTCGCAGCCAGTCATGGTCACTCCTTGTTAGAATTATTATCAGTGTTTTTAAGGAAACATTTCTTTCAAGAGTAAAACATGGTGACAAGGGTCATTCTTTCCAGTTAGTCAGAAACTTACATCTAACTTATTTCCTTGTCAGTGTGATTGTGCTGTGATACAACCAAAAAGCTATTACAGGGAATTACTTTAATGATTGAGCATGGAGCAAGTTCTGTGTTGCATTTATTTATGTAATAAATAATCTTTCAGTCATTTATTAGAGATTCACAATGTATCATCATAAAAGATATTGTTCATCGGTTATAATTTATTTATTTTTTATTATCCTGATCCATGCAGAATTTTGGAAACTAATTCAGACAGATGCAACATTTCAAATGAAAGTTGGTGGAATAAGTGCAGCTGTTTTGGTTGGTGCTGTTTTGGCTGGAAGGGGGCGTAAGTAGAATATTTGCCTGTCTCATAAACTTTTAATTTAAAAGTGGGAAGGAAGAGAGGCGGAGAGCTGAATCACCCCTGCATGCAAGGGAATCCGGATTCTGGGAAAACTTTGCTTGTGGAATCCAAAACTCTGGGGAAATCTTACCTGTGGAATCTGGAATCCTGGGCTTTGGAATGTGGAATCCCAATAACGATTGGAATCCAGTACCTGGAATCCGGAATCCATGTAGCCTGTCAAACACTGATCTGTTTCTCCTTGCTCTTCGCCACTGGAGACATTTCACATGGAGGAACGTCTGCGACTCAGCGACAGAAATTGCATACTGATGGCATAAAATCTGTCTGGAATCCAGTCAGAAGTGCTGATTGGTCGACAGAGTAGTTACACATTGTTGTAGCTATTGTTTTTCGAATAACAGATAAAAGAAAAAAGGCCACAAAGGTCAAATGTAAACGCGAAGAATCTCTAACAAAACATTCAACATTTGTAGAATATAGTCTTCTCTAGAAGAGGCATTTGAGTTTTGCTAGAGCTCGTTGACAGACGAACACAACACTTTACCAAAATCGACCAGAAGACACGTAAAATTTAGCCTCCCACGCAGACGTTCTAGGGGTTTGTCACGCGTTCCTGCCCCACGAGCAGTTCGTGGGGCAGGAACGCGTGACGAACTCCTGAGAACGTCTGCGTGGGAGGCTATGCAAAATTGGACAAATTTATATTTGGAACCCCACGCACTCCCGGATATATTATGTAAACATTGATTTGCATCATCAGTATGGAATTTCTGCTACTGAGTCACAGACATTCCTCTTGCCAAAACGTCCCCAGCAGCGAAGAACAAGGAGAAACGGATATTTTCGCAGGCGAAAATCCACGATATGGAATCCAGAATCCAAGACTTTCTTGGATTAACCTCTTCTTCCTATTGGCTGAAAATTTGTCAGTATCCTGGCAAACTTCGGGAGTGGCCAATCAGAGCATCCTTTGTGCGGATTGACCAATAACTATTTGCCACGTGGAAAGGGCGGAGCATACTCGCATGTTATCAGTAGCAAAACGGTATCTCGTGTCTGATTTTATTGCTAACAATTGTTAATCGCGTGTTTAATCAACTGATCCTTTCAAGCATTCAGTTTCCACCAATGTGGCCAAGGTTACAGATCCCATAGATGATACCATATTTGGATTGAGTTTGTCGTCTTATCCGAGTTGACTAAAAGGTTACTGGAATTTTTCCAGCCATCATGTCTCCTTTTTGGTGAAATAAAAACGACAGTAATATCATAATCATACAACTACTATCGCATATATTTTTCAAATGTCACTCAAGAGGTACTATGATCACAGCACAACGTCAGCACAATGCCTTTGGTAAAAAAAGCGACTGAAACATTAATTTATTTCCCTTTAGAGAAGGGCAGAACTTAACTGTTTTTGTTATTCATTCAAAATATTTCCCGACTCTGATTGGCTTAAAGCACACGTTTAATTCACCATAACCAGTTACCGATGACCAAATTTGGAAGAATTTTGTGTTTAGCGAGGAAATGACGTCAAGAATGCAGCGTTTTTACAGGTTAATGCACCGTTAACCGGGAAGGCCTGGGGACGAGGTTGAGTTGTTTTGGTTGTGAACTTGAAAAATGGCGGACATTTCACTCGTTTTAAGAGTGAGAACTAGGCGAAAAAATAGCTAGAAACATGAAAAGAACAGCAGGAAGACAACTTGAAGGGCGACATCTGCTATTTAGAGAATATTTGCGGAGCTGAACAACCCTAAACGTGCACTATCGAAGATGAACTTAACATCGATGGATCGATGGAGGTAAGCATGTTTTAGCAATGTTTTTAAACTAGGAATTATTTTGAATGAATAATAAAACAATTATTGAATTCGGCTTTCGTATCATATTAAGAATTATGGAGATCTCGGAGGGTGCTATCCGCCTCCTTGATCTCCATAATTCTTCATAAGATACTCGGCCTCATTCGTTAACTGTTAAATCTTTCGTGTGTGGTATTTAACTTCTAGGTCGGCCAGTTAGAAGGATATTTTATTCTGCTGTGCTGGGAACAACTGCTGCAGCTATCTGTTATCCAAATCAAGCGGTTGATATAGCATTGGCTAATTACGATAGACTAAAGGTGTACACAAGAGAACAATGGCACAAGTTCAACCAGACGAGAACAGAACAGGCTGCTTCCAAGGAACTTGCGAGTCCCGTTGAAGACACGGAAGTTTTCAAAGATCAAGATAAACCGACTGAAAATGTGCGTGAGCAAGCTAATGTGGAGCGAAAAGAAGACAAAGTAGAAGTTAAAGAAGAACATGAAGAAGTTCCAGAACAAAGGGTTCTGGCAGGTGCTGAGCAGAAGCCCAAGACATCATTTTGGAGCAATATCCCGTTTCTTGATAAGTTCATCGGCAGCCGGGAATCAGCAACAGGTGATGAGGCTAGTCCGCCAGTGGCAGTTGGTGAGAGAGAGGATGTGAAAGGGTCTGGAGATATTAAAGACCAAGTTATAGTTCAACAAGAGTCTATAAGTCAAATAAAGATCGAAGGAGACATTGGACAGTCCAACCCAGAAGACAAGGACATGTACTCAACACGATCATGAATTATCAAAATAATGCAACCTAGTTCCAATTTAACAGTTAACAGTTTATTACCGTTCTGGAACTTTTAAAGGTCGCTCATACGAAGAAACTAGTAATTGACTGGTTATGTAAACCAGAAGACGTTTTTTTAAGCCGAAATTCTGAAAGGACCGTGCTAGTTACGCAGTTTATTGCTCATTCAAAAATATCAAAAATATATTAGACCTTTAGATTCGAGGAGGAGAACGACTACGACGAGTACGAGATTTGAGTTAAAGTATTTTCGCGTATTGTCAAAAAATAGATACCCCGGAATTCTTCATTGTACTTTTTTTCACCAGAAAAGTTAGCACTGTTATGGTTAGTGAAGTAGGTTCACAGGCGGCCCAAGCTCATTGTGTGAGTTTAAAATGGCCGTGAATATAAAGGATTTGTATGGGAATTCAGGTAAAAGATTCAAATCGATAAATACTCGCTAGAATGTTCAATAAAATACATCTTACCGTATTTACTTTGCTTGTTTTTGTTCCCTGTGTGGTTGTTTCGATCCATTGCGATTTAAGCGATTTCCTTTAACCCCGAGTTTCAACTGTAAGAGAAAGGACCTTTCTCTTTCTTTTATTTCTCTTTCCTTTATATTCAAGGCCATTTTTTTACACAATGATCTTGGGCCACCTGTGGTAGTTTAAGCCCTCTCCCGGTTGCAAAATGCGAAAACTCCTAACCAGCGAAAACTCCTAACATTTGATAACTTGTTCCCTCCACTACGACTTTCTCGTTAAAACTCGTAGTAGAGTGACGATGGCTACCACGTTTTCCCGCCAAAATGACGCTGGTTCACGCGCGAGCACCACTTTACTATTGAGAAAATCTTCGTACTCGTAGTGGTTCTCGTCTTAAAATCTGAAGGTCTCTATTGAAAAAGGGTTAAGGTTTAGGTGGAGACTCCGTAGAGTCTGAATTTCTTGTTACTTACTACTTTCGTCTTATTCGCAGCAAGTTTTAGGGCCTGTTTACGTGGAGGTGGGAGACCCCAGGTAGGTGAGGTAACTCGGTTAAGTGGGATAACCAACCCGCCTGTCCATATAATATCTCATTTTCATTTGATCACATTTTCATGATAAGTGGGGTAACCTGCCGTGGGTTATCTCACCTACCCAGGGTCCCCCACGTCCATGTAATCGGGCCCTAAATTTATAAATCAGTCTTGTGTGGCGAAGATGGCTGAGAGACTGCACCTGTAAGGTATAATCCTTTTTTATGCAAATTAATTTTGCTACTAAAAATATTAAATTTATAATAACTGCACGAAGAAATAAACGTCTCTTATTGTGGAGATATCTCCTTCAACTCACTTTTTTTTTTTTATGAAAAAGTACCACACAAGATTGTCAAGTTATTTTGCAACAGAGGAAATATGTGTTTTGCAGCGTTTGAGAATGTGGTCGTTTAGTTCGTCAGGCAAACTCATATTCCAGGGAACAGCATATCGGTTTCTAACAGCATTAGAAACAAGTCATGATTTAATTTAAGCACTTTATTCTTTTAAAGAATAACGAAAGGATCAAAAGGCCTGTCTGTTTACTTAAACCTCACTATAATTACCAAATTTAGATTAAAAGGAATTGTAGAAAACGAAGTTGATACCAGAAGATGCTGTCAAGTGATGTTAGTCGTAAATTAAAAATAGGGTACCTATGTACTTAACAAAAGCACGTGACGTCCATGTTGAGTTCTTTAAAATGTCAAGCCTTGCTTTGATCTTGAAATTGAATCTACATTTGCTTTCAAAACCATGGTCGTCCGCTTTTGCCACTTCAAGTCTCAATTCGGTCTCTACCTTCGTATCACTGAAGACTTGGTGCACGGGGTATCCTTTAACGACGTCGATCAATACAGTGAGTAAGAAATTTGATCCTACCATTTACAAATACATAATAGCTTTGTTTGGAAAGTATTGTAATTAGAGAATGAACTAAACATAATTTGACCAAGGGCGATGTTTATATGAGATGAGCCGCACTGGCTCGGCTCGTACCTTATTTCCTCGTAAAATTTCCCTTGTGTTTCTATGAGAAAGCGGCTTGCCCACTTGCCGTGATTTCGAAGCGAGTAACCATGGAAGCAGGCTGGCTTGTCCATTGTAATAGGCCTCCTAAACAGAAATTTGATCTTATAGCTTATAACATGAATTCCATTCGCAAGCATAAGCCACAGGGAACGATTTGAATTAGTGAAATCGGAATTATTTACCTGTTCGTCCTTATTTTTTCGTGGTTTTGAAGGGAGTCGGTTGCAGTTAAACTGCATATCCGCCTGTCTCAAAGGTCGTGTAGAGTATACAAAGGCGAAAACGGTTTTTGGGAAGAAACCAACGCCCATGCGTAGATGACGCCAACACTGACACTGAAGGTGGCTGATTTTAAGATGAAAAATGTTAATTTGAAGTCTGTCAACTTCTTGATCATCTGTCCGATTTGACCTAAATTCTCCATCTTGAAAATTCAAATGTCATTTATTTTGAGTTCTTTTCCTTGACAAGCCTACAGCATTCACGTGGGCGAATCGACTGGAAAATACTCCTTTAACGTCAAATAACGAGCAGCAACACGTAAAAAAAGTCTTGCTATAAAATGTTTGAGTGAAGCGGAAGGGTACCTATTTAATTTTGTCCACGGAACAAACTGAAATACATGTAGAATAGTTACCTCTCCGCTTGATTTAACAGTACTACAACATCATCATTTTCATACCAATTTCATTTTTTTCGAAAGTGAATTATGTAATTAAAATTAATTTAACTCTCGGACCTACACGCAAATTCATACCACCACCGTGGTACAAAGGGTGGGGAGTGGTGGATAGACCCCCCCTCCCCCCCCCCCCCGCTAGAGTTTTTGATATGTTGCAGTATTTTAAAACGATTTTAGCTTTAGTGGAAAGCCTTTGATCTCCTCAACAAGATGAGGTACATTTTATGGGGGTGGCGTTGCTAGATGCCTGTGACGTCACCAACAATGGTCGCCATCTTGGATTTTATCAAGAATTAGATATTAGGTTAAAACCGCGAGAAATGGCGATTTTATGTGCTTGACATGAAAAATAACACATAAATAAGCAAATTGCATGATTTTAGCCCCCAAATTTACTTTTATTGTTGAAAAAAGTTGAAAAACATGTACTTTCACTCAAAAATGGCTTGACAACCTGCTACTTATGACGTCATATGTTCAAACCATAGAAACTGACCATCACTGAACTTGACTCAAAATATGCGCGAGGGATGAACGAACAGTTGCTGAAAACATCATGCAGGTGCTGATGTGTTATCCTCTGGGAAAAAAAAACTCAGAAAAACCTTAGGGGGGTGGCATCCAGCCCCCGCCCCCCTCCCGCCCATTGTACATCCGAGGGTTAAGTGATGAATGTTGCATTAATTAAGCAAAAAACTATGTAGAAATTTTCCCAACGAGTATGTTAGACTCCATCGATCAGTTACACTTATTACCGGGAATGAATGAATAAGCCATAAACAACTTTATTAACTGTCAAAATCTTCTAGCTGGCCACAAGTAGCCTACTAATCGGGGACACCTTCAATTAGGTAATAAAGTCAAGAGTGTATACCCTTCGATTCATCCCTGCCTACACGGGGAAACTCCGCCAGGCTGAAAGGGGTTGCTTTATACTGCACTCTTGTCCTAATAAAGTATAGTGGTTGTGAAGCTCGTTAGACTGGTCTTCGTTAAGTTTTTGTAAGCTTTTCAAGGCTTGGCCGTGCAAATCGTTCAAAGTATTCCCATCCATTTTGAACGCACTGACCGAAAAAAGGCGCATTATAATTTGCTCAGTCTTAATTTGTGAAAAACAAGACGGCTCAGTGTGATTGTGCAACATAACGGAGCACCCGACATAATGCAGCACCGTTGCCAGTTTATCGAGCTAATTGATATGCGATGTTTGCCGTGCCAGTTTCATGATCAGCAGTCTCCTTCACCAACGTTGTTCAGTATTCAATGCAATAACTCGGGTATCTTCATTGCTAGAATCAGTTTGCTTTAAAAACAAAATGCTGAAATACAGAATCGGAAAAGAAATAAAGTGAGTGCTGTTTTGTTTTCTTTTTTTCCGTGATGTAGTCCGCAATTAAATGTTGTCATAGTAATAAACACCAGAACGTTAAGCTCCTCTCAGCAATTTCTGCTTCCGGGAAAAGCCCTGAGAACAAATAAAAAAACAACAATAGAACAACAAAAACCAACAACAAAAGCAAGTGAAAAATAAAATGCCAATTTTTTTCTGAACCTTTTCTTCAGATGTTATAAGGAGACCCCATGGGTGGATTTAGTTGAAGAATAAGCGTGTTTAGTATTCGCATTTGGCTGTTAAAAGCTTAGAAACAATAAAAAAATCAGCGCGCAAAAGAAGGCTCTACACGCGCGTGTTATGAGAAATTTTTATTCCACGTATTTTTTCAATTTATATTATTCCTTCCTTTAATTACAGCTGAGATTGAGATGCGTAGTGACGTTGCCGCCGGTGTGGTTACGCTGAAAGGGAAAGTCTCCAACAGATATATCGCAATGAGTACAACAGGCTCATTGTACACCACAGTAAGTGTGGCAGCGGGTTAAGAACCAGTAAGGGGGATGGGGTACTCCCAGTATAATGGCCTATACGGGGAGGCTCCGCCCGAAAGGGGGGTCTTTTTCAGGCTTCAGGTATATGAAAGGGTGGGGGTTTTACTTGTTGTTGAGGCATATGAAAGGGTAGGGAAATCTCGGCTAGGTGGCCGTAATGGAGATGAACCTTTTGTGTCAAAAAAGGAATAGTAAAAAGGTAAGGGTTTGGACCTCGTGGTGGAGCCTCCCTGTATAAATCTTTGTTAAGTACCCCCCGGGTCCGGGATTAAACTTTGCGTTACTCCTTGAGCTAGCCTATATGATCATTACCTCACCATATCAGAATTCTATGCTTTCGTGGGATGGAGGGCAATTTGCCCAGACACAACAAGTCTGATACATCTCTGCGTTTTTGATTGGTTGAAACTTAGGTGGGATTCGGATACCCGAGATCGGTGGTGTTTGACATGTCTGACGTTGGACAAACACTTCCAGCTTACGTTTTTAAAATTCGCTTTTTTTTTTATTGAATGCAAACAACAAACTCAATCAAATCTTGAAACAAACAGACAAAAGATGCGCCTGATCGCACGCTATGAGCTGAATCTGAAGCAGCAATTTATATGCATATGCATGAAACTTGAAGCATTTTTTATACTTCATAGAATAACTTTAATTTCGCTCCCTTTCATAGTCATACCGGAGAAGTCTACTGTTTACGCTTAAAACACCATTTTCAGTTGCGTAGCTTACTTATTACTATACAGTGACATAGTCCCACTGGTTCATTATCCACCACCATAAGTCGACGGTATACAGTATAGGCATGACTGTGCACAATTTTACGCTCCCAAATTCAAACATTTTTCAAACCGCATCTTTTTTTTCTTTTTCAGACTGAGATATCCCAAGATTGTTTCTTCATAGAAAACTATAAGGAAGATTATAATTCTTACCAATCCAAAGTCAACCCTTCTTGGTATTTAGCGCTTAGACGATCTGGTCAAGCCAAGTATGGCCCTAAAACCAACCCAAGACAGAGGGCCGTGAATTTTTTAATAAAGGAGTTACAGAGATAGTGATTGCCTGTCATTCGTGCATTTTTTGGCAAAGCCAAGGATATCAACAAACTCCATGAGTTTTTTAGCTAATGATTTTTGTTTTTATTTGACTGTACCTTCCTATTAAATAGTTAAAAATTGAATTCTTTAAAATAAAATTTATAGATGTAAATATCAACTTGAAGTGAGTTTTGCGATAATTTATTCATGATGAGGCTGAGTATGAAGTATTTGGCACATCTCGAAGAGGGTCATCCTCGTTGAATGTAAAGTTTCCATATTTTTCTTGCTTCCCCACGAACCGTCTCCCCGCCCTCTAAGTAGATTTGAAACTCATCCGATATGGCCGCCCGTAACTTAAAGTCTTTCGCCATCTCGACGATCCACGATTACAGAAGAGTCAGGGTTCTTCCATCTTACCCGTCCCCCCTCCCCATAGATGATATTTTTGGCCCCATGTAAACAAATCCAAGAAATCTTGGATTATGGATTCCACTCCGTGGCTTCCTGATTCCAGGTACCCTGGATTCCTGGTCTTCCGTCAGTGGAACTTGGATTACGAATTCCAGTCTTTATGGAGATCTTGATTGCTTGAATTGTATTCCGGCCCAGGATTCCAAGTTCTATAAGAAGAATTTTCTAGATTCTGGATTCCACAAAGAAAAATTTTCTAGATTCCGGAATTCAGATTTCCTTCCGTACAAATGGAGTGAGATTATCCGAGGGAGTCAATATCGACTAGCCGGGGGTTGTTAGGAGCAATCAGGAGTAATACGTACCGTGCCATGATCAATTCTGAAATTTCTGAGATTTGCATTGTTTTGCATATCATGCAACAGTCCAAACGTACGGAAATTTTGTCCATACATGTTAATAATACACTGAATAGTGAATAAGGGAATTAGTTATCCCAGTTCATGGTTAATCGGAAAGCCATCATATTCAATACGAATATAACGTTTGTAATGCATAAATTTAAAGGGACCTCCTTGGAAAAGCTCAGCTGAGCTTGCAGAGATCTCCTGCCAATAGATTATGTTATAGATGTAATACAACAGTAATTAAGTAGCAAATAAAAGATTGATTGATTGAATCAGCATTGAAATTTGAAATGAGTGCGTATTAGGACCAGGAGCCCATGGGCTTCTGATAGGACTCAGTAGGACTTAACATACAACATAGGGCCCACAAACCAACTCGGCCAAATTAAACCAATGCGTACACTGGAAACGAGCCGCGAAGTTCAAGCAATAAATATGGCGGACATCCCGAGCGTTGAACTGATCGAATTTGTTCGACCTTACAGCGACGAAGTGAACCTTTATGTCACCAGTATTTCGAGACGACTAGATAAAGAAACGGCGCAGGTAAAGCTTTTCATTTTTGTCCATTAAGGACACTTAAGGCCATGTAAATTCCATTAAAATTTATTGAGGGTCCCTTTAATTTTGTTGATTTTGCCTATCAGTGTTGTGCAGTCGAACCTCCCCGGACGGCCACCTCTCTACAACGGCCGCTCTTGTTCGTCTTGGCCGACAAAAAATCCATACATTGACTCTTGTTTAAAACCTCTGTACAACGCGGCCTCCTCTTTACAACGGCCACTTTCTTCTGCCCCAAGGTGGCTATTGTAGAGAGAGAGGTTCAACTGTATTTAGCCGCTTTCTCAAAATTCAGGTTAAACTTCTGGAGATATTCTCCGAGTTCGGTCTGGTGTATGAAGTTCAAGTTATTGATTCATCAGATTACTCAGAAGGTAAGGGTTTTTATTGAAAGTTTGGTTCATGATCAACCTAGCTAGCCTGCGGTTGTGAACATTTAGAAATCTGTGCACTACAGTGTATTTGATCATTTGCAATCAAACCTGAATTTAGCGGTCACCCTTAAGGCATACAGGTTGACCGTTTAATACAGGTTTGACAATTGTAACAGTTGAATAATTAACCCATTCGCTCCTGGAGATTTTGCCGAAAAACGCATTTTGAAGCTTGTCGAGTGGTTTTCTCGTCACTGTCATGCTATAGAGAGCTAAAACTTACCACAAACCCGTTTACAGGTCGTACACTTCACGGCCTTCTGATCCAGATGCAAAATATCAGCTTGCGAAGTTCGAGCATGCGCAAAAAGCAAAATTTTCGCTTTCTCCCCTCCTCTCTTTTTTCTCTTTTCTTGCCTCGATTTTTTTTCTCTTGCTGGGCATTTAGTAGGCTTCATTTTGGTGGGAAGAATTTTTAGGACAGCTTTTAGGATCTTAGGATTAGGTGAAAGGAAAGGTAGGTGGTCAATGGAACAAGATTTACATGGAGATTTACAGGTCAATCTTACATGGTTTTTTGCCTTTTTCTCCAGTGTCTTTGACTGAATTGTGCTCATTCTGGTATAGTTTGAAAGATCTCTCCACTCTGCACAAGTTAGCAGACAAAATTGGCCTTGACCATTAAAACTGATGACGTCACGAGGGGTAGAAAGGACTTGGAACCTTACGGGCGGTTCAGGGGCGAATGGGTTAAGGAAATAAAGAGGGTGTTAGAGCAAATTAGCCATCTGCGCACAATAAATTGACCTCAAAGCATTTCTACTTTTTATTGTGCCAAAAAACGAAGTAAAAGACCTCTACACATCATTCACAGAGTATCTGTTGCATTGGTATCAGGTTAAATCTTGCCAAACTATCTGTTTGATTGAGGTGAACCCAAAAAATTTGTTAATAATAAAATAAATAAATAAATAAAAAGAGGATAACTAAAAAGATGACTGTAAGTTCTTAATTAATAGAGGCAACCTTTTATATACAGATCACTTTCACTTATAGTAATTAAGCTTGACTTTGTGTATTTGCATCCCTGATAATCATATATTTAATAATTTTTATTATTTATCATTTTTATTGAAAATAAAATAATGTATTGTACAGAGCACAATGTAGGCATGTTGAAATTGCCATGCACATGTCTAAAGTACAGGTCACATTCCAAAGGTCATGTATTAGAATTGACTGCTCATTCTGTTGTGTAAACCTCAAATGGCTTGCCAGCGCAGCCATAGCTAATACATTTGTATACTTAATCCATCAGCTTCTGAGGAGTCCAGTGTGAATAATGTTAACTTCAACTGCAGTTCAATGTATGCGTTTGTTAAGTTTTACTCAAGAAGGGCTGCAAGTCAGGCAAGAGGAAGGATAAGTGGAAGGCGCTTACTAGCTGGACAATTTTTAAAGGTCAGTGTTGAGTTGGTAAAGACCCTGAAAGGACTCTGAAATAATGATAATAAAAATACAGTCAGTGTGTGAAACTTACATTTAAGCACTGGCGCCGTTGTATTAATCGAAAGAATAGCTTGATCTGTATGTTTCAAATGTTTCTTCCCATGATTAAGTGAAATGAACCTGTATTCAGGGAACACCTCTATTACATGGACACCAGCAAAAGTTCTCTGGGTGTCTGTCTAATGTTTTTTTTCTCTGTAGTCTGTAATAATAACTGAATAATAATACATGTAATAGCAATCATCATCATTGTCATCATCATCATAATAATCATGAATAAATTTATAAATTAATAAAGTGTGAAAAAGTTTTAGCCAGACTAACACTGACCTGTTAAGGACCAAGGTGGACAACAAAACAAAATGTTTGATTATTCTCTGACTGAATCTGCAAAAAAGAAGTTGAGAGACAGGCTGTCAATGGAAAACACCCTGTGTGCAGTAATGACAATAACAATGATAATGACATGATGATGAAGATAGTAGTAGTAGCAGTAGTAATAATAATAATGATGATGATGTTTATATCAAAGTTTTTAAGGAGTCAAAAACTTTACAAAAGTGTAGGGAAAAGCAAAGCATTTGTCTTCTTTACACGTATAGGTCTTTCCAGCATTCCTAGCTTTGTCAAGTTAGGCATCAACTTGAGGCTTGGGGTTAAAAAAATTACCTTGATATATATATATAAATTGTCTACCCAAACCATTGTCTTGGTGCACTAGAGTGGAATACCAGAAAAAATCTGTTGCCTTCATTTTGTTAAGGAAAGTGTCTTGCTTTGCCAATCTGAAGTTATAAACATCAAAACATGATAATTTAATGAAATTTTTTAGTGCTTTAATTAAATACTGTATTAGTACTACTTGTCTCTCCTAAAACCCTCTATGGATGTGCAGGTTCAATTTGCTCAGCGGAGGAAAGGCCCAGAAAATGTTCAGCCCCCTTTGTATATGGCAAAGTGCACTGAACTAGCTAATTATTATTTTGGATTCAATGGTTGGACAACAAGAATTGTTCAGGTATTTGACAAGTGAAGATTCAGTTTAATAGCTAGAGCAGTTTTATTTTCTTTAGCCCCTTAACTCCCCTAACTGATTTTTGTTGTGTGTAGCTGATTCAATAAAGGTTGCTTTGGAGATGGGGAATTGGAAATTGGGCATTTGGGCATTTGGGCATATGGAACAATGCAATTATTTTCCTCAATGACCACCAAACAATGCTTCCTAGTGCCCAATTCCCAATAGACTACAAGTAGTCCCCATTTTTCCTTAGTGATAGTAGAGCAAGCAAAACGCGAGCATGCATGAAAATCACCCCATGCGAGAAAGGCGAGACGCTCATTTTTCTCTCCCCCCTCTGTGTCTCACCTTTCTTGGAAGGGGCAATTTTCAAGCGTGCTCGTGTTTCACTCACTCTTCTATCCCTGAGGAAAAATGGAGACTACTCATAGTCTAAATTTCCAATGCCCAAAGCAACCTTTATTGAATCAGTTATATGTTGTGGCTCAATTGATTATCCTTGATTGAAATTTTATTTACTTTTGTTTTTTGGGTATGGTAATGTATTATAATGATTTTGAAACAAACCAAAATAAAACTTAAACTTAGAAGAGGCAGGGTGGTTGAGTGGTTAGGGTGCTGGACTTGCGACTCGGAGGCCCCAAGTTCAAGTCCCACCCAACCGTTTGCTGGATTTATTTACGGTAGTCCCGAGTTCAAATCCTCGACCACACTGGTTGTTATGTTTGATAAAATTTGAGCTATTTGTTTCAGTCATTTGCTCGGCCTTGCTAGCGTAAGTGCCATAAATACTGCAGATGGTTAATTATTTAATTAAACCAGTACGAAATTGAACCACAACATATACAACCCCTTCTAGCTGGACAGACTGACAGATCAGGATAACTGTGACAAACAGGGAAAGGCCATAGAAGCTATGTTTAGATGTGTGGTGAGGCTTGAAGTAAAAGGTTGTGATTTTTACTGTGATGGTAGCGGCTATGGAGGAGAAAGAAATGCCATTCATCAAGGTTAGTTTAACTTTTCTTCTATAAAAAACCTTTCAGGACCAAACTAATAATACTTTTTTTAAAGTGGGTGGCAAAATAGGAAAGGTAGCCCGATAGTTCAGACGGAACTTAGAGAAGACAAGGCTAACTTAGCATAGCTGGCAGAATTAACGGGGGAGTGCGACTCACATTTTTTTTTTGGGGGGGGGGGGGGGGGGCGCGTTAACTTGAGAAGTTTGGGAGCAAGTGAAAGGATTTCGCTTGCGGCTATGCCGCCAAGAAAGTACATTTAACGTACGTTTTGCTCGATGGATCAAGGAAAAAGAGAAACTGCTCGTGGTCTACAAAGAACCTGACCAAAATCCATTCATCTTGCCCTCACTGTTGGGCAATCACGAATACCGCCCTCTCAAATTAGATCCCTCTCTCTGATAAGCCTCCCCCTTTTTTTTAGCCTGTTCCAGGCCTTCGCACCTCTTTCATCTCTTTGCACTGTCCCACGATCTGAACGCCTGGAACAGGCTACCCTCTTTTCAGAAAGTTATTACCGCCCCCCCCCCCCCCCCCCCTTCCAAAATTGGTCTGCTGGTGACCGTTTTCATTGGATACGTGTGAATGGGTGGCCAATCCGTTTTGAAATCCGGGGGGACTTCCAAAAGAGTATGGTAGTTGGAAAATGAAAATTTAAGCCCCAAAGGAGAGCAATCTGGGTATGGCTCAAGCTCTTGCACCCTGCACCTATCCCGTTGTCATGGTGACCGTTGGGGCGCCAAATACCTAGCAATACTTTCCCTCCATTAAAGGACCTGTGTCACGAAATTCAGCCAAATTAGGTTATTAGAAAATGCCCGTTAAATTAAAAGAAACATAAAAATAACCGCTTAAAACATTAAAGGAAGGTTAAAATTACACAAGAGATACAACAGACGCCACGGATGGGCAAAACTGAAGAAGATTGAAACAGATTGAAATCAGGGTTTTTGAAAACTGTTCAGCCTAACAGTTTTTCAAAGTTTATCTCAGACTGTTTGCAGCTTAAAACATAATGCTCAGGGGACATGTTTATTTGTCTCTAATCTCTGATTTTGTCATTTACATGTAATTTCTTTGCCTACTTTAAGTTCCATAGCGATTGAGGGCGAGCAATTGGCAAAATAAAACAAAATCAGGAACTGGACTGCCGTGTCACAGCCCCTTTAAGCTCAAGCTCTATTTGACCCCTAAGAACGACCGTACTCCATCCTAATGTGACGGCGTTGGTTTCTCTTCATCTTAAGATATTTCTTTATGCACAACCATGCAGCTACAACCCTTAGTAATGCATTTTTATAAGAAAAGTATTCGCTTTCCGTCTTGCATGTAACACTCAAGGAGAGACCAAAAACTTTACTTTTTTGCTGCTAAGGGAGACGGTGATCATCCTCGTCACTATTAAGATGGAGTTTTTTCCCGGGGCTTTGCAATGAAAGGTGATAGTACACGTTTTTGGCTTGCAGAGAAAGACCCTACAAAGAAAATTCAGCTGCTTGGATATGCCAAGAAACTTGCTCACAGACACGCATTTGAAAATGCTTTTAGAAGAGTAATAATTCTATCTTTGGACAACGGAAAAGTTGGTGTCGAAATAAACCAGAAGGATATCCCTGGACTTCGTTCAGATGACGTAAAAGAGGATGGAATCATTAACGTAAACTATTTTGACGAAGAACCATTGTCTGATTCAGATGAAGAACAATTAGCAGAGCTAGAAGCAGATGGGGCAAATTAATTTGCGCGTTACTTTCAGCGCGAGGGGACAATTCCTGGCTATTACTAATTCCTTGGATAAATTATACCCCGACCCCTAAGACAGCAGAGAATTGAACACTAATTTAAGTTAAAATGAAGCCGCTAATTTTCTCGCCCGCTGGGGCCGTACTTACGGCTACGCGTATGGGTAATTTACCCGTACATGGAAACGGTGTATCTTGAGATCTCTGAAAGCCCCATGTGGCCCCGGCCAATAAATAGTGGAGCATCCGTACGACAGAGCTAAATAAAACAAAAGTCAATCTCGGTTCTCAGGGTCAGACTCAAACAGCCGTCTCTCCTTGCTTTCTCGTCACTTGGGACGTTTCGCGAAACGTCTCTAGTGGGGAGGAGCGAGGAGATACGGCTGTATACGCAGGCTATCGTGCAGATTCATTGCAAACATCAAATTTCATACTTGCTAAATTTGGATGCTACACTCAAAATTAAAAAGATCTGTTTCAGCCCCCAAGCGCCAATTCAGCCCCTTCTGGAGCTGTTTGAGCTCATTTTAGGCCAAAACAGCCAAGGGCAAACATTTTAGGAGCCCTTGGGTCCAAATCAACCCGAGGTAATTGGACTGTATTAGCTCTGATTAAGGGAGCCAAATAAGACTCAAAATAGGACTGAATTTACTCACCGAAACGGCTCTATTTTCAGGCCTGGGTTAAAACAGATCTTTCTGATGTACAGTGATATTACGCTATTACATAGATGACTGTCTAAAGCACACTGTTAGGGAGCTTCAAACACAAACTACAGCACATTTGCTTTTATCTTTGATGCTTGCCGCTTTTCATATATAGTCTATAGCCAGTCTGCCCTTGTAACTATGGTCTGTCAAGCTGGCAATCTTGTTCCCAGGGTTCTCTCTTACTCGTCTGAAATAGTCTAGCTGGCGCCGCAAAAAAAAAAACAAACGCACCTTTTGTGGTCAAAAAATACAATAGCGACGTCCACGCGCACAATGCGGTCCTTCTGTTCCTTGGGTATTTTGATGGATTATATTAATTGGCAAACACAGAAAGACAAAAATGATCCACGCCA